>OZ002733.1:29072487-29676656 GCA_963924305.1 Polygonum maritimum | reverse complement strand
GAAATGTTGGTTTCCATTCTTTTTCTCGTCCAAAAATCTTTGAACTTAATAGAACTTGATAGAAAGATCACCAAACAACACAAACACAAGCATACGAATCATGCGATTCCTATTGTTTCTCAAATACTCAATAACACAACCTTTCTTATTTATTGGTTTGATTTGCCTAGGCTATGGTTTAGGAAGTGTTGGTTTCCATTCTTTTTCTCGTCCAAAAATCTTTGAACTTAATAGAAAGATCACCAAACAACACAAACACAAGCATACGAATCATGCAATTCCTAATGTTTCTCAAATACTCAATAACACAATCTTTCTTATTGATCGGTTTGATTTGCCTAGGCTATGGTTTGGGAAATGTTGGTTTCCATTTTTTTTCTCGTCCAAAAATCTTTGAACTTAATAGAACTTGATAGAAAGATCACCAAACAACACAAACACAAGCATACGAATCATGCGATTCCTAATGTTTCTCAAATACTCAATAACACAACCTTTCTTATTGATTGGTTTGATTTACCTAGGCTATGGTTTAGGAAGTGTTGGTTTCCATTCTTTTTCTCGTCCAAAAATCTTTGAACTTATTAGAAAGATCACCAAACAACACAAACACAAGCATACGAATCATGCAATTCCTAATGTTTCTCAAATACTCAATAACACAACCTTTCTTATTGATTGGTTTGATTTGCCTAAGCTATAGTTTGGGAAATGTTGGTTTCCCTTCTTTTTCTCGTCCAAAAATCTTTGAACTTAATAGAACTTGATAGAAAGATCACCAAACAACACAAACACAAGCATACGAATCATGCGATTCCTATTGTTTCTCAAATACTCAATAACACAACCTTTCTTATTTATTGGTTTGATTTGCCTAGGCTATGGTTTAGGAAGTGTTGGTTTCCATTCTTTTTCTCGTCCAAAAATCTTTGAACTTAATAGAAAGATCACCAAACAACACAAACACAAGCATACGAATCATGCAATTCCTAATGTTTCTCAAATACTCAATAACACAATTTTTCTTATTGATTGGTTTGATTTGCCTAGGCTATGGTTTGGGAAATGTTGGTTTCCATTTTTTTTCTCGTCCAAAAATCTTTGAACTTAATAGAACTTGATAGAAAGATCACCAAACAACACAAACACAAGCATACGAATCATGCGATTCCTAATGTTTCTCAAATACTCAATAACACAACCTTTCTTATTGATTGGTTTGATTTACCTAGGCTATGGTTTAGGAAGTGTTGGTTTCCATTCTTTTTCTCGTCCAAAAATCTTTGAACTTATTAGAAAGATCACCAAACAACACAAACACAAGCATACGAATCATGCAATTCCTAATGTTTCTCAAATACTCAATAACACAACCTTTCTTATTGATTGGTTTGATTTGCCTAGGCTATAGTTTGGGAAATGTTGGTTTCCATTCTTTTTCTCGTCCAAAAATCTTTGAACTTATTAGAAAGATCACCAAACAACACAAACACAAGCATACGAATTATGCGATTCCTAATGTTTCTCAAATACTCAATAACACAACCTTTCTTATTGATTGGTTTGATTTACCTAGGCTATGGTTTAGGAAGTGTTGGTTTCCATTCTTTTTCTCGTCCAAAAATCTTTGAACTTATTAGAAAGATCACCAAACAACACAAACACAAGCATACGAATCATGCAATTCCTAATGTTTCTCAAATACTCAATAACACAACCTTTCTTATTGATTGGTTTGATTTGCCTAAGCTATAGTTTGGGAAATGTTGGTTTCCCTTCTTTTTCTCGTCCAAAAATCTTTGAACTTAATAGAACTTGATAGAAAGATCACCAAACAACACAAACACAAGCATACGAATCATGCGATTCCTATTGCTTCTCAAATACTCAATAACACAACCTTTCTTATTTATTGGTTTGATTTGCCTAGGCTATGGCTTAGGAAGTGTTGGTTTCCATTCTTTTTCTCGTCCAAAAATCTTTGAACTTAATAGAAAGATCACCAAACAACACAAACACAAGCATACGAATCATGCAATTCCTAATGTTTCTCAAATACTCAATAACACAATCTTTCTTATTGATTGGTTTGATTTGCCTAGGCTATGGTTTGGGAAATGTTGGTTTCCATTTTTTTTCTCGTCCAAAAATCTTTGAACTTAATAGAACTTGATAGAAAGATCACCAAACAACACAAACACAAGCATACGAATCATGCGATTCCTAATGTTTCTCAAATACTCAATAACACAACCTTTCTTATTGATTGGTTTGATTTACCTAGGCTATGGTTTAGGAAGTGTTGGTTTCCATTCTTTTTCTCGTCCAAAAATCTTTGAACTTATTAGAAAGATCACCAAACAACACAAACACAAGCATACGAATCATGCAATTCCTAATGTTTCTCAAATACTCAATAACACAACCTTTCTTATTGATTGGTTTGATTTGCCTAGGCTATAGTTTGGGAAATGTTGGTTTCCATTCTTTTTCTCGTCCAAAAATCTTTGAACTTATTAGAAAGATCACCAAACAACACAAACACAAGCATACGAATTATGCGATTCCTAATGTTTCTCAAATACTCAATAATACAACCTTTCTTATTGATTGGTTTGATTTACCCAGGCTATGGTTTAGGAAGTGTTGGTTTCCATTCTTTTTCTCGTCCAAAAATCTTTGAACTTATTAGAAAGATCACCAAACAACACAAACACAAGCATACGAATCATGCAATTCCTAATGTTTATCAAATACTCAATAACACAACCTTTCTTATTGATTGGTTTGATTTATCTAGGCTATAGTTTGGGAAATGTTGGTTTCCATTCTTTTTCTCGTCCAAAAATCTTTGAACTTAATAGAACTTGATAGAAAGATCACCAAACAACACAAACACAACCATACGAATCATGCGATTCCTAATGTTTCTCAAATACTCAATAACACAACCTTTCTTATTGATTGGTTTGATTTACCTAGGCTATGGTTTAGGAAGTGTTAGTTTCCATTCTTTTTCTCGTCCAAAAATCTTTGAACTTATTAGAAAGATCACCAAACAACACAAACACAAGCATACGAATCATGCAATTCCTAATGTTTCTCAAATACTCAATAACACAATCTTTCTTATTGATTGGTTTGATTTGCCTAGGCTATGGTTTGGGAAATGTTGGTTTCCATTTTTTTTCCCGTCCAAAAATCTTTGAACTTAATAGAACTTGATAGAAAGATCACCAAACAACACAAACACAAGCATACGAATCATGCGATTCCTAATGTTTCTCAAATACTCAATAACACAACCTTTCTTATTGATTGGTTTGATTTACCTAGGCTATGGTTTAGGAAGTGTTGGTTTCCATTCTTTTTCTCGTCCAAAAATCTTTGAACTTATTAGAAAGATCACCAAACAACACAAACACAAGCATACGAATCATGCAATTCCTAATGTTTCTCAAATACTCAATAACACAACCTTTCTTATTGATTGGTTTGATTTGCCTAGGCTATAGTTTGGGAAATGTTGGTTTCCATTCTTTTTCTCGTCCAAAAATCTTTGAACTTATTAGAAAGATCACCAAACAACACAAACACAAGCATACGAATTATGCGATTCCTAATGTTTCTCAAATACTCAATAATACAACCTTTCTTATTGATTGGTTTGATTTACCCAAGCTATGGTTTAGGAAGTGTTGGTTTCCATTCTTTTTCTCGTCCAAAAATCTTTGAACTTATTAGAAAGATCACCAAACAACACAAACACAAGCATACGAATCATGCAATTCCTAATGTTTATCAAATACTCAATAACACAACCTTTCTTATTGATTGGTTTGATTTGCCTAGGCTATAGTTTGGGAAATGTTGGTTTCCATTCTTTTTCTCGTCCAAAAATCTTTGAACTTAATAGAACTTGATAGAAAGATCACCAAACAACACAAACACAACCATACGAATCATGCGATTCCTAATGTTTCTCAAATACTCAATAACACAACCTTTCTTATTGATTGGTTTGATTTACCTAGGCTATGGTTTAGGAAGTGTTAGTTTCCATTCTTTTTCTCGTCCAAAAATCTTTGAACTTATTAGAAAGATCACCAAACAACACAAACACAAGCATACGAATCATGCAATTCCTAATGTTTCTCAAATACTCAATAACACAACCTTTCTTATTGATTGGTTTGATTTGCCTAGGCTATAGTTTGGGAAATGTTGGTTTCCATTCTTTTTCTCGTCCAAAAATCTTTGAACTTAATAGAACTTGATAGAAAGATCACCAAACAACACAAACACAAGCATACGAATCATGCGATTCCTATTGTTTCTCAAATACTCAATAACACAACCTTTCTTATTTATTGGTTTGATTTGCCTAGGCTATGGTTTAGGAAGTGTTGGTTTCCATTCTCTTTCTCGTCCAAAAATCTTTGAACTTAATAGAAAGATCACCAAACAACACAAACACAAGCATACGAATCATGCAATTCCTAATGTTTCTCAAATACTCAATAACACAATCTTTCTTATTGATTGGTTTGATTTGCCTAGGCTATGGTTTGGGAAATGTTGGTTTCCATTTTTTTTCCCGTCCAAAAATCTTTGAACTTAATAGAACTTGATAGAAAGATCACCAAACAACACAAACACAAGCATACGAATCATGCGATTCCTAATGTTTCTCAAATACTCAATAACACAACCTTTCTTATTTATTGGTTTGATTTACCTAGGCTATGGTTTAGGAAGTGTTGGTTTCCATTCTTTTTCTCGTCCAAAAATCTTTGAACTTATTAGAAAGATCACCAAACAACACAAACACAAGCATACGAATCATGCAATTCCTAATGTTTCTCAAATACTCAATAACACAACCTTTCTTATTGATTGGTTTGATTTGCCTAGGCTATAGTTTGGGAAATGTTGGTTTCCATTCTTTTTCTCGTCCAAAAATCTTTGAACTTAATAGAACGTGATAGAAAGATCACCAAACAACACAAACACAAGCATACGAATCATGCGATTCCTATTGTTTCTCAAATACTCAATAACACAACCTTTCTTATTTATTGGTTTGATTTGCCTAGGCTATGGTTTAGGAAGTGTTGGTTTCCATTCTTTTTCTCGTCCAAAAATCTTTGAACTTAATAGAAAGATCACCAAACAACACAAACACAAGCATACGAATCATGCAATTCCTAATGTTTCTCAAATACTCAATAACACAATCTTTCTTATTGATTGGTTTGATTTGCCAAGGCTATGGTTTGGGAAATGTTGGTTTCCATTTTTTTTCTCGTCCAAAAATCTTTGAACTTAATAGAACTTGATAGAAAGATCACCAAACAACACAAACACAAGCATACGAATCATGCGATTCCTAATGTTTCTCAAATACTCAATAACACAACCTTTCTTATTGATTGGTTTGATTTACCTAGGCTATGGTTTAGGAAGTGTTGGTTTCCATTCTTTTTCTCGTCCAAAAATCTTTGAACTTATTAGAAAGATCACCAAACAACACAAACACAAGCATACGAATCATGCAATTCCTAATGTTTCTCAAATACTCAATAACACAACCTTTCTTATTGATTGGTTTGATTTGCCTAGGCTGTTGATGAAGGATCATCCAGTCAGCCTCCTCCAAGCGCCCCAACACTCTTTGAGGGGCCAATCACTAGATCCCGAGCTAAGAAGCTACAAAGTGGAATGCATGCCTTTGTGTGTTTCATTTGTGCTAAGGAGGCGAGAGCGAGCATGGAGCCATGTGCCAAGGCTGTGTGCCTAGCAAGTGTGGGCGCCACCCATGAAGAGAGCCAAGGCACAAGCGACGTCGCATGAGTGCCGCGATTGGGCACCGGCGCTGCGGGTGTGCCTCGTTTGGGCACCGGCGCTGCGAGTGTGCCTCGTTTGGGCACCGACGCCTATTTTAGGCACCCAAGAGTGTTTGTTTCATTTTGGGCCTATTATGCTGTTTTGGGCCTATCTATCTTAGAATTAATTAGACCTTTTTAATTATTTCTTTTATTTCCAGAAGTGAGACATATAAGTATTGTTTTGATGGTTTGGAACACTTAGACAATTCAGAATATAGAAATCGTTTTCTCTTGAAAAGAGAGAGTTTGAAGCTTTGCTTCATTGAGTGTGTGAATCGCAGCTTGGTTTGTTTGATTTGTGTCAATCCTCTACGAAGCTTGGTGCTTATCAACGATCACGAGCCCCCTTCCTGTGCTTCAAGGTGTCGCCTTGTTGTGTAGGATTGTACAAGGTTGGTTCTTCGTCCATTCTATTAGGATTCTGGTTGAAATACATACCAGGGGTTTAATAGTTGTCTCGAAGGGTTATCCTTCTCGTCGTTTCTATCAATTTCCCTTTTCGTTTCTTCATTTCAGTTTGCTTCTTTGTTGTGTCGTTTTTCCTCTTGTTGAGTCGAGTTCATCATTTCCAGTTTCGTTCCATTCAATTCTAACCATTGTTTCCTTGTGTTTTCCTTGTTGAGTCGTGAACGTCGAAGATCGGGCATCCACACGGCTAACCCCGTATCAAAGTGGTATCAGAGCTGCGTTGACGACGTTCTTTTCGTTCCCATCAAAAGAGTCTACAAAATACCAAAAAGAGTCCTCCGGAGATCAGGTTCGATTAATCAACTCTCTTTAATCTGAACTTGAAAGTACTAATCGGTTTGTTCTTGCGCAGTGGTTTGTTTTGCCTAGCCAATTACATCTTTAGCCAAGAAAAATCGTCCCCTCAGCCACCACAACCACCAACGCCCCACCACCTTCACAAAATCCGCCCACCACCCCCACAAATTCGACCACCACCTTGATTAAGTCAGCCGATTTGTTTTAATTAAATTGGAGTCATAAATCTGATTTAATTAATTCAAATTTGAATTAATCCTAAGCTGATTCCTATTTTTAAGGTTGACCAACAACAAACCATATCCCAGCCACAAATTTCCCACACCCACCTCCTAATATCAAGGAGAACCCATTCAGCTCATTTGAAATCAAAAGCCACGCCCAACCACCCATCCTCCAGCCTATTCCTTCTCCTAAAATCAAGGGATTTCAGCCACCAACATTTCAAACTCAAATCGCCACCTCTCCTCATTTCTAGCAAATTATTTTGCACCTTAGAATAGCATTTTATTTCAATTTCGAAATTATTTGTATTTTCTGATTATTTCTGATTAAAAAAAAAAAAGAAAAAAAAATCAAAAAAAAAAAAAAAAAAAAAAAAAAAAAAAACGAAAATCAGAAATCAGATTTTATTCTTCTATTTCATTCATAGTATATCATTGCATTTTATTCTAGTGCATAGTGTAATTAAGGTGTGCGACATATCATCATCTTCCCTCTTCATCTCTTGAGTTAGACGATCCCATTGGAGAAGCTTTCGAACCTTACACTTTCAGCCTACCCTCACCTAAACAAACCACTCCAAGTTCATACTTGGTTACGGAAATCAAGGTGAGAGAAGCTTAATCGAGGTTTGTTCTCTTTCTCTATTCATCTCCATTCTTAAACACATTTGAGTCTTCTTTTCTTGGACGTTTCTTCCCCAGCCTTCATCTTCTCGTGAATTGTTGTTTACTAATCTTTGAATTGAGTTGTTGATCATTTCAAGCAGATTGAAACAACGAGCTCGATCACACACCGAGAGTGAGAGCGAGTGAAACACTTGAGAGGCTGATTTGGATTAAACTAACTTGACAAGTTTGCTTGTAAAGTGTTTTTGCTGATTGTGCAGAATGTCTAACGAAAGTAGTGATAACACCAACACACCCAAGAGCCCTGAGCCAATCCACCCCGAGGTGTTCAAATTGTTGACCTCACTCAACAGCAACATCACACGCCTCAATTCTAGGATGACGGCCTTGGAGACGAGAGCCTTGGCGTTGCCTCCACCCGTGCCAAGCGTAGCCTTGGGCACCGATTCAGCGGCACACCAACAAGGCACCGGCGATGGCCAGGACCAAAACGCCCACAACACGGACCCTAACTTGGCGTCCACATCACAACAACATGGTTTCCAAAACCAAACCAGGGAAGTGCCTCATAACTCTAATCCATTGCGTAATTCCTCGGGCAATCTTCCTAGAAGAGTGCCTTTTGGTTCCCAGCTCACTCCCCTTCGGGATGAGCATAATCGTGCTAATAGCTTTCAAGGATTTCAGGACCAAAGAGGATCACCAAGTGATATGGACCTTTATGATGATGAGTATGAGGGCGAGGAGGAGGATAATTGGGAGCGCGTCTCAAGAAGGGGAGGTAGGGAGCGCCGAGAAGGTCGAGATAGGCGTCCCATGAGACCTCGTGAGCAGGAGCAAGACGGAGTTGGCAAGATAAAGGTGAGGATCCCTGCTTTCGAAGGCAAGTGTGATCCGGATGTCTATATGGAATGGGAGACCAAGATCGAGCAAGTGTGGAACTGCCACAACTTTGCCGAGACCAAGAAGGTGCAGCTCGCTGTCCTTGAGTTCTCCGGTTATGCCCTCATATGGTGGGATAACTTGGTGAAAGAAAGGAGGCGCAATCTGGACGCACCCATAGCCAGCTGGGATCAAATGAAGGCGTTGATGCGAGGGCGTTTCATACCTCAACATTACGCCCGGGAGCTAAGACAGCGGCTGGAAAATTTGAAACAAGGTTCCATGAGTGCCGAGGAGTGCTACAATGCCATGCAAGTGGCGATGGTAAGGGCTGATGTGGTTGAGGATGAAGAGACCACCATGGCCAGGTATCTTCGTATCTTGCATCCTTATTTGGCAAATGAGATTGATTTATATCCCTACACTACTATGACTGACCTTTTCCATCTAGCTTTGAAAGTAGAAAGGAAATTCAAGTCTAGGTACTCGGGAGGAAGGAACGCGAACACTCAGCCCCAATCATGGAGGGGGAGCCGTGGCCAGCAAGGCGGATCGTATGGGAAGGAGGCCTCGCACCAAAAGGAGAGGAGCAATGCAGCCGGCGGTCAAGGAGACCAAGCTGGACGAGCCAAACAGCCCACAAGCTCCACGCCTTCACCATACAACAAGGGCAATTCTAGTGGGGTTTCAGCAGCTCCAAAGGGGAGTAATCCTACCTCTAACTCTTCGTCTAGGACTAGAGATATTGTGTGCTTTAAGTGCCAGGGTAGAGGACATTATGCAAGAGATTGCCCTAACAAGAAAACACTTTTAATCAATCATTTAGGTGAATATGAATCTGAAAGTGAGCATGAAAACGAGCCTAATGATGATTTGCATGAAAATGATAATGTTGAAGATGAAATTGAGTATGAATCTGGTGAATCTCTTATTGCTAGGAGGACATTGCATATTAAACCACAAGCATGCGATGATAATCAAAGAGAGAACTTGTTTCATACTAGGTGCTTGATTAAAGGGAAGGTTTGTAACATGATCATAGATAGTGGTAGTTGTTGTAACATTGCTAGCTTAGAGATGGTTAACAAACTGCAATTATCTATGACTCATCACCCTAGACCCTATAAGTTGCATTGGATGAATGACTGTGGTGAATTGAAAGTGCAAAGGCAAGTAAAGGTTTCTATTAAACTAGGACGTTATGAGGATAATGTTCTTTGTGATGTAGTACCTATGCAGGCTTGTCATATTCTATTAGGTCGTCCATGGCAATACGACAGGAAGGTTGTGCACGATGGATTCACCAACCGAAACACCTTCACCCACAACGGCCAGACCATAGTCCTTAAGCCCATGACGCCTACGCAGGTCTCGGAGGAGTGGGATCGGAAGCGTCAAGGTAAGAAGGTATGTTCTGACCTTGAGGGAGAGAATGGGAAGGAAGAGAAAGCTCGGGGTAAGACGAGCCAACCTCTCAGCCCTACACCTCCCTCCGCTCTTTTGGCTTCCAAGAGGGAGCTGGAAGACGAGTTTTTGGATGGGGAAACAACGCTTATGCTCTTATGCAAGGAGCTGAGCTTGTTAAGTGAAGAGCTTCGAGCTTCACTGCCCCCACGCATTTTGGGGCTCATCGAGGAGTACAAGGACGTATTCCCCGACGAGATACCGGCTGGCCTACCCCCAATTAGAGGAATCGAGCATCAAATTGATCTCATTCCCGGGGCGTCTTTGCCAAACAGGCCAGCTTACCGTATGAACCCCCAAGAGACCCAAGAGGTCCAATCCCAAGTCCAAGAGCTCTTGGATAAGGGATACATTAGGGAGAGTATGAGCCCTTGTGCTGTACCGGTGTTATTAGTACCCAAGAAAGACAACACATGGAGAATGTGTGTCGATTGCAGGGCCATTAATAACATCACGGTAAAGTATAGGCACCCCATTCCTCGTCTTGATGATATGCTAGACGAACTGCATGGATCCACCATTTTCTCAAAAATTGATTTAAAAAGTGGATACCACCAGATTCGTATGAGGGAGGGGGACGAGTGGAAAACAGCCTTCAAGACCAAGTTTGGTCTCTATGAATGGCTCGTTATGCCATTCGGGCTCACGAACGCCCCTAGTACATTCATGCGTCTCATGAACCATGTATTGCGACATTATATAGGGAAATTTGTAGTGGTCCATTTTGATGACATATTAGTGTATAGTAAGTCCCTAGAGGAGCATGAGTGTCATTTGAGAGATGTGCTTAATACCTTGCGTCTTGAACACTTGTTTGCGAATTTGAAAAAGTGTGAGTTATGTACTACTACTGTTACCTTTCTTGGTTTTGTGGTTAGCTCGCAGGGATTGCAAGTGGATGAGGCCAAGATCAAGGCCATAAACGAGTGGCCCACGCCAACTACTATTGGCCAGGTGCGGAGTTTCCATGGGCTGGCGAGCTTCTATAGGAGGTTTGTCAAGGATTTTAGCACCATTGCAGCCCCATTGACAGAAATTACAAAGAAGAGAAGTGAGTTCAAGTGGGGGCGTGCCCAGGAGAGAGCCTTCGAGACTCTCAAGCTGAAGTTGACGCAAGCCCCGCTATTGGTGTTGCCTGACTTCACACGACCGTTTGAGGTGGAGTGTGATGCAAGTGGAGTCGGCATAGGGGGCGTGCTTATGCAAGAAGGTAAACCTATCGCCTTCTTTTCTGAGAAATTAAAAGGTGCATGTTTAAACTACTCGACCTATGATAAAGAGTTGTATGCTTTGTATCGAGTGCTTAAAACATGGCAGCATTATCTTTGGCCTAGGGAATTTGTGCTTAAAACTGACCATGAATCCTTGAAACACTTTAAAAGTCAAGATAAAATGGATAGGAGGCATGGTAGATGGATGGAATTCATTGAAACATTCCCTTATGTGATTAAGTTTAAAAGAGGAAAAGATAATGTTGTAGCTGATGCCTTGTCTAGACGCCACACTTTGCTTGTTTCATTAGACTCTAGAGTATTAGGATTTACTTATATTCGTGAGTTATATGAAACTGATCTTGATTTTGGTGATGCGTTTAAGGCTTGTCTTGAAAAGAATTGTGTTGAGAAATACTATTTGCATGATGGCTTTCTTTTTCTAGTTGATAAAGTTTGCATACCTCGTTGTTCATTGCGTTTGCTGCTTGTTGAGGAAGCCCATAGGGGCGGCCTAATGGGGCATTTTGGGAGGGACAAAACTTATCACACTCTTAGGACTCATTTCTATTGGCCACACATGCTTAGGGATGTTGAGAATGTAGTTAAAAGATGCATGGACTGTCTTAGGGCTAAATCTAGACTTATGCCACATGGACTTTACACACCATTGCCCACGCCTACAGCCCCTTGGGAGGACCTTTCTATGGACTTTATAGTTGGGTTGCCTAGGACTAAGAAGGGGAGGGATTCAATCATGGTTGTAGTGGATAGGTTTAGTAAGATGGCACATTTTATAGCATGTCATAAGACCGACGATGCTACTAATGTGGCTGGATTATTCTTTAGGGAGATAGTCAGATTGCATGGGGTTCCTAAAACCATAGTTAGTGACCGAGATACTAAGTTCCTTAGCCACTTTTGGAGAACCTTATGGAGTAAACTAGGAACTAAGTTGCTGTTTTCTACCTCTAGTCACCCTCAAACTGATGGGCAAACCGAGGTCACCAATAGGACACTAGCTACGATTCTTAGGGCCATAATTAGGAAGAACTTGAAGATGTGGGAAGAGGCCTTACCTCATGTGGAGTTTGCATATAACAGGATTGTTCATTCTTCTACTAAATTGACTCCATTTGAATGTGTTTATGGTACTAACCCTCTCACCCCACTAGATCTTACCCCATTGCCAATGAGGGAAAATGAGCACTTTGACGCAGGAAAACATGTGGAGTTTATTAGGGAATTGCATGCTCGCACCAAACTGAAGTTGGAGCAAAAGGCCGAGTACAATGCAAGGAGAGCGAACCATGGGAGGCGCCACGTTGTTTTCCAGCCCGGAGACTTGGTGTGGGTTCATTTGAGGAAAGAGAGATTCCCGGAGCAAAGGAAGAACAAGCTGTCCCCTCGAGGAGATGGACCTTTCAAGGTGCTTAAGAGGATCGGGGACAATGCATACAAGCTGGAGCTGCCCGGTGATTATGGTGTAAGCGCAACTTTCAACGTCGCTGATCTCACGCCATACCTTGCTCTTGATGAAGACTTGGATTCGGGGTCGAATCCTCTCCAAGAAGGGGAGGTTGATGAAGGATCATCCAGTCAGCCTCCTCCAAGCGCCCCAACACTCTTTGAGGGGCCAATCACTAGATCCCGAGCTAAGAAGCTACAAAGTGGAATGCATGCCTTTGTGTGTTTCATTTGTGCTAAGGAGGCGAGAGCGAGCATGGAGCCATGTGCCAAGGCTGTGTGCCTAGCAAGTGTGGGCGCCACCCATGAAGAGAGCCAAGGCACAAGCGACGTCGCATGAGTGCCGCGATTGGGCACCGGCGCTGCGGGTGTGCCTCGTTTGGGCACCGGCGCTGCGAGTGTGCCTCGTTTGGGCACCGACGCCTATTTTAGGCACCCAAGAGTGTTTGTTTCATTTTGGGCCTATTATGCTGTTTTGGGCCTATCTATCTTAGAATTAATTAGACCTTTTTAATTATTTCTTTTATTTCCAGAAGTGAGACATATAAGTATTGTTTTGATGGTTTGGAACACTTAGACAATTCAGAATATAGAAATCGTTTTCTCTTGAAAAGAGAGAGTTTGAAGCTTTGCTTCATTGAGTGTGTGAATCGCAGCTTGGTTTGTTTGATTTGTGTCAATCCTCTACGAAGCTTGGTGCTTATCAACGATCACGAGCCCCCTTCCTGTGCTTCAAGGTGTCGCCTTGTTGTGTAGGATTGTACAAGGTTGGTTCTTCGTCCATTCTATTAGGATTCTGGTTGAAATACATACCAGGGGTTTAATAGTTGTCTCGAAGGGTTATCCTTCTCGTCGTTTCTATCAATTTCCCTTTTCGTTTCTTCATTTCAGTTTGCTTCTTTGTTGTGTCGTTTTTCCTCTTGTTGAGTCGAGTTCATCATTTCCAGTTTCGTTCCATTCAATTCTAACCATTGTTTCCTTGTGTTTTCCTTGTTGAGTCGTGAACGTCGAAGATCGGGCATCCACACGGCTAACCCCGTATCAGCTATAGTTTGGGAAATGTTGGTTTCCATTCTTTTTCTCGTCCAAAAATCTTTGAACTTAATAGAACTTGATAGAAATATCACCAAACAACACAAACACAAGCATACGAATCATGCGATTCCTATTGTTTCTCAAATACTCAATAACACAACCTTTCTTATTGATTGGTTTGATTTGCCTAGGCTATGGTTTAGGAAGTGTTGGTTTCCATTCTTTTTCTCGTCCAAAAATCTTTGAACTTAATAGAAAGATCACCAAACAACACAAACACAAGCATACGAATCATGCAATTCCTAATGTTTCTTAAATACTCAATAACACAACCTTTCTTATTGATTGGTTTGATTTGCCTAGGCTATGGTTTCGGAAATGTTGGTTTCCATTCTTTTTCTCGTCAAAAAATCTTTGAACTTAATGGAACTTGATAGAAAGATCATTAAACAACACAAACACAGGAATACGAATCATGCGATTCCTAATGTTTCTCAAATACTCAATAACACAACCTTTCTTATTGATTCATTTGATTTGCCTAGGCTATGGTTTGAGAAGTGTTGGTTTCCATTATTTTTCTCGTCCAAAACTCTTTGAACATAGAAGAAAGATCACCAAACAACACAAACACAAACATACGAATCATGCGATTCCTAATGTTTCTCAAATACTCAATAACGCAACCTTTCTTATTGATTGGTTTGATTTGCCTAGGCTATGGTTTAGGAAGTGTTGGTTTCCATTCTTTTTCTCGTCCAAAAATCTTTAAACTTAATAGAAAGATCACCAAACAACACAAACACAAGCATACGAATCATGCAATTCCTAATGTTTCTCAAATACTCAATAACACAACCTTTCTTATTGATTGGTTTGATTTACCTAGGCTATGGTTTAGGAAGTGTTGGTTTCCATTCTTTTTCTCATCCAAAAATCTTTGAACTTAATAGAAACATCACCAAACAACACAAACACAAGCATACGAATCATGCAATTCCTAATGTTTCTTAAATACTCAATAACACAACCTTTCTTATTGATTGGTTTGATTTGCCTAGGCTATGGATTGGGAAATGTTGGTTTCCATTCTTTTTCTCGTCCAAAAATCTTTGAACTTAATAGAACTTGATAGAAAGATCACCAAACAACACAAACACAAGCATACGAATCATGCGATTCCTATTGTTTCTCAAATACTCAATAACACAACCTTTCTTATTTATTGGTTTGATTTGCCTAGGCTATGGTTTAGGAAGTGTTGGTTTCCATTCTTTTTCTCGTCCAAAAATCTTTGAACTTAATAGAAAGATCACCAAACAACACAAACACAAGCATACGAATCATGCAATTCCTAATGTTTCTCAAATACTCAATAACACAATCTTTCTTATTGATTGGTTTGATTTGCCTAGGCTATGATTTGGGAAATGTTGGTTTCCATTTTTTTTCTCGTCCAAAAATCTTTGAACTTAATAGAACTTGATAGAAAGATCACCAAACAACACAAACACAAGCATACGAATCATGCGATTCCTAATGTTTCTCAAATACTCAATAACACAACCTTTCTTATTGATTGGTTTGATTTACCTAGGCTATGGTTTAGGAAGTGTTGGTTTCCATTCTTTTTCTCGTCCAAAAATCTTTGAACTTATTAGAAAGATCACCAAACAACACAAACACAAGCATACGAATCATGCAATTCCTAATGTTTCTCAAATACTCAATAACACAACCTTTCTTATTGATTGGTTTGATTTGCCTAGGCTATAGTTTGGGAAATGTTGGTTTCCATTTTTTTTATCGTCCAAAAATCTTTGAACTTAATAGAACTTGATAGAAAGATCACCAAACAACACAAACACAAGCATACGAATCATGCGATTCCTATTGTTTCTCAAATACTCAATAACACAACCTTTCTTATTTATTGGTTTGATTTGCCTAGGCTATGGTTTAGGAAGTGTTGGTTTCCATTCTTTTTCTCGTCCAAAAATCTTTGAACTTAATAGAAAGATCACCAAACAACACAAACACAAGCATACGAATCATGCAATTCCTAATGTTTCTCAAATACTCAATAACACAATCTTTCTTATTGATTGGTTTGATTTGCCTAGGCTATGGTTTGGGAAATGTTGGTTTCCATTTTTTTTCTCGTCCAAAAATCTTTGAACTTAATAGAACTTGATAGAAAGATCACCAAACAACACAAACACAAGCATACGAATCATGCGATTCCTAATGTTTCTCAAATACTCAATAACACAACCTTTCTTATTGATTGGTTTGATTTACCTAGGCTATGGTTTTGGAAGTGTTGGTTTCCATTCTTTTTCTCGTCCAAAAATCTTTGAACTTATTAGAAAGATCACCAAACAACACAAACACAAGCATACGAATCATGCAATTCCTAATGTTTCTCAAATACTCAATAACACAACCTTTCTTATTGATTGGTTTGATTTGCCTAGGCTATAGTTTGGGAAATGTTGGTTTCCATTCTTTTTCTCGTCCAAAAATCTTTGAACTTAATAGAACTTGATAGAAAGATCACCAAACAACACAAACACAAGCATACGAATCATGCGATTCCTATTGTTTCTCAAATACTCAATAACGCAACCTTTCTTATGGATTGGTTTGATTTGCCTAGGCTATGGTTTAGGAAGTGTTGGTTTCCATTCTTTTTCTCGTCCAAAAATCTTTGAACTTAATAGAAAGATCACCAAACAACACAAACACAAGCATACGAATCATGCAATTCCTAATGTTTCTCAAATCCTCAATAACACAATCTTTCTTATTGATTAGTTTGATTTGCCTAGGCTATGGTTTGGGAAATGTTGGTTTCCATTTTTTTTCTCGTCCAAAAATCTTTGAACTTAATAGAACTTGATAGAAAGATCACCAAACAACACGAACACAAGCATACGAATCATGCGATTCCTAATGTTTCTCAAATACTCAATAACACAACCTTTCTTATTGATTGGTTTGATTTACCTAGGCTATGGTTTAGGAAGTGTTGGTTTCCATTCTTTTTCTCGTCCAAAAATCTTTGAACTTATTAGAAAGATCACCAAACAACACAAACACAAGCATACGAATCATGCAATTCCTAATGTTTCTCAAATACTCAATAACACAACCTTTCTTATTGATTGGTTTGATTTGCCTAGGCTATAGTTTGGGAAATGTTGGTTTCCATTCTTTTTCTCGTCCAAAAATCTTTGAACTTATTAGAAAGATCACCAAACAACACAAACACAAGCATACGAATCATGCGATTCCTAATGTTTCTCAAATACTCAATAATAAAACCTTTCTTATTGATTGGTTTGATTTACCCAGGCTATGGTTTAGGAGGTGTTGGTTTCCATTCTTTTTCTCGTCCAAAAATCTTTGAACTTATTAGAAAGATCACCAAACAACACAAACACAAGCATACGAATCATGCAATTCCTAATGTTTCTCAAATACTCAATAACACAACCTTTCTTATTGATTGGTTTGATTTGCCTAGGCTATAGTTTGGGAAATGTTGGTTTCCCTTCTTTTTCTCGTCCAAAAATCTTTGAACTTAATAGAACTTGATAGAAAGATCACCAAACAACACAAACACAACCATACGAATCATGCGATTCCTAATGTTTCTCAAATACTCAATAACACAACCTTTCTTATTTATTGGTTTGATTTACCTAGGCTATGGTTTAGGAAGTGTTAGTTTCCATTCTTTTTCTCGTCCAAAAATCAATGAACTTATTAGAAAGATCACCAAACAACACAAACACAAGCATACGAATCATGCAATTCCTAATGTTTCTCAAATACTCAATAACACAACCTTTCTTATTGATTGGTTTGATTTGCCTAGGCTATAGTTTGGGAAATGTTGGTTTCCATTCTTTTTCTCGTCCAAAAATCTTTGAACTTAATAGAACTTGATAGAAAGATCACCAAACAACACAAACACAAGCATACGAATCATGCGATTCCTATTGTTTCTCAAATACTCAATAACGCAACCTTTCTTATTGATTGGTTTGATTTGCCTAGGCTATGGTTTAGGAAGTGTTGGTTTCCATTCTTTTTCTCGTCCAAAAATCTTTGAACTTAATAGAAAGATCACCAAACAACACAAACACAAGCATACGAATCATGCAATTCCTAATGTTTCTTAAATCCTCAATAACACAATCTTTCTTATTGATTAGTTTGATTTGCCTAGGCTATGGTTTGGGAAATGTTGGTTTCCATTTTTTTTCTCGTCCAAAAATCTTTGAACTTAATAGAACTTGATAGAAAGATCACCAAACAACACGAACACAAGCATACGAATCATGCGATTCCTAATGTTTCTCAAATACTCAATAACACAACCTTTCTTATTGATTGGTTTGATTTACCTCGGCTATGGTTTAGGAAGTGTTGGTTTCCATTCTTTTTCTCGTCCAAAAATCTTTGAACTTATTTGAAAGATCACCAAACAACACAAACACAAGCATACGAATCATGCAATTCCTAATGTTTCTCAAATACTCAATAACACAACCTTTCTTATTGATTGGTTTGATTTGCCTAGGCTATAGTTTGGGAAATGTTGGTTTCCATTCTTTTTCTCGTCCAAAAATCTTTGAACTTATTAGAAAGATCACCAAACAACACAAACACAAGCATACGAATCATGCGATTCCTAATGTTTCTCAAATACTCAATAATAGAACCTTTCTTATTGATTGGTTTGATTTACCCAGGCTATGGTTTAGGAGGTGTTGGTTTCCATTCTTTTTCTCGTCAAAAAATCTTTGAACTTATTAGAAAGATCACCAAACAACACAAACACAAGCATACGAATCATGCAATTCCTAATGTTTCTCAAATACTCAATAACACAACCTTTCTTATTGATTGGTTTGATTTGCCTAGGCTATAGTTTGGGAAATGTTGGTTTCCCTTCTTTTTCTCGTCCAAAAATCTTTGAACTTAATAGAACTTGATAGAAAGATCACCAAACAACACAAACACAACCATACGAATCATGCGATTCCTAATGTTTCTCAAATACTCAATAACACAACCTTTCTTATTGATTGGTTTGATTTACCTAGGCTATGGTTTAGGAAGTGTTAGTTTCCATTCTTTTTCTCGTCCAAAAATCATTGAACTTATTAGAAAGATCACCAAACAACACAAACACAAGCATACGAATCATGCAATTCCTAATGTTTCTCAAATACTCAATAACACAACCTTTCTTATTGATTGGTTTGATTTGCCTAGGCTATAGTTTGGGAAATGTTGGTTTCCATTCTTTTTCTCGTCCAAAAATCTTTGAACTTAATAGAACTTGATAGAAAGATCACCAAACAACACAAACACAAGCATACGAATCATGCGATTCCTATTGTTTCTCAAATACTCAATAACACAACCTTTCTTATTTATTGGTTTGATTTGCCTAGGCTATGGTTTAGGAAGTGTTGGTTTCCATTCTTTTTCTCGTCCAAAAATCTTTGAACTTAATAGAAAGATCACCAAACAACACAAACACAAGCATACGAATCATGCAATTCCTATGTTTCTCAAATACTCAATAACACAATCTTTCTTATTGATTGGTTTGATTTGCCTAGGCTATGGTTTGGGAAATGTTGGTTTCCATTTTTTTTCTCGTCCAAAAATCTTTGAACTTAATAGAACTTGATAGAAAGATCACCGAACAACACAAACACAAGCATACGAATCATGCGATTCCTAATGTTTCTCAAATACTCAATAACACAACCTTTCTTATTGATTGGTTTGATTTACCTAGGCTATGGTTTAGGAAGTGTTGGTTTCCATCCTTTTTCTCGTCCAAAAATCTTTGAACTTATTAGAAAGATCACCAAGCAACACAAACACAAGCATACGAATCATGCAATTCCTAATGTTTCTCAAATACTCAATAACACAACCTTTCTTATTGATTGGTTTGATTTGCCTAAGCTATAGTTTGGGAAATGTTGGTTTCCCTTCTTTTTCTCGTCCAAAAATCTTTGAACTTAATAGAACTTGATAGAAAGATCACTAAACAACACAAACACAAGCATACGAATCATGCGATTCCTATTGTTTCTCAAATACTCAATAACACAACCTTTCTTATTTATTGGTTTGATTTGCCTAGGCTATGGTTTAGGAAGTGTTGGTTTCCATTCTTTTTCTCGTCCAAAAATCTTTGAACTTAATAGAAAGATCACCAAACAACACAAACACAAGCATACGAATCATGCAATTCCTAATGTTTCTCAAATACTCAATAACACAATCTTTCTTATTGATTGGTTTGATTTGCCTAGGCTATGGTTTGGGAAATGTTGGTTTCCATTTTTTTTCTCGTCCAAAAATCTTTGAACTTAATAGAACTTGATAGAAAGATCACCAAACAACACAAACACAAGCATACGAATCATGCGATTCCTAATGTTTCTCAAATACTCAATAACACAACCTTTCTTATTGATTGGTTTGATTTACCTAGGCTATGGTTTAGGAAGTGTTGGTTTCCATTCTTTTTCTCGTCCAAAAATCTTTGAACTTATTAGAAAGATCACCAAACAACACAAACACAAGCATACGAATCATGCAATTCCTAATGTTTCTCAAATACTCAATAACACAACCTTTCTTATTGATTGGTTTGATTTGCCTAGGCTATAGTTTGGGAAATGTTGGTTTCCATTCTTTTTCTCGTCCAAAAATCTTTGAACTTAATAGAACTTGATAGAAAGATCACCAAACAACACAAACACAAGCATACGAATCATGCGATTCCTATTGTTTCTCAAATACTCAATAACGCAACCTTTCTTATTGATTGGTTTGATTTGCCTAGGCTATGGTTTAGGAAGTGTTGGTTTCCATTCTTTTTCTCGTCCAAAAATCTTTGAACTTAATAGAAAGATCACCAAACAACACAAACACAAGCATACGAATCATGCAATTCCTAATGTTTGTCAAATCCTCAATAACACAATCTTTCTTATTGATTAGTTTGATTTGCCTAGGCTATGGTTTGGGAAATGTTGGTTTCCATTTTTTTTCTCATCCAAAAATCTTTGAACTTAATAGAACTTGATAAAAAGATCACCAAACAACACGAACACAAGCATACGAATCATGCGATTCCTAATGTTTCTCAAATACTCAATAACACAACCTTTCTTATTGATTGGTTTGATTTACCTCGGCTATGGTTTAGGAAGTGTTGGTTTCCATTCTTTTTCTCGTCCAAAAATCTTTGAACTTATTAGAAAGATCACCAAACAACACAAACACAAGCATACGAATCATGCAATTCCTAATGTTTCTCAAATACTCAATAACACAACCTTTCTTATTGATTGGTTTGATTTGCCTAGGCTATAGTTTGGGAAATGTTGGTTTCCATTCTTTTTCTCGTCCAAAAATCTTTGAACTTATTAGAAAGATCACCAAACAACACAAACACAAGCATACGAATCATGCGATTCCTAATGTTTCTCAAATACTCAATAATAAAACCTTTCTTATTGATTGGTTTGATTTACCCAGGCTATGGTTTAGGAGGTGTTGGTTTCCATTCTTTTTCTCGTCCAAAAATCTTTGAACTTATTAGAAAGATCACCAAACAACACAAACACAAGCATACGAATCATGCAATTCCTAATGTTTCTCAAATACTCAATAACACAACCTTTCTTATTGATTGGTTTGATTTGCCTAGGCTATAGTTTGGGAAATGTTGGTTTCCCTTCTTTTTCTCGTCCAAAAATCTTTGAACTTAATAGAACTTGATAGAAAGATCACCAAACAACACAAACACAACCATACGAATCATGCGATTCCTAATGTTTCTCAAATACTCAATAACACAACCTTTCTTATTGATTGGTTTGATTTACCTAGGCTATGGTTTAGGAAGTGTTAGTTTCCATTCTTTTTCTCGTCCAAAAATCATTGAACTTATTAGAAAGATCACCAAACAACACAAACACAAGCATACGAATCATGCAATTCCTAATGTTTCTCAAATACTCAATAACACAACCTTTCTTATTGATTGGTTTGATTTGCCTAGGCTATAGTTTGGGAAATGTTGGTTTCCATTCTTTTTCTCGTCCAAAAATCTTTGAACTTAATAGAACTTGATAGAAAGATCACCAAACAACACAAACACAAGCATACGAATCATGCGATTCCTATTGTTTCTCAAATACTCAATAACACAACCTTTCTTATTTATTGGTTTGATTTGCCTAGGCTATGGTTTAGGAAGTGTTGGTTTCCATTCTTTTTCTCGTCCAAAAATCTTTGAACTTAATAGAAAGATCACCAAACAACACAAACACAAGCATACGAATCATGCAATTCCTAATGTTTCTCAAATACTCAATAACACAATCTTTCTTATTGATTGGTTTGATTTGCCTAGGCTATGGTTTGGGAAATGTTGGTTTCCATTTTTTTTCTCGTCCAAAAATCTTTGAACTTAATAGAACTTGATAGAAAGATCACCGAACAACACAAACACAAGCATACGAATCATGCGATTCCTAATGTTTCTCAAATACTCAATAACACAACCTTTCTTATTGATTGGTTTGATTTACCTAGGCTATGGTTTAGGAAGTGTTGGTTTCCATTCTTTTTCTCGTCCAAAAATCTTTGAACTTATTAGAAAGATCACCAAACAACACAAACACAAGCATACGAATCATGCAATTCCTAATGTTTCTCAAATACTCAATAACACAACCTTTCTTATTGATTGGTTTGATTTGCCTAAGCTATAGTTTGGGAAATGTTGGTTTCCCTTCTTTTTCTCGTCCAAAAATCTTTGAACTTAATAGAACTTGATAGAAAGATCACCAAACAACACAAACACAAGCATACGAATCATGCGATTCCTATTGTTTCTCAAATACTCAATAACACAACCTTTCTTATTTATTGGTTTGATTTGCCTAGGCTATGGTTTAGGAAGTGTTGGTTTCCATTCTTTTTCTCGTCCAAAAATCTTTGAACTTAATAGAAAGATCACCAAACAACACAAACACAAGCATACGAATCATGCAATTCCTAATGTTTCTCAAATACTCAATAACACAATCTTTCTTATTGATTGGTTTGATTTGCCTAGGCTATGGTTTGGGAAATGTTGGTTTCCATTTTTTTTCTCGTCCAAAAATCTTTGAACTTAATAGAACTTGATAGAAAGATCACCAAACAACACAAACACAAGCATACGAATCATGCGATTCCTAATGTTTCTCAAATACTCAATAACACAACCTTTCTTATTGATTGGTTTGATTTACCTAGGCTATGGTTTAGGAAGTGTTGGTTTCCATTCTTTTTCTCGTCCAAAAATCTTTGAACTTATTAGAAAGATCACCAAACAACACAAACACAAGCATACGAATCATGCAATTCCTAATGTTTCTCAAATACTCAATAACACAACCTTTCTTATTGATTGGTTTGATTTGCCTAGGCTATAGTTTGGGAAATGTTGGTTTCCATTCTTTTTCTCGTCCAAAAATCTTTGAACTTATTAGAAAGATCACCAAACAACACAAACACAAGCATACGAATTATGCGATTCCTAATGTTTCTCAAATACTCAATAATACAACCTTTCTTATTGATTGGTTTGATTTACCCAGGCTATGGTTTAGGAAGTGTTGGTTTCCATTCTTTTTCTCGTCCAAAAATCTTTGAACTTATTAGAAAGATCACCAAACAACACAAACAAAAGCAAACGAATCATGCAATTCCTAATGTTTATCAAATACTCAATAACACAACCTTTCTTATTGATTGGTTTGATTTGCCTTAGTTTGGGAAATGTTGGTTTCCATTCTTTTTCTCGTCCAAAAATCTTTGAACTTAATAGAACTTGATAGAAAGATCACCAAACAACACAAACACAACCATACGAATCATGCGATTCCTAATGTTTCTCAAATACTCAATAACACAACCTTTCTTATTGATTGGTTTGATTTACCTAGGCTATGGTTTAGGAAGTGTTAGTTTCCATTCTTTTTCTCGTCCAAAAATCTTTGAACTTATTAGAAAGATCACCAAACAACACAAACACAAGCATACGAATCATGCAATTCCTAATGTTTCTCAAATACTCAATAACACAACCTTTCTTATTGATTGGTTTGATTTGCCTAGGCTATGGTTTAGGAAGTGTTAGTTTCCATTCTTTTTCTCGTCCAAAAATCATTGAACTTATTAGAAAGATCACCAAACAACACAAACACAAGCATACGAATCATGCAATTCCTAATGTTTCTCAAATACTCAATAACACAACCTTTCTTATTGATTGGTTTGATTTGCCTAGGCTATAGTTTGGGAAATGTTGGTTTCCATTCTTTTTCTCGTCCAAAAATCTTTGAACTTAATAGAACTTGATAGAAAGATCACCAAACAACACAAACACAAGCATACGAATCATGCGATTCCTATTGTTTCTCAAATACTCAATAACACAACCTTTCTTATTTATTGGTTTGATTTGCCTAGGCTATGGTTTAGGAAGTGTTGGTTTCCATTCTTTTTCTCGTCCAAAAATCTTTGAACTTAATAGAAAGATCACCAAACAACACAAACACAAGCATACGAATCATGCAATTCCTAATGTTTCTCAAATACTCAATAACACAATCTTTCTTATTGATTGGTTTGATTTGCCTAGGCTATGGTTTGGGAAATGTTGGTTTCCATTTTTTTTCTCGTCCAAAAATCTTTGAACTTAATAGAACTTGATAGAAAGATCACCGAACAACACAAACACAAGCATACGAATCATGCGATTCCTAATGTTTCTCAAATACTCAATAACACAACCTTTCTTATTGATTGGTTTGATTTACCTAGGCTATGGTTTAGGAAGTGTTGGTTTCCATTCTTTTTCTCGTCCAAAAATCTTTGAACTTATTAGAAAGATCACCAAACAACACAAACACAAGCATACGAATCATGCAATTCCTAATGTTTCTCAAATACTCAATAACACAACCTTTCTTATTGATTGGTTTGATTTGCCTATGCTATAGTTTGGGAAATGTTGGTTTCCCTTCTTTTTCTCGTCCAAAAATCTTTGAACTTAATAGAACTTGATAGAAAGATCACCAAACAACACAAACACAAGCATACGAATCATGCGATTCCTATTGTTTCTCAAATACTCAATAACACAACCTTTCTTATTTATTGGTTTGATTTGCCTAGGCTATGGTTTAGGAAGTGTTGGTTTCCATTCTTTTTCTCGTCCAAAAATCTTTGAACTTAATAGAAAGGTCACCAAACAACACAAACACAAGCATACGAATCATGCAATTCCTAATGTTTCTCAAATACTCAATAACACAATCTTTCTTATTGATTGGTTTGATTTGCCTAGGCTATGGTTTGGGAAATGTTGGTTTCCATTTTTTTTCTCGTCCAAAAATCTTTGAACTTAATAGAACTTGATAGAAAGATCACCAAACAACACAAACACAAGCATACGAATCATGCGATTCCTAATGTTTCTCAAATACTCAATAACACAACCTTTCTTATTGATTGGTTTGATTTACCTAGGCTATGGTTTAGGAAGTGTTGGTTTCCATTCTTTTTCTCGTCCAAAAATCTTTGAACTTATTAGAAAGATCACCAAACAACACAAACACAAGCATACGAATCATGCAATTCCTAATGTTTCTCAAATACTCAATAACACAACCTTTCTTATTGATTGGTTTGATTTGCCTAGGCTATAGTTTGGGAAATGTTGGTTTCCATTCTTTTTCTCGTCCAAAAATCTTTGAACTTAATAGAACTTGATAGAAAGATCACCAAACAACACAAACACAAGCATACGAATCATGCGATTCCTATTGTTTCTCAAATACTCAATAACGCAACCTTTCTTATTGATTGGTTTGATTTGCCTAGGCTATGGTTTAGGAAGTGTTGGTTTCCATTCTTTTTCTCGTCCAAAAATCTTTGAACTTAATAGAAAGATCACCAAACAACACAAACACAAGCATACGAATCATGCAATTCCTAATGTTTGTCAAATCCTCAATAACACAATCTTTCTTATTGATTAGTTTGATTTGCCTAGGCTATGGTTTGGGAAATGTTGGTTTCCATTTTTTTTCTCATCCAAAAATCTTTGAACTTAATAGAACTTGATAAAAAGATCACCAAACAACACGAACACAAGCATACGAATCATGCGATTCCTAATGTTTCTCAAATACTCAATAACACAACCTTTCTTATTGATTGGTTTGATTTACCTCGGCTATGGTTTAGGAAGTGTTGGTTTCCATTCTTTTTCTCGTCCAAAAATCTTTGAACTTATTAGAAAGATCACCAAACAACACAAACACAAGCATACGAATCATGCAATTCCTAATGTTTCTCAAATACTCAATAACACAACCTTTCTTATTGATTGGTTTGATTTGCCTAGGCTATAGTTTGGGAAATGTTGGTTTCCATTCTTTTTCTCGTCCAAAAATCTTTGAACTTATTAGAAAGATCACCAAACAACACAAACACAAGCATACGAATCATGCGATTCCTAATGTTTCTCAAATACTCAATAATAAAACCTTTCTTATTGATTGGTTTGATTTACCCAGGCTATGGTTTAGGAGGTGTTGGTTTCCATTCTTTTTCTCGTCCAAAAATCTTTGAACTTATTAGAAAGATCACCAAACAACACAAACACAAGCATACGAATCATGCAATTCCTAATGTTTCTCAAATACTCAATAACACGTCTTATTGATTGGTTTGATTTGCCTAGGCTATAGTTTGGGAAATGTTGGTTTCCCTTCTTTTTCTCGTCCAAAAATCTTTGAACTTAATAGAACTTGATAGAAAGATCACCAAACAACACAAACACAACCATACGAATCATGCGATTCCTAATGTTTCTCAAATACTCAATAACACAACCTTTCTTATTGATTGGTTTGATTTACCTAGGCTATGGTTTAGGAAGTGTTAGTTTCCATTCTTTTTCTCGTCCAAAAATCATTGAACTTATTAGAAAGATCACCAAACAACACAAACACAAGCATACGAATCATGCAATTCCTAATGTTTCTCAAATACTCAATAACACAACCTTTCTTATTGATTGGTTTGATTTGCCTAGGCTATAGTTTGGGAAATGTTGGTTTCCATTCTTTTTCTCGTCCAAAAATCTTTGAACTTAATAGAACTTGATAGAAAGATCACCAAACAACACAAACACAAGCATACGAATCATGCGATTCCTATTGTTTCTCAAATACTCAATAACACAACCTTTCTTATTTATTGGTTTGATTTGCCTAGGCTATGGTTTAGGAAGTGTTGGTTTCCATTCTTTTTCTCGTCCAAAAATCTTTGAACTTAATAGAAAGATCACCAAACAACACAAACACAAGCATACGAATCATGCAATTCCTAATGTTTCTCAAATACTCAATAACACAATCTTTCTTATTGATTGGTTTGATTTGCCTAGGCTATGGTTTGGGAAATGTTGGTTTCCATTTTTTTTCTCGTCCAAAAATCTTTGAACTTAATAGAACTTGATAGAAAGATCACCGAACAACACAAACACAAGCATACGAATCATGCGATTCCTAATGTTTCTCAAATACTCAATAACACAACCTTTCTTATTGATTGGTTTGATTTACCTAGGCTATGGTTTAGGAAGTGTTGGTTTCCATTCTTTTTCTCGTCCAAAAATCTTTGAACTTATTAGAAAGATCACCAAACAACACAAACACAAGCATACGAATCATGCAATTCCTAATGTTTCTCAAATACTCAATAACACAACCTTTCTTATTGATTGGTTTGATTTGCCTAAGCTATAGTTTGGGAAATGTTGGTTTCCCTTCTTTTTCTCGTCCAAAAATCTTTGAACTTAATAGAACTTGATAGAAAGATCACCAAACAACACAAACACAAGCATACGAATCATGCGATTCCTATTGTTTCTCAAATACTCAATAACACAACCTTTCTTATTTATTGGTTTGATTTGCCTAGGCTATGGTTTAGGAAGTGTTGGTTTCCATTCTTTTTCTCGTCCAAAAATCTTTGAACTTAATAGAAAGATCACCAAACAACACAAACACAAGCATACGAATCATGCAATTCCTAATGTTTCTCAAATACTCAATAACACAATCTTTCTTATTGATTGGTTTGATTTGCCTAGGCTATGGTTTGGGAAATGTTGGTTTCCATTTTTTTTCTCGTCCAAAAATCTTTGAACTTAATAGAACTTGATAGAAAGATCACCAAACAACACAAACACAAGCATACGAATCATGCGATTCCTAATGTTTCTCAAATACTCAATAACACAACCTTTCTTATTGATTGGTTTGATTTACCTAGGCTATGGTTTAGGAAGTGTTGGTTTCCATTCTTTTTCTCGTCCAAAAATCTTTGAACTTATTAGAAAGATCACCAAACAACACAAACACAAGCATACGAATCATGCAATTCCTAATGTTTCTCAAATACTCAATAACACAACCTTTCTTATTGATTGGTTTGATTTGCCTAGGCTATAGTTTGGGAAATGTTGGTTTCCATTCTTTTTCTCGTCCAAAAATCTTTGAACTTATTAGAAAGATCACCAAACAACACAAACACAAGCATACGAATTATGCGATTCCTAATGTTTCTCAAATACTCAATAATACAACCTTTCTTATTGATTGGTTTGATTTACCCAGGCTATGGTTTAGGAAGTGTTGGTTTCCATTCTTTTTCTCGTCCAAAAATCTTTGAACTTATTAGAAAGATCACCAAACAACACAAACAAAAGCAAACGAATCATGCAATTCCTAATGTTTATCAAATACTCAATAACACAACCTTTCTTATTGATTGGTTTGATTTGCCTAGGCTATAGTTTGGGAAATGTTGGTTTCCATTCTTTTTCTCGTCCAAAAATCTTTGAACTTAATAGAACTTGATAGAAAGATCACCAAACAACACAAACACAACCATACGAATCATGCGATTCCTAATGTTTCTCAAATACTCAATAACACAACCTTTCTTATTGATTGGTTTGATTTACCTAGGCTATGGTTTAGGAAGTGTTAGTTTCCATTCTTTTTCTCGTCCAAAAATCTTTGAACTTATTAGAAAGATCACCAAACAACACAAACACAAGCATACGAATCATGCAATTCCTAATGTTTCTCAAATACTCAATAACACAACCTTTCTTATTGATTGGTTTGATTTGCCTAGGCTATAGTTTGGGAAATGTTGGTTTCCATTCTTTTTCTCGTCCAAAAATCTTTGAACTTAATAGAACTTGATAGAAAGATCACCAAACAACACAAACACAAGCATACGAATCATGCGATTCCTATTGTTTCTCAAATACTCAATAACACAACCTTTCTTATTTATTGGTTTGATTTGCCTAGGCTATGGTTTAGGAAGTGTTGGTTTCCATTCTTTTTCTCGTCCAAAAATCTTTGAACTTAATAGAAAGATCACCAAACAACACAAACACAAGCATACGAATCATGCAATTCCTAATGTTTCTCAAATACTCAATAACACAATCTTTCTTATTGATTGGTTTGATTTGCCTAGGCTATGGTTTGGGAAATGTTGGTTTCCATTTTTTTTCCCGTCCAAAAATCTTTGAACTTAATAGAACTTGATAGAAAGATCACCAAACAACACAAACACAAGCATACGAATCATGCGATTCCTAATGTTTCTCAAATACTCAATAACACAACCTTTCTTATTGATTGGTTTGATTTACCTAGGCTATGATTTAGGAAGTGTTGGTTTCCTTTCTTTTTCTCGTCCAAAAATCTTTGAACTTATTAGAAAGATCACCAAACAACACAAACACAAGCATACGAATCATGCAATTCCTAATGTTTCTCAAATACTCAATAACACAACCTTTCTTATTGATTGGTTTGATTTGCCTAGGCTATAGTTTGGGAAATGTTGGTTTCCATTCTTTTTCTCGTCCAAAAATCTTTGAACTTAATAGAACTTGATAGAAAGATCACCAAACAATACAAACACAAGCATACGAATCATGCGATTCCTATTGTTTCTCAAATACTCAATAACACAACCTTTCTTATTTATTGGTTTGATTTGCCTAGGCTATGGTTTAGGAAGTGTTGGTTTCCATTCTTTTTCTCGTCCAAAAATCTTTGAACTTAATAGAAAGATCACCAAACAACACAAACACAAGCATACGAATCATGCAATTCCTAATGTTTCTCAAATACTCAATAACACAATCTTTCTTATTGATTGGTTTGATTTGCCTAGGCTATGGTTTGGGAAATGTTGGTTTCCATTTTTTTTCCCGTCCAAAAATCTTTGAACTTAATAGAACTTGATAGAAAGATCACCAAACAACACAAACACAAGCATACGAATCATGCGATTCCTAATGTTTCTCAAATACTCAATAACACAACCTTTCTTATTGATTGGTTTGATTTACCTAGGCTATGGTTTAGGAAGTGTTGGTTTCCATTCTTTTTCTCGTCCAAAAATCTTTGAACTTATTAGAAAGATCACCAAACAACATAAACACAAGCATACGAATCATACGATTCCTAATGTTTCTCAAATACTGATACGGGGTTAGCCGTGTGGATGCCCGATCTTCGACGTTCACGACTCAACAAGGAAAACACAAGGAAACAATGGTTAGAATTGAATGGAACGAAACTGGAAATGATGAACTCGACTCAACAAGAGGAAAAACGACACAACAAAGAAGCAAACTGAAATGAAGAAACGAAAAGGGAAATTGATAGAAACGACGAGAAGGATAACCCTTCGAGACAACTATTAAACCCCTGGTATGTATTTCAACCAGAATCCTAATAGAATGGACGAAGAACCAACCTTGTACAATCCTACACAACAAGGCGACACCTTGAAGCACAGGAAGGGGGCTCGTGATCGTTGATAAGCACCAAGCTTCGTAGAGGATTGACACAAATCAAACAAACCAAGCTGCGATTCACACACTCAATGAAGCAAAGCTTCAAACTCTCTCTTTTCAAGAGAAAACGATTTCTATATTCTGAATTGTCTAAGTGTTCCAAACCATCAAAACAATACTTATATGTCTCACTTCTGGAAATAAAAGAAATAATTAAAAAGGTCTAATTAATTCTAAGATAGATAGGCCCAAAACAGCATAATAGGCCCAAAATGAAACAAACACTCTTGGGTGCCTAAAATAGGCGTCGGTGCCCAAACGAGGCACACTCGCAGCGCCGGTGCCCAAACGAGGCACACCCGCAGCGCCGGTGCCCAATCGCGGCACTCATGCGACGTCGCTTGTGCCTTGGCTCTCTTCATGGGTGGCGCCCACACTTGCTAGGCACACAGCCTTGGCACATGGCTCCATGCTCGCTCTCGCCTCCTTAGCACAAATGAAACACACAAAGGCATGCATTCCACTTTGTAGCTTCTTAGCTCGGGATCTAGTGATTGGCCCCTCAAAGAGTGTTGGGGCGCTTGGAGGAGGCTGACTGGATGATCCTTCATCAACCTCCCCTTCTTGGAAAGGATTCGACCCCGAATCCAAGTCTTCATCAAGAGCAAGGTATGGCGTGAGATCAGCGACGTTGAAAGTTGCGCTTACACCATAATCACCGGGCAGCTCCAGCTTGTATGCATTGTCCCCGATCCTCTTAAGCACCTTGAAAGGTCCATCTCCTCGAGGGGACAGCTTGTTCTTCCTTTGCTCCGGGAATCTCTCTTTCCTCAAATGAACCCACACCAAGTCTCCGGGCTGGAAAACAACGTGGCGCCTCCCATGGTTCGCTCTCCTTGCATTGTACTCGGCCTTTTGCTCCAACTTCAGTTTGGTGCGAGCATGCAATTCCCTAATAAACTCCACATGTTTTCCTGCGTCAAAGTGCTCATTTTCCCTCATTGGCAATGGGGTAAGATCTAGTGGGGTGAGAGGGTTAGTACCATAAACACATTCAAATGGAGTCAATTTAGTAGAAGAATGAACAATCCTGTTATATGCAAACTCCACATGAGGTAAGGCCTCTTCCCACATCTTCAAGTTCTTCCTAATTATGGCCCTAAGAATCGTAGCTAGTGTCCTATTGGTGACCTCGGTTTGCCCATCAGTTTGAGGGTGACTAGAGGTAGAAAACAGCAACTTAGTTCCTAGTTTACTCCATAAGGTTCTCCAAAAGTGGCTAAGGAACTTAGTATCTCGGTCACTAACTATGGTTTTAGGAACCCCATGCAATCTGACTATCTCCCTAAAGAATAATCCAGCCACATTAGTAGCATCGTCGGTCTTATGACATGCTATAAAATGTGCCATCTTACTAAACCTATCCACTACAACCATGATTGAATCCCTCCCCTTCTTAGTCCTAGGCAACCCAACTATAAAGTCCATAGAAAGGTCCTCCCAAGGGGCTGTAGGCGTGGGCAATGGTGTGTAAAGTCCATGTGGCATAAGTCTAGATTTAGCCCTAAGACAGTCCATGCATCTTTTAACTACATTCTCAACATCCCTAAGCATGTGTGGCCAATAGAAATGAGTCCTAAGAGTGTGATAAGTTTTGTCCCTCCCAAAATGCCCCATTAGGCCGCCCCTATGGGCTTCCTCAACAAGCAGCAAACGCAATGAACAACGAGGTATGCAAACTTTATCAACTAGAAAAAGAAAGCCATCATGCAAATAGTATTTCTCAGCACAATTCTTTTCAAGACAAGCCTTAAACGCATCACCAAAATCAAGATCAGTTTCATATAACTCACGAATATAAGTAAATCCTAATACTCTAGAGTCTAATGAAACAAGCAAAGTGTGGCGTCTAGACAAGGCATCAGCTACAACATTATCTTTTCCTCTTTTAAACTTAATCACATAAGGGAATGTTTTAATGAATTCCATCCATCTACCATGCCTCCTATCCATTTTATCTTGACTTTTAAAGTGTTTCAAGGATTCATGGTCAGTTTTAAGCACAAATTCCCTAGGCCAAAGATAATGCTGCCATGTTTTAAGCACTCGATACAAAGCATACAACTCTTTATCATAGGTCGAGTAGTTTAAACATGCACCTTTTAATTTCTCAGAAAAGAAGGCGATAGGTTTACCTTCTTGCATAAGCACGCCCCCTATGCCGACTCCACTTGCATCACACTCCACCTCAAACGGTCGTGTGAAGTCAGGCAACACCAATAGCGGGGCTTGCGTCAACTTCAGCTTGAGAGTCTCGAAGGCTCTCTCCTGGGCACGCCCCCACTTGAACTCACTTCTCTTCTTTGTAATTTCTGTCAATGGGGCTGCAATGGTGCTAAAATCCTTGACAAACCTCCTATAGAAGCTCGCCAGCCCATGGAAACTCCGCACCTGGCCAATAGTAGTTGGCGTGGGCCACTCGTTTATGGCCTTGATCTTGGCCTCATCCACTTGCAATCCCTGCGAGCTAACCACAAAACCAAGAAAGGTAACAGTAGTAGTACATAACTCACACTTTTTCAAATTCGCAAACAAGTGTTCAAGACGCAAGGTATTAAGCACATCTCTCAAATGACACTCATGCTCCTCTAGGGACTTACTATACACTAATATGTCATCAAAATAGACCACTACAAATTTCCCTATATAATGTCGCAATACATGGTTCATGAGACGCATGAATGTACTAGGGGCGTTCGTGAGCCCGAATGGCATAACGAGCCATTCATAGAGACCAAACTTGGTCTTGAAGGCTGTTTTCCACTCGTCCCCCTCCCTCATACGAATCTGGTGGTATCCACTTTTTAAATCAATTTTTGAGAAAATGGTGGATCCATGCAGTTCGTCTAGCATATCATCAAGACGAGGAATGGGGTGCCTATACTTTACCGTGATGTTATTAATGGCCCTGCAATCGACACACATTCTCCATGTGTTGTCTTTCTTGGGTACTAATAACACCGGTACAGCACAAGGGCTCATACTCTCCCTAATGTATCCCTTATCCAAGAGCTCTTGGACTTGGGATTGGACCTCTTGGGTCTCCTGGGGGTTCATACGGTAAGCTGGCCTGTTTGGCAAAGACGCCCCGGGAATGAGATCAATTTGATGCTCGATTCCTCTAATTGGGGGTAGGCCAGCCGGTATCTCGTCGGGGAATACGTCCTTGTACTCCTCGATGAGCCCCAAAATGCGTGGGGGCAGTGAAGCTCGAAGCTCTTCACTTAACAAGCTCAGCTCCTTGCATAAGAGCATAAGCGTTGTTTCCCCATCCAAAAACTCGTCTTCCAGCTCCCTCTTGGAAGCCAAAAGAGCGGAAGGAGGTGTAGGGCTGAGAGGTTGGCTCGTCTTACCCCGAGCTTTCTCTTCCTTCCCATTCTCTCCCTCAAGGTCAGAACATACCTTCTTACCTTGACGCTTCCGATCCCACTCCTCCGAGACCTGCGTAGGCGTCATGGGCTTAAGGACTATGGTCTGGCCGTTGTGGGTGAAGGTGTTTCGGTTGGTGAATCCATCGTGCACAACCTTCCTGTCGTATTGCCATGGACGACCTAATAGAATATGACAAGCCTGCATAGGTACTACATCACAAAGAACATTATCCTCATAACGTCCTAGTTTAATAGAAACCTTTACTTGCCTTTGCACTTTCAATTCACCACAGTCATTCATCCAATGCAACTTATAGGGTAGAGGTGATGAGTCATAGATAATTGCAGTTTGTTAACCATCTCTAAGCTAGCAATGTTACAACAACTACCACTATCTATGATCATGTTACAAACCTTCCCTTTAATCAAGCACCTAGTATGAAACAAGTTCTCTCTTTGATTATCATCGCATGCTTGTGGTTTAATATGCAATGTCCTCCTAGCAATAAGAGATTCACCAGATTCATACTCAATTTCATCTTCAACATTATCATTTTCATGCAAATCATCATTAGGCTCGTTTTCATGCTCACTTTCAGATTCATATTCACCTAAATGATTGATTAAAAGTGTTTTCTTGTTAGGGCAATCTCTTGCATAATGTCCTCTACCCTGGCACTTAAAGCACACAATATCTCTAGTCCTAGACGAAGAGTTAGAGGTAGGATTACTCCCCTTTGGAGCTGCTGAAACCCCACTAGAATTGCCCTTGTATGGTGAAGGCGTGGAGCTTGTGGGCTGTTTGGCTCGTCCAGCTTGGTCTCCTTGACCGCCGGCTGCATTGCTCCTCTCCTTTTGGTGCGAGGCCTCCTTCCCATACGATCCGCCTTGCTGGCCACGGCTCCCCCTCCATGATTGGGGCTGAGTGTTCACGTTCCTTCCTCCCGAGTACCTAGACTTGAATTTCCTTTCTACTTTCAAAGCTAGATGGAAAAGGTCAGTCATAGTAGTGTAGGGATATAAATCAATCTCATTTGCCAAATAAGGATGCAAGATACGAAGATACCTGGCCATGGTGGTCTCTTCATCCTCAACCACATCAGCCCTTACCATCGCCACTTGCATGGCATTGTAGCACTCCTCGGCACTCATGGAACCTTGTTTCAAATTTTCCAGCCGCTGTCTTAGCTCCCGGGCGTAATGTTGAGGTATGAAACGCCCTCGCATCAACGCCTTCATTTGATCCCAGCTGGCTATGGGTGCGTCCAGATTGCGCCTCCTTTCTTTCACCAAGTTATCCCACCATATGAGGGCATAACCGGAGAACTCAAGGACAGCGAGCTGCACCTTCTTGGTCTCGGCAAAGTTGTGGCAGTTCCACACTTGCTCGATCTTGGTCTCCCATTCCATATAGACATCCGGATCACACTTGCCTTCGAAAGCAGGGATCCTCACCTTTATCTTGCCAACTCCGTCTTGCTCCTGCTCACGAGGTCTCATGGGACGCCTATCTCGACCTTCTCGGCGCTCCCTACCTCCCCTTCTTGAGACGCGCTCCCAATTATCCTCCTCCTCGCCCTCATACTCATCATCATAAAGGTCCATATCACTTGGTGATCCTCTTTGGTCCTGAAATCCTTGAAAGCTATTAGCACGATTATGCTCATCCCGAAGGGGAGTGAGCTGGGAACCAAAAGGCACTCTTCTAGGAAGATTGCCCGAGGAATTACGCAATGGATTAGAGTTATGAGGCACTTCCCTGGTTTGGTTTTGGAAACCATGTTGCTGTGATGTGGACGCCAAGTTAGGGTCCGTGTTGTGGGCGTTTTGGTCCTGGCCATCGCCGGTGCCTTGTTGGTGTGCCGCTGAATCGGTGCCCAAGGCTACGCTTGGCACGGGTGGAGGCAACGCCAAGGCTCTCGTCTCCAAGGCCGTCATCCTAGAATTGAGGCGTGTGATGTTGCTGTTGAGTGAGGTCAACAACTTGAACACCTCGGGGTGGATTGGCTCAGGGCTCTTGGGTGTGTTGGTGTTATCACTACTTTCGTTAGACATTCTGCACAATCAGCAAAAACACTTTACAAGCAAACTTGTCAAGTTAGTTTAATCCAAATCAGCCTCTCAAGTGTTTCACTCGCTCTCACTCTCGGTGTGTGATCGAGCTCGTTGTTTCAATCTGCTTGAAATGATCAACAACTCAATTCAAAGATTAGTAAACAACAATTCACGAGAAGATGAAGGCTGGGGAAGAAACGTCCAAGAAAAGAAGACTCAAATCTGTTTAAGAATGGAGATGAATAGAGAAAGAGAACAAACCTCGATTAAGCTTCTCTCACCTTGATTTCCGTAACCAAGTATGAACTTGGAGTGGTTTGTTTAGGTGAGGGTAGGCTGAAAGTGTAAGGTTCGAAAGCTTCTCCAATGGGATCGTCCAACTCAAGAGATGAAGAGGGAAGATGATGATATGTCGCACACCTTAATTACACTATGCACTAGAATAAAATGCAATGATATACTATGAATGAAATAGAAGAATAAAATCTGATTTCTGATTTTCGTTTTTTTTTTTTTTTTTTTTTTTTTTTTTGATTTTCTTTTCTTTTTTTTTTAATCAGAAATAATCAGAAAATACAAATAATTTCGAAATTGAAATAAAATGCTATTCTAAGGTGCAAAATAATTTGCTAGAAATGAGGAGAGGTGGCGATTTGAGTTTGAAATGTTGGTGGCTGAAATCCCTTGATTTTAGGAGAAGGAATAGGCTGGAGGATGGTGGTTGGGCGTGGCTTTTGAATTCAAATGAGCTGAATGGGTTCTCCTTGATATTAGGAGGTGGGTGTGGGATAATGTGGCTGGGATATGGTTTGTTGTTGGTCAACCTTAAAAATAGGAATCAGCTTAGGATTAATTCAAATTTGAATTAATTAAATCAGATTTATGACTCCAATTTAATTAAAACAAATCGGCTGACTTAATCAAGGTGGTGGTCGAATTTGTGGAAGTGGTGGGCGGATTTTGTGAAGGTGGTGGGGCGTTGGTGGTTGTGGTGGCTGAGGGGACGATTTTTCTTGGCTAAAGGTGTAATTGGCTAGGCAAAACAAACCACTGCGCAAGAACAAACCGATTAGTACTTTCAAGTTCAGATTAAAGAGAGTTGATTAATCGAACCTGATCTCCGGAGGACTCTTTTTGGTATTTTGTAGACTCTTTTGATGGGAACGAAAAGAACGTCGTCAACGCAGCTCTGATACCACTTTGATACGGGGTTAGCCGTGTGGATGCCCGATCTTCGACGTTCACGACTCAACAAGGAAAACACAAGGAAACAATGGTTAGAATTGAATGGAACGAAACTGGAAATGATGAACTCGACTCAACAAGAGGAAAAACGACACAACAAAGAAGCAAACTGAAATGAAGAAACGAAAAGGGAAATTGATAGAAACGACGAGAAGGATAACCCTTCGAGACAACTATTAAACCCCTGGTATGTATTTCAACCAGAATCCTAATAGAATGGACGAAGAACCAACCTTGTACAATCCTACACAACAAGGCGACACCTTGAAGCACAGGAAGGGGGCTCGTGATCGTTGATAAGCACCAAGCTTCGTAGAGGATTGACACAAATCAAACAAACCAAGCTGCGATTCACACACTCAATGAAGCAAAGCTTCAAACTCTCTCTTTTCAAGAGAAAACGATTTCTATATTCTGAATTGTCTAAGTGTTCCAAACCATCAAAACAATACTTATATGTCTCACTTCTGGAAATAAAAGAAATAATTAAAAAGGTCTAATTAATTCTAAGATAGATAGGCCCAAAACAGCATAATAGGCCCAAAATGAAACAAACACTCTTGGGTGCCTAAAATAGGCGTCGGTGCCCAAACGAGGCACACTCGCAGCGCCGGTGCCCAAACGAGGCACACCCGCAGCGCCGGTGCCCAATCGCGGCACTCATGCGACGTCGCTTGTGCCTTGGCTCTCTTCATGGGTGGCGCCCACACTTGCTAGGCACACAGCCTTGGCACATGGCACCATGCTCGCTCTCGCCTCCTTAGCACAAATGAAACACACAAAGGCATGCATTCCACTTTGTAGCTTCTTAGCTCGGGATCTAGTGATTGGCCCCTCAAAGAGTGTTGGGGCGCTTGGAGGAGGCTGACTGGATGATCCTTCATCAAATACTCAATAATAAAACCTTTCTTATTGATTGGTTTGATTTACCCAGGCTATGGTTTAGGAGGTGTTGGTTTCCATTCTTTTTCTCGTCCAAAAATCTTTGAACTTATTAGAAAGATCACCAAACAACACAAACACAAGCATACGAATCATGCAATTCCTAATGTTTCTCAAATACTCAATAACACAACCTTTCTTATTGATTGGTTTGATTTGCCTAGGCTATAGTTTGGGAAATGTTGGTTTCCCTTCTTTTTCTCGTCCAAAAATCTTTGAACTTAATAGAACTTGATAGAAAGATCACCAAACAACACAAACACAACCATACGAATCATGCGATTCCTAATGTTTCTCAAATACTCAATAACACAACCTTTCTTATTGATTGGTTTGATTTACCAAGGCTATGGTTTAGGAAGTGTTAGTTTCCATTCTTTTTCTCGTCCAAAAATCATTGAACTTATTAGAAAGATCACCAAACAACACAAACACAAGCATACGAATCATGCAATTCCTAATGTTTCTCAAATACTCAATAACACAACCTTTCTTATTGATTGGTTTGATTTGCCTAGGCTATAGTTTGGGAAATGTTGGTTTCCATTCTCTTTCTCGTCCAAAAATCTTTGAACTTAATAGAACTTGATAGAAAGATCACCAAACAACACAAACACAAGCATACGAATCATGCGATTCCTATTGTTTCTCAAATACTCAATAACACAACCTTTCTTATTTATTGGTTTGATTTGCCTAGGCTATGGTTTAGGAAGTGTTGGTTTCCATTCTTTTTCTCGTCCAAAAATCTTTGAACTTAATAGAAAGATCACCAAACAACACAAACACAAGCATACGAATCATGCAATTCCTAATGTTTCTCAAATACTCAATAACACAATCTTTCTTATTGATTGGTTTGATTTGCCTAGGCTATGGTTTGGGAAATGTTGGTTTCCATTTTTTTTCCCGTCCAAAAATCTTTGAACTTAATAGAACTTGATAGAAAGATCACCAAACAACACAAACACAAGCATACGAATCATGCGATTCCTAATGTTTCTCAAATACTCAATAACACAACCTTTCTTATTGATTGGTTTGATTTACCTAGGCTATGGTTTAGGAAGTGTTGGTTTCCATTCTTTTTCTCGTCCAAAAATCTTTGAACTTATTAGAAAGATCACCAAACAACACAAACACAAGCATACGAATCATGCAATTCCTAATGTTTCTCAAATACTCAATAACACAACCTTTCTTATTGATTGGTTTGATTTGCCTAGGCTATAGTTTGGGAAATGTTGGTTTCCATTCTTTTTCTCGTCCAAAAATCTTTGAACTTAATAGAACTTGATAGAAAGATCACCAAACAACACAAACACAAGCATACGAATCATGCGATTCCTATTGTTTCTCAAATACTCAATAACACAACCTTTCTTATTGATTGGTTTGATTTGCCTAGGCTATGGTTTAGGAAGTGTTGGTTTCCATTCTTTTTCTCGTCCAAAAATCTTTGAACTTAATAGAAAGATCACCAAACAACACAAACACAAGCATACGAATCATGCAATTCCTAATGTTTCTTAAATACTCAATAACACAACCTTTCTTATTGATTGGTTTGATTTGCCTAGGCTATGGTTTCGGAAATGTTGGTTTCCATTCTTTTTCTCGTCAAAAAATCTTTGAACTTAATAGAACTTGATAGAAAGATCATTAAACAACACAAACACAGGAATACGAATCATGCGATTCCTAATGTTTCTCAAATACTCAATAACACAACCTTTCTTATTGATTCATTTGATTTGCCTAGGCTATGGTTTGAGAAGTGTTGGTTTCCATTATTTTTCTCGTCCAAAACTCTTTGAACATAGAAGAAAGATCACCAAACAACACAAACACAAACATACGAATCATGCGATTCCTAATGTTTCTCAAATACTCAATAACGCAACCTTTCTTATTGATTGGTTTGATTTGCCTAGGCTATGGTTTAGGAAGTGTTGGTTTCCATTCTTTTTCTCGTCCAAAAATCTTTAAACTTAATAGAAAGATCACCAAACAACACAAACACAAGCATACGAATCATGCAATTCCTAATGTTTCTGAAATACTCAATAACACAACCTTTCTTATTGATTGGTTTGATTTGCCTAGGCTATGGTTTGGGAAATGTTGGTTTCCATTCTTTTTCTCGTCAAAAAATCTTTGAACTTAATAGAACTTGATAGAAAGATCACCAAACAACACAAACACAAGCATACGAATCATGCGATTCCTAATGTTTCTCAAATACTCAATAACACAACCTTTCTTATTGATTCATTTGATTTGCCTAGGCTATGGTTTGAGAAGTGTTGGTTTCCGTTCTTTTTCTCGTCCAAAAATCTTTGAACATAGAAGAAAGATCACCAAACAACACAAACACAAACATACGAATCATGCGATTCCTAATGTTTCTCAAATACTCATTAACGCAACCTTTCTTATTGATTGGTTTGATTTGCCTAAGCTATGGTTTAGGAAGTGTTGGTTTCCATTCTTTTTCTCGTCCAAAAATCTTTGAACTTAATAGAAAGATCACCAAACAACACAAACACAAGCATACGAATCATGCAATTCCTAACGTTTCTCAAATACTCAATAACACAACCTTTCTTATTGATTGGTTTTATTTGCCTAGGCTATGGTTTGGGAAATTTTGGTTTCCATTCTTTTTCTCGTCCGAAAATCTTTTAACTTAATAGAACTTGATAGAAAGATCACCAAACAACACAAACACAAGCATACGAATCATACGATTCCTAATGTTTCTCAAATACTCAATAACACAACCTTTCTTATTGATTCATTTGATTTGCCTAGGCTATGGTTTGAGAAGTGTTGGTTTCCATTCTTTTTCTCGTCCAAAAATCTTTGAACATAGAAGGAAGATCACCAAACAACACAAACACAAACATACGAATCATGCGATTCCTAATGTTTCTCAAATACTCAATAACGCAACCTTTCTTATTGATTGGTTGGATTTGCCTAGGCTATGGTTTAGGAAGTGTTGGTTTCCATTCTTTTTCTCGTCCAAAAATCTTTGAACTTAATAGAAAGATCACCAAACAACACAAACACAAGCATACGAATCATGCAATTCCTAACGTTTCTCAAATACTCAATAACACAACCTTTCTTATTGATTGGTTTTATTTGCCTAGGCTATGGTTTGGGAATTTTGGTTTCCATTCTTTTTCTCGTCCAAAAATCTTTTAACTTAATAGAACTTGATAGAAAGATCACCAAACAACACAAACACAAGCATACGAATCATGCGATTCCTAATGTTTCTCAAATACTCAATAACACAACCTTTCTTATTGATTCATTTGATTTGCCTAGGCTATGGTTTGAGAAGTGTTGGTTTCCATTCTTTTTCTCGTCCAAAAATCTTTGAACATAGAAGAAAGATCACCAAACAACACAAACACAAACATACGAATCATGCGATTCCTAATGTTTCTCAAATACTCATTAACGCAACCTTTCTTATTGATTGGTTTGATTTGCCTAAGCTATGGTTTAGGAAGTGTTGGTTTCCATTCTTTTTCTCGTCAAAAAATCTTTGAACTTGATAGAAAGATCACCAAACAACACAAACACAAGCATACGAATCATGCAATTCCTAATGTTTCTGAAATACTCAATAACACAACCTTTCTTATTGATTGGTTTGATTGGCCTAGGCTATGGTTTGGGAAATGTTGGTTTCCATTCTTTTTCTCGTCCAAAAATCTTTGAACTTAATAGAACTTGATAGAAAGATCACCAAACAACACAAACACAAGCATACGAATCATGCGATTCCTAATGTTTCTCAAATACTCAATAACACAACCTTTCTTATTGATTCATTTGATTTGCCTAGGCTATGGTTTGAGAAGTGTTGGTTTCCATTCATTTTCTCGTCCAAAAATCTTTGAACATAGAAGAAAGATCACCAAAACAACACAAACACAAGCATACGAATCATGCAATTCCTAACGTTTCTCAAATACTCAATAACACAACCTTTCTTATTGATTGGTTTTATTTGCCTAGGCTATGGTTTGGGAAATTTTGGTTTCCATTCTTTTTCTCGTCCAAAAATCTTTGAACTTAATAGAACTTGATAGAAAGATCACCAAACAACACAAACACAAGCATACGAATCATGCGATTCCTAATGTTTCTCAAATACTCAATAACACAACCTTTCTTATTGATTCATTTGATTTGCCTAGGCTATGGTTTGAGAAGTGTTGGTTTCCATTCTTTTTCTCGTCCAAAAATCTTTGAACATAGAAGAAAGATCACCAAACAACACAAACACAAACATACGAATCATGCGATTCCTAATGTTTCTCAAATACTCAATAACGCAACCTTTCTTATTGATTGGTTGGATTTGCCTAGGCTATGGTTTAGGAAGTGTTGGTTTCCATTCTTTTTCTCGTCCAAAAATCTTTGAACTTAATAGAAAGATCACCAAACAACACAAACACAAGCATACGAATCATGCAATTCCTAACGTTTCTCAAATACTCAATAACACAACCTTTCTTATTGATTGGTTTTATTTGCCTAGGCTATGGTTTGGGAAATTTTGGTTTCCATTCTTTTTCTCGTCCAAAAATCTTTTAACTTAATAGAACTTGATAGAAAGATCACCAAACAACACAAACACAAGCATACGAATCATGCGATTCCTAAGGTTTCTCAAATACTCAATAACACAACCTTTCTTATTGATTCATTTGATTTGCCTAGGCTATGGTTTGAGAAGTGTTGGTTTCCATTCTTTTTCTCGTCCAAAAATCTTTGAACATAGAAGAAAGATCACCAAACAACACAAACACAAACATACGAATCATGCGATTCCTAATGTTTCTCAAATACTCATTAACGCAACCTTTCTTATTGATTGGTTTGATTTGCCTAAGCCATGGTTTAGGAAGTGTTGGTTTCCATTCTTTTTCTCGTCCAAAAATCTTTGAACTTAATAGAAAGATCACCAAACAACACAAACACAAGCATACGAATCATGCAATTCCTAATGTTTCTGAAATACTCAATAACACAACCTTTCTTATTGATTGGTTTGATTTGCCTAGGCTATGGTTTGGGAAATGTTGGTTTCCATTCTTTTTCTCGTCCAAAAATCTTTGAACTTAATAGAACTTGATAGAAAGATCACCAAACAACACAAACACAAGCATACGAATCATGCGATTCCTAATGTTTCTCAAATACTCAATAACACAACCTTTCTTATTGATTCATTTGATTTGCCTAGGCTATGGTTTGAGAAGTGTTGGTTTCCATTCTTTTTCTCGTCCAAAAATCTTTGAACATAGAAGAAAGATCACCAAACAACACAAACACAAACATACGAATCATGCGATTCCTAATGTTTCTGAAATACTCAATAACGCAACCTTTCTTATTGATTGGTTTGATTTTCCTAGGCTATGGTTTGGGAAATGTTGGTTTCCATTCTTTTTCTCGTCCAAAAATCTTTGAACTTAATAGAACTTGATAGAAAGATCACCAAACAACACAAACACAAGCATACAAATCATGCGATTCCTAATGTTTCTCAAATACTCAATAACACAACCTTTCTTATTGATTCATTTGATTTGCCCAGGCTATGGTTTGAGAAGTGTTGGTTTCCATTCATTTTCTCGTCCAAAAATCTTTGAACATAGAAGAAAGATCACCAAACAACACAAACACAAACATACGAATCATGCGATTCCTAATGTTTCTCAAATACTCAATAACGCAACCTTTCTTATTGATTGGTTTGATTTGCCTAGGCTATGGTTTAGGAAGTGTTGGTTTCCATTCTTTTTCTCGTCCAAAAATCTTTGAACTTAATAGAAAGATCACCAAACAACACAAACACAAGCATACGAATCATGCAATTCCTAATGTTTCTGAAATACTCAATAACACAACCTTTCTTATTGATTGGTTTGATTTGCCTAGGCTATGGTTTGGGAAATGTTGGTTTCCATTCTTTTTCTCGTCCAAAAATCTTTGAACTTAATAGAACTTGATAGAAAGATCACCAAACAACACAAACACAAGCATACGAATCATGCGATTCCTAATGTTTCTCAAATACTCAATAACACAACCTTTCTTATTGATTCATTTGATTTGCCTAGGCTATGGTTTGAGAAATGTTGGTTTCCATTCTTTTTCTCGTCCAAAAATCTTTGAACATAGAAGAAAGATCACCAAACAACACAAACACAAACATACGAATCATGCGATTCCTAATGTTTCTCAAATACTCATTAACGCAACCTTTCTTAATGATTGGTTTGATTTGCCTAAGCTATGGTTTAGGAAGTGTTGGTTTCCATTCTTTTTCTCGTCCAAAAATCTTTGAACTTAATAGAAAGATCACCAAACAACACAAACACAAGCATACGAATCATGCAATTCCTAACGTTTCTCAAATACTCAATAACACAACCTTTCTTATTAATTGGTTTTATTTGCCTAGGCTATGGTTTGGGAAATTTTGGTTTCCATTCTTTTTCTCGTCCAAAAATCTTTTAACTTAATAGAACTTGATAGAAAGATCACCAAACAACACAAACACAAGCATACGAATCATGCGATTCCTAATGTTTCTCAAATACTCAATAACACAACCTTTCTTATTGATTCATTTGATTTGCCTAGGCTATGGTTTGAGAAGTGTTGGTTTCCATTCTTTTTCTCGTCCAAAAATCTTTGAACATAGAGGAAAGATCACCAAACAACACAAACACAAACATACGAATCATGCGATTCCTAATGTTTCTCAAATACTCAATAACGCAACCTTTCTTATTGATTGGTTTGATTTTCCTAGGCTATGGTTTGGGAAATGTTGGTTTCCATTCTTTTTCTCGTCCAAAAATCTTTGAACTCAATAGAACTTGATAGAAAGATCACCAAACAACACAAACACAAGCATACGAATCATGCGATTCCTAATGTTTCTCAAATACTCAATAACACAACCTTTCTTATTGATTCATTTGATTTGCCTAGGCTATGGTTTGAGAAGTGTTGGTTTCCATTCATTTTCTCGTCCAAAAATCTTTGAACATAGAAGAAAGATCCCCAAACAACACAAACACAAACATACGAATCATGCGATTCCTAATGTTTCTCAAATACTCAATAACGCAACCTTTCTTATTGATTGGTTTGATTTGCCTAGGCTATGGTTTAGGAAGTGTTGGTTTCCATTCTTTTTCTCGTCCAAAAATCTTTGAACTTAATAGAAAGATCACCAAACAACACAAACACAAGCATACGAATCATGCAATTCCTAATGTTTCTGAAATACTCAATAACAAAACCTTTCTTATTGATTGGTTTGATTTGCCTAGGCTATGGTTTGGGAAATGTTGGTTTCCATTCTTTTTCTCGTCCAATAACACAACCTTTCTTATTGATTGGTTTGATTTGCCTAGGCTATGGTTTGGGAAATGTTGGTTTCCATTCTTTTTCTCGTCCAAAAATCTTTGAACTTAATAGAACTTGATAGAAAGATCACCAAACAACACAAACACAAGCATACGAATCATGCGATTCCTAATGTTTCTCAAATACTCAATAACACAACCTTTCTTATTGATTCATTTGATTTGCCTAGGCTATGGTTTGAGAAGTGTTGGTTTCCATTCTTTTTCTCGTCCAAAAATCTTTGAACATAGAAGAAAGATCACCAAACAACACAAACACAGACATACGAATCATGCGATTCCTAATGTTTCTCAAATACTCATTAACGCAACCTTTCTTAATGATTGGTTTGATTTCCCTAAGCTATGGTTTAGGAAGTGTTGGTTTCCATTCTTTTTCTCGTCCAAAAATCTTTTAACTTAATAGAAAGATCACCAAACAACACAAACACAAGCATACGAATCATGCAATTCCTAACGTTTCTCAAATACTCAATAACACAACCTTTCTTATTGATTGGTTTTATTTGCCTAGGCTATGGTTTGGGAAATTTTGGTTTCCATTCTTTTTCTCGTCCAAAAATCTTTTAACTTAATAGAACTTGATAGAAAGATCACCAAACAACACAAACACAAGCATACGAATCATGCGATTCCTAATGTTTCTCAAATACTCAATAACACAACCTTTCTTATTGATTCATTTGATTTGCCTAGGCTATGGTTTGAGAATTGTTGGTTTCCATTCTTTTTCTCGTCCAAAAATCTTTGAACATAGAGGAAAGATCACCAAACAACACAAACACAAACATACGAATCATGCGATTCCTATTGTTTCTGAAATACTCAATAACGCGACCTTTCTTATTGATTGGTTTGCTTTTCCTAGGCTATGGTTTGGGAAATGTTGGTTTCCATTCTTTTTCTCGTCCAAAAATCTTTGAACTCAATAGAACTTGACAGAAAGATCACCAAACAACACAAACACAAGCATACGAATCATGCGATTCCTAATGTTTCTCAAATACTCAATAACACAACCTTTCTTAATGATTCATTTGATTTGCCTAGGCTATGGTTTGAGAAGTGTTGGTTTCCATTCATTTTCTCGTCCAAAAATCTTTGAACATAGAAGAAAGATCACCAAACAACACAAACACAAACATACGAATCATGCGATTCCTAATGTTTCTCAAATACTCAATAACGCAACCTTTCTTATTGATTGGTTTGATTTGCCTAGGCTATGGTTTAGGAAGTGTTGGTTTCCATTCTTTTTCTCGTCCAAAAATCTTTGAACTTAATAGAAAGATCACCAAACAACACAAACACAAGCATACGAATCATGCAATTCCTAATGTTTCTGAAATACTCAATAACACAACCTTTCTTATTGATTGGTTTGATTTGCCTAGGCTATGGTTTGGGAAATATTGGTTTCCATTTTTTTTCTCGTCCAATAACACAACCTTTCTTATTGATTGGTTTGATTTGCCTAGGCTATGGTTTGGGAAATGTTGGTTTCCATTCTTTTTCTCGTCCAAAAATCTTTGAACTTAATAGAACCTGATAGAAAGATCACCAAACAACACAAACACAAGCATACGAATCATGCGATTCCTAATGTTTCTCAAATACTCAATAACACAACCTTTCTTATTGATTCATTTGATTTGCCTAGGCTATGGTTTGAGAAGTGTTGGTTTCCATTCTTTTTCTCGTCCAAAAATCTTTGAACATAGAAGAAAGATCACCAAACAACACAAACACAAACATACGAATAATGCGATTCCTAATGTTTCTCAAATACTCATTAACGCAACCTTTCTTAATGATTGGTTTGATTTCCCTAAGCTCTGGTTTAGGAAGTGTTGGTTTCCATTCTTTTTCTCGTCCAAAAATCTTTGAACTTAATAGAAAGATCACCAAACAACACAAACACAAGCATACGAATCATGCAATTCCTAACGTTTCTCAAATACTCAATAACACAACCTTTCTTATTGATTGGTTTTATTTGCCTAGGCTATGGTTTGGGAAATTTTGGTTTCCATTCTTTTTCTCGTCCAAAAATCTTTGAACATAGAGGAAAGATCACCAAACAACACAAACACAAACATACGAATCATGCGATTCCTATTGTTTCTGAAATACTCAATAACGCGACCTTTCTTATTGATTGGTTTGATTTTCCTAGGCTATGGTTTGGGAAATCTTGGTTTCCATTCTTTTTCTCGTCCAAAAATCTTTGAACTCAATAGAACTTGATAGAAAGATCACCAAACAACACAAACACAAGCATACGAATCATGCGATTCCTAATGTTTCTCAAATACTCAATAACACAACCTTTCTTATTGATTCATTTGATTTGCCTAGGCTATGGTTTGAGAAGTGTTGGTTTCCATTCATTTTCTCGTCCAAAAATCTTTGAACATAGAAGAAAGATCACCAAACAACACAAACACAAACATACGAATCATGCGATTCCTAATGTTTCTCAAATACTCAATAACGCAACCTTTCTTATTGATTGGTTTGATTTGCCTAGGTTATGGTTTAGGAAGTGTTGGTTTCCATTCTTTTTCTCGTCCAAAAATCTTTGAACTTAATAGAAAGATCACCAAACAACACAAACACAAGCATACGAATCATGCAATTCCTAATGTTTCTGAAATACTCAATAACACAACCTTTCTTATTGATTCATTTGATTTGCCTAGGCTATGGTTTGAGAAGTGTTGGTTTCCATTCTTTTTCTCGTCCAAAAATCTTTGAACATAGAAGAAAGATCACCAAACAACACAAACACAAACATACGAATCATGCGATTCCTAATGTTTCTCAAATACTCATTAACGCAACCTTTCTTATTGATTGCTTTGATTTGCCTAAGCTATGGTTTAGGAAGTGTTGGTTTCCATTCTTTTTCTCGTCCAAAAATCTTTGAACTTAATAGAAAGATCACCAAACAACACAAACACAAGCATACGAATCATGCAATTCCTAACGTTTCTCAAATACTCAATAACACAACCTTTCTTATTGATTGGTTTTATTTGCCTAGGCTATGGTTTGGGAAATGTTGGTTTCCATTCTTTTTCTCGTCCAAAAATCTTTCAACTTAATAGAACTTGATAGAAAGATCACCAAACAACACAAACACAAGCATACGAATCATGCGATTCCTAATGTTTCTCAAATACTCAATAACACAACCTTTCTTATTGATTCATTTGATTTGCCTAGGCTATGGTTTGAGAATTGTTGGTTTCCATTCTTTTTCTCGTCCAAAAATCTTTGAACATAGAAGAAAGATCACCAAACAACACAAACACAAACATACGAATCATGCGATTCCTAATGTTTCTCAAATACTCAATAACGCAACCTTTCTTATTGATTGGTTTGATTTGCCTAGGCTATGGTTTAGGAAGTGTTGGTTTCCATTCTTTTTCTCGTCCAAAAATCTTTGAACTTAATAGAAAGATCACCAAACAACACAAACACAAGCATACGAATCATGCAATTCCTAACGTTTCTTAAATACTCAATAACACAACCTTTCTTATTGATTGGTTTTATTTGCCTAGGCTATGGTTTGGGAAATGTTGGTTTCCATTCTTTCTCTCGTCCAAAAATCTTTGAACTTAATAGAACTTGATAGAAAGATCACCAAACAACACAAACACAAGCATACGAATCATGCGATTCCTAATGTTTCTTAAATACTCAATAACACAACCTTTCTTATTGATTCATTTGATTTGCCTAGGCTATGGTTTGAGAAGTGTTGGTTTCCATTCTTTTTCTCGTCCAAAAATCTTTGAACATAGAAGAAAGATCACCAAACAAAACAAACACAAACATACGAATCATGCGATTCCTAATGTTTCTCAAATACTCATTAACGCAACCTTTCTTATTGATTGGTTTGATTTGCCTAAGCTATGGTTTAGGAAGTGTTGGTTTCCATTCTTTTTCTCGTCCAAAAATCTTTGAACTTAATAGAAAGATCACCAAACAACACAAACACAAGCATACGAATCATGCAATTCCTAACGTTTCTCAAATACTCAATAACACAACCTTTCTTATTGATTGGTTTTATTTGCCTAGGCTATGGTTTGGGAAATGTTGGTTTCCATTCAATTGTTTTAGAGTAGACAAGCACATCGTCTATGTAGACTATTAAAAACTTTGTAAAAGGGTTAAAGATTTCGTTCATGATATTTTGAAATTCTGATGGGGCATTTTTAAGGCCGAATGGCATTACATTCCATTCGTAGTGGCCAAAAGGGACGGTAAAGGCCGTCTTGTATCTATCTTGTTCAACGATTTGTATTTGCCAAAACCCGCTTTTCATATCAAATTTAGAAAAGATTTTGGCTTCAAATAGTCTATTGAGAAGGTCTCTCTTGTTAGGAATAGGATATCTAATCCATTGTAAGGCTTTGTTGAGGGGCTTGTAGTTAATAACTAGTCTAGGGACTCCTCTTTCCTTCTCGGCTGCATTCATGACATAGAAAGCGGCACAACTCCATGGAGAGTGAGACTTTCTAATTAGTTTTTTATCTAAAAGATTTTGAATTTCTGCTTTACAGGTTTCCAATAATTCTTGATTCATCTGTATTGGTCTTGCTTTAGTAGGGATTTTGGTTCTCTCAAGATATCTGGATCGTCCTGAAGAGTTGGAATGGAGGAAGACTCTTCCTCTGCGACTTTAAGGGCCCAAGATTTTGGCTGACTGGGCTGAGCTGGGCTAGACTGTGTTTGCGACTTTATAAATTCTTGGTATTTTTGGAATTCCTGGAATTGTTTCCATAGCTCAGGTGAAATAGTTTGTGGTGGTGAGGTAGTAGAGCTTTTTTGAGAAGTAGTTGGAATCGATTTTTGGGGGGATGGTTGAGACTTGATTTTTGATACATTCGATTCTGTCAAGAGAGACAAAATCTAAATCGTATTTATCCCACCAGCGAATTTTAAATCTTCTGCAAATGGAAAGAGGGAATGGTTTAGGTATGATTTGTGCAAGTTCATAGGTCCAGCAGAAGATCCATGGTACTTGAAGGTTGCTATGGAATTTAGTAGGTTTGGTATATTCCAAATCGTTGGTATGGTTGGAGAAGAAGGTTATGGCCTTAGTAAGAGGTTCTGGATAGATTTCCGGTGTTGCACCAAAGTAGCACCACCAATTGTAAAACCAAATAGGAAAGTCGTCCTGGCATCGTTTGAAATTAAAGAACCAGGAATGGGTAAAGGGTCTCAAGTAAAAGGTTTTAAACCAGGCATCTTTGTAGTCAAAGTATGTGTGTCCGGTAGGGAAGAAAGGTACAGAGAATTTTTTAAGATCTGTTGGTTTGACCCAATCCTTTTTTTTGAGTACTTTGAGTATTGTGCATTTTGACATTGAAACATATTGGCCATTGGTTTGATCATAGGTATGGGTGATGTCAGCAGAGCCTGAATCAACTAGGATGAACTCGTAAAATTTTTGGTTTTTTGTAAACTCAGAAGGGGACCAATGGAACCCTGGGGAGAAAAGGTCTCGTATATAAGGTTCAAACTCATGCTGTTTCATGGGCTGAAAGGCCGGGGAAAGATAGAGGTTTTCAAAGAAGGCTTTTGTAACGTATTTGGTAATACTTGCTACAGGTTTGTTTTGTTTTTGTGGTGTTTTGGGAGATAGATGAGCTTGATTGTAAGGTAATGGTGGAAACTGGGAAAGTGGCTCGAACTGGTTTTGTATTGGTACCATAGAAGAGCTAGAAGCATAATCTTGGGGAGTCTGCTTCTTTTCTGTCATTCTGCACATTAGTCAAGATAGATTAAACAGGAATATCTCTAATCTTGAAACGAATGTAAGAGTTCGAATATTCAAGTCCGTGATCAATCTTTTGTTGTAATTTGGAAAGGAGTTTTGTTTTCTCAGATTCTAAAAGACTCGGATCTTTAGAAATTTGTAGAAAACATTTTCTAAGAAAAGGTATTTCATAGAAACTATATGCTCGTTTTTTAAGACAATAAAGAAAATACATTGGAAAGTTTGAAATGGTCTTAAAAAGGAATTCTTTTCATAGTAAAGAGGATAAAATGATCAGCAAGCGCAATTCTTCTGGTAAGACTATCTTTAAGACTTTGTAAAAATAAATTCCTAAGAGGAGGATAAATATCTGTTTTATTTTGCATGACTCTTATCCTTCTTTTAAGATAAAAAACATTGTATCTTTCATAAGTCTCCAGCTGAAGTCGTTTGTAAATAGGGTTCATTCAGATGTTTTGCCCTGCAAAAATTCTCTGGTTAGAAAGTCTGGTAAAGAATTGTTTTCTCCTTTAATAAACTCGATATCAAAGTCAAAAGCAGATAAAATTGCTTGCCATCTAGCAAAGATTTGTTTAGAAACGATATTTTGAACATCTTTTTGTAAAATCTCTTTAGCAGACTTACAATCTACTCGAAGAAGGAATTTCTTATTGTATAGATCATCTTGGAATTTTTGTATGCAAGCAACTATAGAGAGAATTTCTTTCTTTACTGTGCTATAGTTTTTCTGGGGTCCCGACCAGGCTCCCGAATAAAATCTAACCAATTGTTCCGGACTCTCTTTGTTTAGCTTTTGTTTTAGTATTCCTCCGAATCCTAGTTCAGAGGCATCTGTTTCAACAATCATAAAGGCTTTTGGATCAGGGATAGTAATGCATGGTAAAGCCTTTATCTTTTCTTTAATTATTCTAACAGCTCTTGTATGTTCATCACTCCATTGTTTTGGATTTTTTCTAAGCCTTTGATAGAGTGGAATACATAGTTGTCTTAATTTAGGGAAAAAATCCGCAATGTAGTTTAAACATCCTAAAAATCTTTGTAGTTGAGTTTTGTCTTTTATTTCATCAGGGAACTTCTCAGAGAAATCAAGGCTTCTTTCAATAGGTTTTATTGTTTGCTGGCATATATGGTGCCCTAAGAATCTAATTTTTGTTTGAAAAAGTTTCATTTTTGGAGCCGAAACAACAAGGCCATTCTTTTTAATGGTTTGTAGAAAAATATTTAAATGTTTAAAATGTTCATCAATTGTTTTAGAGTAGACAAGCACATCGTCTATGTAGACTATTAAAAACTTTGTAAAAGTGTTAAAGATTTCGTTCATGATATTTTGAAATTCTGATGGGGCATTTTTAAGGCCGAATGGCATTACATTCCATTCGTAGTGGCCAAAAGGGACGGTAAAGGCCGTCTTGTATCTATCTTGTTCAACGATTTGTATTTGCCAAAACCCGCTTTTCATATCAAATTTAGAAAAGATTTTGGCTTCAAATAGTCTATTTAGAAGGTCTCTCTTGTTAGGAATAGGATATCTAATCCATTGTAAGGCTTTGTTGAGGGGCTTGTAGTTAATAACTAGTCTAGGGACTCCTCTTTCCTTCTCGGCTGCATTCATGACATAGAAAGCGGCACAACTCCATGGAGAGTGAGACTTTCTAATTAGTTTTTTATCTAAAAGATTTTGAATTTCTGCTTTACAGGTTTCCAATAATTCTTGATTCATCTGTATTGGTCTTGCTTTAGTAGGGATTTTGGTTTCATCAAAGTCTTTTTCGTATGGTAAAGAAACTTGATGTTTCTTTCTATCCCAAAAGGCATTAGGGAGATCCGAACAGACTTGTTTTTCAAATAGTTTTTGAAGATCAAGTATTTTGTTTTGAAGGAAAGGTTGGTTAAGTTTTTCAATAATCTTTTGATCCGATATTTCTCTTCTTAGATCATTAATAAAGGCTTGTTTATGGGAAATAAGATCAATGCGTCTAGTAATAGTATGTGCTTTAAGTAGGTCAATATCCCTTTGTTGAGTTGGTAGTAAAAAGGGGAAAATAATGTTTTTTCCTATGACTTGAGTATGCAATCCTCTATGGTCAATTTTGAAAGGATATAGTTGTGTTAAGAAGGGTGTGCCTAAAATTATTTCATGTGTAAGGTCTTGAACTAAGACAAAAGAATTTTTGAAACAATATCCTTTATTACAGACTTTAGCCTTTGTTATTTTGTAATTAACTTTCATTCTTGAGCCGCTGGCATTTGTTAATCTTTCGGTTGTTTTTTCAAAATATTTAGAAGGGATAAGGCCTTCTCTTAAGCAGTTAAGGTCTGCTCCACTGTCAAGCAAAGCTGTAGATTGTAAGGTAAAGTCTTCGATTTTTATAGTAATTGGTATATACCATTTTTGGAAATTAATTTTATCAACAGCTGTAACTAGAAAATCGTTTTCTTCATTATTATCTTGAACTGCATTTTCAACTGGTATTCTGATATTTTTTGATTCCAAGATTGCCAGTCTGGTTTTTATTTCTAAATCCTCTGTTTCTTTGAGGGAGGCGAAATTTTGTAATTCTTTGACCTCTTTCTTAAGACGATTTACTTCCGTTTGAAGTTCTTTGGTGGTAACTTGGTTTGGAAAGATATTAGAGATAGGTTGTTTTTCAAAGAGTTTGGTTAGACTAAAATGTTCTTCTATTGGTAACTTCTTTTCTTCTTTAAAGATTAAATTTTTTAGTTTTTCAAAATACTGAATTTTTGTTTGAGGATCTTGTATTTCTTCAATTAGTTGAAAGAGGGTTTCCTTCTCTTTTTCTTTGGTAATAACATTACAGGCGAGAGGAGAAGAGCTATATTCTGTTTCAGATGAGGAAGAGTTGTTTATTTCTAGGATTTCGTCTGAGCTAGAGTCTTCTTCATTAAGAAGGATTCTTGATAGTTTGTTTCTAAGATTTTCATCATCATTACAAACTTCATTAATCTTGTTCTTTAGAGGGCATTTGTTAGCTTTGTGACCAGGCTGTCTACATTTATAACAGATTATTTTTTGGTTGGATGGGCTAGTTCGGGGTTTGTTTTTCTTTTTATAGTTTTCTGTTTCCTTTTTAGGATAGTATGGTTTCCTATTTTTATGGGTTTTCTTATTTTTCTTTTCCCTAGAGGGAGCTTTAATATCAGTTATCCCGAAGGCTTCACAAAAGGTTCCTAATTCCTTTTTAGAGGTTTCTCTGTTACTATATTTAGCTTGTAATTTTAGCTCGTTACAAAGAACTAAGCCTTCCTTTTTAATAAAAGACGCTAGTTGTCCGTAGGTAATTTTTTCCCACGGAATCTGATCAGAAGCAGTTGCTTCCTTAAGCTTAGTAATTATTCTTTTAGAAAAGAGATTTGGTAAGCCTGTTATAAATCTTTCTTTCCAGAAAGCATTGTTACATTCTGGTCTTTTAAGAACATAGGTTATGAAAGTATCTTTGTACCATCGATAGTCACTAAGGGTAGGACACCTAAGGTTGGATAGAATTGACGCATTGGCTTGTAAATCTTCTTGAGGGTTTCCAACAAAGTGCATGCATATGGTATAGATTAGTTGAGAAACAGCGTTCTCTTCTTCTCTATCCTCATCGTTTATTCTTGTGGAGTTTAGTATATCTACTCTTTCTTGGGCTGTCACTGCATTATCCCACCAACTCTTTAGTTGTCCAGTAAATCCTTGGACAATAAGAGCGGCTGTGATTTTGTCTGAGTGACCTTGTGATCGGTAGGAGGCTTTGGCCATTCCCATTTCTTGTAAAGTATTAAGTATTTCACTTTCGGATTTTCCATCTATGTTCCATTCATAGATAGATTGTCCGTTGTATTCGTTTTGTCTAAATTTAGATCTTTCTTCATATAGGATATCAGGCGGGGTAGGTCTCCTGTAATAATTTCTAGTATCCATATTCCTTTTTCCAAACATTTTAGTATATCGTTGGTATGTATTACCTCTTTGTCTTATTTTATTGACCTCAAATGGTTCATCTTCAAAAGCTTCTTCTATGTTTTGTATTTTTGCTTCTGATTTAGAAGAGGTTGTACTTTGTTCAGAATCGCTAGATTCTGATGTTGTGCTTTTATTATTTGGACAATTTTCGTCAACGCAAGTAATTGTAGGATTTCTTTCTGGTAAGGCTACATTAGATTGAGAAGCTTGTAGGGTGTTAAGTCTGCTTGAAATTCTTTCAAGAATATTTGGAGGAGTTAAGGTAACTTGTGAAAGTAAATTGTTTGGAATATTATCTGGAGTAAAATGTGGTTTAGAGGTGCTGGTAGGAAATTTAGGAATAGTAGAATTATCAATTTGTTCGTGAATCATATCGATTTGGTTGGCGAGGGTATGAAGGACTTGGTTTGAATAGTTATTTTGTTCATAAAGCTTTTTAATATCTCTGAGATTAACTCTACTATTATCAGGATCAGCACGTCCTCTCTTAAGGGGTTCGGCCTTAAGATCTCCTTCAAGAGAATTGACTAAAATTCCTTGAAAGGGAGGATGTATCGATTTAGTTGTACCTCCTGAGATTAATCTCCAGGATTTTGTCAATCTAGTCTGAACGTCTATAGTTTTAATGGTAAAGGGATTTTTAATTCCCTGAGAGTTAAGGTAAAGGGGTAACCAGGTAAAGAAGGGTATGTTTGTTTTAACTTGTTTCATTTCTCCGAACCACTCTTCTCTAATTTTTTCTCTAAAAGGGTTGTCAATTAACATGAACCAAGTACGTTTTAGTTTATTCTTTTCACTAAGAAAGTCATTTTTTAGATAAACTTTGTCTATAGTAAATTCTTCTTTGGAAATTACGTTTATCGCAGAATAAACTTCACTCCTAGTTGGTGAGGTTTGTTCATTTTCTTCAACCGGTAAGGGATCTTGGTAATGAACAAAGCTGTTTCTTGAATTTCTAGTAAAGTTACTCCTAGCAGACATAAAGGGTTCACTATAAGAAGATCTAGGAGGAACGAATCTTAGTCTTTCATGAATAGAATTGTCTCGGCAAGAATTAAATCTTAGCAAAACTTTTCCTTCTGATTCTATAATTTCAGAAATTTCTTTTTGTTCAAGGTTAGGAGGCGGATTGTCATGAGAAATTTCTAAGGTTTCTGGGATTGTAATTTCGTTCCACTTGATTGTTTTAGGAGTAAAGGTACTAGATTTTTCAGCTTCTAGTTGGAGGAGAATAGTTTCTCCTTTTGGTAATTGAGGTATAATGCATTTAGGGTTCGTAAGTGAACTCATCAGTTTAAAGTGAATTCTGTAAATAATTGCAAAGTTTTTTGAAAAATCTTTAAAATTGTCATTTAAAAGCTTTACATCTAATATTAAGGATTGTAAAATTCTAGGATCTGTTAAATCTAAAGAGTAGTCTGGAGAACAGTTGAAAAAGATTGGTCCATTGCAAATATTGGATTGTATTATGGCTAATATAGAATCTTTGTATGTTCTAAGCCTATCGTCTCTAAGGGCTAGAAAGATTGGAGAATCTATTCCTTTTCTGGATAAAGGTTTGACAGCAATTTGTATAAGACCTAGGTGAATAAACCTAAATCCTTTATCTTTATAATGTCGTAAGGCTACAGAAGATAGTAAACTAAGAGTTTGTTGTTCTTTGTTAAGACTAATAGTTTCTTCATGAGTTTTGATACTTAAGCCATGAAAGAAGCTTAAGTGTCCCTTTTTGTAAATATTACTAATATTTTCTTCAGGAATAGTCCAAGATTCTATATTATCGTCGATAGTATATAAATCTTCATTACTATGAATAACTGGACTGCTACTAGAACCAGATCCTTGTCTAAATAAATTTCTAATATTCGTTGTCATGTTCAGTCTGTGTAAATATCCTTTATTAGTTTAAACTTAGTTCATAATAGGGGACCACCGACGAATCCGGGAACACCCTAAACACAACCACGGGCTTACCAACGGATAACCGGGAACATCCACAAGGGACTTACCAACGGTAAATTCGGCTAAACCAATCCTATACCCAGAACTGAGTTTAAATAATAATGGATTATGTTACTTAGATTGAACAAGATGATGAATAGTAGAGATTTATCAAGAACGTGGCTCTGATACCAATTCTTAACCCAGGAATTAACAGTAAAGAAGTTGAAATGAATTAGAGAGATAGTAAGAACATACTTGTTATTGATGGTAAAATATTGTTGATACAACCGCCGGTTGCTGGTACAGATTGCAAGTTACTAACTTGCTTACAGTTTGGTAGAGCTTCGTCTTACCAAAGAAAATAAAAGTGTTTGTAGAAATTTGAGAGATTACAAAGATAGTAGAGAGTTTCTGAGATAGTCTTGAGCTTCTTCAAATTTGCCGTATCCTTCATTGCCTCTAGAGGCTGGTTTATATAGAAAACTTCATCCATACAACTGTTTGTGTTTTGTAGTGTGCCGTACAACTGTTTAGGTACTGTACTTCTTTGCTGAGTCATTCGTCTTCTTTTTTGAGTGCTGTCTCGTCGCTTTGTAGATGCTGAGTCATTTTGTGGTGATGTCTTGTCTCGTTTCTTTCTTTTGTCTTGTCTTTGCCCCCCATCTTTTCTCAAGAGGAATGGGCCACATAGTAATGGGCTTCTCGTCCAAAAATCTTTGAACTTAATAGAAAGATCACCAAACAACACAAACACAAGCATACGAATCATGCAATTCCTAACGTTTCTCAAATACTCAATAACACAACCTTTCTTATTGATTGGTTTTATTTGCCTAGGCTATGGTTTGGGAAATGTTGGTTTCCATTCTTTTTCTCGTCCAAAAATCTTTCAACTTAATAGAACTTGATAGAAAGATCACCAAACAACACAAACACAAGCATACGAATCATGCGATTCCTAATGTTTCTCAAATACTCAATAACACAACCTTTCTTATTGATTCATTTGATTTGCCTAGGCTATGGTTTGAGAAGTGTTGGTTTCCATTCTTTTTCTCGTCCAAAAATCTTTGAACATAGAAGAAAGATCACCAAACAACACAAACACAAACATACGAATCATGCGATTCCTAATGTTTCTCAAATACTCAATAACGCAACCTTTCTTATTGATTGGTTTGATTTGCCTAGGCTATGGTTTAGGAAGTGTTGGTTTCCATTCTTTTTCTCGTCCAAAAATCTTTGAACTTAATAGAAAGATCACCAAACAACACAAACACAAGCATACGAATCATGCAATTCCTAACGTTTCTCAAATACTCAATAACACAACCTTTCTTATTGATTGGTTTTATTTGCCTAGGCTATGGTTTGGGAAATGTTGGTTTCTATTCTTTCTCTCGTCCAAAAATCTTTGAACTTAATAGAACTTGATAGAAAGATCACCAAACAACACAAACACAAGCATACGAATCATGCGATTCCTAATGTTTCTCAAATACTCAATAACACAACCTTTCTTATTGATTCATTTGATTTGCCTAGGCTATGGTTTGGGAAATGTTGGTTTCCATTCTTTTTCTCGTCCAAAAATCTTTGAACTTAATAGAACTTGATAGAAAGATCACCAAACAACACAAACACAAGCATACAAATCATGCGATTCCTAATGTTTCTCAAATACTCAATAACACAACCTTTCTTATTGATTCATTTGATTTGCCTAGGCTATGGTTTGAGAAGTGTTGGTTTCCATTCATTTTCTCGTCCAAAAATCTTTGAACATAGAAGAAAGATCACCAAACAACACAAACACAAACATACGAATCATGCGATTCCTAATGTTTCTCAAATACTCAATAACGCAACCTTTCTTATTGATTGGTTTGATTTGCCTAGGCTATGGTTTAGGAAGTGTTGGTTTCCATTCTTTTTCTCGTCCAAAAATCTTTGAACTTAATAGAAAGATCACCAAACAACACAAACACAAGCATACGAATCATGCGATTCCTAATGTTTCTCAAATACTCATTAACGCAACCTTTCTTAATGATTGGTTTGATTTGCCTAAGCTATGGTTTAGGAAGTGTTGGTTTCCATTCTTTTTCTCGTCCAAAAATCTTTGAACTTAATAGAAAGATCACCAAACAACACAAACACAAGCATACGAATCATGCAATTCCTAACGTTTCTCAAATACTCAATAACACAACCTTTCTTATTGATTGGTTTTATTTGCCTAGGCTATGGTTTGGGAAATTTTGGTTTCCATTCTTTTTCTCGTCCAAAAATCTTTTAACTTAATAGAACTTGATAGAAAGATCACCAAACAACACAAACACAAGCATACGAATCATGCGATTCCTAATGTTTCTCAAATACTCAATAACACAACCTTTCTTATTGATTCATTTGATTTGCCTAGGCTATGGTTTGAGAAGTGTTGGTTTCCATTCTTTTTCTCGTCCAAAAATCTTTGAACATAGAGGAAAGATCACCAAACAACACAAACACAAACATACGAATCATGCGATTCCTATTGTTTCTGAAATACTCAATAACGCGACCTTTCTTATTGATTGGTTTGATTTTCCTAGGCTATGGTTTGGAAAATGTTGGTTTCCATTCTTTTTCTCGTCCAAAAATCTTTGAACTTAATAGAACTTGATAGAAAGATCACCAAACAACACAAACACAAGCATACGAATCATGCGATTCCTAATGTTTCTCAAATACTCAATAACACAACCTTTCTTATTGATTCATTTGATTTGCCTAGGCTATGGTTTGAGAAGTGTTGGTTTCCATTCATTTTCTAGTCCAAAAATCTTTGAACATAGAAGAAAGATCACCAAACAACACAAACACAAACATACGAATCATGCGATTCCTAATGTTTCTCAAATACTCAATAACGCAACCTTTCTTATTGATTGGTTTGATTTGCCTAGGCTATGGTTTAGGAAGTGTTGGTTTCCATTCTTTTTCTCGTCCAAAAATCTTTGAACTTAATAAAAAGATCACCAAACAACACAAACACAACCATACGAATCATGCAATTCCTAATGTTTCTGAAATACTCAATAACACAACCTTTCTTATTGATTCATTTGATTTGCCTAGGCTATGGTTTGAGAAGTGTTGGTTTCCATTCTTTTTCTCGTCCAAAAATCTTTGAACATAGAAGAAAGATCACCAAACATCACAAACACAAACATACGAATCATGCGATTCCTAATGTTTCTCAAATACTCAATAACACAACCTTTCTTATTGATTCATTTGATTTGCCTAGGCTATGGTTTGAGAAGTGTTGGTTTCCATTCTTTTTCTCGTCCAAAAATCTTTGAACATAGAAGAAAGATCACCAAACAACACAAACACAAACATACGAATCATGCGATTCCTAGTGTTTCTCAAATACTCAATAACGCAACCTTTCTTAGTGATTGGTTTGATTTGCCTAGGCTATGGTTTAGGAAGTGTTGGTTTCCATTCTTTTTCTCGTCCAAAAATCTTTGAACTTAATAGAACGATCACCAAACAACACAAACACAAGCATACGAATCATGCAATTCCTAATGTTTCTCAAATACTCAATAACACAACCTTTCTTATTGATTGGTTTGATTTGCCTAGGCTATGGTTTGGGAAATGTTGGTTTCCATTCTTTTTCTCGTCCAATAATCTTTGAACTTAATAGAACTTGATAGAAAGATCACCAAACAACACAAACACAAGCATACGAATCATGCGATTCCTGATGTTTCTCAAATACTCAATAACACAACCTTTCTTATTGATTCATTTGATTTGCCTAGGCTATGGTTTGAGAAGTGTTGGTTTCCATTCTTTTTCTCGTCCAAAAATCTTTGAACATAGAAGAAAGATCACCAAACAACACAAACACAAACATACGAATCATGCGATTCCTAATGTTTCTCAAATACTCATTAACGCAACCTTTCTTATTGATTGGTTTGATTTGCCTAAGCTATGGTTTAGGAAGTGTTGGTTTCCATTCTTTTTCCCGTCCAAAAATCTTTGAACTTAATAGAAAGATCACCAAACAACACAAACACAAGCATACGAATCATTCAATTCCTAACGTTTCTCAAATACTCAATAACACAACCTTTCTTATTGATTGGTTTTATTTGCCTAGGCTATGGTTTGGGAAATGTTGGTTTCCATTCTTTCTCTCGTCCAAAAATCTTTGAACTGAATAGAACTTGCTAGAAAGATCACCAAACAACACAAACACAAGCATACGAATCATGCGATTCCTAATGTTTCTCAAATACTCAATAACACAACCTTTCTTATTGATTCATTTGATTTGCCTAGGCTATGGTTTGAGAAGTGTTGGTTTCCATTCTTTTTCTCGTCCAAAAATCTTTGAACATAGACGAAAGATCACCAAACAACACAAACACAAACATACGAATCATGCGATTCCTATTGTTTCTGAAATACTCAATAACGCGACCTTTCTTATTGATTGGTTTGATTTTCCTAGGCTATGGTTTGGGAAATGTTGGTTTCCATTCTTTTTCTCGTCCAAAAATCTTTGAACTTAATAGAACTTGATAGAAAGATCACCAAACAACACAAACACAAGCATACGAATCATGCGATTCCTAATGTTTCTCAAATACTCAATAACACAACCTTTCTTATTGATTCATTTGATTTGCCTAGGCTATGGTTTGAGAAGTGTTGGTTTCCATTCATTTTCTAGTCCAAAAATCTTTGAACATAGAAGAAAGATCACCAAACAACACAAACACAAACATACGAATCATGCGATTCCTAATGTTTCTCAAATACTCAATAACGCAACCTTTCTTATTGATTGGTTTGATTTGCCTAGGCTATGGTTTAGGAAGTGTTGGTTTCCATTCTTTTTCTCGTCCAAAAATCTTTGAACTTAATAAAAAGATCACCAAACAACACAAACACAACCATACGAATCATGCAATTCCTAATGTTTCTGAAATACTCAATAACACAACCTTTCTTATTGATTCATTTGATTTGCCTAGGCTATGGTTTGAGAAGTGTTGGTTTCCATTCTTTTTCTCGTCCAAAAATCTTTGAACATAGAAGAAAGATCACCAAACATCACAAACACAAACATACGAATCATGCGATTCCTAATGTTTCTCAAATACTCAATAACACAACCTTTCTTATTGATTCATTTGATTTGCCTAGGCTATGGTTTGAGAAGTGTTGGTTTCCATTCTTTTTCTCGTCCAAAAATCTTTGAACATAGAAGAAAGATCACCAAACAACACAAACACAAACATACGAATCATGCGATTCCTAGTGTTTCTCAAATACTCAATAACGCAACCTTTCTTAGTGATTGGTTTGATTTGCCTAGGCTATGGTTTAGGAAGTGTTGGTTTCCATTCTTTTTCTCGTCCAAAAATCTTTGAACTTAATAGAACGATCACCAAACAACACAAACACAAGCATACGAATCATGCAATTCCTAATGTTTCTCAAATACTCAATAACACAACCTTTCTTATTGATTGGTTTGATTTGCCTAGGCTATGGTTTGGGAACCGTTGGTTTCCATTCTTTGTCTCGTCGAAAAATCTTTGAACTAATAGAACTTGATAGAAAGTTCACCAAACAACACAAACAGAAGCATACGAATCATGCGATTTCGAATGTTTCTCAAATTCTCAATAACACAACCTTTCTTATTGATTGGTTTGATTTGCCTAGGCTATGGTGTGGGAACCGTTGGTTCCATTATTTTTCTCATAAACAAATCTTTGAACTAATAGAACTTGATAGAAAGATTACCAAACAACACAAACACAAGCATACGAATCATCCGATTCCGAATGTTTCTCAAATTCTCAATAACACAACCTTTCTTATTGATTGGTTTGATTTGCCTAGGCAATGGTTTGGGAACCATTAGTTTCCATTCTTTTTATAGTCCATAAATCTTTGAAATAATAGAGCTTGATAGAAAGATCACCAAACAACACAAACACAAGCATACGAATCCTATGATTCCGAATGTTTCTCAAATTCTCAATAACACAACCTTTCTTATTGATTGGTTTGACTTGCCTAGGCTATGGTTTGGGAACCGTTGGTTTCCATTCTTTTTCTCGTAAACAAATCTTTGAACTAATAGAAACGTGATAGAAAGATCACCAAGCAACACAAACACAAGCATACGAATCATGCGATTCCGAATGTTTCTCAAATTCTCAATAACACAACCTTTCTTATGGATTGGTTTGATTTGCCTAGGCAATGGTTTGGGAACCATTAGTTTCCATTCTTTTTATAGTCCATAAATCTTTGAAATAATAGAGCTTGATAGAAAGATCACCAAACAACACAAACACAAGCATACGAATCCTGCGATTCCGAATGTTTCTCAAATTCTCAATAACACAACCTTTCTTATTGATTGGTTTGACTTGCCTAGGCTATGGTTTGGGAACCGTTGGTTTCCATTCTTTTTCTCGTAATCAAATCTTTGAACTAATAGAAACGTGATAGAAAGATCACCAAGCAACACAAACACAAGCATACGAATCATGCGATTTCGAATGTTTCTCAAATTCTCAATAACACAACCTTTCTTATTGATTGGTTTGATTTGCCTAGGCTATGGTTTGGGAACCGTTTGTTTCCATTCTTTTTCTAGTTCATAAATCTTTGAACTAATAGAATTTGATAGAAACATCACCAAACAACACAAACACAAGCATACGAATCATGTGATTCCGAATGTTTCTCAAACTCTCAATAACATAACCTTTGTTATTGATTAGTTTGATTTGCCTAGGCTATGGTTTGGGAACCATTGGTTTCCATTCTTTGTCTCGTCCAAAAATCTTTGAACTAATAGAACTTGATAGAAAGATCACCAAACAACACAAATAGAAGCATACGAATCATGCTATTTCGAATGTTTCTCAAATTCTCAATAACACAACCTTTCTTATTGATTGGTTTGATTTGCCTAGGCTATGGTTTGGGAACCGTTGGTTTCCATTCTTTTTCTAGTCCATAAATCTTTGAACTAATAGAAATTGATAGAAAGATCACCAAACAACACAAACACAAGCATACGAATCATGCGATTCCGAATGTTTCTCAAATTCTCAATAACACAACCTTTCTTATTGATTGGTTTGATTTGCCTAGGCTATGGTTTGGGGACCGTTGGTTTCCATTCTTTGTCTCGTCGGAAAATCTTTGAACTAATAGAACTTGATAGAAAGATCACCAAACAACACAAACAGATGCATACGAATCATGCGATTTCGAATGTTTCTCAAATTTCCAATAACACAACCTTTCTTATTGATTGGTTTGATGTGCCTAGGCTATGGTGTGGGAACCGTTGGTTTCCATTCTTTTTCTCATAAACAAATCTTTGTACTAATAGAACTTGATAGAAAGATCACCAAACAGCACAAACACAAGCATACGAATCATGCGGTTCCGAATGTTTCTCAAATTCTCAAAAACACAACCTTTCTTATTGATTGGTTTGATTTGCCTAGGCTATGATTTGGGAACCGTTGGTTTCCATTGTTTTTCTCGTCCAAAAATCTTTGAACTAATAGAACTTGATAGAAAGATCACCAAACAACACAAACAGAGGCATACGAATAATGCTATTTCAAATGTTTCTCAAATTCTCAATAACACAACCTTTCTTATTGATTGGTTTGATTTGCCTAGGCTATGGTTTGGGAACCGTTGGTTTCCATTCTTTTTCTAGTCCATAAATCTTTGAACTAATAGAAATTGATAGAAGGATCACCAAACAACACAAACACAAGCATACGAATCATGCGATTCCGAATGTTTCTCAAATTCTCAATAACACAACCTTTCTAATTGATTGGTTTGATTTGCCTAGGCTATGGTTTGTGAACCGTTGGTTTCCATTCTTTGTCTCGTCGAAAAATCTTTGAACTAATAGAACTTGATAGAAAGATCACCAAACAACACAAACAGAAGCATACGAATCATGCGATTTCGAATGTTTCTCAAATTTCCAATAACACAACCTTTCTTATTGATTGGTTTGATTTGCCAAGGCTATGGTGTGGGAACCGTTGGTTTCCATTCTTTTTCTCGTAAACAAATCTTTGTACTAATAGAACTTGATAGAAAGATTACCAAACAACACAAACACAAGCATACGAATCATGCGATTCCGAATGTTTCTCAAATTCTCAATAACACAACCTTTCTTATTGATTGGTTTGATTTGCCTAGGCAATGGTTTGGGAACCATTAGTTTCCATTCTTTTACAGTCCATAAATCTTTGAAATAATAGAGCTTGATAGAAAGATCACCAAACAACACAAACACAAGCATACGAATCCTACGATTCCGAATGTTTCTCAAATTCTCAATAACACAAACTTTCTTATTGATTGGTTTGACTTGTCTAGGCTATGGTTTGGGAACCGTTGGTTTCCATTCTTTTTCTCGTAAACAAATCTTTGAACTAATAGAAACGTGATAGAAAGATCACCAAGCAACACAAACACAAGCATACGAATCATGCGATTCCGAATGTTTCTCAAATTCTCAATAACACAACCTTTCTTATTGATTGGTTTGATTTGCCTAGGCTATGGTTTGGGAACCGTTGGTTTCCATTCTTTGTCTCGTCCAAAAATCTTTGAACTAATAGAACTTGATAGAAAGATCACCAAACAACACAAATAGAAGCATACGAATCATGCTATTTCGAATGTTTCTCAAATTCTCAATAACACAACCTTTCTTATTGATTGGTTTGATTTGCCTAGGCTAGGGTATGGGAACCGTTGGTTTCCATTCTTTTTCTTGTCCATAAATCTTTGAACTAATAGAAATTGATAGAAAGATCACCAAACAACACAAACACAAGCATACGAATCATGCGATTCCGAATGTTTCTCAAATTCTCAATAACACAACCTTTCTTATTGATTGGTTTGATTTGCCTAGGCTATGGTTTGGGATCCGTTGGTTTCCATTCTTTGTCTCGTCGAAAAATTTTTGAACTAATAGAACTTGATAGAAAGATCACCAAACAACACAAACAAAAGCATACGAATCATGCGATTTCGAATGTTTCTCAAATTCTCAATAACACAACCTTTCTTATTGATTGGTTTGATTTGCCTAGGCTATGGTTTGGGAACCGTTGGTTTCCATTCTTTGTCTCGTCGAAAAATCTTTGAACTAATAGAACTTGATAGAAAGATCACCAAACAACACAAACAGAAGCATACGAATCATGCGATTTCGAATGTTTCTCAAATTTCCAATAACACAACCTTTCTTATTGATTGGTTTGATTTGCCTAGGCTATGGTTTGGGAACCGTTGGTTTCCATTCTTTTTGTAGTCCATAAATCTTTGAACTAATAGAAATTGATAGAAAGATCACCAAACAACACAAACACAAGCATACGAATCATGCGATTCCGAATGTTTCTCAAATTCTCAATAACACAACCTTTCTTATTGATTGGTTTGACTTGCCTAGGCTATGGTTTGGGAACCGCTGGTTTCCATTCTTTATCTCGTCGAAAAATCTTTGAACTAATAGAACTTGATAGAAAGATCACCAAACAACACAAACAGAAGCATACGAATCATGCGATTTCGAATGTTTCTCAAATTTCCAATAACACAACCTTCTTATTGATTGGTTTGATTTGCCAAGGCTATGGTGTGGGAACCGTTGGTTTCCATTCTTTTTCTCGTAAACAAATCTTTGTACTAATAGAACTTGATAGAAAGATTACCAAACAACACAAACACAAGCATACGAATCATGCGATTCCGAATGTTTCTCAAATTCTCAATAACACAACCTTTCTTATTGATTGGTTTGATTTGCCTAGGCAATGGTTTGGGAACCATTAGTTTCCATTCTTTTTATAGTCCATAAATCTTTGAAATAATAGAGCTTGATAGAAAGATCACCAAACAACAAAAACACAAGCATACGAATGCTGCGATTCCGAATGTTTCTCAAATTCTCAATAACACAACCTTTCTTATTGATTGGTTTGACTTGCCTAGGCTATGGTTTGGGAACCGTTGGTTTCCATTCTTTTTCTCGTAAACAAATCTTTGAACTAATAGAAACGTGATAGAAACATCACCAAGCAACACAAACACAAGCATACGAATCATGCGATTCCGAATGTTTCTCAAATTCTCAATAACACAACCTTTCTTATTGATTGGTTTGATTTGCCTAGGCTATGGTTTGGGAACCGTTGGTTTCCATTCTTTGTCTCGTCCAAAAATCTTTGAACTAATAGAACTTGATAGAAAGATCACCAAACAACACAAATAGAAGCATACGAATCATGCGATTCCGAATGTTTCTCAAATTCTCAATAACACAACCTTTCTTATTGATTGGTTTGATTTGCCTAGGCTATGGTTTGGGAACCGTTGGTTTCCATTCTTTGTCTTGTCCAAAAATCTTTGAACTAATAGAACTTGATAGAAAGATCACCAAACAACACAAATAGAAGCATACGAATCATGCTATTTCGAATGTTTCTCAAATTCTCAATAACACAACCTTTCTTATTGATTGGTTTGATTTGCCTAGGCTATGGTTTGGGAACCGTTGGTTTCCATTCTTTTTCTAGTCCATAAATCTTTGAGCTAATAGAAATTGATAGAAAGATCACCAAACAACACAAACACAAGCATACGAATCATGCGATTCCCAATGTTTCTCAAATTCTCAATAACACAACCTTTCTTATTGATTGGTTTGATTTGCCTAGGCTATGGTTTGGGAACCGTTGGTTTCCATTCTTTGTCTCGTCGAAAAATCTTTGAACTAATAGAACTTGATAGAAAGATCACCAAACAACACAAACAGAAGCATACGAATGATGCGATTTCGAATGTTTCTGAAATTTCCAATAACACAACCTTTCTTATTGATTGGTTTGATTTGCCTAGGCTATGGTGTGGGAACCGTTGGTTTCCATTCTTTTTCTCGTAAACAAATCTTTATACTAATAGAACTTGATCGAAAGATTACCAAACAACACAAACACAAGCATACGAATCATGTGATTTTGAATCTTTCTCAAATTCTCAATAACACATCCTTTCTTATTGATTGGTTTGATTTGCCTAGGCAATGGTTTGGGAACCATTAGTTTCCATTCTTTTTATAGTCCATAAATCTTTGCACTAATAGAGCTTGATAGAAAGATCACCAAACAACACAAACACAAGCATACGAATCCTGCGATTCCGAATGTTTCTCAAATTCTCAATAACACAACATTTCTTATTGATTGGTTTGATTTGCCTAGGCTATGGTTTGGGAACCGTTGTTTTCCATTCTTTTTCTCGTAAACAAATCTTTGAACTAATAGAAACGTGATAGAAAGATCACCAAGCAACACAAACACAAGCATACGAATCATGCGATTCCGAATGTTTCTCAAATTCTCAATAACCTAACCTTTCATATTGATTGGTTTGATTTGCCTAGGCTATGGTTTGGGAACCGTTGGTTTCCATTCTTTTTCTAGTCCATAAATCTTTGAACTAATAGAACTTGATAGAAAGATCACCAAACAACACAAACACAAGCATACGAATCATGCAATTTCGAATGTTTCTCAAATTCTCAATAACACAACCTTTTATATTGATTGGTTTGATTTGCCTAGGCTATGGTTTGGGAACCGTTGGTTTCCATTCTTTTTCTCGTAAACAAATCTTTGAACTAATAGAACTTGATAGAAAGATCACCAAACAACACCAACACAAGCATACGAATCTTGCGATTCCGAATGTTTCTCTAATTCTCAATAACACAACCTTTCTTATTGATTGGTTTGATTTGCCTAGGCTATGGTTTGGGAACCCTTGATTTCCATTCTTTTCCTAGTCCATAAATCACTAATAGAACTTGATAGAAAGATCACCAAACAACACAAACACAAGCATACGAATCATGCGATTCCGAATGTTTCTCAAATTCTCAAAAACACAACCTTTCTTATTGATTGGTTTGATTTGCCTAGGCTATGGTTTGGGAACCGTTGGTTTCCATTCTTTGTCTCGTCCAAAAATCTTTGAACTAATAGAACTTGATAGAAAGATCACCAAACAACACAAACAGAAGCATACGAATCATGTTATTTCGAATGTTTCTCAAATTCTCAATAACACAACCTTTCTTATTGATTGGTTTGATTTGCCTAGGCTATGGTTTGAGAACCGTTGGTTTCCATTCTTTTTCTATTCCATAAATCTTTGAACTAATAGAAATTGATAGAAAGATCACCAAACAACACAAACACAAGCATACGAATCATGCGATTCCGAATGTTTCTCAAATTCTCAATAACACAACCTTTCTTATTGATTGGTTTGATTTGCCTAGGCTATGGTTTCGGAACCGTTGGTTTCGATTCTTTGTCTCGTCGAAAAATCTTTGAATTAATAGAACTTGATAGAAAGATCACCAAACAACACAAACAGAAGCATACGAATCATGCGATTTCGAATGTTTCTCAAATTTCCAATAACACAACCTTTCTTATTGATTGGTTTGATTTGCCTAGGAAATGGTTTGGGAACCATTAGTTTCCATTCTTTTTATAGTCCATAAATCTTTGAACTAATAGAGCTTGATAGAAAGATCACCAAACAACACAAACACAAGCATACGAATCCTGCGATTCCGAATGTTTCTCAAATTCTCAATAACACAACCTTTCTTATTGATTGGTTTGATTTGCCTAGGCTATGGTTTGGGAACCGTTGGTTTCCATTCTTTTTCTCGTAAACAAATCTTTGAACTCATAGAAACGTGATAGAAAGATCACCAAGCAACACAAACACAAGCATACGAATCATGCGATTCCGAATGTTTCTCAAATTCTCAATAACCCAACCTTTCATATTGATTGGTTTGATTTGCCTAGGCTATGGTTTGGGAACCGTTGGTTTCCATTCTTTTTCTAGTCCATAAGTCTTTGAACGAATAGAAATTCATAGAAAGATCACCAAACAACACAAACACACGCATACGAATCATGCGATTCCGAATGTTTCTCAAATTCTCAATAACACAACCATTCTTATTGATTGGTTTGATTTGCCTAGGCTACGGTTTCGGAACCGTTGGTTTCCATTCTTTGTCTCGTCCAAAAATCTTTGAACTAATAGAACTTGATAGAAAGATCACCAAACAACACAAACAGAAGCATACGAATCCTGCTATTTCGAATGTTTCTCAAATTCTGAATAACACAACCTTTCTTATTGATTGGTTTGATTTGCCTAGGCTATGGTTTGGGAACCGTTGGTTTCCATTCTTTTTCTAGTCCATAAATCTTTGAACTAATAGAAATTGATAGAAAGATCACCGAACAACACAAACACAAGCATACGAATCATGCGATTCCGAATGTTTCTCAAATTCTCAATAACACAACCTTTCTTATTGATTGGTTTGATTTGCCTAGGCTATGGTTTGGGAACTGTTGGTTTCCATTCTTTGTCTCGTCGAAAAATCTTTGAACTAATAGAACTTGATAGAAAGATCACCGAACAACACAAACAGAAGCATACGAATCATGCGATTCCGAATGTTTCTCAAATTCTCAATAACACAACCTTTCTTATTGATTGGTTTGATTTGCCTAGGCAATGGTTTGGGAACCATTAGTTTCCATTCTTTTTATAGTCCATAAATCTTTGAAATAATAGAGCTTGATAGAAAGATCACCAAACAACAAAAACACAAGCATACGAATGCTGCGATTCCGAATGTTTCTCAAATTCTCAATAACACAACCTTTCTTATTGATTGGTTTGACTTGCCTAGGCTATGGTTTGGGAACCGTTGGTTTCCATTCTTTTTCTCGTAAACAAATCTTTGAACTAATAGAAACGTGATAGAAACATCACCAAGCAACACAAACACAAGCATACGAATCCTGCGATTCCGAATGTTTCTCAAATTCTCAATAACACAACCTTTCTTATTGATTGGTTTGATTTGCCTAGGCTATGGTTTGGGAACCGTTGGTTTCCATTCTTTTTCTCGTAAACAAATCTTTGAACTCATAGAAACGTGATAGAAAGATCACCAAGCAACACAAACACAAGCATACGAATCATGCGATTCCGAATGTTTCTCAAATTCTCAATAACCCAACCTTTCATATTGATTGGTTTGATTTGCCTAGGCTATGGTTTGGGAACCGTTGGTTTCCATTCTTTTTCTAGTCCATAAGTCTTTGAACGAATAGAAATTCATAGAAAGATCACCAAACAACACAAACACACGCATACGAATCATGCGATTCCGAATGTTTCTCAAATTCTCAATAACACAACCATTCTTATTGATTGGTTTGATTTGCCTAGGCTACGGTTTCGGAACCGTTGGTTTCCATTCTTTGTCTCGTCCAAAAATCTTTGAACTAATAGAACTTGATAGAAAGATCACCAAACAACACAAACAGAAGCATACGAATCCTGCTATTTCGAATGTTTCTCAAATTCTGAATAACACAACCTTTCTTATTGATTGGTTTGATTTGCCTAGGCTATGGTTTGGGAACCGTTGGTTTCCATTCTTTTTCTAGTCCATAAATCTTTGAACTAATAGAAATTGATAGAAAGATCACCGAACAACACAAACACAAGCATACGAATAATGCGATTCCGAATGTTTCTCAAATTCTCAATAACACAACCTTTCTTATTGATTGGTTTGATTTGCCTAGGCTATGGTTTGGGAACTGTTGGTTTCCATTCTTTGTCTCGTCGAAAAATCTTTGAACTAATAGAACTTGATAGAAAGATCACCGAACAACACAAACAGAAGCATACGAATCATGCGATTCCGAATGTTTCTCAAATTCTCAATAACACAACCTTTCTTATTGATTGGTTTGATTTGCCTAGGCAATGGTTTGGGAACCATTAGTTTCCATTCTTTTTATAGTCCATAAATCTTTGAAATAATAGAGCTTGATAGAAAGATCACCAAACAACAAAAACACAAGCATACGAATGCTGCGATTCCGAATGTTTCTCAAATTCTCAATAACACAACCTTTCTTATTGATTGGTTTGACTTGCCTAGGCTACGGTTTGGGAACCGTTGGTTTCCATTCTTTTTCTCGTAAACAAATCTTTGAACTAATAGAAACGTGATAGAAACATCACCAAGCAACACAAACACAAGCATACGAATCATGCGATTCCGAATGTTTCTCAAATTCTCAATAACACAACCTTTCTTATTGATTGGTTTGATTTGCCTAGGCAATGGTTTGGGAACCATTAGTTTCCATTCTTTTTATAGTCCATAAATCTTTGAAATAATAGAGCTTGATAGAAAGATCACCAAACAACAAAAACACAAGCATACGAATGCTGCGATTCCGAATGTTTCTCAAATTCTCAATAACACAACCTTTCTTATTGATTGGTTTGACTTGCCTAGGCTATGGTTTGGGAACCGTTGGTTTCCATTCTTTTTCTCGTAAACAAATCTTTGAACTAATAGAAACGTGATAGAAACATCACCAAGCAACACAAACACAAGCATACGAATCATGCGATTCCGAATGTTTCTCAAATTCTCAATAACACAACCTTTCTTATTGATTGGTTTGATTTGCCTAGGCTATGGTTTGGGAACCGTTGGTTTCCATTCTTTGTCTCGTCCAAAAATCTTTGAACTAATAGAACTTGATAGAAAGATCACCAAACAACACAAATAGAAGCATACGAATCATGCGATTCCGAATGTTTCTCAAATTCTCAATAACACAACCTTTCTTATTGATTGGTTTGATTTGCCTAGGCTATGGTTTGGGAACCGTTGGTTTCCATTCTTTGTCTTGTCCAAAAATCTTTGAACTAATAGAACTTGATAGAAAGATCACCAAACAACACAAATAGAAGCATACGAATCATGCTATTTCGAATGTTTCTCAAATTCTCAATAACACAACCTTTCTTATTGATTGGTTTGATTTGCCTAGGCTATGGTTTGGGAACCGTTGGTTTCCATTCTTTTTCTAGTCCATAAATCTTTGAGCTAATATAAATTGATAGAAAGATCACCAAACAACACAAACACAAGCATACGAATCATGCGATTCCCAATGTTTCTCAAATTCTCAATAACACAACCTTTCTTATTGATTGGTTTGATTTGCCTAGGCTATGGTTTGGGAACCGTTGGTTTCCATTCTTTGTCTCGTCGAAAAATCTTTGAACTAATAGAACTTGATAGAAAGATCACCAAACAACACAAACAGAAGCATACGAATGATGCGATTTCGAATGTTTCTGAAATTTCCAATAACACAACCTTTCTTATTGATTGGTTTGATTTGCCTAGGCTATGGTGTGGGAACCGTTGGTTTCCATTCTTTTTCTCGTAAACAAATCTTTGTACTAATAGAACTTGATAGAAAGATTACCAAACAACACAAACGCAAGCATACGAATCATGCGATTCCGAATGTTTCTCAAATTCTAAATAACACAACCTTTCTTATTGATTGGTTTGATTTGCCTAGGGAATGGTTTGGGAACCATTAGTTTCCATTCTTTTTATAGTCCATAAATCTTTGAACTAATAGAGCTTGGTAGAAAGATCACCAAACAACACAAACACAAGCATACGAACCCTGCGATTCCGAATGTTTCTCAAATTCTCAATAACACAACCTTTCTTATTGATTGGTTTGACTTGCCTAGGCTATGCTGTGGGAACCATTGGTTTCCATTCTTTTTCTCGTAAACAAATCTTTGAACTAATAGAAACGTGATAGAAAGATCACCAAGCAACACAAACACAAGCAAACGAATAATGCGATTCCGAATGTTTCTCAAATTCTCAATAACACAACCTTTCTTATTGATTGGTTTGATTTGCCTAGGCTATGGTTTGGGTACCGTTGGTTTCCATTCTTTTTCTCGTAAACAAATCTTTGAACAAATAGAACTTGATATAAAGATCACCAAACAACACCAACACAAGCATACGATTCATGCGATTCCGAATGTTTTTCAAATTCTCAATAACACAACCTTTCTTATTGATTGGTTTGATTTGCGTAGGCTATGGTTTGGGAACCGTTGGTTTCCATTCTTTTTCTCGTAAAAAAATCTTTGAACTAATAGAATGTGATAGAAAGATCACCAAACAATACAAACACAAGCATACGAATCATGCGATTTCGAATGTTTCTCAAATTCTCAATAACACAACCTTTCTTATTGATTGGTTTGATTTGCCTAGGCTATGGTTTGGGAACCGTTGGTTTCCATTCTTTTTCTCGTAAACAAATCTTTGAACAAATAGAACTTGATATAAAGATCACCAAACAACACCAACACAAGCATACGATTCATGCGATTCCGAATTTTTCTCAAATTCTCAATAACACAACCTTTCTTATTGATTGGTTTGATTTGCGTAGGCTATGGTTTGGGAACCGTTGGTTTCCATTCTTTTTCTCGTAAAAAAATCTTTGAACTAATAGAATGTGATAGAAAGATCACCAAACAATACAAATACAAGCATACGAATCATGCGATTTCGAATGTTTCTCAAATTCTCAATAACACAACCTTTCTTATTGATTGGTTTGATTTGCCTAGGCTATGGTTTGGGAACCGTTTGTTTCCATTCTTTTTCTAGTTCATAAATCTTTGAACTAATAGAATTTGATAGAAAGATCACCAAACAAGACAAACACAAGCATACGAATCATGTGATTCCGAATGTTTCTCAAACTCTCAATAACACAACCTTTGTTATTGATTAGTTTGATTTGCCTAGGCAATGGTTTGGGAACCATTAGTTTCCATTCTTTTTATAGTCCATAAATCTTTGAACTAATAGAGCTTGATAGAAAGATCACCAAACAACACAAACACAAGCATACGAATCCTGCGATTCCGAATGTTTCTCAAATTCTCAATAACACAACCTTTCTTATTGATTGGTTTGATTTGCCTAGGCTATGGTTTGGGAACCGTTGGTTTCCATTCTTTTTCTCGTAAACAAATCTTTGAACTAATAGAAACGTGATAGAAAGATCACCAAGCAACACAAACACAAGCATACGAATCATGCGATTCCGAATGTTTCTCAAATTCTCAATAACCCAACCTTTCATATTGATTGGTTTGATTTGCCTAGGCTATGGTTTGGGAACCGTTGGTTTCCATTCTTTTTCTAGTCCATAAATCTCTGAACTAATAGAACTTGATAGAAAGATCACCAAACAACACAAACACAAGCATACGAATCATGCGATTTCGAATGTTTCTCAAATTCTCAATAACACAACCTTTCATATTGAATGGTTTGATTTGCCGAGGCTATGGTATGGGAACCGTTGGTTTCCATTCTTTTTCTCGTAAACAAATCTTTGAACTAATAGAACTTGATAGAAAGATCACCAAACAACACCAACACAAGCATACGAATCATGCGATTTCGAATGTTTCTCAAATTCTCAATAACACAACCTTTCTTATTGATTGGGTTGATTTGCCTAGGCTATGGTTTGGGAACCGTTGATTTCCATTCTTTTCCTAGTCCATAAATCTTTGAACTAATAGAACTTGATAGAAAGATCACCAAACGACACAAACACAAGCATACGAATCATGCGATTCCGAATGTTTCTCAAATTCTCAAAAACACAACCTTTCTTATTGATTGGTTTGATTTGCCTAGGCTATGGTTTGGGAACCGTTGGTTTCCATTCTTTGTCTCGTCCAAAAATCTTTGAACTAATGAAACTTGATAGAAAGATCACCAAACAACACAAACAGAAGCATACGAATCATGCTATTTCGAATGTTTCTCAAATTCTCAATAACACAACCTTTATTATTGATTGGTTTGATTTGCCTAGGCTATGGTTTGGGAACCGTTGGTTTCCATTCTTTTTCTAGTCCATAAATCTTTGAACGAATAGAAATTCATAGAAAGATCACCAAACAACACAAACACAAGCATACGAATCATGCGATTCCGAATGTTTCTCAAATTCTCAATAACACAACCTTTCTTATTGATTAGTTTGATTTGCCTAGGCTATGGTTTGGGAACCGTTGGTTTCCATTCTTTGTCTCGTCGAAAAATCTTTGAATTAATAGAACTTGATAGAAAGATCACCAAACAACACAAACAGAAGCATACGAATCATGCGATTTCGAATGTTTCTCAAATTTCCAATAACACAACCTTTCTTATTGATTGGTTTGATTTGCCTAGGCTATGGTGTGGGAACCGTTGGTTTCCATGCTTTTTCTCGTAAACAAATCTTTGTACTAATTGAACTTGATAGAAAGATCACCAAACAGCACAAACACAAGCATACGAATCATGCGATTCCGAATGTTTCTCAAATTCTCAAAAACACAACCTTTCTTCTTGATTGGTTTGATTTGCCTAGGCTATGGTGTGGGAACCGTTGGTTTCAATTTATTTTCTCGTAAACAAATCTTTGTACTAATAGAACTTGATAGAAAGATTACCAAACAACACAAACACAAGCATACGAATCATGCGATTCCGAATGTTTCTCAAATTCTCAATAACACAACCTTTCTTATTGATTGGTTTGATTTGCCTAGGCAATGGTTTGGGAACTATTAGTTTCCATTCTTTTTATAGTCCATAAATCTTTGAACTAATAGAGCTTGATAGAAAGATCACCAAACAACACAAACAGAAGCATACGAATCCTGCTATTTCGAATGTTTCTCAAATTCTCAATAACACAACCTTTCTTATTGATTGGTTTGATTTGCCTAGGCTATGGTTTGGGAACCGTTGGTTTCCATTCTTTTTCTAGTCCATAAATCTTTGAACTAATAGAAATTGATAGAAAGATTACCGAACAACACAAACACAAGCATACGAATCATGCGATTCCGAATGTTTCTCAAATTCTCAATAACACAACCTTTCTAATTGATTGGTTTGATTTGCCTAGGCTATGCTTTGGGAACTGTTGGTTTCCATTCTTTGTCTCGTCGAAAAATCTTTGAACTAATAGAACTTGATAGAAAGATCACCAAACAACACAAACAGAAGCATACGAATCATACGATTTCGAATTTTTCTCAAATTTCCAATAACACAACCTTTCTTATTGATTGGTTTGATTTGCCTAGGCTATGGTGTGGGAACCGTTGGTTTCAATTTATTTTCTCGTAAACAAATCATTGTACTAATAGAACTTGATAGAAAGATTACCAAACAACACAAACACAAGCATACGAATCATGCGATTCCGAATGTTTCTCAAATTCTCAATAACACAACCTTTCTTATTGATTGGTTTGATTTGCCTAGGCAATGGTTTGGGAACTATTAGTTTCCATTCTTTTTATAGTCCATAAATCTTTGAACTAATAGAGCTTGATAGAAAGATCACCAAACAACACAAACACAAGCATACGAACCCTGCGATTCCGAATGTTTCTCAAATTCTCAATAACACAACCTTTCTTATTGATTGGTTAGACTTGCCTAGGCTATGCTTTGGGAACCGTTGGTTTCCATTCTTTTTCTCGTAAACAAATCTTTGAACTAATAGAAACGTGATAGAAAGATCACCAAGCAACACAAACACAAGCATAAGAATCATGCGATTCCGAATGTTTCTCAAATTCTCAATAACACAACCTTTCTTATTGATTGGTTTGATTTTCCTAGGCTATGGTTTGGGAACCGTTGGTTTCCATTCTTTTTCTCGTGAACAAATCTTTGAACTAATAGAATGTGATAGAAAGATCACCAAACAATACAAACACAAGCATACGAATCATGCGATTTCGAATGTTTCTCAAATTCTCAATAACACAACCTTTCTTATTGATTGGTTTGATTTGCCTAGGCTATGGTTTGGGAACCGTTGGTTTCCATTCTTTTTCTCGTAAACAAATCTTTGAACAAATAGAACTTGATATAAAGATCACCAAACAACACCAACACAAGCATACGATTCATGCGATTCCGAATGTTTCTCAAATTCTCAATAACACAACCTTTCTTATTGATTGGTTTGATTTGCGTAGGCTATGGTTTGGGAACCGTTGGTTTCCATTCTTTTTCTCGTAAAAAAATCTTTGAACTAATAGAATGTGATAGAAAGATCACCAAACAATACAAATACACGCATACGAATCATGCGATTTCGAATGTTTCTCAAATTCTCAATAACACAACCTTTCTTATTGATTGGTTTGATTTGCCTAGGCTATGGTTTGGGAACCGTTTGTTTCCATTCCTTTTCTAGTTCATAAATCTTTGAACTAATAGAATTTGATAGAAAGATCACCAAACAAGACAAACACAAGCATACGAATCATGTGATTCCGAATGTTTCTCAAACTCTCAATAACACAACCTTTGTTATTGATTAGTTTGATTTGCCTAGGCTATGGTTTGGGAACCGTTGGTTTCCAATCTTTTTATAGTCCATAAATCTTTGAACTAATAGAACTTGATAGAAAGATCACCAAACAACACAAACACAAGCATACGAATACTGCAATTCCTAATGTTTCTCAAATTCTCAATAACACAACCTTTCTTATTGATTGGTTTGATTTCCCTAGGCTATGGTTTGGGAACCGTTGGTTTCCATTCTTTTTCTCGTAAACAAATCTTTGAACTAATACAAACGTGATAGAAAGATCACCAAGCAACACAAACACAAGCATACGAATCATGCGATTCCGAATGTTTCTCAAATTCTTAATAACACAACCTTTCTTATTCATTGGTTTGATTTGCCTAGGCTATGGTTTGGGAACCGTTGGTTTCCATTCTTTTTCTCGTAAACAAATCTTTGAACTAATAGAATGTGATAGAAAGATCACCAAACAATACAAACACAAGCATACGAATCATGCGATTTCGAATGTTTGTCAAATTCTCAATAACACAACCTTTCTTATTGATTGGTTTGATTTGCCAAGCTATGGTTTGGGAACCGTTGGTTTCCATTCTTTTTCTAGTCCACAAATCTTTGAACTAATAGAAATTGATAGAAAGATCACCAAACAACACAAACACAAGCATACGAATCATGCGATTCCGAATGTTTCTCAAATTCTCAATAACACAACGTTTCTTATTGATTGGTTTGATTTGCCTAGGCTATGGTTTGGGAACCGTTGGTTTCCATTCTTTGTCTCGTCGAAAAATCTTTGAACTAATAGAACTTGATAGAAAGATCACCAAACAACACAAACAGAAGCATACGAATCATGCGATTTCGAATGTTTCTCAAATTTCCAATAACCCAACCTTTCTTATTGATTGGTTTGATTTGCCTAGGCTATGGTGTGGGAACCGTTGGTTTCCGTTCTTTTTCTCGTAAACAAATCTTTGTACTAATAGAACTTGATAGAAAGATTACCAAACAACACAAACACAAGCATACGAATCATGCGATTCCGAATGTTTCTCAAATTCTCAATAACACAACCTTTCGTATTGATTGGTTTGATTTGCCTAGGCAATGGTTTGGGAACCGTTAGTTTCCATTCTTTTTATAGTCTATAAATCTTTGAACTAATAGAGCTTGATAGAAAGATCACCAAACAACACAAACACAAGCATACGAATCCTGCGATTCCGAATGTTTCTCAAATTCTCAATAACACAACCTTTCTTATTGATTGGTTTGATTTGCCTAGGCTAAGGTTTGGGAACCGTTGGTTTCCATTCTTTTTCTCGTAAACAAATCTTTGAACTAATAGAAACGTGATAGAAAGATCACCAAGCAACATAAACACAAGCATACGAATCATGCGATTCCGAATGTTTCTCAAATTCTCAATAACACAACCTTTCTTATTGATTGGTTTGATTTGCCTAGGCTATGGTTTGGGAACCGTTGGTTTCCATTCTTTTTCTCGTAAACAAATCTTTGAACTAATAGAATGTGATAGAAAGATCACCAAACAATACAAACACAAGCATACTGATGAAGGATCATCCAGTCAGCCTCCTCCAAGCGCCCCAACACTCTTTGAGGGGCCAATCACTAGATCCCGAGCTAAGAAGCTACAAAGTGGAATGCATGCCTTTGTGTGTTTCATTTGTGCTAAGGAGGCGAGAGCGAGCATGGAGCCATGTGCCAAGGCTGTGTGCCTAGCAAGTGTGGGCGCCACCCATGAAGAGAGCCAAGGCACAAGCGACGTCGCATGAGTGCCGCGATTGGGCACCGGCGCTGCGGGTGTGCCTCGTTTGGGCACCGGCGCTGCGAGTGTGCCTCGTTTGGGCACCGACGCCTATTTTAGGCACCCAAGAGTGTTTGTTTCATTTTGGGCCTATTATGCTGTTTTGGGCCTATCTATCTTAGAATTAATTAGACCTTTTTAATTATTTCTTTTATTTCCAGAAGTGAGACATATAAGTATTGTTTTGATGGTTTGGAACACTTAGACAATTCAGAATATAGAAATCGTTTTCTCTTGAAAAGAGAGAGTTTGAAGCTTTGCTTCATTGAGTGTGTGAATCGCAGCTTGGTTTGTTTGATTTGTGTCAATCCTCTACGAAGCTTGGTGCTTATCAACGATCACGAGCCCCCTTCCTGTGCTTCAAGGTGTCGCCTTGTTGTGTAGGATTGTACAAGGTTGGTTCTTCGTCCATTCTATTAGGATTCTGGTTGAAATACATACCAGGGGTTTAATAGTTGTCTCGAAGGGTTATCCTTCTCGTCGTTTCTATCAATTTCCCTTTTCGTTTCTTCATTTCAGTTTGCTTCTTTGTTGTGTCGTTTTTCCTCTTGTTGAGTCGAGTTCATCATTTCCAGTTTCGTTCCATTCAATTCTAACCATTGTTTCCTTGTGTTTTCCTTGTTGAGTCGTGAACGTCGAAGATCGGGCATCCACACGGCTAACCCCGTATCAAAGTGGTATCAGAGCTGCGTTGACGACGTTCTTTTCGTTCCCATCAAAAGAGTCTACAAAATACCAAAAAGAGTCCTCCGGAGATCAGGTTCGATTAATCAACTCTCTTTAATCTGAACTTGAAAGTACTAATCGGTTTGTTCTTGCGCAGTGGTTTGTTTTGCCTAGCCAATTACACCTTTAGCCAAGAAAAATCGTCCCCTCAGCCACCACAACCACCAACGCCCCACCACCTTCACAAAATCCGCCCACCACTTCCACAAATTCGACCACCACCTTGATTAAGTCAGCCGATTTGTTTTAATTAAATTGGAGTCATAAATCTGATTTAATTAATTCAAATTTGAATTAATCCTAAGCTGATTCCTATTTTTAAGGTTGACCAACAACAAACCATATCCCAGCCACATTATCCCACACCCACCTCCTAATATCAAGGAGAACCCATTCAGCTCATTTGAATTCAAAAGCCACGCCCAACCACCATCCTCCAGCCTATTCCTTCTCCTAAAATCAAGGGATTTCAGCCACCAACATTTCAAACTCAAATCGCCACCTCTCCTCATTTCTAGCAAATTATTTTGCACCTTAGAATAGCATTTTATTTCAATTTCGAAATTATTTGTATTTTCTGATTATTTCTGATTAAAAAAAAAAGAAAAGAAAATCAAAAAAAAAAAAAAAAAAAAAAAAAAAACGAAAATCAGAAATCAGATTTTATTCTTCTATTTCATTCATAGTATATCATTGCATTTTATTCTAGTGCATAGTGTAATTAAGGTGTGCGACATATCATCATCTTCCCTCTTCATCTCTTGAGTTGGACGATCCCATTGGAGAAGCTTTCGAACCTTACACTTTCAGCCTACCCTCACCTAAACAAACCACTCCAAGTTCATACTTGGTTACGGAAATCAAGGTGAGAGAAGCTTAATCGAGGTTTGTTCTCTTTCTCTATTCATCTCCATTCTTAAACAGATTTGAGTCTTCTTTTCTTGGACGTTTCTTCCCCAGCCTTCATCTTCTCGTGAATTGTTGTTTACTAATCTTTGAATTGAGTTGTTGATCATTTCAAGCAGATTGAAACAACGAGCTCGATCACACACCGAGAGTGAGAGCGAGTGAAACACTTGAGAGGCTGATTTGGATTAAACTAACTTGACAAGTTTGCTTGTAAAGTGTTTTTGCTGATTGTGCAGAATGTCTAACGAAAGTAGTGATAACACCAACACACCCAAGAGCCCTGAGCCAATCCACCCCGAGGTGTTCAAGTTGTTGACCTCACTCAACAGCAACATCACACGCCTCAATTCTAGGATGACGGCCTTGGAGACGAGAGCCTTGGCGTTGCCTCCACCCGTGCCAAGCGTAGCCTTGGGCACCGATTCAGCGGCACACCAACAAGGCACCGGCGATGGCCAGGACCAAAACGCCCACAACACGGACCCTAACTTGGCGTCCACATCACAGCAACATGGTTTCCAAAACCAAACCAGGGAAGTGCCTCATAACTCTAATCCATTGCGTAATTCCTCGGGCAATCTTCCTAGAAGAGTGCCTTTTGGTTCCCAGCTCACTCCCCTTCGGGATGAGCATAATCGTGCTAATAGCTTTCAAGGATTTCAGGACCAAAGAGGATCACCAAGTGATATGGACCTTTATGATGATGAGTATGAGGGCGAGGAGGAGGATAATTGGGAGCGCGTCTCAAGAAGGGGAGGTAGGGAGCGCCGAGAAGGTCGAGATAGGCGTCCCATGAGACCTCGTGAGCAGGAGCAAGACGGAGTTGGCAAGATAAAGGTGAGGATCCCTGCTTTCGAAGGCAAGTGTGATCCGGATGTCTATATGGAATGGGAGACCAAGATCGAGCAAGTGTGGAACTGCCACAACTTTGCCGAGACCAAGAAGGTGCAGCTCGCTGTCCTTGAGTTCTCCGGTTATGCCCTCATATGGTGGGATAACTTGGTGAAAGAAAGGAGGCGCAATCTGGACGCACCCATAGCCAGCTGGGATCAAATGAAGGCGTTGATGAGAGGGCGTTTCATACCTCAACATTATGCCCGGGAGCTAAGACAGCGGCTGGAAAATTTAAAACAAGGTTCCATGAGTGCCGAGGAGTGTTACAATGCCATGCAAGTGGCGATGGTAAGGGCTGATGTGGTTGAGGATGAAGAGACCACCATGGCCAGGTATCTTCGTATCTTGCATCCTTATTTGGCAAATGAGATTGATTTATATCCCTACACTACTATGACTGACCTTTTCCATCTAGCTTTGAAAGTAGAAAGGAAATTCAAGTCTAGGTACTCGGGAGGAAGGAACGCGAACACTCAGCCCCAATCATGGAGGGGGAGCCGTGGCCAGCAAGGCGGATCGTATGGGAAGGAGGCCTCGCACCAAAAGGAGAGGAGCAATGCAGCCGGCGGTCAAGGAGACCAAGCTGGACGAGCCAAACAGCCCACAAGCTCCACGCCTTCACCATACAACAAGGGCAATTCTAGTGGGGTTTCAGCAGCTCCAAAGGGGAGTAATCCTACCTCTAACTCTTCGTCTAGGACTAGAGATATTGTGTGCTTTAAGTGCCAGGGTAGAGGACATTATGCAAGAGATTGCCCTAACAAGAAAACACTTTTAATCAATCATTTAGGTGAATATGAATCTGAAAGTGAGCATGAAAACGAGCCTAATGATGATTTGCATGAAAATGATAATGTTGAAGATGAAATTGAGTATGAATCTGGTGAATCTCTTATTGCTAGGAGGACATTGCATATTAAACCACAAGCATGCGATGATAATCAAAGAGAGAACTTGTTTCATACTAGGTGCTTGATTAAAGGGAAGGTTTGTAACATGATCATAGATAGTGGTAGTTGTTGTAACATTGCTAGCTTAGAGATGGTTAACAAACTGCAATTATCTATGACTCATCACCCTAGACCCTATAAGTTGCATTGGATGAATGACTGTGGTGAATTGAAAGTGCAAAGGCAAGTAAAGGTTTCTATTAAACTAGGACGTTATGAGGATAATGTTCTTTGTGATGTAGTACCTATGCAGGCTTGTCATATTCTATTAGGTCGTCCATGGCAATACGACAGGAAGGTTGTGCACGATGGATTCACCAACCGAAACACCTTCACCCACAACGGCCAGACCATAGTCCTTAAGCCCATGACGCCTACGCAGGTCTCGGAGGAGTGGGATCGGAAGCGTCAAGGTAAGAAGGTATGTTCTGACCTTGAGGGAGAGAATGGGAAGGAAGAGAAAGCTCGGGGTAAGACGAGCCAACCTCTCAGCCCTACACCTCCCTCCGCTCTTTTGGCTTCCAAGAGGGAGCTGGAAGACGAGTTTTTGGATGGGGAAACAACGCTTATGCTCTTATGCAAGGAGCTGAGCTTGTTAAGTGAAGAGCTTCGAGCTTCACTGCCCCCACGCATTTTGGGGCTCATCGAGGAGTACAAGGACGTATTCCCCGACGAGATACCGGCTGGCCTACCCCCAATTAGAGGAATCGAGCATCAAATTGATCTCATTCCCGGGGCGTCTTTGCCAAACAGGCCAGCTTACCGTATGAACCCCCAGGAGACCCAAGAGGTCCAATCCCAAGTCCAAGAGCTCTTGGATAAGGGATACATTAGGGAGAGTATGAGCCCTTGTGCTGTACCGGTGTTATTAGTACCCAAGAAAGACAACACATGGAGAATGTGTGTCGATTGCAGGGCCATTAATAACATCACGGTAAAGTATAGGCACCCCATTCCTCGTCTTGATGATATGCTAGACGAACTGCATGGATCCACCATTTTCTCAAAAATTGATTTAAAAAGTGGATACCACCAGATTCGTATGAGGGAGGGGGACGAGTGGAAAACAGCCTTCAAGACCAAGTTTGGTCTCTATGAATGGCTCGTTATGCCATTCGGGCTCACGAACGCCCCTAGTACATTCATGCGTCTCATGAACCATGTATTGCGACATTATATAGGGAAATTTGTAGTGGTCTATTTTGATGACATATTAGTGTATAGTAAGTCCCTAGAGGAGCATGAGTGTCATTTGAGAGATGTGCTTAATACCTTGCGTCTTGAACACTTGTTTGCGAATTTGAAAAAGTGTGAGTTATGTACTACTACTGTTACCTTTCTTGGTTTTGTGGTTAGCTCGCAGGGATTGCAAGTGGATGAGGCCAAGATCAAGGCCATAAACGAGTGGCCCACGCCAACTACTATTGGCCAGGTGCGGAGTTTCCATGGGCTGGCGAGCTTCTATAGGAGGTTTGTCAAGGATTTTAGCACCATTGCAGCCCCATTGACAGAAATTACAAAGAAGAGAAGTGAGTTCAAGTGGGGGCGTGCCCAGGAGAGAGCCTTCGAGACTCTCAAGCTGAAGTTGACGCAAGCCCCGCTATTGGTGTTGCCTGACTTCACACGACCGTTTGAGGTGGAGTGTGATGCAAGTGGAGTCGGCATAGGGGGCGTGCTTATGCAAGAAGGTAAACCTATCGCCTTCTTTTCTGAGAAATTAAAAGGTGCATGTTTAAACTACTCGACCTATGATAAAGAGTTGTATGCTTTGTATCGAGTGCTTAAAACATGGCAGCATTATCTTTGGCCTAGGGAATTTGTGCTTAAAACTGACCATGAATCCTTGAAACACTTTAAAAGTCAAGATAAAATGGATAGGAGGCATGGTAGATGGATGGAATTCATTTAAACATTCCCTTATGTGATTAAGTTTAAAAGAGGAAAAGATAATGTTGTAGCTGATGCCTTGTCTAGACGCCACACTTTGCTTGTTTCATTAGACTCTAGAGTATTAGGATTTACTTATATTCGTGAGTTATATGAAACTGATCTTGATTTTGGTGATGCGTTTAAGGCTTGTCTTGAAAAGAATTGTGCTGAGAAATACTATTTGCATGATGGCTTTCTTTTTCTAGTTGATAAAGTTTGCATACCTCGTTGTTCATTGCGTTTGCTGCTTGTTGAGGAAGCCCATAGGGGCGGCCTAATGGGGCATTTTGGGAGGGACAAAACTTATCACACTCTTAGGACTCATTTCTATTGGCCACACATGCTTAGGGATGTTGAGAATGTAGTTAAAAGATGCATGGACTGTCTTAGGGCTAAATCTAGACTTATGCCACATGGACTTTACACACCATTGCCCACGCCTACAGCCCCTTGGGAGGACCTTTCTATGGACTTTATAGTTGGGTTGCCTAGGACTAAGAAGGGGAGGGATTCAATCATGGTTGTAGTGGATAGGTTTAGTAAGATGGCACATTTTATAGCATGTCATAAGACCGACGATGCTACTAATGTGGCTGGATTATTCTTTAGGGAGATAGTAAGATTGCATGGGGTTCCTAAAACCATAGTTAGTGACCGAGATACTAAGTTCCTTAGCCACTTTTGGAGAACCTTATGGAGTAAACTAGGAACTAAGTTGCTGTTTTCTACCTCTAGTCACCCTCAAACTGATGGGCAAACCGAGGTCACCAATAGGACACTAGCTACGATTCTTAGGGCCATAATTAGGAAGAACTTGAAGATGTGGGAAGAGGCCTTACCTCATGTGGAGTTTGCATATAACAGGATTGTTCATTCTTCTACTAAATTGACTCCATTTGAATGTGTTTATGGTACTAACCCTCTCACCCCACTAGATCTTACCCCATTGCCAATGAGGGAAAATGAGCACTTTGACGCAGGAAAACATGTGGAGTTTATTAGGGAATTGCATGCTCGCACCAAACTGAAGTTGGAGCAAAAGGCCGAGTACAATGCAAGGAGAGCGAACCATGGGAGGCGCCACGTTGTTTTCCAGCCCGGAGACTTGGTGTGGGTTCATTTGAGGAAAGAGAGATTCCCGGAGCAAAGGAAGAACAAGCTGTCCCCTCGAGGAGATGGACCTTTCAAGGTGCTTAAGAGGATCGGGGACAATGCATACAAGCTGGAGCTGCCCGGTGATTATGGTGTAAGCGCAACTTTCAACGTCGCTGATCTCACGCCATACCTTGCTCTTGATGAAGACTTGGATTCGGGGTCGAATCCTTTCCAAGAAGGGGAGGTTGATGAAGGATCATCCAGTCAGCCTCCTCCAAGCGCCCCAACACTCTTTGAGGGGCCAATCACTAGATCCCGAGCTAAGAAGCTACAAAGTGGAATGCATGCCTTTGTGTGTTTCATTTGTGCTAAGGAGGCGAGAGCGAGCATGGAGCCATGTGCCAAGGCTGTGTGCCTAGCAAGTGTGGGCGCCACCCATGAAGAGAGCCAAGGCACAAGCGACGTCGCATGAGTGCCGCGATTGGGCACCGGCGCTGCGGGTGTGCCTCGTTTGGGCACCGGCGCTGCGAGTGTGCCTCGTTTGGGCACCGACGCCTATTTTAGGCACCCAAGAGTGTTTGTTTCATTTTGGGCCTATTATGCTGTTTTGGGCCTATCTATCTTAGAATTAATTAGACCTTTTTAATTATTTCTTTTATTTCCAGAAGTGAGACATATAAGTATTGTTTTGATGGTTTGGAACACTTAGACAATTCAGAATATAGAAATCGTTTTCTCTTGAAAAGAGAGAGTTTGAAGCTTTGCTTCATTGAGTGTGTGAATCGCAGCTTGGTTTGTTTGATTTGTGTCAATCCTCTACGAAGCTTGGTGCTTATCAACGATCACGAGCCCCCTTCCTGTGCTTCAAGGTGTCGCCTTGTTGTGTAGGATTGTACAAGGTTGGTTCTTCGTCCATTCTATTAGGATTCTGGTTGAAATACATACCAGGGGTTTAATAGTTGTCTCGAAGGGTTATCCTTCTCGTCGTTTCTATCAATTTCCCTTTTCGTTTCTTCATTTCAGTTTGCTTCTTTGTTGTGTCGTTTTTCCTCTTGTTGACTCGAGTTCATCATTTCCAGTTTCGTTCCATTCAATTCTAACCATTGTTTCCTTGTGTTTTCCTTGTTGAGTCGTGAACGTCGAAGATCGGGCATCCACACGGCTAACCCCGTATCACATACGAATCATGCGATTTCGAATGTTTCTCAAATTCTCAATAACATAACCTTTCTTATTGATTGGTTTGATTTGCCAAGCTATGGTTTGGGAACCGTTGGTTTCCATTCTTTTTCTAGTCCATAAATCTTTGAACTAATAGAACTTGATAGAAAGATCACCAAACAACACAAACAGAAGCATACGAATCATGCGATTCCGAATGTTTCTCAAATTCTCAATAACCCAACCTTTCATATTGATTGGTATGATTTGCCTAGGCTATGGTTTGGGAACCGTTGGTTTCCCTTCTATTTCTAGTCCATAAATCTTTGAACTAATAGAACTTGATAGAAAGATCACCAAACAACACAAACAGAAGTATACGATTCATGCGATTCCGAATGTTTCTCAAATTCTCAATAACACAACCTTTCTTATTGATTGGTTTGATTTGCCTAGGCTATGGTTTGGGAACCGTTGGTTTCCATTCTTTTTCTCGTAAGCAAATCTTTGAACAAATAGAACTTGATATAAAGATCACCAAACAACACCAACACAAGCATACGATTCATGCGATTCCGAATGTTTCTCAAATTCTCAATAACACAACCTTTCTTATTGATTGGTTTGATTTGCGTAGGCTATGGTTTGGGAACCTTTGGTTTCCATTCTTTTTCTCGTAAAAAAATCTTTGAACTAATAGAATGTGATAGAAAGATCACCAAACAATACAAATACACGCATACGAATCATGCGATTTCGAATGTTTCTCAAATTCTCAATAACACAACCTTTCTTATTGATTGGTTTGATTTGCCTAGGCTATGGTTTGGGAACCGTTTGTTTCCATTCTTTTTCTCGTTCATAAATCTTTGAACTAATAGAATTTGATAGAAAGATCACCAAACAAGACAAACACAAGCATACGAATCATGTGATTCCGAATGTTTCTCAAACTCTCAATAACACAACCTTTGTTATTGATTAGTTTGATTTGCCTAGGCTATGGTTTGGGAACCGTTGGTTTCCAATCTTTTTATAGTCCATAAATCTTTGAACTAATAGAACTTGATAGAAAGATCACCAAACAACACAAACACAAGCATACGAATACTGCAATTCCTAATGTTTCTCAAATTCTCAATAACACAACCTTTCTTATTGATTGGTTTGATTTCCCTAGGCTATGGTTTGGGAACCGTTGGTTTCCATTCTTTTTCTCGTAAACAAATCTTTGAACTAATAGAAACGTGATAGAAAGATCACCAAGCAACACAAACACAAGCATACGAATCATGCGATTCCGAATGTTTCTCAAATTCTCAATAACCCAACCTTTCATATTGACTGGTTTGATTTGCCTAGGCTATGGTTTGGGAACCGTTGGTTTCCATTCTTTTTCTAGTCCATAAATCTTTGAACTAATAGAACTTGATAGAAAGATCACCAAACAACACAAACACAAGCATACGAATCATGCGATTTCGAATGTTTCTCAAATTCTCAATAACACAACCTTTCATATTGAATGGTTTGATTTGCCGAGGCTATGGTATGGGAACCGTTGGTTTCCATTCTTTTTCTCGTAAACAAATCTTTGAACTAATAGAACTTGATAGAAAGATCACCAAACAACACCAACACAAGCATACGAATCATGCGATTTCGAATGTTTCTCAAATTCTCAATAACACAACCTTTCTTATTGATTGGTTTGATTTGCCTAGGCTATGGTTTGGGAACCGTTGATTTCCATTCTTTTCCTAGTCCATAAATCTTTAAACTAATAGAACTTGATAGAAAGATCACCAAACAACACAAACACAAGCATACGAATCATGCGATTCCGAATGTTTCTCAAATTCTCAAAAACACAACCTTTCTTATTGATTGGTTTGATTTGCCTAGGCTATGGTTTGGGAACCGTTGTTTTCCATTCTTTGTCTCGTCCAAAAATCTTTGAACTAATGAAACTTGATAGAAAGATCACCAAACAACACAAACAGAAGCATACGAATCATGCTATTTCGAATGTTTCTCAAATTCTCAATAACACAACCTTTCTTATTGATTGGTTTGATTTGCCTAGGCTATGGTTTGGGAACCGTTGGTTTCCATTCTTTTTCTAGTCCATAAATCTTTGAACGAATAGAAATTCATAGAAAGATCACCAAACAACACAAACACAAGCATACGAATCATGCGATTCCGAATGTTTCTCAAATTCTCAATAACACAACCTTTCTTATTGATTGGTTTGATTTGCCTAGGCTATGGTTTGGGAACCGTTGGTTTCCATTCTTTGTCTCGTCGAAAAATCTTTGAATTAATAGAACTTGATAGAAAGATCACCAAACAACACACACAGAAGCATACGAATCATGCGATTTCGAATGTTTCTCAAATTTCCAATAACACAACCTTTCTTATTGATTGGTTTGATTTGCCTAGGTTATGGTGTGGGAACCGTTGGTTTCCATGCTTTTTCTCGTAAACAAATCTTTGTACTAATTGAACTTGATAGAAAGATCACCAAACAGCACAAACACAAGCATACGAATCATGCGATTCCGAATGTTTCTCAAATTCTCAAAAACACAACCTTTCTTATTGATTGGTTTGATTTGCCTAGGCTATGGTTTGGGAACCGTTGGTTTCCATTCTTTGTCTCGTCCAAAAATCTTTGAACTAATAGAACTTGATAGAAAGATCACCAAACAACACAAACAGAAGCATACGAATCCTGCTATTTCGAATGTTTCTCAAATTCTCAATAACACAACCTTTCTTATTGATTGGTTTGATTTGCCTAGGCTATGGTTTGGGAACCGTTGGTTTCCATTCTTTTTCTAGTCCATAAATCTTTGAACTAATAGAAATTGATAGAAAGATCACCGAACAACACAAACACAAGCATACGAATCATGCGATTCCGAATGTTTCTCAAATTCTCAATAACACAACCTTTCTTATTGATTGGTTTGATTTGCCTAGGCTATGGTTTGGGAATTGTTGGTTTCCATTCTTTGTCTCGTCGAAAAATCTTTGAACTAATAGAACTTGATAGAAAGATCACCAAACAACACAAACAGAAGCATACGAATCATACGATTTCGAATTTTTCTCAAATTTCCAATAACACAACCTTTCTTATTGATTGGTTTGATTTGCCTAGGCTATGGTGTGGGAACCGTTGGTTTCAATTTATTTTCTCGTAAACAAATCTTTGTACTAATAGAACTTGATAGAAAGATTACCAAACAACACAAACACAAGCATACGAATCATGCGATTCCGAATGTTTCTCAAATTCTCAATAACACAACCTTTCTTATTGATTGGTTTGATTTGCCTAGGCAATGGTTTGGGAACTATTAGTTTCCATTCTTTTTATAGTCCATAAATCTTTGAACTAATAGAGCTTGATAGAAAGATCACCAAACAACACAAACACAAGCATACGAACCCTGCGATTCCGAATGTTTCTCAAATTCTCAATAACACAACCTTTCTTATTGATTGGTTTGACTTGCCTAGGCTATGCTTTGGGAACCGTTGGTTTCCATTCTTTTTCTCGTAAACAAATCTTTGAACTAATAGAAACGTGATAGAAAGATCACCAAGCAACACAAACACAAGCATACGAATCATGCGATTCCGAATGTTTCTCAAATTCTCAATAACACAACCTTTCTTATTGATTGGTTTGATTTTCCTAGGCTATGGTTTGGGAACCGTTGGTTTCCATTCTTTTTCTCGTGAACAAATCTTTGAACTAATAGAATGTGATAGAAAGATCACCAAACAATACAAACACAAGCATACGAATCATGCGATTTCGAATGTTTCTCAAATTCTCAATAACACAACCTTTCTTATTGATTGGTTTGATTTGCCTAGGCTATGGTTTGGGAACCGTTGGTTTCCATTCTTTTTCTCGTAAACAAATCTTTGAACAAATAGAACTTGATATAAAGATCACCAAACAACACCAACACAAGCATACGATTCATGCGATTCCGAATGTTTCTCAAATTCTCAATAACACAACCTTTCTTATTGATTGGTTTGATTTGCGTAGGCTATGGTTTGGGAACCGTTGGTTTCCATTCTTTTTCTCGTAAAAAAATCTTTGAACTAATAGAATGTGATAGAAAGATCACCAAACAATACAAATACACGCATACGAATCATGCGATTTCGAATGTTTCTCAAATTCTCAATAACACAACCTTTCTTATTGATTGGTTTGATTTGCCTAGGCTATGGTTTGGGAACCGTTTGTTTCCATTCTTTTTCTCGTTCATAAATCTTTGAACTAATAGAATTTGATAGAAAGATCACCAAACAAGACAAACACAAGCATACGAATCATGTGATTCCGAATGTTTCTCAAACTCTCAATACCACAACCTTTGTTATTGATTAGTTTGATTTGCCTAGGCTATGGTTTGGGAACCGTTGGTTTCCAATCTTTTTATAGTCCATAAATCTTTGAACTAATAGAACTTGATAGAAAGATCACCAAACAAAACAAACACAAGCATACGAATACTGCAATTCCTAATGTTTCTCAAATTCTCAATAACACAACCTTTCTTATTGATTGGTTTGATTTCCCTAGGCTATGGTTTGGGAACCGTTGGTTTCCATTCTTTTTCTCGTAAACAAATCTTTGAACTAATAGAAACGTGATAGAAAGATCACCAAGCAACACAAACACAAGCATACGAATCATGCGATTCCGAATGTTTCTCAAATTCTTAATAACACAACCTTTCTTATTCATTGGATTGATTTGCCTAGGCTATGGTTTGGGAACCGTTGGTTTCCATTCTTTTTCTCGTAAACAAATCTTTGAACTAATAGAATGTGATAGAAAGATCACCAAACAATACAAACACAAGCATACGATTCATGCGATTTCGAATGTTTCTCAAATTCTCAATAACACAACCTTTCTTATTGATTGGTTTGATTTGCCAAGCTATGGTTTGGGAACCGTTGGTTTCCATTCTTTTTCTAGTCCACAAATCTTTGAACTAATAGAAATTGATAGAAAGATCACCACACAACACAAACACAAGCATACGAATCATGCGATTCCGAATGTTTCTCAAATTCTCAATAACACAACGTTTCTTATTGATTGGTTTGATTTGCCTAGGCTATGGTTTGGGAACCGTTGGTTTCCATTCTTTGTCTCGTCGAAAAACCTTTGAACTAATAGAACTTGATAGAAAGATCACCAAACAACACAAACAGAAGCATACGAATCATGCGATTTCGAATGTTTCTCAAATTTCCAATAACCCAACCTTTCTTATTGATTGGTTTGATTTGCCTAGGCTATGGTGTGGGAACCGTTGGTTTCCGTTCTTTTTCTCGTAAACAAATCTTTGTACTAATAGAACTTGATAGAAAGATTACCAAACAACACAAACACAAGCATACGAATCATGCGATTCCGAATGTTTCTCAAATTCTCAATAACACAACCTTTCGTATTGATTGGTTTGATTTGCCTAGGCAATGGTTTGGGAACCGTTAGTTTCCATTCTTTTTATAGTCTATAAATCCTTGAACGAATAGAGCTTGATAGAAAGATCACCAAACAACACAAACACAAGCATACGAATCCTGCGATTCCGAATGTTTCTAAAATTCTCAATAACACAACCTTTCTTATTGATTGGTTTAATTTGCCTAGGCTATGGTTTGGGAACCGTTGGTTTCCATTCTTTTTCTCGTAAACAAATCTTTGAACTAATAGAAACATGATAGAAAGATCACCAAGCAACATAAACACAAGCATACGAATCATGCGATTCCGAATGTTTCTCAAATTCTCAATAACACAACCTTTCTTATTGATTGGTTTGATTTGCCTAGGCTATGGTTTGGGAACCGTTGGTTTCCATTCTTTTTCTCGTAAACAAATCTTTGAACTAATAGAATGTGATAGAAAGATCACCAAACAATACAAACACAAGCATACGAATCATGCGATTTCGAATGTTTCTCAAATTCTCAATAACATAACCTTTCTTATTGATTGGTTTGATTTGCCAAGCTATGGTTTGGGAACCGTTGGTTTCCATTCTTTTTCTAGTCCATAAATCTTTGAACTAATAGAACTTGATAGAAAGATCACCAAACAACACAAACAGAAGCATACGAATCATGCGATTCCGAATGTTTCTCAAATTCTCAATAACCCAACCTTTCATATTGATTGGTTTGATTTGCCTAGGCTATGGTTTGGAAACCGTTGGTTTCCCTTCTTTTTCTAGTCCATAAATCTTTGAACTAATAGAACTTGATAGAAAGATCACCAAACAACACAAACAGAAGTATACGATTCATGCGATTCCGAATGTTTCTCAAATTCTCAATAACACAACCTTTCTTATTGATTGGTTTGATTTGCCTAGGCTATGGTTTTGGAACCGTTGGTTTCCATTCTTTTTCTCGTAAGCAAATCTTTGAACTAATAGAATGTGATAGAAAGATCACCAAACAATACAAACACAAGCATACGAATCATGCGATTCCGAATGTTTCTCAAATTCTCAATAACCCAACCTTTCATATTGATTGGTTTGATTTGCCTAGGCTATGGTTTGGGAACCGTTGGTTTCCCTTCTTTTTCTAGTCCATAAATCTTTGAACTAATAGAACTTGATAGAAAGATCACCAAACAACACAAACAGAAGTATACGATTCATGCGATTCCGAATGTTTCTCAAATTCTCAAAAACACAACCTTTCTTATTGATTGGTTTGATTTGCCTAGGCTATGGTTTGGGAACCGTTGGTTTCCATTCTTTTTCTAGTCCATAAATCTTTGAACGAATAGAAATTCATAGAAAGATCACCAAACAACACAAACACAAGCATACGAATCATGCGATTCCGAATGTTTCTCAAATTCTCAATAACACAACCTTTCTTATTGATTGGTTTGATTTGCCTAGGCTATGGTTTGGGAACCGTTGGTTTCCATTCTTTGTCTCGTCGAAAAATCTTTGAATTAATAGAACTTGATAGAAAGATCACCAAACAACACACACAGAAGCATACGAATCATGCGATTTCGAATGTTTCTCAAATTTCCAATAACACAACCTTTCTTATTGATTGGTTTGATTTGCCTAGGTTATGGTGTGGGAACCGTTGGTTTCCATGCTTTTTCTCGTAAACAAATCTTTGTACTAATTGAACTTGATAGAAAGATCACCAAACAGCACAAACACAAGCATACGAATCATGCGATTCCGAATGTTTCTCAAATTCTCAAAAACACAACCTTTCTTATTGATTGGTTTGATTTGCCTAGGCTATGGTTTGGGAACCGTTGGTTTCCATTCTTTGTCTCGTCCAAAAATCTTTGAACTAATAGAACTTGATAGAAAGATCACCAAACAACACAAACAGAAGCATACGAATCCTGCTATTTCGAATGTTTCTCAAATTCTCAATAACACAACCTTTCTTATTGATTGGTTTGATTTGCCTAGGCTATGGTTTGGGAACCGTTGGTTTCCATTCTTTTTCTAGTCCATAAATCTTTGAACTAATAGAAATTGATAGAAAGATCACCGAACAACACAAACACAAGCATACGAATCATGCGATTCCGAATGTTTCTCAAATTCTCAATAACACAACCTTTCTTATTGATTGGTTTGATTTGCCTAGGCTATGGTTTGGGAATTGTTGGTTTCCATTCTTTGTCTCGTCGAAAAATCTTTGAACTAATAGAACTTGATAGAAAGATCACCAAACAACACAAACAGAAGCATACGAATCATACGATTTCGAATTTTTCGCAAATTTCCAATAACACAACCTTTCTTATTGATTGGTTTGATTTGCCTAGGCTATGGTGTGGGAACCGTTGGTTTCAATTTATTTTCTCGTAAACAAATCTTTGTACTAATAGAACTTGATAGAAAGATTACCAAACAACACAAACACAAGCATACGAATCATGCGATTCCGAATGTTTCTCAAATTCTCAATAACACAACCTTTCTTATTGATTGGTTTGATTTGCCTAGGCAATGGTTTGGGAACTATTAGTTTCCATTCTTTTTATAGTCCATAAATCTTTGAACTAATAGAGCTTGATAGAAAGATCACCAAACAACACAAACACAAGCATACGAACCCTGCGATTCCGAATGTTTCTCAAATTCTCAATAACACAACCTTTCTTATTGATTGGTTTGACTTGCCTAGGCTATGCTTTGGGAACCGTTGGTTTCCATTCTTTTTCTCGTAAACAAATCTTTGAACTAATAGAAACGTGATAGAAAGATCACCAAGCAACACAAACACAAGCATACGAATCATGCGATTCCGAATGTTTCTCAAATTCTCAATAACACAACCTTTCTTATTGATTGGTTTGATTTTCCTAGGCTATGGTTTGGGAACCGTTGGTTTCCATTCTTTTTCTCGTGAACAAATCTTTGAACTAATAGAATGTGATAGAAAGATCACCAAACAATACAAACACAAGCATACGAATCATGCGATTTCGAATGTTTCTCAAATTCTCAATAACACAACCTTTCTTATTGATTGGTTTGATTTGCCTAGGCTATGGTTTGGGAACCGTTGGTTTCCATTCTTTTTCTCGTAAACAAATCTTTGAACAAATAGAACTTGATATAAAGATCACCAAACAACACCAACACAAGCATACGATTCATGCGATTCCGAATGTTTCTCAAATTCTCAATAACACAACCTTTCTTATTGATTGGTTTGATTTGCGTAGGCTATGGTTTGGGAACCGTTGGTTTCCATTCTTTTTCTCGTAAAAAAATCTTTGAACTAATAGAATGTGATAGAAAGATCACCAAACAATACAAATACACGCATACGAATCATGCGATTTCGAATGTTTCTCAAATTCTCAATAACACAACCTTTCTTATTGATTGGTTTGATTTGCCTAGGCTATGGTTTGGGAACCGTTTGTTTCCATTCTTTTTCTCGTTCATAAATCTTTGAACTAATAGAATTTGATAGAAAGATCACCAAACAAGACAAACACAAGCATACGAATCATGTGATTCCGAATGTTTCTCAAACTCTCAATACCACAACCTTTGTTATTGATTAGTTTGATTTGCCTAGGCTATGGTTTGGGAACCGTTGGTTTCCAATCTTTTTATAGTCCATAAATCTTTGAACTAATAGAACTTGATAGAAAGATCACCAAACAACACAAACACAAGCATACGAATACTGCAATTCCTAATGTTTCTCAAATTCTCAATAACACAACCTTTCTTATTGATTGGTTTGATTTCCCTAGGCTATGGTTTGGGAACCGTTGGTTTCCATTCTTTTTCTCGTAAACAAATCTTTGAACTAATAGAAACGTGATAGAAAGATCACCAAGCAACACAAACACAAGCATACGAATCATGCGATTCCGAATGTTTCTCAAATTCTTAATAACACAACCTTTCTTATTCATTGGATTGATTTGCCTAGGCTATGGTTTGGGAACCGTTGGTTTCCATTCTTTTTCTCGTAAACAAATCTTTGAACTAATAGAATGTGATAGAAAGATCACCAAACAATACAAACACAAGCATACGATTCATGCGATTTCGAATGTTTCTCAAATTCTCAATAACACAACCTTTCTTATTGATTGGTTTGATTTGCCAAGCTATGGTTTGGGAACCGTTGGTTTCCATTCTTTTTCTAGTCCACAAATCTTTGAACTAATAGAAATTGATAGAAAGATCACCACACAACACAAACACAAGCATACGAATCATGCGATTCCGAATGTTTCTCAAATTCTCAATAACACAACGTTTCTTATTGATTGGTTTGATTTGCCTAGGCTATGGTTTGGGAACCGTTGGTTTCCATTCTTTGTCTCGTCGAAAAACCTTTGAACTAATAGAACTTGATAGAAAGATCACCAAACAACACAAACAGAAGCATACGAATCATGCGATTTCGAATGTTTCTCAAATTTCCAATAACCCAACCTTTCTTATTGATTGGTTTGATTTGCCTAGGCTATGGTGTGGGAACCGTTGGTTTCCGTTCTTTTTCTCGTAAACAAATCTTTGTACTAATAGAACTTGATAGAAAGATTACCAAACAACACAAACACAAGCATACGAATCATGCGATTCCGAATGTTTCTCAAATTCTCAATAACACAACCTTTCGTATTGATTGGTTTGATTTGCCTAGGCAATGGTTTGGGAACCGTTAGTTTCCATTCTTTTTATAGTCTATAAATCCTTGAACGAATAGAGCTTGATAGAAAGATCACCAAACAACACAAACACAAGCATACGAATCCTGCGATTCCGAATGTTTCTAAAATTCTCAATAACACAACCTTTCTTATTGATTGGTTTAATTTGCCTAGGCTATGGTTTGGGAACCGTTGGTTTCCATTCTTTTTCTCGTAAACAAATCTTTGAACTAATAGAAACATGATAGAAAGATCACCAAGCAACATAAACACAAGCATACGAATCATGCGATTCCGAATGTTTCTCAAATTCTCAATAACACAACCTTTCTTATTGATTGGTTTGATTTGCCTAGGCTATGGTTTGGGAACCGTTGGTTTCCATTCTTTTTCTCGTAAACAAATCTTTGAACTAATAGAATGTGATAGAAAGATCACCAAACAATACAAACACAAGCATACGAATCATGCGATTTCGAATGTTTCTCAAATTCTCAATAACATAACCTTTCTTATTGATTGGTTTGATTTGCCAAGCTATGGTTTGGGAACCGTTGGTTTCCATTCTTTTTCTAGTCCATAAATCTTTGAACTAATAGAACTTGATAGAAAGATCACCAAACAACACAAACAGAAGCATACGAATCATGCGATTCCGAATGTTTCTCAAATTCTCAATAACCCAACCTTTCATATTGATTGGTTTGATTTGCCTAGGCTATGGTTTGGAAACCGTTGGTTTCCCTTCTTTTTCTAGTCCATAAATCTTTGAACTAATAGAACTTGATAGAAAGATCACCAAACAACACAAACAGAAGTATACGATTCATGCGATTCCGAATGTTTCTCAAATTCTCAATAACACAACCTTTCTTATTGATTGGTTTGATTTGCCTAGGCTATGGTTTTGGAACCGTTGGTTTCCATTCTTTTTCTCGTAAGCAAATCTTTGAACTAATAGAATGTGATAGAAAGATCACCAAACAATACAAACACAAGCATACGAATCATGCGATTCCGAATGTTTCTCAAATTCTCAATAACCCAACCTTTCATATTGATTGGTTTGATTTGCCTAGGCTATGGTTTGGGAACCGTTGGTTTCCCTTCTTTTTCTAGTCCATAAATCTTTGAACTAATAGAACTTGATAGAAAGATCACCAAACAACACAAACAGAAGTATACGATTCATGCGATTCCGAATGTTTCTCAAATTCTCAAAAACACAACCTTTCTTATTGATTGGTTTGATTTGCCTAGGCTATGGTTTGGGAACCGTTGGTTTCCATTCTTTGTCTCGTCCAAAAATCTTTGAACTAATAGAACTTGATAGAAAGATCACCAAACAACACAAACAGAAGCATACGAATCCTGCTATTTCGAATGTTTCTCAAATTCTCAATAACACAACCTTTCTTATTGATTGGTTTGATTTGCCTAGGCTATGGTTTGGGAACCGTTGGTTTCCATTCTTTTTCTAGTCCATAAATCTTTGAACTAATAGAAATTGATAGAAAGATCACCGAACAACACAAACACAAGCATACGAATCATGCGATTCCGAATGTTTCTCAAATTCTCAATAACACAACCTTTCTTATTGATTGGTTTGATTTGCCTAGGCTATGGTTTGGGAACTGTTGGTTTCCATTCTTTGTCTCGTCGAAAAATCTTTGAACTAATAGAACTTGATAGAAAGATCACCAAACAACACAAACAGAAGCATACGAATCATACGATTTCGAATTTTTCTCAAATTTCCAATAACATAACCTTTCTTATTGATTGGTTTGATTTGCCTAGGCTATGGTGTGGGAACCGTTGGTTTCAATTTATTTTCTCGTAAACAAATCTTTGTACTAATAGAACTTGATAGAAAGATTACCAAACAACGCAAACACAAGCATACGAATCATGCGATTCCGAATGTTTCTCAAATTCTCAATAACACAACCTTTCTTATTGATTGGTTTGATTTGCCTAGGCAATGGTTTGGGAACTATTAGTTTCCATTCTTTTTATAGTCCATAAATCTTTGAACTAATAGAGCTTGATAGAAAGATCACCAAACAACACAAACACAAGCATACGAACCCTGCGATTCCGAATGTTTCTCAAATTCTCAATAACACAACCTTTCTTATTGATTGGTTTGACTTGCCTAGGCTATGCTTTGGGAACCGTTGGTTTCCATTCTTTTTCTCGTAAACAAATCTTTGAACTAATAGAAACGTGATAGAAAGATCACCAAGCAACACAAACACAAGCATACGAATCATGCGATTCCGAATGTTTCTCAAATTCTCAATAACACAACCTTTCTTATTGATTGGTTTGATTTTCCTAGGCTATGGTTTGGGAACCGTTGGTTTCCATTCTTTTTCTCGTGAACAAATCTTTGAACTAATAGAATGTGATAGAAAGATCACCAAACAATACAAACACAAGCATACGAATCATGCGATTTCGAATGTTTCTCAAATTCTCAATAACACAACCTTTCTTATTGATTGGTTTGATTTGCCTAGGCTATGGTTTGGGAACCGTTGGTTTCCATTCTTTTTCTCGTAAACAAATCTTTGAACAAATAGAACTTGATATAAAGATCACCAAACAACACCAACACAAGCATACGATTCATGCGATTCCGAATGTTTCTCAAATTCTCAATAACACAACCTTTCTTATTGATTGGTTTGATTTGCGTAGGCTATGGTTTGGGAACCGTTGGTTTCCATTCTTTTTCTCGTAAAAAAATCTTTGAACTAATAGAATGTGATAGAAAGATCACCAAACAATACAAATACACGCATACGAATCATGCGATTTCGAATGTTTCTCAAATTCTCAATAACACAACCTTTCTTATTGATTGGTTTGATTTGCCTAGGCTATGGTTTGGGAACCGTTTGTTTCCATTCTTTTTCTCGTTCATAAATCTTTGAACTAATAGAATTTGATAGAAAGATCACCAAACAAGACAAACACAAGCATACGAATCATGTGATTCCGAATGTTTCTCAAACTCTCAATAACACAACCTTTGTTATTGATTAGTATGATTTGCCTAGGCTATGGTTTGGGAACCGTTGGTTTCCAATCTTTTTATAGTCCATAAATCTTTGAACTAATAGAACTTGATAGAAAGATCACCAAACAACACAAACACAAGCATACGAATACTGCAATTCCTAATGTTTCTCAAATTCTCAATAACACAACCTTTCTTATTGATTGGTTTGATTTCCCTAGGCTATGGTTTGGGAACCGTTGGTTTCCATTCTTTTTCTCGTAAACAAATCTTTGAACTAATAGAAACGTGATAGAAAGATCACCAAGCAACACAAACACAAGCATACGAATCATGCGATTCCGAATGTTTCTCAAATTCTTAATAACACAACCTTTCTTATTCATTGGTTTGATTTGCCTAGGCTATGGTTTGGGAACCGTTGGTTTCCATTCTTTTTCTCGTAAACAAATCTTTGAACTAATAGAATGTGATAGAAAGATCACCAAACAATACAAACACAAGCATACGATTCATGCGATTTCGAATGTTTCTCAAATTCTCAATAACACAACCTTTCTTATTGATTGGTTTGATTTGCCTAGGCTATGGTTTGGGAAATGTTGGTTTCAATTCTTTTTCTCATCCAAAAATCTTTGAACTTAATAGAACTTGATAGAAAGATCACCAAACAACACAAACACAAGCATACGAATCATGCGATTCCGAATGTTTCTCAAATTCTCAATAACACAACGTTTCTTATTGATTGGTTTGATTTGCCTAGGCTATGGTTTGGGAACCGTTGGTTTCCATTCTTTGTCTCGTCGAAAAATCTTTGAACTAATAGAACTTGATAGAAAGATCACCAAACAACACAAACAGAAGCATACGAATCATGCGATTTCGAATGTTTCTCAAATTTCCAATAACCCAACCTTTCTTATTGATTGTTTTGATTTGCCTAGGCTATGGTGTGGGAACCGTTGGTTTCCGTTCTTTTTCTCGTAAACAAATCTTTGTACTAATAGAACTTGATAGAAAGATTACCAAACAACACAAACACAAGCATACGAATCATGCGATTCCGAATGTTTCTCAAATTCTCAATAACACAACCTTTCGTATTGATTGGTTTGATTTGCCTAGGCAATGGTTTGGGAACCGTTAGTTTCCATTCTTTTTATAGTCTATAAATCCTTGAACGAATAGAGCTTGATAGAAAGATCACCAAACAACACAAACACAAGCATACGAATCCTGCGATTCCGAATGTTTCTAAAATTCTCAATAACACAACCTTTCTTATTGATTGGTTTAATTTGCCTAGGCTATGGTTTGGGAACCGTTGGTTTCCATTCTTTTTTTCGTAAACAAATCTTTGAACTAATAGAAACGTGATAGAAAGATCACCAAGCAACACAAACACAAGCATACGAATCATGCGATTCCGAATGTTTCTCAAATTCTCAATAACACAACCTTTCTTATTGATTGGTTTGATTTTCCTAGGCTATGGTTTGGGAACCGTTGGTTTCCATTCTTTTTCTCGTGAACAAATCTTTGAACTAATAGAATGTGATAGAAAGATCACCAAACAATACAAACACAAGCATACGAATCATGCGATTTCGAATGTTTCTCAAATTCTCAATAACACAACCTTTCTTATTGATTGGTTTGATTTGCCTAGGCTATGGTTTGGGAACCGTTGGTTTCCATTCTTTTTCTCGTAAACAAATCTTTGAACAAATAGAACTTGATATAAAGATCACCAAACAACACCAACACAAGCATACGATTCATGCGATTCCGAATGTTTCTCAAATTCTCAATAACACAACCTTTCTTATTGATTGGTTTGATTTGCGTAGGCTATGGTTTGGGAACCGTTGGTTTCCATTCTTTTTCTCGTAAAAAAATCTTTGAACTAATAGAATGTGATAGAAAGATCACCAAACAATACAAATACACGCATACGAATCATGCGATTTCGAATGTTTCTCAAATTCTCAATAACACAACCTTTCTTATTGATTGGTTTGATTTGCCTAGGCTATGGTTTGGGAACCGTTTGTTTCCATTCTTTTTCTCGTTCATAAATCTTTGAACTAATAGAATTTGATAGAAAGATCACCAAACAAGACAAACACAAGCATACGAATCATGTGATTCCGAATGTTTCTCAAACTCTCAATAACACAACCTTTGTTATTGATTAGTATGATTTGCCTAGGCTATGGTTTGGGAACCGTTGGTTTCCAATCTTTTTATAGTCCATAAATCTTTGAACTAATAGAACTTGATAGAAAGATCACCAAACAACACAAACACAAGCATACGAATACTGCAATTCCTAATGTTTCTCAAATTCTCAATAACACAACCTTTCTTATTGATTGGTTTGATTTCCCTAGGCTATGGTTTGGGAACCGTTGGTTTCCATTCTTTTTCTCGTAAACAAATCTTTGAACTAATAGAAACGTGATAGAAAGATCACCAAGCAACACAAACACAAGCATACGAATCATGCGATTCCGAATGTTTCTCAAATTCTTAATAACACAACCTTTCTTATTCATTGGTTTGATTTGCCTAGGCTATGGTTTGGGAACCGTTGGTTTCCATTCTTTTTCTCGTAAACAAATCTTTGAACTAATAGAATGTGATAGAAAGATCACCAAACAATACAAACACAAGCATACGATTCATGCGATTTCGAATGTTTCTCAAATTCTCAATAACACAACCTTTCTTATTGATTGGTTTGATTTGCCTAGGCTATGGTTTGGGAAATGTTGGTTTCAATTCTTTTTCTCATCCAAAAATCTTTGAACTTAATAGAACTTGATAGAAAGATCACCAAACAACACAAACACAAGCATACGAATCATGCGATTCCGAATGTTTCTCAAATTCTCAATAACACAACGTTTCTTATTGATTGGTTTGATTTGCCTAGGCTATGGTTTGGGAACCGTTGGTTTCCATTCTTTGTCTCGTCGAAAAATCTTTGAACTAATAGAACTTGATAGAAAGATCACCAAACAACACAAACAGAAGCATACGAATCATGCGATTTCGAATGTTTCTCAAATTTCCAATAACCCAACCTTTCTTATTGATTGGTTTGATTTGCCTAGGCTATGGTGTGGGAACCGTTGGTTTCCGTTCTTTTTCTCGTAAACAAATCTTTGTACTAATAGAACTTGATAGAAAGATTACCAAACAACACAAACACAAGCATACGAATCATGCGATTCCGAATGTTTCTCAAATTCTCAATAACACAACCTTTCGTATTGATTGGTTTGATTTGCCTAGGCAATGGTTTGGGAACCGTTAGTTTCCATTCTTTTTATAGTCTATAAATCCTTGAACGAATAGAGCTTGATAGAAAGATCACCAAACAACACAAACACAAGCATACGAATCCTGCGATTCCGAATGTTTCTAAAATTCTCAATAACACAACCTTTCTTATTGATTGGTTTAATTTGCCTAGGCTATGGTTTGGGAACCGTTGGTTTCCATTCTTTTTTTCGTAAACAAATCTTTGAACTAATAGAAACGTGATAGAAAGATCACCAAGCAACATAAACACAAGCATACGAATCATGCGATTCCGAATGTTTCTCAAATTCTCAATAACACAACCTTTCTTATTGATTGGTTTGATTTGCCAAGCTATGGTTTGGGAACCGTTGGTTTCCATTCTTTTTCTAGTCCATAAATCTTTGAACTAATAGAACTTGATAGAAAGATCACCAAACAACACAAACAGAAGCATACGAATCATGCGATTCCGAATGTTTCTCAAATTCTCAATAACCCAACCTTTCATATTGATTGGTTTGATTTGCCTAGGCTATGGTTTGGAAACCGTTGGTTTCCCTTCTTTTTCTAGTCCATAAATCTTTGAACTAATAGAACTTGATAGAAAGATCACCAAACAACACAAACAGAAGCATACGAATCATGCGATTCCGAATGTTTCTCAAATTCTCAATAACCCAACCTTTCATATTGATTGGTTTGATTTGCCTAGGCTATGGTTTGGAAACCGTTGGTTTCCCTTCTTTTTCTAGTCCATAAATCTTTGAACTAATAGAACTTGATAGAAAGATCACCAAAAAACACAAACAGAAGTATACGATTTATGCGATTCCGAATGTTTCTCAAATTCTCAATAACACAACCTTTCTTATTGATTGGTTTGATTTGCCTAGGCTATGGTTTTGGAACCGTTGGTTTCCATTCTTTTTCTCGTAAGCAAATCTTTGAACTAATAGAATGTGATAGAAAGATCACCAAACAATACAAACACAAGCATACGAATCATGCGATTCCGAATGTTTCTCAAATTCTCAATAACCCAACCTTTCATATTGATTGGTTTGATTTGCCTAGGCTATGGTTTGGGAACCGTTGGTTTCCCTTCTTTTTCTAGTCCATAAATCTTTGAAGTAATAGAACTTGATAGAAAGATCACCAAACAACACAAACAGAAGTATACGATTCATGCGATTCCGAATGTTTCTCAAATTCTCAATAACACAACCTTTCTTATTGATTGGTTTGATTTGCCTAGGCTATGGTTTGCGAACCGTTGGTTTCCATTCTTTTTCTCGTAAACAAATCTTTGAACTAATAGAATGTGATAGAAAGATCACCAAACAATACAAACACAAGCATACGAATCATGCAATTTCGAATGTTTCTCAAATTCTCAATAACACAACCTTTCATATTGATTGGTTTGATTTGCCTAGGCTATGGTTTGGAAACCGTTGGTTTCCCTTCTTTTTCTAGTCCATAAATCTTTGAACTAATAGAACTTGATAGAAAGATCACCAAACAACACAAATAGAAGTATACGATTCATGCGATTCCGAATGTTTCTCAAATTCTCAATAACACAACCTTTCTTATTGATTGGTTTGATTTGCCTAGGCTATGGTTTTGGAACCGTTGGTTTCCATTCTTTTTCTCGTAAGCAAATCTTTGAACTAATAGAATGTGATAGAAAGATCACCAAACAATACAAACACAAGCATACGAATCATGCGATTCCGAATGTTTCTCAAATTCTCAATAACCCAACCTTTCATATTGATTGGTTTGATTTGCCTAGGCTATGGTTTGGGAACCGTTGGTTTCCCTTCTTTTTCTAGTCCATAAATCTTTGAACTAATAGAACTTGATAGAAAGTTCACCAAACAACACAAACAGAAGTATACGATTCATGCGATTCCGAATGTTTCTCAAATTCTCAATAACACAACCTTTCTTATTGATTGGTTTGATTTGCCTAGGCTATGGTTTGCGAACCGTTGGTTTCCATTCTTTTTCTCGTAAACAAATCTTTGAACTAATAGAATGTGATAGAAAGATCACCAAACAATACAAACACAAGCATACGAATCATGCAATTTCGAATGTTTCTCAAATTCTCAATAACACAACCTTTCATATTGATTGGTTTGATTTGCCTAGGCTATGGTTTGGGAACCGTTGATTTCCATTCTTTTTCTCGTAAACAAATCTTTGAAATAATAGAACTTGATAGAAAGATTACCAAACAACACCAACACAAGCATACGAATCATGCGATTTCGAATGTTTCTCAAATTCTCAATAACACAACCTTTCTTATTGATTTGTTTGATTTGCCTAGGCTATGGTTTGGGAACCGTTGATTTCCATTCTTTTTCTAGTCCATAAATCTTTGAACTAATAAAACTTGATAGAAAGATCACCAAGCAACACAAACACAAGCATACGAATCATGCGATTCCGAATGTTTCTCAAATTCTTAATAACACAACCTTTCTTATTCATTGGTTTGATTTGCCTAGGCTATGGTTTGGGAACCGTTGGTTTCCATTCTTTTTCTCGTAAACAAATCTTTGAACTAATAGAATGTGATAGAAAGATCACCAAACAATACAAACACAAGCATACGAATCATGCGATTTCGAATGTTTCTCAAATTCTCAATAACACAACCTTTCTTATTGATTGGTTTGATTTGCCAAGCTATGGTTTGGGAACCGTTGGTTTCCATTCTTTTTCTAGTCCACAAATCTTTGAACTAATAGAAATTGATAGAAAGATCACCAAACAACACAAACACAAGCATACGAATCATGCGATTCCGAATGTTTCTCAAATTCTCAATAACACAACGTTTCTTATTGATTGGTTTGATTTGCCTAGGCTATGGTTTGGGAACCGTTGGTTTCCATTCTTTGTCTCGTCGAAAAATCTTTGAACTAATAGAACTTGATAGAAAGATCACCAAACAACACAAACAGAAGCATACGAATCATGCGATTTCGAATGTTTCTCAAATTTCCAATAACCCAACCTTTCTTATTGATTGGTTTGATTTGCCTAGGCTATGGTGTGGGAACCGTTGGTTTCCGTTCTTTTTCTCGTAAACAAATCTTTGTACTAATAGAACTTGATAGAAAGATTACCAAACAACACAAACACAAGCATACGAATCATGCGATTCCGAATGTTTCTCAAATTCTCAATAACACAACCTTTCGTATTGATTGGTTTGATTTGCCTAGGCAATGGTTTGGGAACCGTTAGTTTCCATTCTTTTTATAGTCTATAAATCCTTGAACGAATAGAGCTTGATAGAAAGATCACCAAACAACACAAACACAAGCATACGAATCCTGCGATTCCGAATGTTTCTAAAATTCTCAATAACACAACCTTTCTTATTGATTGGTTTAATTTGCCTAGGCTATGGTTTGGGAACCGTTGGTTTCCATTCTTTTTCTCGTAAACAAATCTTTGAACTAATAGAAACGTGATAGAAAGATCACCAAGCAACATAAACACAAGCATACGAATCATGCGATTCCGAATGTTTCTCAAATTCTCAATAACACAACCTTTCTTATTGATTGGTTTGATTTGCCTAGGCTATGGTTTGGGAACCGTTGGTTTCCATTCTTTTTCTCGTAAACAAATCTTTGAACTAATAGAATGTGATAGAAAGATCACCAAACAATACAAACACAAGCATACGAATCATGCGATTTCGAATGTTTCTCAAATTCTCAATAACATAACCTTTCTTATTGATTGGTTTGATTTGCCAAGCTATGGTTTGGGAACCGTTGGTTTCCATTCTTTTTCTAGTCCATAAATCTTTGAACTAATAGAACTTGATAGAAAGATCACCAAACAACACAAACAGAAGCATACGAATCATGCGATTCCGAATGTTTCTCAAATTCTCAATAACCCAACCTTTCATATTGATTGGTTTGATTTGCCTAGGCTATGGTTTGGAAACCGTTGGTTTCCCTTCTTTTTCTAGTCCATAAATCTTTGAACTAATAGAACTTGATAGAAAGATCACCAAAAAACACAAACAGAAGTATACGATTCATGCGATTCCGAATGTTTCTCAAATTCTCAATAACACAACCTTTCTTATTGATTGGTTTGATTTGCCTAGGCTATGGTTTTGGAACCGTTGGTTTCCATTCTTTTTCTCGTAAGCAAATCTTTGAACTAATAGAATGTGATAGAAAGATCACCAAACAATACAAACACAAGCATACGAATCATGCGATTCCGAATGTTTCTCAAATTCTCAATAACCCAACCTTTCATATTGATTGGTTTGATTTGCCTAGGCTATGGTTTGGGAACCGTTGGTTTCCCTTCTTTTTCTAGTCCATAAATCTTTGAAGTAATAGAACTTGATAGAAAGATCACCAAACAACACAAACAGAAGTATACGATTCATGCGATTCCGAATGTTTCTCAAATTCTCAATAACACAACCTTTCTTATTGATTTGTTTGATTTGCCTAGGCTATGGTTTGCGAACCGTTGGTTTCCATTCTTTTTCTCGTAAACAAATCTTTGAACTAATAGAATGTGATAGAAAGATCACCAAACAATACAAACACAAGCATACGAATCATGCAATTTCGAATGTTTCTCAAATTCTCAATAACACAACCTTTCATATTGATTGGTTTGATTTGCCTAGGCTATGGTTTGGAAACCGTTGGTTTCCCTTCTTTTTCTAGTCCATAAATCTTTGAACTAATAGAACTTGATAGAAAGATCACCAAACAACACAAATAGAAGTATACGATTCATGCGATTCCGAATGTTTCTCAAATTCTCAATAACACAACCTTTCTTATTGATTGGTTTGATTTGCCTAGGCTATGGTTTTGGAACCGTTGGTTTCCATTCTTTTTCTCGTAAGCAAATCTTTGAACTAATAGAATGTGATAGAAAGATCACCAAACAATACAAACACAAGCATACGAATCATGCGATTCCGAATGTTTCTCAAATTCTCAATAACACAACCTTTCTTATTGATTGGTTTGATTTGCCAAGCTATGGTTTGGGAACCGTTGGTTTCCATTCTTTTTCTAGTCCATAAATCTTTGAACTAATAGAACTTGATAGAAAGATCACCAAACAACACAAACAGAAGCATACGAATCATGCGATTCCGAATGTTTCTCAAATTCTCAATAACCCAACCTTTCATATTGATTGGTTTGATTTGCCTAGGCTATGGTTTGGAAACCGTTGGTTTCCCTTCTTTTTCTAGTCCATAAATCTTTGAACTAATAGAACTTGATAGAAAGATCACCAAACAACACAAACAGAAGCATACGAATCATGCGATTCCGAATGTTTCTCAAATTCTCAATAACCCAACCTTTCATATTGATTGGTTTGATTTGCCTAGGCTATGGTTTGGAAACCGTTGGTTTCCCTTCTTTTTCTAGTCCATAAATCTTTGAACTAATAGAACTTGATAGAAAGATCACCAAAAAACACAAACAGAAGTATACGATTTATGCGATTCCGAATGTTTCTCAAATTCTCAATAACACAACCTTTCTTATTGATTGGTTTGATTTGCCTAGGCTATGGTTTTGGAACCGTTGGTTTCCATTCTTTTTCTCGTAAGCAAATCTTTGAACTAATAGAATGTGATAGAAAGATCACCAAACAATACAAACACAAGCATACGAATCATGCGATTCCGAATGTTTCTCAAATTCTCAATAACCCAACCTTTCATATTGATTGGTTTGATTTGCCTAGGCTATGGTTTGGGAACCGTTGGTTTCCCTTCTTTTTCTAGTCCATAAATCTTTGAAGTAATAGAACTTGATAGAAAGATCACCAAACAACACAAACAGAAGTATACGATTCATGCGATTCCGAATGTTTCTCAAATTCTCAATAACACAACCTTTCTTATTGATTGGTTTGATTTGCCTAGGCTATGGTTTGCGAACCGTTGGTTTCCATTCTTTTTCTCGTAAACAAATCTTTGAACTAATAGAATGTGATAGAAAGATCACCAAACAATACAAACACAAGCATACGAATCATGCAATTTCGAATGTTTCTCAAATTCTCAATAACACAACCTTTCATATTGATTGGTTTGATTTGCCTAGGCTATGGTTTGGAAACCGTTGGTTTCCCTTCTTTTTCTAGTCCATAAATCTTTGAACTAATAGAACTTGATAGAAAGATCACCAAACAACACAAATAGAAGTATACGATTCATGCGATTCCGAATGTTTCTCAAATTCTCAATAACACAACCTTTCTTATTGATTGGTTTGATTTGCCTAGGCTATGGTTTTGGAACCGTTGGTTTCCATTCTTTTTCTCGTAAGCAAATCTTTGAACTAATAGAATGTGATAGAAAGATCACCAAACAATACAAACACAAGCATACGAATCATGCGATTCCGAATGTTTCTCAAATTCTCAATAACCCAACCTTTCATATTGATTGGTTTGATTTGCCTAGGCTATGGTTTGGGAACCGTTGGTTTCCCTTCTTTTTCTAGTCCATAAATCTTTGAACTAATAGAACTTGATAGAAAGTTCACCAAACAACACAAACAGAAGTATACGATTCATGCGATTCCGAATGTTTCTCAAATTCTCAATAACACAACCTTTCTTATTGATTGGTTTGATTTGCCTAGGCTATGGTTTGCGAACCGTTGGTTTCCATTCTTTTTCTCGTAAACAAATCTTTGAACTAATAGAATGTGATAGAAAGATCACCAAACAATACAAACACAAGCATACGAATCATGCAATTTCGAATGTTTCTCAAATTCTCAATAACACAACCTTTCATATTGATTGGTTTGATTTGCCTAGGCTATGGTTTGGGAACCGTTGATTTCCATTCTTTTTCTCGTAAACAAATCTTTGAAATAATAGAACTTGATAGAAAGATTACCAAACAACACCAACACAAGCATACGAATCATGCGATTTCGAATGTTTCTCAAATTCTCAATAACACAACCTTTCTTATTGATTTGTTTGATTTGCCTAGGCTATGGTTTGGGAACCGTTGATTTCCATTCTTTTTCTAGTCCATAAATCTTTGAACTAATAAAACTTGATAGAAAGATCACCAAGCAACACAAACACAAGCATACGAATCATGCGATTCCGAATGTTTCTCAAATTCTTAATAACACAACCTTTCTTATTCATTGGTTTGATTTGCCTAGGCTATGGTTTGGGAACCGTTGGTTTCCATTCTTTTTCTCGTAAACAAATCTTTGAACTAATAGAATGTGATAGAAAGATCACCAAACAATACAAACACAAGCATACGAATCATGCGATTTCGAATGTTTCTCAAATTCTCAATAACACAACCTTTCTTATTGATTGGTTTGATTTGCCAAGCTATGGTTTGGGAACCGTTGGTTTCCATTCTTTTTCTAGTCCACAAATCTTTGAACTAATAGAAATTGATAGAAAGATCACCAAACAACACAAACACAAGCATACGAATCATGCGATTCCGAATGTTTCTCAAATTCTCAATAACACAACGTTTCTTATTGATTGGTTTGATTTGCCTAGGCTATGGTTTGGGAACCGTTGGTTTCCATTCTTTGTCTCGTCGAAAAATCTTTGAACTAATAGAACTTGATAGAAAGATCACCAAACAACACAAACAGAAGCATACGAATCATGCGATTTCGAATGTTTCTCAAATTTCCAATAACCCAACCTTTCTTATTGATTGGTTTGATTTGCCTAGGCTATGGTGTGGGAACCGTTGGTTTCCGTTCTTTTTCTCGTAAACAAATCTTTGTACTAATAGAACTTGATAGAAAGATTACCAAACAACACAAACACAAGCATACGAATCATGCGATTCCGAATGTTTCTCAAATTCTCAATAACACAACCTTTCGTATTGATTGGTTTGATTTGCCTAGGCAATGGTTTGGGAACCGTTAGTTTCCATTCTTTTTATAGTCTATAAATCCTTGAACGAATAGAGCTTGATAGAAAGATCACCAAACAACACAAACACAAGCATACGAATCCTGCGATTCCGAATGTTTCTAAAATTCTCAATAACACAACCTTTCTTATTGATTGGTTTAATTTGCCTAGGCTATGGTTTGGGAACCGTTGGTTTCCATTCTTTTTCTCGTAAACAAATCTTTGAACTAATAGAAACGTGATAGAAAGATCACCAAGCAACATAAACACAAGCATACGAATCATGCGATTCCGAATGTTTCTCAAATTCTCAATAACACAACCTTTCTTATTGATTGGTTTGATTTGCCTAGGCTATGGTTTGGGAACCGTTGGTTTCCATTCTTTTTCTCGTAAACAAATCTTTGAACTAATAGAATGTGATAGAAAGATCACCAAACAATACAAACACAAGCATACGAATCATGCGATTTCGAATGTTTCTCAAATTCTCAATAACATAACCTTTCTTATTGATTGGTTTGATTTGCCAAGCTATGGTTTGGGAACCGTTGGTTTCCATTCTTTTTCTAGTCCATAAATCTTTGAACTAATAGAACTTGATAGAAAGATCACCAAACAACACAAACAGAAGCATACGAATCATGCGATTCCGAATGTTTCTCAAATTCTCAATAACCCAACCTTTCATATTGATTGGTTTGATTTGCCTAGGCTATGGTTTGGAAACCGTTGGTTTCCCTTCTTTTTCTAGTCCATAAATCTTTGAACTAATAGAACTTGATAGAAAGATCACCAAAAAACACAAACAGAAGTATACGATTCATGCGATTCCGAATGTTTCTCAAATTCTCAATAACACAACCTTTCTTATTGATTGGTTTGATTTGCCTAGGCTATGGTTTTGGAACCGTTGGTTTCCATTCTTTTTCTCGTAAGCAAATCTTTGAACTAATAGAATGTGATAGAAAGATCACCAAACAATACAAACACAAGCATACGAATCATGCGATTCCGAATGTTTCTCAAATTCTCAATAACCCAACCTTTCATATTGATTGGTTTGATTTGCCTAGGCTATGGTTTGGGAACCGTTGGTTTCCCTTCTTTTTCTAGTCCATAAATCTTTGAAGTAATAGAACTTGATAGAAAGATCACCAAACAACACAAACAGAAGTATACGATTCATGCGATTCCGAATGTTTCTCAAATTCTCAATAACACAACCTTTCTTATTGATTGGTTTGATTTGCCTAGGCTATGGTTTGCGAACCGTTGGTTTCCATTCTTTTTCTCGTAAACAAATCTTTGAACTAATAGAATGTGATAGAAAGATCACCAAACAATACAAACACAAGCATACGAATCATGCAATTTCGAATGTTTCTCAAATTCTCAATAACACAACCTTTCATATTGATTGGTTTGATTTGCCTAGGCTATGGTTTGGAAACCGTTGGTTTCCCTTCTTTTTCTAGTCCATAAATCTTTGAACTAATAGAACTTGATAGAAAGATCACCAAACAACACAAATAGAAGTATACGATTCATGCGATTCCGAATGTTTCTCAAATTCTCAATAACACAACCTTTCTTATTGATTGGTTTGATTTGCCTAGGCTATGGTTTTGGAACCGTTGGTTTCCATTCTTTTTCTCGTAAGCAAATCTTTGAACTAATAGAATGTGATAGAAAGATCACCAAACAATACAAACACAAGCATACGAATCATGCGATTCCGAATGTTTCTCAAATTCTCAATAACCCAACCTTTCATATTGATTGGTTTGATTTGCCTAGGCTATGGTTTGGGAACCGTTGGTTTCCCTTCTTTTTCTAGTCCATAAATCTTTGAACTAATAGAACTTGATAGAAAGTTCACCAAACAACACAAACAGAAGTATACGATTCATGCGATTCCGAATGTTTCTCAAATTCTCAATAACACAACCTTTCTTATTGATTGGTTTGATTTGCCTAGGCTATGGTTTGCGAACCGTTGGTTTCCATTCTTTTTCTCGTAAACAAATCTTTGAACTAATAGAATGTGATAGAAAGATCACCAAACAATACAAACACAAGCATACGAATCATGCAATTTCGAATGTTTCTCAAATTCTCAATAACACAACCTTTCATATTGATTGGTTTGATTTGCCTAGGCTATGGTTTGGGAACCGTTGATTTCCATTCTTTTTCTCGTAAACAAATCTTTGAAATAATAGAACTTGATAGAAAGATTACCAAACAACACCAACACAAGCATACGAATCATGCGATTTCGAATGTTTCTCAAATTCTCAATAACACAACCTTTCTTATTGATTTGTTTGATTTGCCTAGGCTATGGTTTGGGAACCGTTGATTTCCATTCTTTTTCTAGTCCATAAATCTTTGAACTAATAAAACTTGATAGAAAGATCACCAAGCAACACAAACACAAGCATACGAATCATGCGATTCCGAATGTTTCTCAAATTCTTAATAACACAACCTTTCTTATTCATTGGTTTGATTTGCCTAGGCTATGGTTTGGGAACCGTTGGTTTCCATTCTTTTTCTCGTAAACAAATCTTTGAACTAATAGAATGTGATAGAAAGATCACCAAACAATACAAACACAAGCATACGAATCATGCGATTTCGAATGTTTCTCAAATTCTCAATAACACAACCTTTCTTATTGATTGGTTTGATTTGCCAAGCTATGGTTTGGGAACCGTTGGTTTCCATTCTTTTTCTAGTCCACAAATCTTTGAACTAATAGAAATTGATAGAAAGATCACCAAACAACACAAACACAAGCATACGAATCATGCGATTCCGAATGTTTCTCAAATTCTCAATAACACAACGTTTCTTATTGATTGGTTTGATTTGCCTAGGCTATGGTTTGGGAACCGTTGGTTTCCATTCTTTGTCTCGTCGAAAAATCTTTGAACTAATAGAACTTGATAGAAAGATCACCAAACAACACAAACAGAAGCATACGAATCATGCGATTTCGAATGTTTCTCAAATTTCCAATAACCCAACCTTTCTTATTGATTGGTTTGATTTGCCTAGGCTATGGTGTGGGAACCGTTGGTTTCCGTTCTTTTTCTCGTAAACAAATCTTTGTACTAATAGAACTTGATAGAAAGATTACCAAACAACACAAACACAAGCATACGAATCATGCGATTCCGAATGTTTCTCAAATTCTCAATAACACAACCTTTCGTATTGATTGGTTTGATTTGCCTAGGCAATGGTTTGGGAACCGTTAGTTTCCATTCTTTTTATAGTCTATAAATCCTTGAACGAATAGAGCTTGATAGAAAGATCACCAAACAACACAAACACAAGCATACGAATCCTGCGATTCCGAATGTTTCTAAAATTCTCAATAACACAACCTTTCTTATTGATTGGTTTAATTTGCCTAGGCTATGGTTTGGGAACCGTTGGTTTCCATTCTTTTTCTCGTAAACAAATCTTTGAACTAATAGAAACGTGATAGAAAGATCACCAAGCAACATAAACACAAGCATACGAATCATGCGATTCCGAATGTTTCTCAAATTCTCAATAACCCAACCTTTCATATTGATTGGTTTGATTTGCCTAGGCTATGGTTTGGGAACCGTTGGTTTCCCTTCTTTTTCTAGTCCATAAATCTTTGAACTAATAGAACTTGATAGAAAGATCACCAAACAACACAAACAGAAGTATACGATTCATGCGATTCCGAATGTTTCTCAAATTCTCAATAACACAACCTTTCTTATTGATTGGTTTGATTTGCCTAGGCTATGGTTTGCGAACCGTTGGTTTCCATTCTTTTTCTCGTAAACAAATCTTTGAACTAATAGAATGTGATAGAAAGATCACCAAACAATACAAACACAAGCATACGAATCATGCAATTTCGAATGTTTCTCAAATTCTCAATAACACAACCTTTCATATTGATTGGTTTGATTTGCCTAGGCTATGGTTTGGAAACCGTTGGTTTCCCTTCTTTTTCTAGTCCATAAATCTTTGAACTAATAGAACTTGATAGAAAGATCACCAAACAACACAAATAGAAGTATACGATTCATGCGATTCCGAATGTTTCTCAAATTCTCAATAACACAACCTTTCTTATTGATTGGTTTGATTTGCCTAGGCTATGGTTTTGGAACCGTTGGTTTCCATTCTTTTTCTCGTAAGCAAATCTTTGAACTAATAGAATGTGATAGAAAGATCACCAAACAATACAAACACAAGCATACGAATCATGCGATTCCGAATGTTTCTCAAATTCTCAATAACCCAACCTTTCATATTGATTGGTTTGATTTGCCTAGGCTATGGTTTGGGAACCGTTGGTTTCCCTTCTTTTTCTAGTCCATAAATCTTTGAACTAATAGAACTTGATAGAAAGATCACCAAACAACACAAACAGAAGTATACGATTCATGCGATTCCGAATGTTTCTCAAATTCTCAATAACACAACCTTTCTTATTGATTGGTTTGATTTGCTTAGGCTATGGTTTGCGAACCGTTGGTTTCCATTCTTTTTCTCGTAAACAAATCTTTGAACTAATAGAATGTGATAGAAAGATCACCAAACAATACAAACACAAGCATACGAATCATGCAATTTCGAATGTTTCTCAAATTCTCAATAACACAACCTTTCATATTGATTGGTTTGATTTGCCTAGGCTATGGTTTGGGAACCGTTGATTTCCATTCTTTTTCTCGTAAACAAATCTTTGAAATAATAGAACTTGATAGAAAGATTACCAAACAACACCAACACAAGCATACGAATCATGCGATTTCGAATGTTTCTCAAATTCTCAATAACACAACCTTTCTTATTGATTTGTTTGATTTGCCTAGGCTATGGTTTGGGAACCGTTGATTTCCATTCTTTTTCTAGTCCATAAATCTTTGAACTAATAAAACTTGATAGAAAGATCACCAAGCAACACAAACACAAGCATACGAATCATGCGATTCCGAATGTTTCTCAAATTCTTAATAACACAACCTTTCTTATTCATTGGTTTGATTTGCCTAGGCTATGGTTTGGGAACCGTTGGTTTCCATTCTTTTTCTCGTAAACAAATCTTTGAACTAATAGAATGTGATAGAAAGATCACCAAACAATACAAACACAAGCATACGAATCATGCGATTTCGAATGTTTCTCAAATTCTCAATAACACAACCTTTCTTATTGATTGGTTTGATTTGCCAAGCTATGGTTTGGGAACCGTTGGTTTCCATTCTTTTTCTAGTCCACAAATCTTTGAACTAATAGAAATTGATAGAAAGATCACCAAACAACACAAACACAAGCATACGAATCATGCGATTCCGAATGTTTCTCAAATTCTCAATAACACAACGTTTCTTATTGATTGGTTTGATTTGCCTAGGCTATGGTTTGGGAACCGTTGGTTTCCATTCTTTGTCTCGTCGAAAAATCTTTGAACTAATAGAACTTGATAGAAAGATCACCAAACAACACAAACAGAAGCATACGAATCATGCGATTTCGAATGTTTCTCAAATTTCCAATAACCCAACCTTTCTTATTGATTGGTTTGATTTGCCTAGGCTATGGTGTGGGAACCGTTGGTTTCCGTTCTTTTTCTCGTAAACAAATCTTTGTACTAATAGAACTTGATAGAAAGATTACAAAACCACACAAACACAAGCATACGAATCATGCGATTCCGAATGTTTCTCAAATTCTCAATAACACAACCTTTCGTATTGATTGGTTTGATTTGCCTAGGCAATGGTTTGGGAACCGTTAGTTTCCATTCTTTTTATAGTCTATAAATCCTTGAACGAATAGAGCTTGATAGAAAGATCACCAAACAACACAAACACAAGCATACGAATCCTGCGATTCCGAATGTTTCTCAAATTCTCAATAACACAACCTTTCTTATTGATTGGTTTAATTTGCCTAGGCTATGGTTTGGGAACCGTTGGTTTCCATTCTTTTTCTCGTAAAAAAATCTTTGAACTAATAGAAACGTGATAGAAAGATCACCAAGCAACATAAACACAAGCATACTAATCATGCGATTCCGAATGTTTCTCAAATTCTCAATAACACAACCTTTCTTATTGATTGGTTTGATTTGCCTAGGCTATGGTTTGGGAACCGTTGGTTTCCATTCTTTTTCTCGTAAACAAATCTTTGAACTAATAGAATGTGATAGAAAGATCACCAAACAATACAAACACAAGCATACGAATCATGCGATTTCGAATGTTTCTCAAATTCTCAATAACATAACCTTTCTTATCGATTGGTTTGATTTGCCAAGCTATGGTTTGGGAACCGTTGGTTTCCATTCTTTTTCTAGTCCATAAATCTTTGAACTAATAGAACTTGATAGAAAGATCACCAAACAACACAAACAGAAGCATACGAATCATGCGATTCCGAATGTTTCTCAAATTCTCAATAACCCAACCTTTCATATTGATTGGTTTGATTTGCCTAGGCTATGGTTTGGAAACCGTTGGTTTCCCTTCTTTTTCTAGTCCATAAATCTTTGAACTAATAGAACTTGATAGAAAGATCACCAAACAACACAAACAGAAGTATACGATTCATGCGATTCCGAATGTTTCTCAAATTCTCAATAACACAACCTTTCTTATTGATTGGTTTGATTTGCCTAGGCTATGGTTTTGGAACCGTTGGTTTCCATTCTTTTTCTCGTAAGCAAATCTTTGAACTAATAGAATGTGATAGAAAGATCACCAAACAATACAAACACAAGCATACGAATCTTGCGATTCCGAATGTTTCTCAAATTCTCAATAACCCAACCTTTCATATTGATTGGTTTGATTTGCCTAGGCTATGGTTTGGGAACCGTTGGTTTCCCTTCTTTTTCTAGTCCATAAATCTTTGAACTAATAGAACTTGATAGAAAGATCACCAAACAACACAAACAGAAGTATACGATTCATGCGATTCCGAATGTTTCTCAAATTCTCAATAACACAACCTTTCTTATTGATTGGTTTGATTTGCCTAGGCTATGGTTTGCGAACCGTTGGTTTCCATTCTTTTTCTCGTAAACAAATCTTTGAACTAATAGAATGTGATAGAAAGATCACCAAACAATACAAACACAAGCATACGAATCATGCAATTTCGAATGTTTCTCAAATTCTCAATAACACAACCTTTCATATTGATTGGTTTGATTTGCCTAGGCTATGGTTTGGGAACCGTTGATTTCCATTATTTTTCTCGTAAACAAATCTTTGAAATAATAGAACTTGATAGAAAGATTACCAAACAACACCAACACAAGCATACGAATCATGCAATTTCGAATGTTTCTCAAATTCTCAATAACACAACCTTTCTTATTGATTGGTTTGATTTGCCTAGGCTATGGTTTGGGAACCGTTGATTTCCATTCTTTTTCTAGTCCATAAATCTTTGAACTAATAAAACTTGATAGAAAGATCACCAAACAACACAAACACAAGCATACGAATCATGCGATTCCGAATGTTTCTCAAATTCTCAAAAACACAACCTTTCTTATTGATTGGTTTGATTTGCCTAGGCTATGGTTTGGGAACCGTTGGTTTCCATTCTTTGTCTCTTCCAAAAATCTTTGAACTAATAGAACATGATAGAAAGATCACCAACCAACACAAACAGAAGCATACGAATCATGCTATTTCGAATTTCTTTCAAATTCTCAATAACACAACCTTTCTTATTGATTGGTTTGATTTGCCTAGGCTATGGTTTGGGAACCGTTCGTTTCCATTCTTTTTCTAGTCCATAAATCTTTGAACTAATAAAACTTGATAGAAAGATCACCAAACAACACAAACACAAGCATACGAATCATGCGATTCCGAATGTTTCTCAAATTCTCAAAAACACAACCTTTTTTATTGATTGGTTTGATTTGCCTAGGCTATGGTTTGGGAACCGTTGGTTTCCATTCTTTGTCTCGTCCAAAAATCTTTGAACTAATAGAACTTGATAGAAAGATCACCAAACAACACAAACAGAAGCATACGAATCATGCTATTTCGAATTTTTCTCAAATTCTCAATAACACAACCTTTCTTATTGATTGGTTTGATTTGCCTAGGCTATGGTTTGGAAACCGTTGGTTTCCATTCTTTTTTTCGTAAACAAATCATTGAACTGATAGAAACGTGATAGAAAGATCACCAAGCAACACAAACACAAGCATACGAATCATGCGATTCCGAATGTTTCTCAAATTCTCAATAACACAACCTTTCTTATTGATTGGTTTGAATTGCCTAGGCTATGGTTTGGGAACCGTTGGTTTCCATTCTTTTTCTCGTAAACAAATCTTTGAACTAATAGAATGTGATAGAAAGATCACCAAACAATACAAACACAAGCATACGAATCATGCGATTTCGAATGTTTCTCAAATTCTCAATAACACAACCTTTCTTATTGATTGGTTTGATTTGCCAAGCTATGGTTTGGGAACCGTTGGTTTCCATTTTTTTTCTAGTCTATAAATCTTTGAACTAATAGAACTTGATAGAATGATCACCAAACAACACAAACAGAAGCATACGAATCATGCGATTCCGAATGTTTCTCAAATTCTCAATAACCCAACCTTTTATATTGATTGGTTTGATTTGCTAGGCTATGGTTTGGGAACCGTTGGTTTCCATTCTTTTTCTAGTCCATAAATCTTTGAACTAATAAAACTTGATAGAAAGATCACCAAACAACACAAACACAAGCATACGAATCATGCGATTCCGAATGTTTCTCAAATTCTCAAAAACACAACCTTTCTTATTGATTGGTTTGATTTGCCTAGGCTATGGTTTGGGAACCGTTGGTTTCCATTCTTTGTCTCTTCCAAAAATCTTTGAACTAATAGAACATGATAGAAAGATCACCAAACAACACAAACAGAAGCATACGAATCATGCTATTTCGAATTTTTCTCAAATTCTCAATAACACAACCTTTCTTATTGATTGGTTTGATTTGCCTAGGCTATGGTTTGGAAACCGTTGGTTTCCATTCTTTTTTTCGTAAACAAGTCATTGAACTGATAGAAACGTGATAGAAAGATCACCAAGCAACACAAACACAAGCATACGAATCATGCGATTCCGAATGTTTCTCAAATTCTTAATAACACAACCTTTCTTATTGATTGGTTTGAATTGCCTAGGCTATGGTTTGGGAACCGTTGGTTTCCATTCTTTTTCTCGTAAACAAATCTTTGAACTAATAGAATGTGATAGAAAGATCACCAAACAATACAAACACAAGCATACGAATCATGCGATTTCGAATGTTTCTCAAATTCTCAATAACACAACCTTTCTTATTGATTGGTTTGATTTGCCAAGCTATGGTTTGGGAACCGTTGGTTTCCATTTTTTTTCTAGTCCATAAATCTTTGAACTAATAGAACTTGATAGAATGATCACCAAACAACACAAACAGAAGCATACGAATCATGCGATTCCGAATGTTTCTCAAATTCTCAATAACCCAACCTTTCATATTGATTGGTTTGATTTGCTAGGCTATGGTTTGGGAACCGTTGGTTTCCATTCTTTTTCTAGTCCATCAATCTTTGAACTAATAGAACTTGATAGAAAGATCACCAAACAACACAAACAGAAGCATACGATTCATGCGATTCCGAATGTTTCTCAAATTCTCAATAACACAACCTTTCTTATTGATTGGTTTGATTTGCCTAGGCTATGGTTTGGGAATCGTTGGTTTCCATTCTTTTTCTCGTAAACAAATCTTTGAACTAATAGAAACGTGATAGAAAGATCACCAAGCAACATAAACACAAGCATACGAATCATGCGATTCCGAATGTTTCTCAAATTCTCAATAACACAACCTTTCTTATTGATTGGTTTGATTTGCCTAGGCTATGGTTTGGGAACCGTTGGTTTCCATTCTTTTTCTCGTAAACAAATCTTTGAACTAATAGAATGTGATAGAAAGATCACCAAACAATACAAACACAAGCATACGAATCATGCGATTTCGAATGTTTCTCAAATTCTCAATAACATAACCTTTCTTATTGACTGGTTTGATTTGCCAAGCTATGGTTTGGGAACCGTTGGTTTCCATTCTTTTTCTAGTCCATAAATCTTTGAACTAATAGAACTTGATAGAAAGATCACCAAACAACACAAACAGAAGCATACGAATCATGCGATTCCGAATGTTTCTCAAATTCTCAATAACCCAACCTTTCATATTGATTGGTTTGATTTGCCTAGGCTATGGTTTGGAAACCGTTGGTTTCCCTTCTTTTTCTAGTCCATAAATCTTTGAACTAATAGAACTTGATAGAAAGATCACCAAACAACACAAACAGAAGTATACGATTCATGCGATTCCGAATGTTTCTCAAATTCTCAATAACACAACCTTTCTTATTGATTGGTTTGATTTGCCTAGGCTATGGTTTTGGAACCGTTGGTTTCCATTCTTTTTCTCGTACGCAAATCTTTGAACTAATAGAATGTGATAGAAAGATCACCAAACAATACAAACACAAGCATACGAATCATGCGATTCCGAATGTTTCTCAAATTCTCAATAACCCAACCTTTCATATTGATTGGTTTGATTTGCCTAGGCTATGGTTTGGGAACAGTTGGTTTCCCTTCTTTTTCTAGTCCATAAATCTTTGAACTAATAGAACTTGATAGAAAGATCACCAAACAACACAAACAGAAGTATACGATTCATGCGATTCCGAATGTTTCTCAAATTCTCAATAACACAACCTTTCTTATTGATTGGTTTGATTAGCCTAGGCTATGGTTTTGGAACCGTTGGTTTCCATTCTTTTTCTCGTAAGCAAATCTTTGAACTAATAGAATGTGATAGAAAGATCACCAAACAATACAAACACAAGCATACGAATCATGCGATTCCGAATGTTTCTCAAATTCTCAATAACCCAACCTTTCATATTGATTGGTTTGATTTGCCTATGCTATGGTTTGGGAACCGTTGGTTTCCCTTCTTTTTCTAGTCCATAAATCTTTGAACTAATAGAACTTGACAGAAAGATCACCAAACAACACAAACAGAAGTATACGATTCATGCGATTCCGAATGTTTCTCAAATTCTCAATAACACAACCTTTCTTATTGATTGGTTTGATTTGCCTAGGCTATGGTTTGCGAACCGTTGGTTTCCATTCTTTTTCTCGTAAACAAATCTTTGAACTAATAGAATGTGATAGAAAGATCACCAAACAATACAAACACAAGCATACGAATCATGCAATTTCGAATGTTTCTCAAATTCTCAATAACACAACCTTTCATATTGATTGGTTTGATTTGCCTAGGCTATAGTTTGGGAACCGTTGATTTCCATTCTTTTTCTCGTAAACAAATCTTTGAAATAATAGAACTTGATAGAATGATCACCAAACAACACAAACAGAAGCATACGAATCATGCGATTCCGAATGTTTCTCAAATTCTCAATAACCCAACCTTTCGTATTGATTGGTTTGATTTGCTAGGCTATGGTTTGGGAACCGTTGGTTTCCATTCTTTTTCTAGTCCATCAATCTTTGAACTAATAGAACTTGATAGAAAGATCACCAAACAACACAAACAGAAGCATACGATTCATGCGATTCCGAATGTTTCTCAAATTCTCAATAACACAACCTTTCTTATTGATTGGTTTGATTTGCCTAGGCTATGGTTTGGGAATCGTTGGTTTCCATTCTTTTTCTCGTAAACAAATCTTTGAACTAATAGAAACGTGATAGAAAGATCACCAAGCAACATAAACACAAGCATACGAATCATGCGATTCCGAATGTTTCTCAAATTCTCAATAACACAACCTTTCTTATTGATTGGTTTGATTTGCCTAGGCTATGGTTTGGGAACCGTTGGTTTCCATTCTTTTTCTCGTAAACAAATCTTTGAACTAATAGAATGTGATAGAAAGATCACCAAACAATACAAACACAAGCATACGAATCATGCGATTTCGAATGTTTCTCAAATTCTCAATAACATAACCTTTCTTATTGATTGGTTTGATTTGCCAAGCTATGGTTTGGGAACCGTTGGTTTCCATTCTTTTTCTAGTCCATAAATCTTTGAACTAATAGAACTTGATAGAAAGATCACCAAACAACACAAACAGAAGCATACGAATCATGCGATTCCGAATGTTTCTCAAATTCTCAATAACCCAACCTTTCATATTGATACGGGGTTAGCCGTGTGGATGCCCGATCTTCGACGTTCACGACTCAACAAGGAAAACACAAGGAAACAATGGTTAGAATTGAATGGAACGAAACTGGAAATGATGAACTCGACTCAACAAGAGGAAAAACGACACAACAAAGAAGCAAACTGAAATGAAGAAACGAAAAGGGAAATTGATAGAAACGACGAGAAGGATAACCCTTCGAGACAACTATTAAACCCCTGGTATGTATTTCAACCAGAATCCTAATAGAATGGACGAAGAACCAACCTTGTACAATCCTACACAACAAGGCGACACCTTGAAGCACAGGAAGGGGGCTCGTGATCGTTGATAAGCACCAAGCTTCGTAGAGGATTGACACAAATCAAACAAACCAAGCTGCGATTCACACACTCAATGAAGCAAAGCTTCAAACTCTCTCTTTTCAAGAGAAAACGATTTCTATATTCTGAATTGTCTAAGTGTTCCAAACCATCAAAACAATACTTATATGTCTCACTTCTGGAAATAAAAGAAATAATTAAAAAGGTCTAATTAATTCTAAGATAGATAGGCCCAAAACAGCATAATAGGCCCAAAATGAAACAAACACTCTTGGGTGCCTAAAATAGGCGTCGGTGCCCAAACGAGGCACACTCGCAGCGCCGGTGCCCAAACGAGGCACACCCGCAGCGCCGGTGCCCAATCGCGGCACTCATGCGACGTCGCTTGTGCCTTGGCTCTCTTCATGGGTGGCGCCCACACTTGCTCGGCACACAGCCTTGGCACATGGCTCCATGCTCGCTCTCGCCTCCTTAGCACAAATGAAACACACAAAGGCATGCATTCCACTTTGTAGCTTCTTAGCTCGGGATCTAGTGATTGGCCCCTCAAAGAGTGTTGGGGCGCTTGGAGGAGGCTGACTGGATGATCCTTCATCAACCTCCCCTTCTTGGAAAGGATTCGACCCCGAATCCAAGTCTTCATCAAGAGCAAGGTATGGCGTGAGATCAGCGACGTTGAAAGTTGCGCTTACACCATAATCACCGGGCAGCTCCAGCTTGTATGCATTGTCCCCGATCCTCTTAAGCACCTTGAAAGGTCCATCTCGTCGAGGGGATAGCTTGTTCTTCCTTTGCTCCGGGAATCTCTCTTTCCTCAAATGAACCCACACCAAGTCTCCGGGCTGGAAAACAACGTGGCGCCTCCCATGGTTCGCTCTCCTTGCATTGTACTCGGCCTTTTGCTCCAACTTCAGTTTGGTGCGAGCATGCAATTCCCTAATAAACTCCACATGTTTTCCTGCGTCAAAGTGCTCATTTTCCCTCATTGGCAATGGGGTAAGATCTAGTGGGGTGAGAGGGTTAGTACCATAAACACATTCAAATGGAGTCAATTTAGTAGAAGAATGAACAATCCTGTTATATGCAAACTCCACATGAGGTAAGGCCTCTTCCCACATCTTCAAGTTCTTCCTAATTATGGCCCTAAGAATCGTAGCTAGTGTCCTATTGGTGACCTCGGTTTGCCCATCAGTTTGAGGGTGACTAGAGGTAGAAAACAGCAACTTAGTTCCTAGTTTACTCCATAAGGTTCTCCAAAAGTGGCTAAGGAACTTAGTATCTCGGTCACTAACTATGGTTTTAGGAACCCCATGCAATCTGACTATCTCCCTAAAGAATAATCCAGCCACATTAGTAGCATCGTCGGTCTTATGACATGCTATAAAATGTGCCATCTTACTAAACCTATCCACTACAACCATGATTGAATCCCTCCCCTTCTTAGTCCTAGGCAACCCAACTATAAAGTCCATAGAAAGGTCCTCCCAAGGGGCTGTAGGCGTGGGCAATGGTGTGTAAAGTCCATGTGGCATAAGTCTAGATTTAGCCCTAAGACAGTCCATGCATCTTTTAACTACATTCTCAACATCCCTAAGCATGTGTGGCCAATAGAAATGAGTCCTAAGAGTGTGATAAGTTTTGTCCCTCCCAAAATGCCCCATTAGGCCGCCCCTATGGGCTTCCTCAACAAGCAGCAAACGCAATGAACAACGAGGTATGCAAACTTTATCAACTAGAAAAAGAAAGCCATCATGCAAATAGTATTTTTCAGCACAATTCTTTTCAAGACAAGCCTTAAACGCATCACCAAAATCAAGATCAGTTTCATATAACTCACGAATATAAGTAAATCCTAATACTCTAGAGTCTAATGAAACAAGCAAAGTGTGGCGTCTAGACAAGGCATCAGCTACAACATTATCTTTTCCTCTTTTAAACTTAATCACATAAGGGAATGTTTCAATGAATTCCATCCATCTACCATGCCTCCTATCCATTTTATCTTGACTTTTAAAGTGTTTCAAGGATTCATGGTCAGTTTTAAGCACAAATTCCCTAGGCCAAAGATAATGCTGCCATGTTTTAAGCACTCGATACAAAGCATACAACTCTTTATCATAGGTCGAGTAGTTTAAACATGCACCTTTTAATTTCTCAGAAAAGAAGGCGATAGGTTTACCTTCTTGCATAAGCACGCCCCCTATGCCGACTCCACTTGCATCACACTCCACCTCAAACGGTCGTGTGAAGTCAGGCAACACCAATAGCGGGGCTTGCGTCAACTTCAGCTTGAGAGTCTCGAAGGCTCTCTCCTGGGCACGCCCCCACTTGAACTCACTTCTCTTCTTTGTAATTTCTGTCAATGGGGCTGCAATGGTGCTATAATCCTTGACAAACCTCCTATAGAAGCTCGCCAGCCCATGGAAACTCCGCACCTGGCCAATAGTAGTTGGCGTGGGCCACTCGTTTATGGCCTTGATCTTGGCCTCATCCACTTGCAATCCCTGCGAGCTAACCACAAAACCAAGAAAGGTAACAGTAGTAGTACATAACTCACACTTTTTCAAATTCGCAAACAAGTGTTCAAGACGCAAGGTATTAAGCACATCTCTCAAATGACACTCATGCTCCTCTAGGGACTTACTATACACTAATATGTCATCAAAATAGACCACTACAAATTTCCCTATATAATGTCGCAATACATGGTTCATGAGACGCATGAATGTACTAGGGGCGTTCGTGAGCCCGAATGGCATAACGAGCCATTCATAGAGACCAAACTTGGTCTTGAAGGCTGTTTTCCACTCGTCCCCCTCCCTCATACGAATCTGGTGGTATCCACTTTTTAAATCAATTTTTGAGAAAATGGTGGATCCATGCAGTTCGTCTAGCATATCATCAAGACGAGGAATGGGGTGCCTATACTTTACCGTGATGTTATTAATGGCCCTGCAATCGACACACATTCTCCATGTGTTGTCTTTCTTGGGTACTAATAACACCGGTACAGCACAAGGGCTCATACTCTCCCTAATGTATCCCTTATCCAAGAGCTCTTGGACTTGGGATTGGACCTCTTGGGTCTCCTGGGGGTTCATACGGTAAGCTGGCCTGTTTGGCAAAGACGCCCCGGGAATGAGATCAATTTGATGCTCGATTCCTCTAATTGGGGGTAGGCCAGCCGGTATCTCGTCGGGGAATACGTCCTTGTACTCCTCGATGAGCCCCAAAATGCGTGGGGGCAGTGAAGCTCGAAGCTCTTCACTTAACAAGCTCAGCTCCTTGCATAAGAGCATAAGCGTTGTTTCCCCATCCAAAAACTCGTCTTCCAGCTCCCTCTTGGAAGCCAAAAGAGCGGAGGGAGGTGTAGGGCTGAGAGGTTGGCTCGTCTTACCCCGAGCTTTCTCTTCCTTCCCATTCTCTCCCTCAAGGTCAGAACATACCTTCTTACCTTGACGCTTCCGATCCCACTCCTCCGAGACCTGCGTAGGCGTCATGGGCTTAAGGACTATGGTCTGGCCGTTGTGGGTGAAGGTGTTTCGGTTGGTGAATCCATCGTGCACAACCTTCCTGTCGTATTGCCATGGACGACCTAATAGAATATGACAAGCCTGCATAGGTACTACATCACAAAGAACATTATCCTCATAACGTCCTAGTTTAATAGAAACCTTTACTTGCCTTTGCACTTTCAATTCACCACAGTCATTCATCCAATGCAACTTATAGGGTCTAGGGTGATGAGTCATAGGTAATTGCAGTTTGTTAACCATCTCTAAGCTAGCAATGTTACAACAACTACCACTATCTATGATCATGTTACAAACCTTCCCTTTAATCAAGCACCTAGTATGAAACAAGTTCTCTCTTTGATTATCATCGCATGCTTGTGGTTTAATATGCAATGTCCTCCTAGCAATAAGAGATTCACCAGATTCATACTCAATTTCATCTTCAACATTATCATTTTCATGCAAATCATCATTAGGCTCGTTTTCATGCTCACTTTCAGATTCATATTCACCTAAATGATTGATTAAAAGTGTTTTCTTGTTAGGGCAATCTCTTGCATAATGTCCTCTACCCTGGCACTTAAAGCACACAATATCTCTAGTCCTAGACGAAGAGTTAGAGGTAGGATTACTCCCCTTTGGAGCTGCTGAAACCCCACTAGAATTGCCCTTGTTGTATGGTGAAGGCGTGGAGCTTGTGGGCTGTTTGGCTCGTCCAGCTTGGTCTCCTTGACCGCCGGCTGCATTGCTCCTCTCCTTTTGGTGCGAGGCCTCCTTCCCATACGATCCGCCTTGCTGGCCACGGCTCCCCCTCCATGATTGGGGCTGAGTGTTCGCGTTCCTTCCTCCCGAGTACCTAGACTTGAATTTCCTTTCTACTTTCAAAGCTAGATGGAAAAGGTCAGTCATAGTAGTGTAGGGATATAAATCAATCTCATTTGCCAAATAAGGATGCAAGATACGAAGATACCTGGCCATGGTGGTCTCTTCATCCTCAACCACATCAGCCCTTACCATCGCCACTTGCATGGCATTGTAGCACTCCTCGGCACTCATGGAACCTTGTTTCAAATTTTCCAGCCGCTGTCTTAGCTCCCGGACGTAATGTTGAGGTATGAAACGCCCTCGCATCAACGCCTTCATTTGATCCCAGCTGGCTATGGGTGCGTCCAGATTGCGCCTCCTTTCTTTCACCAAGTTATCCCACCATATGAGGGCATAACCGGAGAACTCAAGGACAGCGAGCTGCACCTTCTTGGTCTCGGCAAAGTTGTGGCAGTTCCACACTTACTCGATCTTGGTCTCCCATTCCATATAGACATCCGGATCACACTTGCCTTCGAAAGCAGGGATCCTCACCTTTATCTTGCCAACTCCGTCTTGCTCCTGCTCACGAGGTCTCATGGGACGCCTATCTCGACCTTCTCGGCGCTCCCTACCTCCCCTTCTTGAGACGCGCTCCCAATTATCCTCCTCCTCGCCCTCATACTCATCATCATAAAGGTCCATATCACTTGGTGATCCTCTTTGGTCCTGAAATCCTTGAAAGCTATTAGCACGATTATGCTCATCCCGAAGGGGAGTGAGCTGGGAACCAAAAGGCACTCTTCTAGGAAGATTGCCCGAGGAATTACGCAATGGATTAGAGTTATGAGGCACTTCCCTGGTTTGGTTTTGGAAACCATGTTGCTGTGATGTGGACGCCAAGTTAGGGTCCGTGTTGTGGGCGTTTTGGTCCTGGCCATCGCCGGTGCCTTGTTGGTGTGCCGCTGAATCGGTGCCCAAGGCTACGCTTGGCACGGGTGGAGGCAACGCCAAGGCTCTCGTCTCCAAGGCCGTCATCCTAGAATTGAGGCGTGTGATGTTGCTGTTGAGTGAGGTCAACAACTTGAACACCTCGGGGTGGATTGGCTCAGGGCTCTTGGGTGTGTTGGTGTTATCACTACTTTCGTTAGACATTCTGCACAATCAGCAAAAACACTTTACAAGCAAACTTGTCAAGTTAGTTTAATCCAAATCAGCCTCTCAAGTGTTTCACTCGCTCTCACTCTCGGTGTGTGATCGAGCTCGTTGTTTCAATCTGCTTGAAATGATCAACAACTCAATTCAAAGATTAGTAAACAACAATTCACGAGAAGATGAAGGCTGGGGAAGAAACGTCCAAGAAAAGAAGACTGAAATCTGTTTAAGAATGGAGATGAATAGAGAAAGAGAACAAACCTCGATTAAGCTTCTCTCACCTTGATTTCCGTAACCAAGTATGAACTTGGAGTGGTTTGTTTAGGTGAGGGTAGGCTGAAAGTGTAAGGTTCGAAAGCTTCTCCAATGGGATCGTCCAACTCAAGAGATGAAGAGGGAAGATGATGATATGTCGCACACCTTAATTACACTATGCACTAGAATAAAATGCAATGATATACTATGAATGAAATAGAAGAATAAAATCTGATTTCTGATTTTCGTTTTTTTTTTTTTTTTTTTTTTTTTTTTGATTTTCTTTTCTTTTTTTTTTTAATCAGAAATAATCAGAAAATACAAATAATTTCGAAATTGAAATAAAATGCTATTCTAAGGTGCAAAATAATTTGCTAGAAATGAGGAGAGGTGGCGATTTGAGTTTGAAATGTTGGTGGCTGAAATCCCTTGATTTTAGGAGAAGGAATAGGCTGGAGGATGGTGGTTGGGCGTGGCTTTTGAATTCAAATGAGCTGAATGGGTTCTCCTTGATATTAGGAGGTGGGTGTGGGATAATGTGGCTGGGATATGGTTTGTTGTTGGTCAACCTTAAAAATAGGAATCAGCTTAGGATTAATTCAAATTTGAATTAATTAAATCAGATTTATGACTCCAATTTAATTAAAACAAATCGGCTGACTTAATCAAGGTGGTGGTCGAATTTGTGGAAGTGGTGGGCGGATTTTGTGAAGGTGGTGGGGCGTTGGTGGTTGTGGTGGCTGAGGGGACGATTTTTTCTTGGCTAAAGGTGTAATTGGCTAGGCAAAACAAACCACTGCGCAAGAACAAACCGATTAGTACTTTCAAGTTCAGATTAAAGAGAGTTGATTAATCGAACCTGATCTCCGGAGGACTCTTTTTGGTATTTTGTAGACTCTTTTGATGGGAACGAAAAGAACGTCGTCAACGCAGCTCTGATACCACTTTGATACGGGGTTAGCCGTGTGGATGCCCGATCTTCGACGTTCACGACTCAACAAGGAAAACACAAGGAAACAATGGTTAGAATTGAATGGAACGAAACTGGAAATGATGAACTCGACTCAACAAGAGGAAAAACGACACAACAAAGAAGCAAACTGAAATGAAGAAACGAAAAGGGAAATTGATAGAAACGACGAGAAGGATAACCCTTCGAGACAACTATTAAACCCCTGGTATGTATTTCAACCAGAATCCTAATAGAATGGACGAAGAACCAACCTTGTACAATCCTACACAACAAGGCGACACCTTGAAGCACAGGAAGGGGGCTCGTGATCGTTGATAAGCACCAAGCTTCGTAGAGGATTGACACAAATCAAACAAACCAAGCTGCGATTCACACACTCAATGAAGCAAAGCTTCAAACTCTCTCTTTTCAAGAGAAAACGATTTCTATATTCTGAATTGTCTAAGTGTTCCAAACCATCAAAACAATACTTATATGTCTCACTTCTGGAAATAAAAGAAATAATTAAAAAGGTCTAATTAATTCTAAGATAGATAGGCCCAAAACAGCATAATAGGCCCAAAATGAAACAAACACTCTTGGGTGCCTAAAATAGGCGTCGGTGCCCAAACGAGGCACACTCGCAGCGCCGGTGCCCAAACGAGGCACACCCGCAGCGCCGGTGCCCAATCGCGGCACTCATGCGACGTCGCTTGTGCCTTGGCTCTCTTCATGGGTGGCGCCCACACTTGCTAGGCACACAGCCTTGGCACATGGCTCCATGCTCGCTCTCGCCTCCTTAGCACAAATCAAACACACAAAGGCATGCATTCCACTTTGTAGCTTCTTAGCTCGGGATCTAGTGATTGGCCCCTCAAAGAGTGTTGGGGCGCTTGGAGGAGGCTGACTGGATGATCCTTCATCACATATTGATTGGTTTGATTTGCCTAGGCTATGGTTTGGAAACCGTTGGTTTCCCTTCTTTTTCTAGTCCATAAATCTTTGAACTAATAGAACTTGATAGAAAGATCACCAAACAACACAAACAGAAGTATACGATTCATGCGATTCCGAATGTTTCTCAAATTCTCAATAACACAACCTTTCTTATTGATTGGTTTGATTTGCCTAGGCTATGGTTTTGGAACCGTTGGTTTCCATTCTTTTTCTCGTAAGCAAATCTTTGAACTAATAGAATGTGATAGAAAGATCACCAAACAATACAAACACAAGCATACGAATCATGCGATTCCGAATGTTTCTCAAATTCTCAATAACCCAACCTTTCATATTGATTGGTTTGATTTGCCTAGGCTATGGTTTGGGAACAGTTGGTTTCCCTTCTTTTTCTAGTCCATAAATCTTTGAACTAATAGAACTTGATAGAAAGATCACCAAACAACAAAAACAGAAGTATACGATTCATGCGATTCCGAATGTTTCTCAAATTCTCAATAACACAACCTTTCTTATTGATTGGTTTGATTAGCCTAGGCTATGGTTTTGGAACCGTTGGTTTCCATTCTTTTTCTCGTAAGCAAATCTTTGAACTAATAGAATGTGATAGAAAGATCACCAAACAATACAAACACAAGCATACGAATCATGCGATTCCGAATGTTTCTCAAATTCTCAATAACCCAACCTTTCATATTGATTGGTTTGATTTGCCTATGCTATGGTTTGGGAACCGTTGGTTTCCCTTCTTTTTCTAGTCCATAAATCTTTGAACTAATAGAACTTGACAGAAAGATCACCAAACAACACAAACAGAAGTATACGATTCATGCGATTCCGAATGTTTCTCAAATTCTCAATAACACAACCTTTCTTATTGATTGGTTTGATTTGCCTAGGCTATGGTTTGCGAACCGTTGGTTTCCATTCTTTTTCTCGTAAACAAATCTTTGAACTAATAGAATGTGATAGAAAGATCACCAAACAATACAAACACAAGCATACGAATCATGCAATTTCGAATGTTTCTCAAATTCTCAATAACACAACCTTTCATATTGATTGGTTTGATTTGCCTAGGCTATAGTTTGGGAACCGTTGATTTCCATTCTTTTTCTCGTAAACAAATCTTTGAAATAATAGAACTTGATAGAAAGATTACCAAACAACACCAACACAAGCATACGAATCATGCGATTTCGAATGTTTCTCAAATTCTCAATAACACAACCTTTCTTATTGATTGGTTTGATTTGCCTAGGCTATGGTTTGGGAACCGTTGATTTCCATTCTTTTTCTAGTCCATAAATCTTTGAACTAATAAAACTTGATAGAAAGATCACCAAACAACACAAACACAAGCATACGAATCATGCGATTCCGAATGTTTCTCAAATTCTCAAAAACACAACCTTTCTTATTGATTGGTTTGATTTGCCTAGGCTATGGTTTGGGAACCGTTGGTTTCCATTCTTTGTCTCTTCCAAAAATCTTTGAACTAATAGAACATGATAGAAAGATCACCAACCAAGACAAACAGAAGCATACGAATCATGCTATTTCGAATTTCTTTCAAATTCTCAATAACACAACCTTTCTTATTGATTGGTTTGATTTGCCTAGGCTATGGTTTGGGAACCGTTCGTTTCCATTCTTTTTCTAGTCCATAAATCTTTGAACTAATAAAACTTGATAGAAAGATCACCAAACAACACAAACACAAGCATACGAATCATGCGATTCCGAATGTTTCTCAAATTCTCAAAAACACAACCTTTTTTATTGATTGGTTTGATTTGCCTAGGCTATGGTTTGGGAACCGTTGGTTTCCATTCTTTGTCTCGTCCAAAAATCTTTGAACTAATAGAACTTGATAGAAAGATCACCAAACAACACAAACAGAAGCATACGAATCATGCTATTTCGAATTTTTCTCAAATTCTCAATAACACAACCTTTCTTATTGATTGGTTTGATTTGCCTAGGCTATGGCTTGGAAACCGTTGGTTTCCATTCTTTTTTTCGTAAACAAATCATTGAACTGATAGAAACGTGATAGAAAGATCACCAAGCAACACAAACACAAGCATACGAATCATGCGATTCCGAATGTTTCTCAAATTCTCAATAACACATCCTTTCTTATTGATTGGTTTGAATTGCCTAGGCTATGGTTTGGGAACCGTTGGTTTCCATTCTTTTTCTCGTAAACAAATCTTTGAACTAATAGAATGTGATAGAAAGATCACCAAACAATACAAACACAAGCATACGAATCATGCGATTTCGAATGTTTCTCAAATTCTCAATAACACAACCTTTCTTATTGATTGGTTTGATTTGCCAAGCTATGGTTTGGGAACCGTTTGTTTCCATTTTTTTTCTAGTCCATAAATCTTTGAACTAATAGAACTTGATAGAATGATCACCAAACAACACAAACAGAAGCATACGAATCATGCGATTCCGAATGTTTCTCAAATTCTCAATAACCCAACCTTTCATAGAACTTGATAGAAAGATCACCAAACAACACAAACAGAAGCATACGAATCATGCGATTCCGAATGTTTCTCAAATTCTCAATAACCCAACCTTTCATATTGATTGGTTTGATTTGCCTAGACTATGGTTTGGGAACCGTTGGTTTCCCTTCTTTTTCTCGTAAACAAATCTTTGAACTAATAGAATGTGATAGAAAGATCACCAAACAATACAAACACAAGCATACGAATCATGCGATTTCGAATGTTTCTTAAATTCTCAATAACATAACCTTTCTTATTGATTGGTTTGATTTGCCAAGCTATGGTTTGGGAACCGTTGGTTTCCATTCTTTTTCTAGTCCATAAATCTTTGAACTAATAGAACTTGATAGAAAGATCACCAAACAACACAAACAGAAGCATACGATTCATGCGATTCCGAATGTTTCTCAAATTCTCAATAACACAACCTTTCTTATTGATTGGTTTGATTTGCCTAGGCTATGGTTTGGGAACCGTTGGTTTCCATTCTTTTTCTCGTAAACAAATCTTTGAACTAATAGAATGTGATAGAAAGATCACCAAACAATACAAATACAAGCATACGAATCATGCGATTTCGAATGTTTCTCAAATTCTCAATAACACAACCTTTCTTATTGATTGGTTTGATTTGCCTAGGCTATGGTTTGGGAACCGTTTGTTTCCATTCTTTTTCTAGTTCAAAAATCTTTGAACTAATAGAACTTGATAGAAAGATCACCAAACAACACAAACAGAAGCATACGAATCATGCGATTCCGAATGTTTCTCAAATTCTCAATAACACAACCTTTCATATTGATTGGTTTGATTTACCTAGGCTATGGTTTGGGAACCGTTGGTTTCCATTCTTTTTCTAGTCCATAAATCTTTGAACTAATAGAACTTGATAGAAAGATCACCAAACAACACAAACACAAGCATACGAATCATGCGATTCCGAATGTTTCTCAAACTCTCAATAACACAACCTTTGTTATTGATTAGTTTGATTTGCGTAGGCTATGGTTTGGGAACCGTTGGTTTCCATTCTTTTTATAGTCCATAAATCTTTGAACTAATAGAGCTTGATAGAAAGATCACCAAACAACATAAACACAAGCATACGAATCCTGCGATTCCGAATGTTTCTCAAATTCTCAATAACACAACCTTTCTTATTGATTGGTTTGATTTCCCTAGGCTATGGTTTAGGAACCGTTGGTTTCCATTCCTTTTCTCGTAAACAAATCTTTGAACTAATAGAAACGTGATAGAAAGATCACCAAGCAACACAAATACAAGCATACGAATCATGCGATTCCGAATGTTTCTCAAATTCTCAATAACACAACCTTTCTTATTGATTGGTTTGATTTGCCTAGGCTATGGTTTGGGAACCGTTGGTTTCAATTCTTTTTCTCGTAAACAAATCTTTGAACTAATAGAATGTGATAGAAAGATCACCAAACAATACAAACACAAGCATACGAATCATGCGATTTCGAATGTTTCTCAAATTCTCAATAACACAACCTTTCTTATTGATTGGTTTGATTTGCCTAGGCTATGGTTTGGGAACCGTTGGTTTCCATTCTTTTTCTAGTCCATAAATCTTTGAACTAATAGAACTTGATAGAAAGATCACCAAACAACACAAACAGAAGCATACGAATCATGCGATTCCGAATGTTTCTCAAATTCTCAATAACACAACCTTTCATATTGATTGGTTTGATTTGCCTAGGCTATGGTTTGGGAACCGTTGATTTCCATTCTTTTTCTAGTCCATAAATCTTTGAACTAATAGAATTTGATAGAAAGATCACCAAACAACACAAACACAAGCATACGAATCATGCGATTCCGAATGTTTCTCAAACTCTCAATAACACAACCTTTGTTATTGATTAGTTTCATTTGCCTAGGCTATGGTTTGGGAACCGTTGGTTTCCATTCTTTTTATAGTCCATAAATCATTGAACTAATAGAACTTGATAGAAAGATCATCAAACAACACAAACACAAGCATACGAATCCTGCGATTCCGAATGTTTCTCAAATTCTCAATAACACAACATTTCTTGTTGATTGGTTTGATTTCCCTAGGCTATGGTTTAGGAACCGTTGGTTTCCATTCTTAATCTCGTAAACAAATCTTTGAACTAATAGAAACGTGATAGAAAGATCACCAAGCAACACAAACACAAGCATACGAATCATGCGATTCTGAATGTTTCTCAAATTCTTAATAACACAACCTTTCTTATTGATTGGTTTGATTTGCCTAGGCTATGGTTTGGGAACCGTTGGTTTCCATTATTTTTCTCGTAAACAAATCTTTGAACTAATAGAATGTGATAGAAAGATCACTAAACAATACAAACACAAGCATACGAATCATGCGATTCCGAATGTTTCTCAAATTCTCACTAACACAACCTTTCTTTTTGATTCATTTGATTTGCCTAGGCTATGGTTTGAGAACCGTTGGTTTCCATTCTTTTTCTAGCCTAAAAATCTTTGAACTAAAAGAACATGATAGAAAGATCACCAAACAACACAAACACAAGCATACGAATCATGCGATTCCGAATGTTTCTCAAATTCTCAAAAACACAACCTTTCTTATTGATTGGTTTGATTTGCCTAGGCTATGGTTTGGGAACCGTTGGTTTCCATTCTTTGTCTCTTCCAAAAATCTTTGAACTAATAGAACATGATAGAAAGATCACCAACCAAGACAAACAGAAGCATACGAATCATGCTATTTCGAATTTCTTTCAAATTCTCAATAACACAACCTTTCTTATTGATTGGTTTGATTTGCCTAGGCTATGGTTTGGGAACCGTTCGTTTCCATTCTTTTTCTAGTCCATAAATCTTTGAACTAATAAAACTTGATAGAAAGATCACCAAACAACACAAACACAAGCATACGAATCATGCGATTCCGAATGTTTCTCAAATTCTCAAAAACACAACCTTTTTTATTGATTGGTTTGATTTGCCTAGGCTATGGTTTGGGAACCGTTGGTTTCCATTCTTTGTCTCGTCCAAAAATCTTTGAACTAATAGAACTTGATAGAAAGATCACCAAACAACACAAACAGAAGCATACGAATCATGCTATTTCGAATTTTTCTCAAATTCTCAATAACACAACCTTTCTTATTGATTGGTTTGATTTGCCTAGGCTATGGCTTGGAAACCGTTGGTTTCCATTCTTTTTTTCGTAAACAAATCATTGAACTGATAGAAACGTGATAGAAAGATCACCAAGCAACACAAACACAAGCATACGAATCATGCGATTCCGAATGTTTCTCAAATTCTCAATAACACATCCTTTCTTATTGATTGGTTTGAATTGCCTAGGCTATGGTTTGGGAACCGTTGGTTTCCATTCTTTTTCTCGTAAACAAATCTTTGAACTAATAGAATGTGATAGAAAGATCACCAAACAATACAAACATAAGCATACGAATCATGCGATTTCGAATGTTTCTCAAATTCTCAATAACACAACCTTTCTTATTGATTGGTTTGATTTGCCAAGCTATGGTTTGGGAACCGTTTGTTTCCATTTTTTTTCTAGTCCATAAATCTTTGAACTAATAGAACTTGATAGAATGATCACCAAACAACACAAACAGAAGCATACGAATCATGCGATTCCGAATGTTTCTCAAATTCTCAATAACCCAACCTTTCATAGAACTTGATAGAAAGATCACCAAACAACACAAACAGAAGCATACGAATCATGCGATTCCGAATGTTTCTCAAATTCTCAATAACCCAACCTTTCATATTGATTGGTTTGATTTGCCTAGACTATGGTTTGGGAACCGTTGGTTTCCCTTCTTTTTCTCGTAAACAAATCTTTGAACTAATAGAATGTGATAGAAAGATCACCAAACAATACAAACACAAGCATACGAATCATGCGATTTCGAATGTTTCTTAAATTCTCAATAACATAACCTTTCTTATTGATTGGTTTGATTTGCCAAGCTATGGTTTGGGAACCGTTGGTTTCCATTCTTTTTCTAGTCCATAAATCTTTGAACTAATAGAACTTGATAGAAAGATCACCAAACAACACAAACAGAAGCATACGATTCATGCGATTCCGAATGTTTCTCAAATTCTCAATAACACAACCTTTCTTATTGATTGGTTTGATTTGCCTAGGCTATGGTTTGGGAACCGTTGGTTTCCATTCTTTTTCTCGTAAACAAATCTTTGAACTAATAGAATGTGATAGAAAGATCACCAAACAATACAAATACAAGCATACGAATCATGCGATTTCGAATGTTTCTCAAATTCTCAATAACACAACCTTTCTTATTGATTGGTTTGATTTGCCTAGGCTATGGTTTGGGAACCGTTTGTTTCCATTATTTTTCTAGTTCAAAAATCTTTGAACTAATAGAACTTGATAGAAAGATCACCAAACAACACAAACAGAAGCATACGAATCATGCGATTCCGAATGTTTCTCAAATTCTCAATAACACAACCTTTCATATTGATTGGTTTGATTTACCTAGGCTATGGTTTGGGAACCGTTGTTTTCCATTCTTTTTCTAGTCCATAAATCTTTGAACTAATAGAACTTGATAGAAAGATCACCAAACAACACAAACACAAGCATACGAATCATGCGATTCCGAATGTTTCTCAAACTCTCAATAACACAACCTTTGTTATTGATTAGTTTGATTTGCGTAGGCTATGGTTTGGGAACCGTTGGTTTCCATTCTTTTTATAGTCCATAAATCTTTGAACTAATAGAGCTTGATAGAAAGATCACCAAACAACATAAACACAAGCATACGAATCCTGCGATTCCGAATGTTTCTCAAATTCTCAATAACACAACCTTTCTTATTGATTGGTTTGATTTCCCTAGGCTATGGTTTAGGAACCGTTGGTTTCCATTCCTTTTCTCGTAAACAAATCTTTGAACTAATAGAAACGTGATAGAAAGATCACCAAGCAACACAAATACAAGCATACGAATCATGCGATTCCGAATGTTTCTCAAATTCTCAATAACACAACCTTTCTTATTGATTGGTTTGATTTGCCTAGGCTATGGTTTGGGAACCGTTGGTTTCAATTCTTTTTCTCGTAAACAAATCTTTGAACTAATAGAATGTGATAGAAAGATCACCAAACAATACAAACACAAGCATACGAATCATGCGATTTCGAATGTTTCTCAAATTCTCAATAACACAACCTTTCTTATTGATTGGTTTGATTTGCCTAGGCTATGGTTTGGGAACCGTTGGTTTCCATTCTTTTTCTAGTCCATAAATCTTTGAACTAATAGAACTTGATAGAAAGATCACCAAACAACACAAACAGAAGCATACGAATCATGCGATTCCGAATGTTTCTCAAATTCTCAATAACACAACCTTTCATATTGATTGGTTTGATTTGCCTAGGCTATGGTTTGGGAACCGTTGATTTCCATTCTTTTTCTAGTCCATAAATCTTTGAACTAATAGAATTTGATAGAAAGATCACCAAACAACACAAACACAAGCATACGAATCATGCGATTCCGAATGTTTCTCAAACTCTCAATAACACAACCTTTGTTATTGATTAGTTTCATTTGCCTAGGCTATGGTTTGGGAACCGTTGGTTTCCATTCTTTTTATAGTCCATAAATCATTGAACTAATAGAACTTGATAGAAAGATCATCAAACAACACAAACACAAGCATACGAATCCTGCGATTCCGAATGTTTCTCAAATTCTCAATAACACAACATTTCTTGTTGATTGGTTTGATTTCCCTAGGCTATGGTTTAGGAACCGTTGGTTTCCATTCTTAATCTCGTAAACAAATCTTTGAACTAATAGAAACGTGATAGAAAGATCACCAAGCAACACAAACACAAGCATACGAATCATGCGATTCTGAATGTTTCTCAAATTCTTAATAACACAACCTTTCTTATTGATTGGTTTGATTTGCCTAGGCTATGGTTTGGGAACCGTTGGTTTCCATTATTTTTCTCGTAAACAAATCTTTGAACTAATAGAATGTGATAGAAAGATCACTAAACAATACAAACACAAGCATACGAATCATGCGATTCCGAATGTTTCTCAAATTCTCACTAACACAACCTTTCTTTTTGATTCATTTGATTTGCCTAGGCTATGGTTTGAGAACCGTTGGTTTCCATTCTTTTTCTAGCCTAAAAATCTTTGAACTAAAAGAACATGATAGAAAGATCACCAAACAACACAAACACAAGCATACGAATCATGCGATTCCGAATGTTTCTCAAATTCTCAATAACACAACCTTTCTTATTGATTGGTTTGATTTGCCTAGGCTATGGTTTGGGAACCGTTGGTTCCCATTCTTTGTCTCGTCGAAAAATCTTTGAACTAATAGAACTTGATAGAAAGATCACCAAACAACACAAACAGAAGCATAAGAATCATGCGATTTCGAATGTTTCTCAAATTTCCAATAACAAAACCTTTCTTATTGATTGGTTTGATTTGTCTAGGCTATGGTGTAGGAACCGTTGGTTTCCATTCTTTTTATCGTAAACAAATCTTTGTACTAGAACTTGATAGAAAGATTACCAAACAACACAAACCCAAGCATAGGAATCATGCGATTCCGAATGTTTCTCAAATTCTCAATAACACAACCTTTCTTATTGATTGGTCTGATTAGCCTAGGCAATGGTTTGGGAACCGTTAGTTTCCATTCTTTTTATAGTCCATAAATCTTTGAACTAATAGAGCTTGATAGAAAGATCACCAATCAACACAAACACAAGCATACGAATCCTGCGATTCCGAATGTTTCTCAAATTCTCAATAACACAACCTTTCTTATTGATTGGTTTGATTTGCCTAGGCTATGGTTTGGGAACCGTTGGTTTCCATTCTTTTTCTAGTCAATAAATCTTTGAACCAATAGAAATTGATAGAAAGATCACCAAACAACATAAACACAAGCATACGAATCATGCGATTCCGAATGTTTCTCAAATTCTCAATAACACAACCTTTCTTATTGATTGGTTTGATTTGCCTAGGCTATGGTTTGGGAACCCTTGGTTTCCATTCTTTTTCTCATAAACAAATCTTTGAACTAATAGAATGTGATAGAAAGATCACCAAACAATACAAACACAGGCATACGAATCATGCGATTTCGAATGTTTCTCAAATTCTCAATAACACAACCTTTCATATTGATTGGTTTGATTTACCTAGGCTATGGTTTGGGAACCGTTGGTTTCCATTCTTTTTCTAGTCCATAAATCTTTGAACTAATAGAACTTGATAGAAAGATCACCAAACAACACAAACACAAGCATACGAATCATGCGATTCCGAATGTTTCTCAAACTCTCAATAACACAACCTTTGTTATTGATTAGTTTGATTTGCCTAGGCTATGGTTTGGGAACCGTTGGTTTCCATTCTTTTTATAGTCCATAAATCTTTGAACTAATAGAGCTTGATAGAAAGATCACCAAACAACATAAACACAAGCATACGAATCATGCGATTCCGAATGTTTCTCAAATTCTCAATAACACAACCTTTCTTATTGATTGGTTTGATTTGCCTAGGCTATGGTTTGGGAACCGTTGGTTTCAATTCTTTTTCTCGTAAACAAATCTTTGAACTAATAGAAACGTGATAGAAAGATCACCAAGCAATACAAACACAAGCATACGAATCATGCGATTCCGAATGTTTCTCAAATTCTCAATAACACAACCTTTCTTATTGATTGGTTTGATTTGCCTAGGCTATGGTTTGGGAACCGTTGGTTTCCATTCTTTTTCTAGTCCATAAATCTTTGAACTAATAGAACTTGATAGAAAGATCACCAAACAACACAAACAGAAGCATACGAATCATGCGATTCCGAATGTTTCTCAAATTCTCAATAACACAACCTTTCATATTGATTGGTTTGATTTGCCTAGGCTATGGTTTGGGAACCGTTGGTTTCCATTCTTTTTCTAGTCCATAAATCTTTGAACTAATAGAATTTGATAGAAAGATCACCAAACAACACAAACACAAGCATACGAATCATGCGATTCCGAATGTTTCTCAAACTCTCAATAACACAACCTTTGTTATTGATTAGTTTCATTTGCCTAGGCTATGGTTTGGGAACCGTTGGTTTCCATTCTTTTTATAGTCCATAAATCTTTGAACTAATAGAGCTTGATAGAAAGATCACCAATCAACACAAACACAAGCATACGAATCCTGCGATTCCGAATGTTTCTCAAATTCTCAATAACACAACCTTTCTTATTGATTGGTTTGATTTGCCTAGGCTATGGTTTGGGAACCGTTGGTTTCCATTCTTTTTCTAGTCAATAAATCTTTGAACCAATAGAAATTGATAGAAAGATCACCAAACAACATAAACACAAGCATACGAATCATGCGATTCCGAATGTTTCTCAAATTCTCAATAACACAACCTTTCTTATTGATTGGTTTGATTTGCCTAGGCTATGGTTTGGGAACCCTTGGTTTCCATTCTTTTTCTCATAAACAAATCTTTGAACTAATAGAATGTGATAGAAAGATCACCAAACAATACAAACACAGGCATACGAATCATGCGATTTCGAATGTTTCTCAAATTCTCAATAACACAACCTTTCATATTGATTGGTTTGATTTACCTAGGCTATGGTTTGGGAACCGTTGGTTTCCATTCTTTTTCTAGTCCATAAATCTTTGAACTAATAGAACTTGATAGAAAGATCACCAAACAACACAAACACAAGCATACGAATCATGCGATTCCGAATGTTTCTCAAACTCTCAATAACACAACCTTTGTTATTGATTAGTTTGATTTGCCTAGGCTATGGTTTGGGAACCGTTGGTTTCCATTCTTTTTATAGTCCATAAATCTTTGAACTAATAGAGCTTGATAGAAAGATCACCAAACAACATAAACACAAGCATACGAATCCTGCGATTCCGAATGTTTCTCAAATTCTCAATAACACAACCTTTCTTATTGATTGGTTTGATTTCCCTAGGCTATGGTTTAGGAACCGTTGGTTTCCATTCCTTTTCTCGTAAACAAATCTTTGAACTAATAGAAACGTGATAGAAAGATCACCAAGCAACACAAATACAAGCATACGAATCATGCGATTCCGAATGTTTCTCAAATTCTCAATAACACAACCTTTCTTATTGATTGGTTTGATTTGCCTAGGCTATGGTTTGGGAACCGTTGGTTTCCATTCTTTTTCTCGTAAACAAATCTTTGAACTAATAGAATGTGATAGAAAGATCACCAAACAATACAAACACAAGCATACGAATCATGCGATTTCGAATGTTTCTCAAATTCTCAATAACACAACCTTTCTTATTGATTGGTTTGATTTGCCTAGGCTATGGTTTGGGAACCGTTGGTTTCCATTCTTTTTCTAGTCCATAAATCTTTGAACTAATAGAACTTGATAGAAAGATCACCAAACAACACAAACAGAAGCATACGAATCATGCGATTCCGAATGTTTCTCAAATTCTCAATAACACAACCTTTCATATTGATTGGTTTGATTTGCCTAGGCTATGGTTTGGGAACCGTTGATTTCCATTCTTTTTATAGTCCATAAATCATTGAACTAATAGAACTTGATAGAAAGATCATCAAACAACACAAACACAAGCATACGAATCCTGCGATTCCGAATGTTTCTCAAATTCTCTATAACACAACATTTCTTGTTGATTGGTTTGATTTCCCTAGGCTATGGTTTAGGAACCGTTGGTTTCCATTCTTAATCTCGTAAACAAATCTTTGAACTAATAGAAACGTGATAGAAAGATCACCAAGCAACACAAACACAAGCATACGAATCATGCGATTCTGAATGTTTCTCAAATTCTTAATAACACAACCTTTCTTATTGATTGGTTTGATTTGCCTAGGCTATGGTTTGGGAACCGTTGGTTTCCATTATTTTTCTCGTAAACAAATCTTTGAACTAATAGAATGTGATAGAAAGATCACTAAACAATACAAACACAAGCATACGAATCATGCGATTCCGAATGTTTCTCAAATTCTCACTAACACAACCTTTCTTTTTGATTCATTTGATTTGCCTAGGCTATGGTTTGAGAACCGTTGGTTTCCATTCTTTTTCTAGCCTAAAAATCTTTGAACTAAAAGAACATGATAGAAAGATCACCAAACAACACAAACACAAGCATACGAATCATGCGATACCGAATGTTTCTCAAATTCTCAATAACACAACCTTTCTTATTGATTGGTTTGATTTGCCTAGGCTATGGTTTGGGAACCGTTGGTTCCCATTCTTTGTCTCGTCGAAAAATCTTTGAACTAATAGAACTTGATAGAAAGATCACCAAACAACACAAACAGAAGCATAAGAATCATGCGATTTCGAATGTTTCTCAAATTTCCAATAACAAAACCTTTCTTATTGATTGGTTTGATTTGTCTAGGCTATGGTGTAGGAACCGTTGGTTTCCATTCTTTTTATCGTAAACAAATCTTTGTACTAGAACTTGATAGAAAGATTACCAAACAACACAAACCCAAGCATAGGAATCATGCGATTCCGAATGTTTCTCAAATTCTCAATAACACAACCTTTCTTATTGATTGGTTTGATTTGCCTAGGCAATGGTTTGGGAACCGTTAGTTTCCATTCTTTTTATAGTCCATAAATCTTTGAACTAATAGAGCTTGATAGAAAGATCACCAATCAACACAAACACAAGCATACGAATCCTGCGATTCCGAATGTTTCTCAAATTCTCAATAACACAACCTTTCTTATTGATTGGTTTGATTTGCCTAGGCTATGGTTTGGGAACCGTTGGTTTCCATTCTTTTTCTAGTCAATAAATCTTTGAACCAATAGAAATTGATAGAAAGATCACCAAACAACATAAACACAAGCATACGAATCATGCGATTCCGAATGTTTCTCAAATTCTCAATAACACAACCTTTCTTATTGATTGGTTTGATTTGCCTAGGCTATGGTTTGGGAACCCTTGGTTTCCATTCTTTTTCTCATAAACAAATCTTTGAACTAATAGAATGTGATAGAAAGATCACCAAACAATACAAACACAGGCATACGAATCATGCGATTTCGAATGTTTCTCAAATTCTCAATAACACAACCTTTCTTATTGATTGGTTTGATTTGCCTAGGCTATGGTGTGGGAACCGTTGGTTTCCATTTTTTTTCTAGTCCATAAATCTTTGAACTAATAGAACTTGATGGAAAGATCACCAAACAACACAAACAGAAGCATACGAATCATGCGATTCCGAATGTTTCTCAAATTCTCAATAACCCAACCTTTCATATTGATTGGTTTGATTTGCCGAGGCTATGGTTTGGGAACCGTTGGTTTCCATTCTTTTTCTAGTCCATAAATCTTTGAACTAATAGAACTTGATAGAAAGATCACCAAACAACACAAACAGAAGCATACGATTCAGGCGATTCCGAATGTTTCTCAAATTCTCAATAACACAACCTTTCTTATTGATTGGTTTGATTTGCCTAGGCTATGGTTTGGGAACTGTTGGTTTCCATTCTTTTTCTCGTAAACAAATCTTTGAACTAATAGAATGTGATAGAAAGATCACCAAAAAATACAAACACAAGCATACGAATCATGCGATTTCGAATGTTTCTCAAATTCTCAATAACACAACCTTTCATATTGATTGGTTTGATTTGCCTAGGCTATGGTTTGGGAACCGTTGGTTTCCATTCTTTTTCTCGTAAACAAATCTTTGAACTAATAGAGCTTGATAGAAAGATCACCAAACAACACCAACAGAAGCATACGAATCATGCGATTTTGAATGTTTCTCAAATTCTCAATAACACAACCTTTCTTATTGATTGGTTTGATTTGCCTAGGCTATGGTTTGGGAACCGTTGATTTCCATTCTTTTTCAAGTCTATAAATCCTTGAACTAATAGAACTTGATAGAAAGATCACCAAACAACACAAACACAAGCATACGAATCATGCGATTCTGAATGTTTCTCAAACTCTCAATAACACATCCTTTGTTATTGATTAGTTTGATTTGCCTAGGCTATGGTTTGGGAACCATTGGTTTCCATTCTTTTTATAGTCCATAAATCTTTGAACTATTAGAACTTGATAGAAAGATCACCAAACAACACAAACACAAGCATACGAATTCTGCGATTCCGAATGTTTCTCAAATTCTCAATAACACAACCTTTCTTATTGATTGGTTTGATTTCCCTAGGATATGGTTTGGGAACCGTTGGTTTCCATTCTTTTTCTCGTAAACAACTCTTTGAACTAATAGAAACGTGATAGAAAGATCACCAAGCAACACAAACACAAGCATACGAATCATGCGATTCCGAATGTTTCTCAAATTCCCAATAACTCAACGTTTCTTATTGATTGGTTTGATTTGCCTAGGCAATGGTTTGGGAACCGTTAGTTTCCATTATTTTTATAGTCCATAAATCTTTGAACTAATAGAGCCTGATAGAAAGATCACCAAACAACAAAAACACAAGCATACGAATCATACGATTTCGAATGTTTCTCAAATTCTCAATAACACAACCTTTCTTATTGATTGGTTTGATTTGCCTAGGCTATGGTTTGGGAACCGTTGGTTTCCATTCTTTTTCTAGTCCATAAATCTTTGAACTAATAGAAATTGATAGAAAGATCACCAAACAACACAAACAAAAGCATATGAATCATACGATTCCGAATGTTTCTCAAATTCTCAATAACACAACCTTTCTTATTGATTGGTTTGATTTGCCTAGGCTATGGTTTGGGAACTGTTGGTTTCCATTCTTTTTCTCGTAAACAAATCTTTGAACTAATAGAATGTGATAGAAAGATCACCAAACAATACAAACACAAGCATACGAATCATGCGATTTCGAATGTTTCTCAAATTCTCAATAACACAACCTTTCTTATTGATTGGTTTGATTTGCCTAGGCTATGGTTTGGGAACCGTTGGTTTCCATTCTTTTTCTAGTCCATAAATCTTTGAACTAATAGAACTTGATAGAAAGATCACCAAACAACACAAACAGAAGCATACGAATCATGCGATTCCGAATGTTTCTCAAATTCTCAATAACACAACCTTTCATATTGATTGGTTTGATTTGCCTAGGCTATGGTTTGGGAACCGTTGATTTCCATTCTTTTTCTAGTCCATAAATCTTTGAACTAATAGAATTTGATAGAAAGATCACCAAACAACACAAACACAAGCATACGAATCATGCGATTCCGAATGTTTCTCAAACTCTCAATAACACAACCTTTGTTATTGATTAGTTTCATTTGCCTAGGCTATGGTTTGGGAACCGTTGGTTTCCATTCTTTTTATAGTCCATAAATCATTGAACTAATAGAACTTGATAGAAAGATCATCAAACAACACAAACACAAGCATACGAATCCTGCGATTCCGAATGTTTCTCAAATTCTCTATAACACAACATTTCTTGTTGATTGGTTTGATTTCCCTAGGCTATGGTTTAGGAACCGTTGGTTTCCATTCTTAATCTCGTAAACAAATCTTTGAACTAATAGAAACGTGATAGAAAGATCACCAAGCAACACAAACACAAGCATACGAATCATGCGATTCTGAATGTTTCTCAAATTCTTAATAACACAACCTTTCTTATTGATTGGTTTGATTTGCCTAGGCTATGGTTTGGGAACCGTTGGTTTCCATTATTTTTCTCGTAAACAAATCTTTGAACTAATAGAATGTGATAGAAAGATCACTAAACAATACAAACACAAGCATACGAATCATGCGATTCCGAATGTTTCTCAAATTCTCACTAACACAACCTTTCTTTTTGATTCATTTGATTTGCCTAGGCTATGGTTTGAGAACCGTTGGTTTCCATTCTTTTTCTAGCCTAAAAATCTTTGAACTAAAAGAACATGATAGAAAGATCACCAAACAACACAAACACAAGCATACGAATCATGCGATACCGAATGTTTCTCAAATTCTCAATAACACAACCTTTCTTATTGATTGGTTTGATTTGCCTAGGCTATGGTTTGGGAACCGTTGGTTCCCATTCTTTGTCTCGTCGAAAAATCTTTGAACTAATAGAACTTGATAGAAAGATCACCAAACAACACAAACAGAAGCATAAGAATCATGCGATTTCGAATGTTTCTCAAATTTCCAATAACAAAACCTTTCTTATTGATTGGTTTGATTTGTCTAGGCTATGGTGTAGGAACCGTTGGTTTCCATTCTTTTTATCGTAAACAAATCTTTGTACTAGAACTTGATAGAAAGATTACCAAACAACACAAACCCAAGCATAGGAATCATGCGATTCCGAATGTTTCTCAAATTCTCAATAACACAACCTTTCTTATTGATTGGTTTGATTTGCCTAGGCAATGGTTTGGGAACCGTTAGTTTCCATTCTTTTTATAGTCCATAAATCTTTGAACTAATAGAGCTTGATAGAAAGATCACCAATCAACACAAACACAAGCATACGAATCCTGCGATTCCGAATGTTTCTCAAATTCTCAATAACACAACCTTTCTTATTGATTGGTTTGATTTGCCTAGGCTATGGTTTGGGAACCGTTGGTTTCCATTCTTTTTCTAGTCAATAAATCTTTGAACCAATAGAAATTGATAGAAAGATCACCAAACAACATAAACACAAGCATACGAATCATGCGATTCCGAATGTTTCTCAAATTCTCAATAACACAACCTTTCTTATTGATTGGTTTGATTTGCCTAGGCTATGGTTTGGGAACCCTTGGTTTCCATTCTTTTTCTCATAAACAAATCTTTGAACTAATAGAATGTGATAGAAAGATCACCAAACAATACAAACACAGGCATACGAATCATGCGATTTCGAATGTTTCTCAAATTCTCAATAACACAACCTTTCTTATTGATTGGTTTGATTTGCCTAGGCTATGGTGTGGGAACCATTGGTTTCCATTCTTTTTCTAGTCCATAAATCTTTGAACTAATAGAACTTGATGGAAAGATCACCAAACAACACAAACAGAAGCATACGAATCATGCGATTCCGAATGTTTCTCAAATTCTCAATAACCCAACCTTTCATATTGATTGGTTTGATTTGCCTAGGCTATGGTTTGGGAACCGTTGATTTCCATTCTTTTTCAAGTCTATAAATCCTTGAACTAATAGAACTTGATAGAAAGATCACCAAACAACACAAACACAAGCATACGAATCATGCGATTCTGAATGTTTCTCAAACTCTCAATAACACATCCTTTGTTATTGATTAGTTTGATTTGCCTAGGCTATGGTTTGGGAACCATTGGTTTCCATTCTTTTTATAGTCCATAAATCTTTGAACTATTAGAACTTGATAGAAAGATCACCAAACAACACAAACACAAGCATACGAATTCTGCGATTCCGAATGTTTCTCAAATTCTCAATAACACAACCTTTCTTATTGATTGGTTTGATTTCCCTAGGATATGGTTTGGGAACCGTTGGTTTCCATTCTTTTTCTCGTAAACAACTCTTTGAACTAATAGAAACGTGATAGAAAGATCACCAAGCAACACAAACACAAGCATACGAATCATGCGATTCCGAATGTTTCTCAAATTCCCAATAACTCAACGTTTCTTATTGATTGGTTTGATTTGCCTAGGCAATGGTTTGGGAACCGTTAGTTTCCATTATTTTTATAGTCCATAAATCTTTGAACTAATAGAGCCTGATAGAAAGATCACCAAACAACAAAAACACAAGCATACGAATCATACGATTTCGAATGTTTCTCAAATTCTCAATAACACAACCTTTCTTATTGATTGGTTTGATTTGCCTAGGCTATGGTTTGGGAACCGTTGGTTTCCATTCTTTTTCTAGTCCATAAATCTTTGAACTAATAGAAATTGATAGAAAGATCACCAAACAACACAAACAAAAGCATATGAATCATACGATTCCGAATGTTTCTCAAATTCTCAATAACACAACCTTTCTTATTGATTGGTTTGATTTGCCTAGGCTATGGTTTGGGAACTGTTGGTTTCCATTCTTTTTCTCGTAAACAAATCTTTGAACTAATAGAATGTGATAGAAAGATCACCAAACAATACAAACACAAGCATACGAATCATGCGATTTCGAATGTTTCTCAAATTCTCAATAACACAACCTTTCTTATTGATTGGTTTGATTTGCCTAGGCTATGGTTTGGGAACCGTTGGTTTCCATTCTTTTTCTAGTCCATAAATCTTTGAACTAATAGAACTTGATAGAAAGATCACCAAACAACACAAACAGAAGCATACGAATCATGCGATTCCGAATGTTTCTCAAATTCTCAATAACACAACCTTTCATATTGATTGGTTTGATTTGCCTAGGCTATGGTTTGGGAACCGTTGATTTCCATTCTTTTTCTAGTCCATAAATCTTTGAACTAATAGAATTTGATAGAAAGATCACCAAACAACACAAACACAAGCATACGAATCATGCGATTCCGAATGTTTCTCAAACTCTCAATAACACAACCTTTGTTATTGATTAGTTTCATTTGCCTAGGCTATGGTTTGGGAACCGTTGGTTTCCATTCTTTTTATAGTCCATAAATCATTGAACTAATAGAACTTGATAGAAAGATCATCAAACAACACAAACACAAGCATACGAATCCTGCGATTCCGAATGTTTCTCAAATTCTCTATAACACAACATTTCTTGTTGATTGGTTTGATTTCCCTAGGCTATGGTTTAGGAACCGTTGGTTTCCATTCTTAATCTCGTAAACAAATCTTTGAACTAATAGAAACGTGATAGAAAGATCACCAAGCAACACAAACACAAGCATACGAATCATGCGATTCTGAATGTTTCTCAAATTCTTAATAACACAACCTTTCTTATTGATTGGTTTGATTTGCCTAGGCTATGGTTTGGGAACCGTTGGTTTCCATTATTTTTCTCGTAAACAAATCTTTGAACTAATAGAATGTGATAGAAAGATCACTAAACAATACAAACACAAGCATACGAATCATGCGATTCCGAATGTTTCTCAAATTCTCACTAACACAACCTTTCTTTTTGATTCATTTGATTTGCCTAGGCTATGGTTTGAGAACCGTTGGTTTCCATTCTTTTTCTAGCCTAAAAATCTTTGAACTAAAAGAACATGATAGAAAGATCACCAAACAACACAAACACAAGCATACGAATCATGCGATACCGAATGTTTCTCAAATTCTCAATAACACAACCTTTCTTATTGATTGGTTTGATTTGCCTAGGCTATGGTTTGGGAACCGTTGGTTCCCATTCTTTGTCTCGTCGAAAAATCTTTGAACTAATAGAACTTGATAGAAAGATCACCAAACAACACAAACAGAAGCATAAGAATCATGCGATTTCGAATGTTTCTCAAATTTCCAATAACAAAACCTTTCTTATTGATTGGTTTGATTTGTCTAGGCTATGGTGTAGGAACCGTTGGTTTCCATTCTTTTTATCGTAAACAAATCTTTGTACTAGAACTTGATAGAAAGATTACCAAACAACACAAACCCAAGCATAGGAATCATGCGATTCCGAATGTTTCTCAAATTCTCAATAACACAACCTTTCTTATTGATTGGTTTGATTTGCCTAGGCAATGGTTTGGGAACCGTTAGTTTCCATTCTTTTTATAGTCCATAAATCTTTGAACTAATAGAGCTTGATAGAAAGATCACCAATCAACACAAACACAAGCATACGAATCCTGCGATTCCGAATGTTTCTCAAATTCTCAATAACACAACCTTTCTTATTGATTGGTTTGATTTGCCTAGGCTATGGTTTGGGAACCGTTGGTTTCCATTCTTTTTCTAGTCAATAAATCTTTGAACCAATAGAAATTGATAGAAAGATCACCAAACAACATAAACACAAGCATACGAATCATGCGATTCCGAATGTTTCTCAAATTCTCAATAACACAACCTTTCTTATTGATTGGTTTGATTTGCCTAGGCTATGGTTTGGGAACCCTTGGTTTCCATTCTTTTTCTCATAAACAAATCTTTGAACTAATAGAATGTGATAGAAAGATCACCAAACAATACAAACACAGGCATACGAATCATGCGATTTCGAATGTTTCTCAAATTCTCAATAACACAACCTTTCTTATTGATTGGTTTGATTTGCCTAGGCTATGGTGTGGGAACCATTGGTTTCCATTCTTTTTCTAGTCCATAAATCTTTGAACTAATAGAACTTGATGGAAAGATCACCAAACAACACAAACAGAAGCATACGAATCATGCGATTCCGAATGTTTCTCAAATTCTCAATAACCCAACCTTTCATATTGATTGGTTTGATTTGCCGAGGCTATGGTTTGGGAACCGTTGGTTTCCATTCTTTTTCTAGTCCATAAATCTTTGAACTAATAGAACTTGATAGAAAGATCACCAAACAACACAAACAGAAGCATACGATTCAGGCGATTCCGAATGTTTCTCAAATTCTCAATAACACAACCTTTCTTATTGATTGGTTTGATTTGCCTAGGCTATGGTTTGGGAACTGTTGGTTTCCATTCTTTTTCTCGTAAACAAATCTTTGAACTAATAGAATGTGATAGAAAGATCACCAAAAAATACAAACACAAGCATACGAATCATGCGATTTCGAATGTTTCTCAAATTCTCAATAACACAACCTTTCATATTGATTGGTTTGATTTGCCTAGGCTATGGTTTGGGAACCGTTGGTTTCCATTCTTTTTCTCGTAAACAAATCTTTGAACTAATAGAGCTTGATAGAAAGATCACCAAACAACACCAACAGAAGCATACGAATCATGCGATTTTGAATGTTTCTCAAATTCTCAATAACACAACCTTTCTTATTGATTGGTTTGATTTGCCTAGGCTATGGTTTGGGAACCGTTGATTTCCATTCTTTTTCAAGTCTATAAATCCTTGAACTAATAGAACTTGATAGAAAGATCACCAAACAACACAAACACAAGCATACGAATCATGCGATTCTGAATGTTTCTCAAACTCTCAATAACACATCCTTTGTTATTGATTAGTTTGATTTGCCTAGGCTATGGTTTGGGAACCATTGGTTTCCATTCTTTTTATAGTCCATAAATCTTTGAACTATTAGAACTTGATAGAAAGATCACCAAACAACACAAACACAAGCATACGAATTCTGCGATTCCGAATGTTTCTCAAATTCTCAATAACACAACCTTTCTTATTGATTGGTTTGATTTCCCTAGGATATGGTTTGGGAACCGTTGGTTTCCATTCTTTTTCTCGTAAACAACTCTTTGAACTAATAGAAACGTGATAGAAAGATCACCAAGCAACACAAACACAAGCATACGAATCATGCGATTCCGAATGTTTCTCAAATTCCCAATAACTCAACGTTTCTTATTGATTGGTTTGATTTGCCTAGGCAATGGTTTGGGAACCGTTAGTTTCCATTATTTTTATAGTCCATAAATCTTTGAACTAATAGAGCTTGATAGAAAGATCACCAAACAACAAAAACACAAGCATACGAATCATACGATTTCGAATGTTTCTCAAATTCTCAATAACACAACCTTTCTTATTGATTGGTTCGATTTGCCTAGGCTATGGTTTGGGAACCGTTGGTTTCCATTCTTTTTCTAGTCCATAAATCTTTGAACTAATAGAAATTGATAGAAAGATCACCAAACAACACAAACAAAAGCATATGAATCATACGATTCCGAATGTTTCTCAAATTCTCAATAACACAACCTTTCTTATTGATTGGTTTGATTTGCCTAGGCTATGGTTTGGGAACCCTTGGTTTCCATTCTTTTTCTCGTAAACAAATCTTTGAACTAATATAATGTGATAGAAAGATCACCAAACAATACAAACACAAGCATACGAATCATGCGATTTCGAATGTTTCTCAAATTCTCAATAACACAACCTTTCTTATTGATTGGTTTGATTTGCCTAGGCTATGGTGTGGGAACCGTTGGTTTCCATTCTTTTTCTAGTCCATAAATCTTTGAACTAATAGAACTTGATAGAAAGATCACCAAACAACACAAACAGAAGCATACGAATCATGCGATTCCGAATGTTTCTCAAATTCTCAATAACCCAACCTTTTATATTGAGTGGTTTGATTTGCCGAGGCTATGGTTTGGGAACCGTTGGTTTCCATTCTTTTTCTAATCCATAAATCTTTGAACTAATAGAACTTGATAGAAAGATCACCAAACAACACAAACAGAAGCATACGATTCATGCGATTCCGAATGTTTCTCAAATTCTCAATAACACATCCATTCTTATTGATTGGTTTGATTTGCCTAGGCTATGGTTTGGGAACCGTTGGTTTCCATTCTTTTTCTCGTAAACAAATCTTTGAACTAATAGAATGTGATAGAAAGATCACCAAACAATACAAACACAAGCATACGAATCATGCGATTTCGAATGTTTCTCAAATTCTCAGTAACACAACCTTTCATATTGATTGGTTTGATTTGCCTAGGCTATGGTTTAGGAACCGTTGGTTTCCATTCTTTTTCTCGTAAAAAAATCTTTGAACTAATAGAACTTGATAGAAAGATCACCAAACAACACCAACAGAAGCATACGAATCATGCGATTTTGAATGTTTCTCAAATTCTCAATAACACAACCTTTCTAATTGATTGGTTTGATTGGCCTAGGCTATGGTTTGGGAACCGTTGATTTCCATTCTTTTTCTAGTCCATAAATCTTTGAACTAATAGAACATGATAGAAAGATCACCAAACAACACAAACACAAGCATACGAATCATGCGATTCCGAATGTTTCTCAAACTTTCAATAACACATCCTTTGTTATTGATTAGTTTGATTTGCCTAGGCTATGGTTTGGGAACCGTTGGTTTCCATTCTTTTTATAGTCCATAAATCTTTGAACTAATAGAACTTGATAGAAAGATCACCAAACAACACAAACACAAGCATACGAATCCTGCGATTCCGAATGTTTCTCAAATTCTCAATAACACAACCTTTTTTATTGATTGGTTTGATTTCCCTAGGATATGGTTTGGGAACCGTTGTTTTCCATTCTTTTTCTCGTAAACAAATCTTTGGACTAATAGAAACGTGATAGAAAGATCACCAAGCAACACAAACACAAGCATAAGAATCATGCGATTCCGAATGTTTCTCAAATTCTCAATAACACAACCTTTCATATGGATTGGTTTGATTTGCCTAGGATATGGTTTGGGAACCGTTGGTTTCCATTCTTTTTCTCGTAAACAAATCTTTGAACTAATAGAACTTGATAGAAAGATCACCAAACAACACCAACACAAGCATACGATTCATGCGATTCCGAATGTTTCTCAAATTCTCAATAACACAACCTTTGTTATTGATTGGTTTGATTTGCCTAGGCTATGGTTTGGGAACCGTTGGTTTCAATTATTTTTCTAGTCCATAAATCTTTGAACTAATAGAACTTGATAGAAAGATCACCAAACAACAAAAACACAAGCACACGAATCATGCGATTCTGAATGTTTCTCAAATTCTCAAGAACGCAACCTTTCTTATTGATTTGTTTGATTTGCCTAGGCTATGGTTTGGGAACCGCCGGTTTCAATTCTTTTTCCAGTCCATAATCCTTTGAACTAATAGAACTTGATAGAAAGATCACAAAACAACACAAACACAAGCATACGATTCATGCGATTCCTAATGTTTCTCAAACTCTCAATAACACAACCTTTCTTATTGATTGGTTTGATTTGCCTAGGCTATGGTTTAGGAACCGTTGGTTTCCATTCTTTTTCTCGTCCAAAAATCTTTGAACTAATAGAACTTTATAGAAAGATCACAAAACAACACAAACAAAAGCATACGAATCATGCGATTCCGAATGTTTCTCAAATTCTCAATAACTCAACCTTTCTTATTGATTGGTTTGATTTGCCTAGGCTATAGTTTGGGAACCGTTGGTTTCCATTCTTTTTCTCGTAAACAAATTTTTGAACTAATAGAACTTGATAGAAAGATCACCAAACAACACCAACACAAGCATACGATTCATGCGATTCCGAATGTTTCTCAAATTCTCAATAACACAACCTTTCTTATTGATTGGTTTGATTTGCCTAGGCTATGGTTTGGGAACCGTTGGTTTCCATTCTTTTTCTCGTAAACAAATTTTGGAACTAATAGAACTTGATAGAAAGATCACCAAACAACACTAACACAAGCATACGATTCATGCGATTCCGAATGCTTCTCAAATTCTCAATAACACAACCTTTCTTATTGATTGGTTTGATTTGCCTAGGCTATGGTTTGGGAACCGTTGGTTTCAATTCTTTTTCTAGTCCATAAATCTTTGAACTAATAGAACTTGATAAAAAGATCACCAAACAACAAAAACACAAGCAGACGAATCATGCGATTCCGAATGTTTCTCAAATTCTCAATAACACAGCCTTTCTTATTGATTGGTTTGATTTGCCTAGGATATGGTTTGGGAATCGCTGGTTTCCATTCTTTTTCCAGTCCATAATCCTTTGAACTAATAGAACTTGATAGAAAGATCACCAAACAACACAAACACAAGCATACGAATCATGCGATTCCGAATGTTTCTCAAACTCTCAATAACACAACCTTTCTTTAATTATTGGTTTTATTTGCCTAGGCTATGGTTTGGGAAACGTTGGTTTCCATTCTCTTTCTAATAGAACCGAAATTATATCACATCTAGAAAAATCCTATCTAGTACGATTCGGATCTATCTAGTTAGGAGCATATCTTGTAGAAGCTCTATCTTAGAAACCCCTATATATACAAGGGGAGGGGTCACACATTGTACACATTATCATTATTCACACACATAATAACATCACACACGTTCATCAATACAATTTACACGTTTATTCTCATCGTTTTTTTCGTTCTCTTTGTTTCGTTCTAGCCCGATTTAGGCTAAGGGGTCGTTGATCTTGCTCAGACGATTCCTAGCTCAAACATTGCTTATAGGAGAACTCAACTTCATCCTGGGGCTTCTAATTAACCAACTTAAGGATGGGACGCGTATTCACCAACAGAAGTACGTCGGAGAGATGCTCGAGAAGTACGACATGAATACGTCCAAGCCTGTTGCTACTCCTTGTTCTCCCAACTCGCGTCTTTACGCAGATGAGCAAGGGAAGAATGTTGATCAAAAGCTCTATCGTAGGATGATTGGTTCCTTGCTTTATTTGACCGCAAGCCGTCCAGACATCATGTTTGCCGTTTACTTGTGTGCACGCTTCCAAGTGAATCCAAAGGAGTCCCACATGCAAGAAGTCAAGAGGATCTTCAGATATCTCAAGGGACGCGACGATCTCTATCTTTGGTATTTAAGGAAGTCATCCCTCAAGCTTGTTGGCTACTCGGACGCTGATTATGCTGGTCATGTAATTGATAGAAAAAGCACTTCAGGAATGGCTCAATTTCTTGGTTCATGCTTAGTCTCTTGGGGATCAAAGAAACAGAACTCTGTGGCGCTTTCTACTGCGGAAGCTGAGTACATTGTTGTTGCCTCGTGCTGTTCACAAGTCATCTGGATCAAATATCAACTTAAGGACTATGGTATAAATCTTGAAACTATTCCTATTCTTTGTGATAATACCAGTGCTATTGAAATTGTTAAGAATCCTGTCATTCATTCTCGCACAAAGCATATTCATATAAGGCATCATTTCTTGCGAGATAATGTGGAACTAGGACTTATTAGTATGGGGCATGTAAGGACTGAGGACCAAGTAGCTACTATTTTCACCAAGGCACTTGATAGACGTCCCTTTGAGCATCTCAGGTTGCTCTTGGGGATGATAATTTGTAAGTAGCAAGTCCCATTCTACTACTCCCTCAGTGCTTGGCTATGTTTAGTAGATTCTAAGTGATTAAGGACTATCATGCATTAAATTCATCTTTGCAAGGACGCTAGTCTAAAACTTTATTTGTATGCTACTTTAGAACGCCATTCAATTTTCTCTATTGTCTTGAAAAGAGTATCCTTGATCACCCAACCCACATCATAAGCCGAAATGATGGGAACTTTAAGCTTACCCTAGCCGAGAACTTTGCAAAAGCGTCCTATGAGCTTCATATTTTCTTTACGGGACGTACTTGCTTGGTTCTTATATGGTTCGAAAGGTGATCACAGGGACGTTTGCTCATGTTCTTATTTTGCTAAAGAGGTAATTGTGGTAAGTCAGAAAGGACGCCAGTTGTTCAGGATCATTCACTATGGGATGCTCTATGTTGAGATTTGATCAGGCAGTTATGGAACATGAAGCGTCGTGGGATTTGAATTTTGAACTTTGAACTTTGCGTGTGGAAGACAGTTCTAACCGCCGCCCAATACTTAAGTGGGAAGGTTTGCCAAGTGTTGATCAGGGATTCACTGTACTAATTACAAGCGTACCCCTGGCTCCCCTATATAAACCAACTCCTTCTCCCACTCAAAGTTTACCGTTTCCAAAATCTTCCTCGCTCACAAATTTGCTCTGCCATCTCTTTAAAAGTCCGATCACTTTTTCTCACTAGAACCCACCAGAAAATGTCTCAACTACTGAAGGACGTGGCCGGAGTTTCTACTGGCGGGGAGAAGAGAAAGCTAGTGATGTCCCACACAATTTAAAAGCCAAAGCAAATCAAGCCGGATGAATCTCTAGTGGACTTCATTGACAAGAATCCCAGAACGCTCTACAGGCTGATCAGGGAACGCATGAGCAAGCCTGATGTTGACCCGGTTACACACAAGAACTATGAGACGTTCATTAACAGGTTCACTCTTCCTACTCTTCGCAAGCATGGTTATGAAGATAGGAACTATGGTACAAGTGAACTCTTATTTGTCAACCTATATGGTGTTGAGCATCTTCCCACCCTCCTTAACTTCATCCCTGACCTACATAACGCCGTCCTTCCGGTCATACCCATGTACCCACAAAGCTCCCTGGCCTTCCGGATGTTACAACAACAAAGATCTAGGCCTTCACCTCCTCCCCCACAAAAGATCCTACCAGCAAAACGTCTTGCCCCCCAACAGTCCCCTCTTTCAAAATCATCTCTACCCAAACCAACTTCATCCAAACCAATCCAAATAATGGACAAATTCCCTCCGGAACTCTCTGAGGGTAGAAGCAAGAGAGTCCACGATAAACGGCCCCTCAAAAAGGCCAAAACCTCAAAAGCTTCACAAAAACCCATCTCCACGAAAGTCCCATCCTCCAAATCAAAATCTTCCAAAAGAGCTCCTTTTCCTCCCCCCATCCATATAGAACAATTGCCAACTCCCTTCTCTTCCCCACCAAAAGACCCAAGCAACATAGCTCTCATCTCCTACTGCCCCTCACCCATTAATTTTGCCAACTTTCCCTCTACTCCTGCCCACATATCCCATCTCAAGGACCCAGAGACCCCAAGGTCTAGACGTCCCTCCTCTGAAAGGGACGCTCAATCAGCACCTGAGAACGCTGAGGCTCGTCCTGCCGTTGGACATACCTTCCAACGAAGGAAGGCCGGGACTACTCCAAAGGTCTTGGTCACAAAGACGGTCGAGCCAGAGCATGTGCCGTCCTCCAGCTCCTCCTCAGCTAGCTCCTCCTCAGAAAGCAACAAGCAGGAGACGCTTATCGTTGAGTCCTCCCCACTGATTGATATTATAGGGGACTCCAACGATGAGGCTGAAGGATTTGAAAGTGCTCAAGCTGTGGCTGATGAGCAAATAGTTGAAAAAGTTGCTGAAATTGTTGAATTACCCGATGATGTTGTTGAGCAACAGGTCACTCAAGAGAAGGACGCCGAGCTCAGTCTGGATGAGGAGCTTGCGCGTGATGCTGTGGAAGTTGCTTCATATGAACTTCCAGTCCTTGCAATCCTCCAACCCCAACCCCAACCCCAACCAATAGAAGCTGAGTTTGTTGAAACTACTGAACAGGATGCTCAGGATGTTGCACAACCGTCCCAACAGGAGACTCAAGATCAACCTGCTAAACATGAGAACGCCACTCCAGGTGGCAATGATCAAGCTGAAACTGTCCAAGGCACAGAGGACGCTGGTGATAACAGTGCCGAGGACGACAGCGATGAGTCTGACGAGGACGATGACGATGATGAGCCTGAATCTCCCAAGAGGAAAGGGAAGAAGAAGAAGAAGAACGACGGGCCAGTCCATATCCTAGGTCCTCTACTCTACAAAGAGGACTGGCTAGCATCGTTTGATGATAAAGATGTGAAAGAGTTCTTGGAGCTACTCCGTTTCCAAGGCTGGACCAACCTGGGGCTGGAGCCTGCGAAAATCAATGCTGATCAAATCTAAGCGTTCTTCAACACTTTGAGGTTCAAGAAGGATGGCTCCATGACCTTCAAGATTGACGGTGTGCCGGCTTCAATCACTAAACGCAATGTCCGCTCGTTTATGGGACTTGGAAACAAGAAGCCGCCGTCCGGAGCTCTCAATTCTCTGCCTGCTAATGGATTTGACATGACGAACGCCGAGGTGGATGAGCTGCTTGAACGCATCTTCTGTGGCAAGAAACCCTATGGCAATGATAGAGTGGCGCACGTCCTTTCTAAAACTGTGGCGATCGCTCACTACTTCATCTGCCGCGCTATAGTCCAAGGCAAGAAAAGAAGAGTGTTGTTTAAACCATTGACTGTCTACTCCTGGACGTGATAGGCGGTATTTTAGTCGCCCTAATACCGATCAAAATAAACCAAACTATCTACTAGGAATGTAGTAGGGAAGTAAGGGTCGATCCCACAGAGACTCAGGTTTCAGTGTTTATTATTATGCTACTCAGAGTAAAAAGGGAGGTTTTGAATAAGAATCTAATAACTAAACTAACTAAGGAATGCAAAACAAAGATGAGATGTAAAATATGGGAGAAGTATGCTTAACCAGTTAATATCCATTGCGAACTTGATTATTGATCATTGATTATCAAAATTCTCTTTTTACCTTGACTAATCTACTGCGGAATGTTAATAACCCAACTTCATGGAATTATTAATCCTACTTCAATTCTAGCTATTAGCCCGACCGGTACTAACAACCCTAATTATCAAATAACCTAAGAGACCTCCTAGATTCAATTTGACAACAACATTAAGATTCAAGTATCAATAGAAACATGTATTCAGAGCAACCAGACATCCAAATAACATGCGATTGAATTCTCTTCTCTAACCAATTAGGCCTACCAGTCCTAGATTGATTAAAGGTTCTACTTTTGATGTAATTAATACCGACCGGTAATTAGAAAGATCTAGTTGTAATTCAACCTAGAGATCATATTAGGTGATCAAGCTAATAAAACCCTAGATCAAACTTAATCAATTAAGCATAGAGAAAACAATCTAGTCAAGGAAAATTAAGAACAATCAAACCTCACAATAATACTTCATTCACAACTTCAATTAACTGGTCAAGCAAAAGGATTTTAGCTACTGAAAGACATTGAAAAGCTTACAAAGTTTCCCATAGGGTTCTTGTTCTCCAAGTCTCCAATAACCAAACAAATATTCAAAGATATGAAGATAATAAACCTAGAAACTAATATCCAAAAATATATCTAAGAGGTTTCTAAAAAAAAATATCCAAAACAAGTTTCAACCCAAAAGCCCAAGCCCATACAAAAATATCGGTCTTCGCTGACGCGGGTGAAAGCGCGGGCATACCCATGAAAACTCGGTCGCGCTTCCGAAGCCATGCCCGCGCTTTCACGCCAGAGGCTCAGTTGCCGAAACGCGCCTTATGTCACAGAAGCGCACCGCGCTTCTGAAGCCTTGCCCGCGTTTTCAACACTGGTCGTCAGGCGACACTTTAGAGGCTGTTTTGACCCACTTCGAGTTGGAATTTGGACTCGGAGTAAAAAGATGAATTATAGCTCTTCGAGTTAGCTTTCCAATGACACCAAAATCAGCTCGATCCGACTACTATAGCTCCAGATCCAGCCCTTACAAGCAAGAGGTGTCGAAACAACAACTCCAATACATAGTCCGGACCCAAGTGTGCTTTTCTCATCACCTCTTGGGCTAATCTCATAGCTTGGCTCTCTTCTTGCTTTCTCCAATGCTTTGGCTTCACCTCCTCTCCACTTATTGTCTTCACATCTACATTTAAAAACCACAACAAAGTGTAGATATCCGAATCTTTCTACAAACTAACAAAACTAGCAAAACTAACTAAAACTAAACCAAAAACCATAAAAATCCTAACTAAACATGCCCTAAAACACTACCTAACATGTGCCTATCAAATTCCCCCATGCTTGAACCTTGCTTGTCCTCAAGCAAGAAATAAAATCAAAGTCACACCACAACTAACAAGTTAAGCATCCATCTCAATATCAATCCGCATTTCAACTAATAAGCTAAACCTTAACCAAGAAATCATCGCATACATGTACTAGAAGCTTTCAAAATCAAATCATTCATCCATTCTAGACCTAACCAAGGCAATGTGTTTTTGCACTCTTCACTCAAGTGTTTAAGGGATATGTGTTTCACTCAATATCAACTTCGAAAACTAGACCACCATAGGCTTGCATCAGTGTTCTAAATCTCCACTACGAATGATTAAACACACAACAAAAATCATGAAGACTTTCAAAGATTGTAATGAGGACAAGGTATAAACAAGTAGGTAGGGAAATATTTGGGCATGTGGTGCTAAAAATCCGGGAAATAGTGCTAGCAAAAACCCAAATTACAAAAAAACCACTATCAACTTCCTACTTCCACCACTTATTTCACCTCTTTCTCATCACTTTTCTTTCAACACTTCATCCATTCTCTCATACTTTTCTTTCTTTTTTTTTTCTTTTTATAAGAGACATCTTTTCTTTCTTTTTCAACTCCTTATCTTTTTTCTTTCTTTTCAAACCCAACATTCTTCCTTTTCTTTTTTCAATCCATCCCCATAATACCACAAAGAACAACTCTTAGCTAAATCCTAATTCCCGGATGGGTCAAGCTTATCAAGGCTAGGAGTTATTTTTGTGGAGCTACAAAATAAGGCTAATAGGCTCAAAAATAGGGGCTATCAAACAAAGGAATAATGCAAGGTGGATAAGGATAATATGAGCTAATGAACATGCCTCAATCATTTTAATGTCATGCATTCAAATCATGTAATGTAGCCTTCAAAAAGATTCTAAACGCAAGTTCTAGAGCTAACAATCAAAGCGATACCCTCAAGAAAAATATGCAAATATGCAATAAAAAGCTCAAAATAATCTCACATGGCATAAATGTCTAGAACTTCATAAACAATTCAAAATTTCAACTTCTTATGCATTCTCAATCCTATAATCAAGATTAATAACTTAAGAATCATGCTTCAATCCAAGGAAACTTCAACCAAACAAGCAAGTCATGGGTTAGATAATACTCTTAACTTAGAGAGACAAATGGTCAAGTAGGGAAATTTGAATCCTACAATGCAATATTTTTGTGATTTTTTCAATTGTTCAATTTTTTTGTAATTTTTTAAATTTTTAATCAATGCAAAACAAGAAATTAAACATGCAAATGCAATTATATGAATGCAATCTAAGACTAAGCAAGAAATCTCTTCCCCCATGCTTAAATTTTACATTGTCCCCAATGTAAAGTAAAAGTAAAGAGAAAAGAAAAACTAACCAAGTTGTCGAGTAATCCGGATCTTGAGGTGGTGGTGGGAAGCACTCGACGGCCGAGCGATGATATGTGCAACCCGAGTTATGAGACCTGTACGCCGGGCTAACTAGAAACAAAACAAAACAAAAAACAAAAACAAAAAAAAAAAACTATACTAAACTAATACTAAGAATCAAAAACAACTATCCTAATCACTTGGGTTGCCTCCCAAGAAGCGCTTCATTAACGTCGTTAGCTTGACGAGAGCACAATTTCACAGGCTCAGACATTGTCAATGCCCTTAACAACCTATAAAATACCTGCGAGCTCATCTTAATGAAACATAAATAACACAAGAATAAGTTGAGTTTAAATAACATGTCAGTCAAACACCGTTTCAACTTATCAAACCTATGAGCCCAATTTTCATAAGATGGCATATGCTCGAACCAATGCGAATCAAGTGGTGGCTTTTCAATATATGTATGAAATGAATCAAAGCTCTTACCAGAAATACCACTTTCAATCAAGATGAACTCAGAGAAATCCCTAGAATTTTCATCATGCTGCAAACTTGGTTCTTCGAATGAATAAGCGATAGGAAGGAATGCAATCGGCTCATTGAGTTCGGTGGCCTCTTCTTTAGCAATATAAACTCCACAAGGCTCATCTATGGTCTCCTCGAGATGGGTAGCATCACATGGAACATCAAAGTCACCATCTTGACCTAACTCATGTGTAGGGAATTGCTCCTCCACATGCATTTGAGTATTTAATTCAGGGGCTCTTGAAACGTCACAAGCCTCATCAAGTTGGAGTATTGATGAAGATGATCCGACCAACAAACACTGACGGCCCATATAACAAAGAAAATCCCAACACTCCATAGGTTCCATACATAGAATTCGTCCATTGCTCATGTATGCAGCCAACTTAAGAGTTTCATGATTCATACCCTCAATAATGCCCATGCAACAACTTCCAATACTAATATGAAGTCCCAGAGCACCAAGTCCATCCATATAATCTTGGAATCTAATGAAGTACCAATGAAATTGCTCATCCTGAAACTGTTTACATTCGAACAAAGCCATAGATTAGTAGCACAGGTGTGGACCCTAAGCTAGGTCCACACAAGAGTAACAAAACAATAAACACAAGAAAACAACCGAGTCCCCGGCAACGGCGCCAATTTGATAGGGGGTATTTTAGTCGCCCTAATACCGATCAAAATAAACCAAACTATCTACTAGGAATGTAGTAGGGAAGTAAGGATCGATCCCACAGAGACTCAGGTTTCAGTGTTTATTATTATGCTACGCAGAGTAAAAAGGGAGGTTTTGAATAAGAATCTAATAACTAAACTAACTAAGGAATGCAAAACAAAGATGAGATGTAAAATATGGGAGAAGTATGCTTAACCAGTTAATATCCATTACGAACTTGATTATTGATCATTGATTATCAAAATTCTCTTTTTACCTTGACTAATCTATTGCGGAATGTTAATAACCCAACTTCATGGAATTATTAATCCTACTTCAATTCTAGCTATTAGCCCGACCGGTACTAACAACCCTAATTATCAAATAACCTAAGAGACCTCCTAGATTCAATTTGACAACAACATTAAGATTCAAGTATCAATAGAAACATGTATTCAGAGCAACCAGACATCCAAATAACATGCGATTGAATTCTCTTCTCTAACCAATTAGGCCTACCAGTCCTAGATTGATTAAAGGTTCTACTTTTGATCTAATTAACACCGACCGGTAATTAGAAAGATCTAGTTGTAATTCAACCTAGAGATCATATTAGGTGATCAAGCTAGTAAAACCCTAAATCAAACTTAATCAATTAAGCATAGAGAAAACAATCTAGTCAAGGAAAATTAAGAACAATCAAACCTCATAATAATACTTCGTTCACAACTTCAATTAACTAGTCAAGCAAAAGGATTTTAGCTACTGAAAGACATTGAAAAGCTTACAAAGTTTCTCATAGGGTTCTTGTTCTCCAAGTCTCCAATAACCAAACAAATATTCAAAGATATGAAGATAATAAACCTAGAAACTAATATCCAAAAATATATCTAAGAGGTTTCTAGAAAAAAATATCCAAAACAAATTTCAACCCAAAAGCCCAAGCCCATACAAAAATATCGGTCTTCGCTGACGCGGGTGAAAGCGCGGGCATACCCATGAAAGCTCGGTCGCGCTTCCGAAGCCATGCCCGCGCTTTCACGCTAGAGGCTCAGTTGCCGAAACGCGCCCTATGTCACAGAAGCGCACCGCGCTTCTGAAGCCTTGCCCGCGTTTTCAACACTGGTCGTCAGGCGACACTTTAGAGGCTGTTTTGACCCACTTCGAGTTGGAATTTGGACTTGGAGTAAAAAGGTGAATTGTAGCTCTTCGAGTTAGCTTTCCAATGACACCAAAATCAGCTTGATCCGACCACTACAGCTCCAGCTCCAGCCCTTACAAGCAAGAGGTGTCGAAACAACAACTCCAATACATAGTCCGGACCCAAGTGTGCTTTTCTCATCACCTCTTGGGCTAATCTCATAGCTTGGCTCTCTTCTTGCTTTCTCCAATGCTTTGGCTTCACCTCCTCTCCACTTATTGTCTTCACATCTACATTTAAAAACCACAACAAAGTGTAGATATCCGAATCTTTCTACAAACTAACAAAACTAGCAAAACTAACTAAAACTAAACCAAAAACCATAAAAATCCTAACTAAACATGCCCTAAAACACTACCTAACATGTGCCTATCAGGACGCTTTTCTCTCTCGCCGTCCCATCAACCTTGCTCGTATTGCAATGGAACACATGGCCAAATGCACAAGGAAGAAGCATGCCCTGCCTTTCCCTGGACTCGTCAAAATCATCCTTCAACAACAGAACGCCTATGACGATTCAGTGGAAGAAGAGGTGTTGGGAATGCACTGGGACCAGCGCAAGGGACTGCTTAACATCAGAAATTCAGAAGAGTTGCCTTCCATCAACAAATATCTTAAGGCAGAGAAGCTTTCCGCTGAGAAAAGAGCTGAACAGGAACGGCTTGAAAAGCTTGCTGAGAAAGAACGCCAAGCGTCTATGGGTCAAGAACTTGCTGGTACAGGTCAAGAGGAAGCCACTGATTTTGATTTGTTGGACCAAGCTTTGCTAAGGGATTCGTCTCCTCAATTGCCACATTTGGACGCTCCCTCCAACAGTTCAGGTCCCCAGCCAATTCCTCTGCCGGAGAACCTTGAGCAGTATCCACCTCAAGAACTCATGGCTGCTATTCTCCACAACTAGTGTGTTATGATCCAAGCAATGAAAAAGTCTGCGGAACTCCATGAGAAGCTTTTGAAGTATTATCAAGAATCCTCCAACAGACGTCCTCAGTGATCGCCGTCCTCCGCTCTTAATCCCTCATGATTTTTGCTTGAGCTTATTTTATATCAAACACTACTTTTTGGGTCTGCAATAACATTACTCTATCTTCCTTTGAATGGCAATTCTAAGGTTTGCATGCATTTGATTATTTAAGCGTTCCACTGCCTATAATTATGTTTTTATGCTACCGTCCTTATTCACTTGTTATCCTTTTCGATGATGCCAAAAGGGGGAAGTGTAGTTTTGCAGAGATGCGCTATATATATTAGTTATCTAGAATCAGCAAGCGTTAAGGGGGAGCTATTAGTGAAAGGACTAAGGAACGCCATGCTAGAATAAATAGAGGACCCTTAGAAAGATTTCTAGGACGTTACTCTGTCCCTAAAATCCAAAAGCTAGAAAAGATCAAAGGCTGAAAACTTGTGCTTATTGAATTATTGTTAAGTCTCAGAGGACGCTCTTTAAGTTTTCATATATGCTAAGTTTCAATGTCAAAACTATTTTGCCTAAGGGTTTGTCATCATGAAAAAGGGGGAAATTGTTGGGACGATATTAAGGACTGCCTTGTACTTAGTATTGTGCCTGTACAATCGTCCCTTAGTTTTGATATGACAAACTCACTTTGATCTAATAAAGTTGTCCAAGTGTTCATGAACGCTAGTAATGAAAAGGACAACAAGTGTGTGGACGTCCCTGAGGTGAAGGGACGCTATCTCCCAGGAGTAAGGACCAGGGAAGTTACTACTTGAGCAAAGACGTAGTCCCAAGCAAAGTAGGAACGCGAGCTTCAGCTCCAAGCTTCCTTACAAGGCAACCCGACAGGATGACATTACTCGACAATGTTTGATCATCCAGGACACGTGGAGGCCGATCTTGTAGATCAGTCCATCACCACGTGGAAGCCGATCCTGTAGCGGAATCCTACACAGCTGGTGCCAGGAAGCTTCCCTCATCACCGCCATAACACGTGGAAGCCGATCTTGTAGCCGCATACTAGAAGGGCATGATCGTCAAAGGAAAAGACGCCCTTCCCCAAGTGTTATAAATACCCCCCTGGGCATTTATAGTGACTTAAGCTTTCAGAGAATATTTAGAGAGAATAAGAGTGAAAGCGACCTCGATCAAGAACACCAAGAATAAGTCAAGAACTCTCAAGACTAGGTGTTAGATCGAGTAAAAGTTTGAACCCAAATCACAAAGTGTTTGTAAGAGAAAACAAAAGAAAAGAGAAGTCATTACGAAGTACTGTAAGGACGTGTGAGTAGCGTCCTTTAGGAGATTAAGCTAGGTTCCTGTTATAGGCTTAAAGGAGTTTTTACTAGTGGACATAGGACGCACTCTAAGTACCAGAGAAGTGTAAACAACTCGCCACTATAACTATAAGAACGCTTAATAAGAAAGGAAAAGGCTATTCGAAAATCCTCGAAGGAGGTAGAGGTTTACACTCAAGGACTACTTGGTCTTGAGTGGTTCCTCTATAAATAGACGTGTTCCTTGCTTATTTCCTTCATCTGTTTAGTTTACATTTCTGCTGGCGCCCTTAATACTTGTAAGGACGCCATACTCTGGACGCTTTTATCAGAGTAAAGGACGTCCCTTATAAGACTAACGATCCAACAGTCGATCGCGCATGTCTTCTGTGAAGTGAATTCTGCTACTGACTATATCGCCGTATCTTTTTTCCAGGCTTCATTTGTTCATCTCAGTTGCGATCCGGTTCTCCGGAACCTCATCCGTAAGGGTGCTCTAGAACAGTGTTCCACCTAATTTCTTTCCTTAAAAAAAGGGCTAAAAAATTGTCTAATCTTTTCCCTAGATCTAGCGCTATTAATCTAATTTCTCAACCTAAAAAATGTGTATTACAAAACCTAAAATAAACTACCAAACGTTCTTTACTTCTTTTTCTTCGGTCGGGCTCTTTAGAAGACAATAACAATCTGTAATTTTGTAAGAGTAAACCTAGTTGTATATACAGTGATTCTAACCTAATCATATTCCTCTTGCGTTTTATGTTATAAATAAACTTATCCATTCCTATATATGATGCGATCCCTTCCCTTACTCCCAAGGAGGAGGAAGACGCCATGACAATGCGTTCGGATGGACCCATTACTCGAGCTCGTGCTAAGGCCATCGCTCAAGCAACGGCGTCCTTTGTATGGCGAGCCTCGCAGTCCTTTAGCTTAGTCCCTGAAGAACCACCTACATGGGTGCTGAGTGTCCTTAAAGCCAATCCTGAGGAAGGGGCCCTGGCGTCCCTACCGGCACCCTAGAAGTCCCCATCTCTAGAGGACGCCTGCTGCCAAGGACAATCCTAGGGACTGCACCAGGGCGTCCCAAAAATTCCAACAGCTTCCCTTCCAGCGTCCTCAGCATTAGAGTCCCTCAGCTCATGAGCAGAGTCCTCAGCAGAGTCCTTAGCCGAGTCCTCAGCAGAGTCCTCAGCAGAGTCCTCAGCAAAGTCCTCAGCAAAGTCCCTCAGCTCATGAAGAGAGTCCTCAGCAGAGTCCCTAAGACTTGTTTGTTCTAGTCTTTGTCTTTCCTTTTCCTAGCTAGCTAATGGATAAGTATTACCTTTTGTAGTAGAGACAAGAATATTAGGTCAGATTAGTTGTCTGGCCATTTATAGTATGCATAGGGTATTGGGCCAAGACTTGCATGTTTTAGGCCCAGCCCATAAATGCTAGGGTTTCCTTTTGTTGCCTAAGAGTCTCCACTATATAAGGAGCTCTCCTCTCTTGTAATCTTCACGTTTGCAATCAATGAGTTTTGGCTTGAATCGAGTGATATCTCTTCCCCAAAACCGTGAACGTCAACCCATCTATCCCTCTTCTCCGACGCCCTCCTTTCCCCGACCTACCGGTCGTTTCCTCGTTCGACGGCGAGTTCTTCCACCCGTCGAGTCCTTACCACCGTCCCTATCTCTGCCACCAGCGTCCCTACCACATCCACCAGCGTCCCTACCATCGTCCCTCTTCCAGCATCCCTACCGTAGTTACCAGCGTCCCTACAACAGCTACCAGCGTCCCTACCGCAGCACAGCTACCAGAGTCCCTACCACAGCTACTAGAGTCCCGACCTCAACTACCAGCTTCCTTACCACCACTACCACCTTCCATAACTCCGCTTCCGCCTCCTTATGTTCCCTCAATAGTCGGATAAGGCCCAACTCGTAACCTAGATCCTTGGCCAAGCGAGTCCTTCTTGGAGTCCCTAGAAGGCGTACGCATCAACTGGTATCAGAGCCAAGGTTACGTAAGCCTTTTTATTCGAACTATTGCATTTCACACTTGCTTCCCTTTGTGTTCCTTGAATCCGTCCTTATAAAAATCCAAAAAAAAATTTTTTTTTTTTTTTTTTTTTTTTTTTTTAGCCTAACCTTGGTAGTAGAACAAGTTTTTACTACCATAGTCCTTACCAAAAAAAAAAAAAAAAAAAACAAAAAAAATTTTACACCCATTTACGATTGCAGTCCTTACATGCTTGGTGATTTCGATTACTTGTTGCATATTGGTTTCAGTCGTGCTTAGGTTAGTAACTTATTTGTGCTACTTACGTCCCTCAAAGGACTCTCCTTCGGTTAGTAACCGCATTCAAAAACAAAAAAAGCAAAAGAAGTCCAAATAGAAAGCCAAAATAAGGCAACTATTTTGGATTCAAGAGAGTCCCAAGACAAACCCACCTTGAGGACGCCCGCCTCAACAAAGAAGCAGTCCTCAGCACTTAGCACGTCAATATTGTTGCTTGTATTTGCATTGATCCTTGCGTGTTTGAGTTGCATCGTGTAGCCTTTAGCCGCCTCTCGCACATAAAGCCTTCCTTGACCCTTGTGTGTGCATAGTCCGTCTAAAGAGCCGTTTCTAGTGCTTGTACTTGTTGACTCTTGTTCGACTTTTACTCGCCATGGATTCTAATGTTATGACAGGTAACCCTTCCGACGAGGCTAACAATGGACGTGATCCACCCCAAGTCCTCAACCAAGAACTCTCAAACGAGGACCTCAACCCTCCCCAACTCACACAAGAACAACAAGAGATAGCAGAGTTGAAACGCCAAGTGGCGTCCCTTCTCCAAGCCCAAGCGACAGCTCGGGTTCCTCTAGTGAACGCCCCACCTCAAGTCCTTCACTCCAGATCTCAAGGACTAGCCATAAGCCTCTCTGACCAAGCTGGCCCAAGTCAGCCGAACGGTCAAACTTCTCACCAAGTGCTTCCCAACAGGACGTCCTCAAGGGACGCCCCTCAAACACACCGTCTCCACTCCACCATTGAGCCCCGCCGTCCTCAGGGCCAAGTCTTGCGGAGTGACCCTCATGCCTACGATGCTTCCTCAGGCCATGAGTCCGAAGGCCCAGGTATGTCTCCTTCCCCTTTTCGCTTTAATGATCGTTATGACCCAAGGAGAGCTCATCACCAAGCACCGACCCCTCGGTGTCCTCAACCGCGTCCCCAAGACCAAGGTACCGAGGAACGGGAACGTCGGATGTACAATAGGCGTGACCAACGCTTTGATGAGCACCTCTTACAACGGACACAACGGCATGAAAGGCGCATGGCACAAGGAAGGGCGCCGTCCCTACCTCCAGCACAGGCGTCCTTAGGCCACTCGTCCGATACTCCAGTTTGGGAAGACGAGTTCAATGACTTCGACGATGAAGAATATGAAGACTCGGGCTTACCCAATCCCCACAACTTTCCACCTTTGGGTGATCCACCTGAATTGGACGACCGTCCCGCGAACTGGATTCCCCCGGCTCCGCCTTTGGTACGTCGCCATGAAGAAGTCCCTAGGAGGGACGGACGCCATAATGCCAACCGGCACCAAGAGCGTCCCCATCGACACCAAGGTGAACGGCACGGTAATGCCCCTAGAGCGATACCACCAAGACCTTGGAGTCCCATTGATCGCGGTTTTGACCTACGTGAAGACCGTGGGGACTATGACCAACAAGCTACAAACCGCCATGAGGTCAAAGTCCGAATTGAACATTTTGAAGGGCATTATGATGCAGCTGCCTTCCTTGAGTGGATTGCCGCCACAGCGCACACTTTGCGCTATTGTCCGACGCCTCCCCATGAATGGGTCCATTTAGCTACACTCCATTTTCGTGGTCAAGCACGAGTGTGGTGGCAACGCTTTGTGGACAACCGTTTAAGGCTAGACAAAACACCGGTCACCACTTGGGATCAACTTGTGTACGTCATGACACAAAAGTATGTTCCTAAGGACTATAAGAACCAGATGAGGATGGACATTGCAACACTTTGCCAAGGAAGCATGACTCCCATTGAGTTCTTCTCTAAATTGGAGGATATGTACTACAAGGCCGGCATTTCAGTTGCCCCCTCCACCTTGAAAACTAGGTTTATCTCTGGATTGAATCAGTCCCTTAGGCACCAGCTTGAGCCTTTGCCCATCATAGATTTGAACAACTTGATGCATACGGCCATGACCATCTATAAGAACCAACAAGAATTGCGTTCTTACCAATCTCGGCCAAATCGGTATGTTTCCTCTAACTCTCGTCCTTATGCTTCCACTAATTCATCTCCTAGTATGCAGGGACAGGGTTCTTCTTTAAAGCAGTCCCCATCCCAACGTCCTTCCCAACCACATGGAACGAACTCCACAAGCCGTCCTCAACAAGGGCGTCCTTCCCAGCAAGGGACTCCCCTTGAGCGTTCCAGGGACATGGAGTGTTTCTCTTGTGGCGGACGAGGACACTATCAAAAGGATTGCCCCAACAAAAAGAAAGTGTTGTTCTCCACAACCACAGGGGGATATGAGTCCTTAGATGAGGAAGAAGTCCCACCAGAGCCATTATATGAGGACTCCTATGCTGTTCCCCAAGAAGAAGAGTTTGATTGTGCCCCAGCACCAATGGACTCCGGCCACTGCCTTGGGTTGGTTGCTAGGAAGGCACTCATCCTGAAAGGATCCTTACAGGACCAACGTGAAAATCTCTTCCATACTCGCGCTTTGGTTGGTTCCACCAGCCTTAGTGTGATTATTGACTCCGGGAGTTGCACCAACCTTGTCAATGAAAAGGTAGTCAAACACCTTAACTTGGAAACAACTCCTCACCCTGCCACTTATGGACTACAATGGTTGAACTCCACAGGTACCCAAATCACTCATCAATGCATGATCACCTTTTCCATTGGTCCTTACACGGACACATTACTTTGTGATGTCGTTGCTATGGATGTCACACACTTGTTGTTGGGACGCCCATGGGCTTTCGACCGGCGCGTCCTTCACGTTGGATTCTTGAACACTTATGTGTTCACGTACCACGGGAAGCGCGTCAAACTCTTACCCATGTTGCCTAGTGAAATATTGCAGGATCAGGTACAACGTGACCGCGCTAAGGCAATTGAAGAAGAACGGGCGCGCAAGGAACGCAACTCGGCCAACACTTCGGATGCAAAGCCGTCCCTATTTGACGGCCAACAACAGCGTCCCAAAGCCGTCCCCAAAAGGAGTCCCTCGGACCAGGCGTCCCTTACTCCCAAAACAAGTGCGTCCCTTCAAGGCACGGTTGAACCCCGTGGGTTGGTCACACGGCCGTCCCCATCTCAACCGCCACTTTCAGGACGTGCCCATTGCTTCTTGTTGGTGCCGATGTCCCTCACATCTTCTAGCACAGTCCCTAATGATCCGGCCGTCCCTAGCGCCGTGGCTTCCCTTCTAGAGGACTTCAAGGACGTCTTCCCTGACAACCTTCCCCCAGGCCTTCCACCGCTACGTGGAATTGAGCATCAAATCGACTTGATGCCCGGGGCCTCTCTACCAAATAGAGCTCCTTACAAAGCTGGCCCAGATGAAACCAAGGAACTCCAAAAGCAAGTGCAAGAACTTCTTGAGCGTGGCTATGTCAGAGAGTCCCTAAGTCCTTGTGCCGTGCCCGTCATTCTAGTCCCTAAAAAGGATGGCTCCTGGCGCATGTGTATGGACTGCCGTGCAATCAACAACATCACCATCAAATACCGGCATCCAATTCCTAGGCTCGATGATATGTTGGACGAGCTCCATGGTGCCACCTTGTTCACCAAAATCGACTTGAAGAGTGGCTACCACCAAATCCGCATGAAGGAAGGCGATGAATGGAAGACAGCCTTCAAGACAAAATTTGGTCTCTATGAGTGGCTTGTCATGCCCTTTGGTCTCACCAACGCCCCAAGCACCTTTATGAGACTCATGAACCATGTCCTTAGGGACTTCATTGGTAAGTTCCTTGTGGTCTACTTTGATGATATCTTGATTTTTTCAATGAATCTCAATGACCACACGGAACACATTAAGTTGGTATTGGCACGCTTACGCCGTGAAACACTCTTTGCCAACTTGGCTAAGTGTACCTTTTGCAAGCCTTCCACTGTCTTCCTTGGCTTTGTGGTCTCTAGTGTTGGTTTACAAGTGGACGAGGAAAAGATCAAGGCTATCAAGGACTGGCCTACTCCGAAGAGTGCAACGGAAGTCCGCTCCTTCTTAGGACTCGCCGGTTTCTACCGTCGTTTTGTCCATCACTTCAGCGTCCTTGTTGCCCCATTGCATGCCTTAACCAAGAAAGGCACAATCATAGAGTGGAAGCAACATCATGAAAAGGCGTTCCAAAGCCTAAAGGACTCCCTTTGTAATGCTCCACTCCTACAGCTCCCGGACTTCACTAAGCCCTTTGAGATCGAGTGTGATGCGTCAAATGTTGGCATAGGCGGCGTCCTCCACCAAGAACGCAAGCCAATTGCCTACTATAGTGAGAAGCTCACTGGAGCTCAGTTGAACTACCCCACATACGACAAAGAGTTGTACGCTCTTATTAGAGTCCTCAAGACTTGGCAACACTACTTGTGGCCACGGGAGTTCATCATCCACAGCGACCACGCGGCATTGTCTTACCTCAAGAGTCAAGCACACCTCAATAGAAGACACGCACGCTGGGTCGAGTTCTTGGAGACGTTCCCTTACGTCGTCCATCACAAGAAAGGTAAGGAGAATGTGGTTGCGGACGCGCTTTCTCGCAGGTACACCCTCCTTTCTTCCCTTCAAGTTCGCTTACTTGGCTTTTCCATGTTAAAGGAGCTTTATGCTTCGGACCCCTTCTTTGGTCCCATCATGGAAGAGGCCACGCCTTCTCATGCCATTGCTGGCTACTTTCTCGATGAAGGGTACTTATTCAAGGCTGGGAAGCTATGCGTCCCTAAGTCCTCTATAAGGACTCTTTTGATAAAAGAAGCGCATGAGGGCCGTGGTCATTTTGGCGTTAATAAAACCCTTGCTGCTTTGCGTGAACACTTCTTTTGGCCTCACATGGCTCATCATGTCACGAGGTATTGCAAGAGTTGTATCACTTGCCAAAAGGCCAAGTCCACTAGCCATAATCATGGACTTTACTCTCCCTTGCCTATTCCGCATGCTTCGTGGGAAGACCTTTCAATGGACTTCATCACAGGACTGCCTAGGTCCAAGAGGGGTAAGGACTCCATCTTTGTAGTAGTGTGTCGTTTTTCCAAAATGGCCCATTTCATTGCGTGTACAACGACGAACAATGCAACAGACGTGGCTTGTTTGTTCTTTGAACACGTAGTGAAGTACCATGGCATCCCCCGCACAATCATAAGTGATAGGGACACCAAGTTTGTGGGACATTTTTGGAGAACACTTTGGGGAAAGTTAGGCACCAAACTACTATTCTCTACTTCCTTCCATCCCCAAACCGATGGCCAGACGGAAGTCACCAATCGGACCTTAGGCTCACTCCTTCGAGTGATGCTTAAGAACAACCCACGCCGGTGGGAGGACTTACTCTCTACTGTAGAATTTTGCTATAACAGGTCCAAACACTCGGCGCACTCCATGAGTCCCTTCGAGGTTGTCTATGGGCGTAATCCGCTTACTCCCCTTGATCTCTCACCCTGTCCCTTGCAGCAAGGAGAACACTTCGATGCGGCCAACCGTGCTGAGTACATCAAAAAGCTGCACATGAGGACGCAGGACCGCCTTGAGCGTCGTGCCCAACAATATGCCAACCAACATAACAAGGGACGCCAACAGCTCATCTTTGAGCCTGGGGACTTGGTTTGGCTCCACTTGCGCAAGAGTCGCTTCCCTTCAGCCCGAAAGACAAAGCTCCACCACCGGGGGGACGGTCCTTTTCGCGTTCTTGAGCGGATTGGACCAAATGCTTACAAGCTTGAGCTACCAGATTCATATGGGGCCGTCCATGCCACTTTCAATGTCGCGGACTTGTCGCCATACATGGACCCTGAAGTTGACCACCTTTTGGAGGAAGCGGGGACGCTTCCCACTCAAGGGGGGGAGGATGATGCGATCCCTTCCCTTACTCCCAAGGAGGAGGAAGACGCCATGACAATGCGTTCGGACGGACCCATTACTCGAGCTCGTGCTAAGGCCATCGCTCAAGCAACGGCGTCCTTTGTATGGCGAGCCTCGCAGTCCTTTAGCTTAGTCCTTGAAGAACCACCTACATGGGTGCTGAGCGTCCTTAAAGCCAATCCTGAGGAAGGGGCCCTGGCGTCCCTACCGGCACCCTAGAAGTCCCCATCTCTAGAGGACGCCTGCTGCCAAGGACAATCCTAGGGACTGCACCAGGGCGTCCCAAAAATTCCAACAGCTTCCCTTCCAGCGTCCTCAGCATTAGAGTCCCTCAGCTCATGAGCAGAGTCCTCAGCAGAGTCCTTAGCCGAGTCCTCAGCAAAGTCCTCAGCAGAGTCCTCAGCAAAGTCCTCAGCAGAGTCCCTCAGCTCATGAAGAGAGTCCTCAGCAGAGTCCCTAAGACTTGTTTGTTCTAGTCTTTGTCTTTCCTTTTCCTAGCTAGCTAATGGATAAGTATTACCTTTTGTAGTAGAGACAAGAATATTAGGTCAGATTAGTTGTCTGGCCATTTATAGTATGCATAGGGTATTGGGCCAAGACTTGCATGTTTTAGGCCCAGCCCATAAATGCTAGGGTTTCCTTTTGTTGCCTAAGAGTCTCCACTATATAAGGAGCTCTCCTCTCTTGTAATCTTCACGTTTGCAATCAATGAGTTTTGGCTTGAATCGAGTGATATCTCTTCCCCAAAACCGTGAACGTCAACCCTTCTATCCCTCTTCTCCGACGCCCTCCTTTCCCCGACCTACCGGTCGTTTCCTCGTTCGACGGCGAGTTCTTCCACCCGTCGAGTCCTTACCACCGTCCCTATCTCTGCCACCAGCGTCCCTACCACATCCACCAGCGTCCCTACCATCGTCCCTCTTCCAGCGTCCCTACCGTAGTTACCAGCGTCCCTACAACAGCTACCAGCATCCCTACCGCAGCACAGCTACCAGAGTCCCTACCACAGCTACTAGAGTCCCGACCTCAACTACCAGCTTCCTTACCACCACTACCACCTTCCATAACTCCGCTTCCGCCTCCTTATGTTCCCTCAATAGTCGGATAAGGCCCAACTCGTAACCTAGATCCTTGGCCAAGCGAGTCCTTCTTGGAGTCCCTAGAAGGCGTACGCATCAATATACTAAAGCAAAAACAAATTTTTCTACAATATTGCACCACATCACTTCCTTATTTAAAGAATTATCTTACCTAATCTTAGTATTATCAATAATATATAATCTTATACCTATTTAATTAAACTATTTGGTTATCAATTGGTTCTTATGCAAATTTGTTACTTAAAAAAAAACATTTTTACCCATTTAGGCTTTGCTATAGGTGATGAGTAAAAGTACTTCTTTTTTTGAAAAAGTAATGATTTATTTTCTAGAAGGTGCTGAAAAAGTAGTGTTTATACAAATTTTAAAGAGAAAAAAGACTAGTTTTTTGTAAGAAGTACTTTCAACAAGAAAGTAAAGCAAGCCCTTAATTAAATAGGCTATTAATTATAAGTATTTTTCATAATTTTTCTCTAAGATGTTCTAAAAATCATGAATAAGAGCAAATTCTACCACTATATTTACACCACATCTTTTTTTATTAAAGTAATATTTTAAATATTTTTTTTTCTATAGTATCATATTAAAACCCAATAAAAATATTGATAAAAATATTATATGATATATTTACTCTAGATACATCCATAACATTACATGTCGATTAAGTTTTAGACAAAAGATAGATTTGTTAATTTAGATACTGATTCGTTAATAGTTTTCTATGATACATATTGCGCCACATCACCACCCTTATTAAATATCTTGACAAATCTTAGTATTATCATAGTATAATATTACACCTATTTAATTAACCTATTACTTCAATCTTTGATTTTGAGTTGCTTAATTAGCAATTCTATCTTAATTAATAATTACCTATTTAGTTAATAAGTTGATCTATTTGAAATTTTTTATTTTAAAAAAATCAGATTTTCCTGTTTAATTAAATAGCATATTAATTATAAGTATTTTCATAATTTAGTTATCAGATATTCTAAAAATCATCACTAGTAGCAAATTATACCACTATATATACGCCACATATTTTTTTACTAAAATCATTTAGTAAATATGTTTTTTCCTATCGTATCATCAAATCCAATAAAAATATCGATAAAAAGATTGGAAGATATATTTACTGTACATATATCCTTAACATTACATACCGATTATGCTTTAGATAAAAGAGAGATTTGTTAATTAAGATAATAATTCATTAATAGTTTTATTTGATTTATATATACTTCTTATTTTATTAAATTTTGACACTATTATGACATGTATACGGGATAAATTTGTTTTCACTTTTTTTCTTATTAAATATTCTCTTTATTTTTAAATATAATACATTATTAATCCAATTATTTTAAATTATTAATTTTTCTGTATGTATGTTAGTTTAAACAATTTAATTTAATTTCCAAAATATTTTTATCAACTTTAAAGAAAATTTAATAATTTATTTCATTCTTCCTCGATATATATGTGTGTGTGTTTGTGTGTGTGTGCTTTGTATGTATAAAATAGTAATATATAAAACAATATTTTAATATAAATATTTGTTGATATACGAGTATCATATTATTTTATAATCCAAAAGTTATGTGGCATTTTAAAAGAAATTAGATATACAACAATATTTATAATTATTATAGTAAATTCATATACAAACATTAAAAACAAATAACATTCATGTACAAGGTATGAGTCATTTGCTAGTTTCTATCCTACGAGCCTTCCTCCAACTTTGATGTTGGGACGATATTAAGGACGTCAGTCGTTAATATCTAAACCAATAATAATCGTCCCTTGTTTTGATAATGACAAACTCAAATGTATTTGATAAGTTGTCCAAGTTTTGATCTCAGGTAAGTCCAGTGGACGCACATGAGCGAAAAGGACAACAAGTGAACAGCAGTCCCTATGCTGTAGGGACGCATGTTACTAGAACTTCCAAAGCTAAACGTAATTGGCGGAGTCCCTGCGCAAGATAGGACGGAGTCCTCATCAAGAAGGGACGCGCGCCAAAATACGGACGAAGTTCAAATTCAAATCAAGGCTGCCCCAACATGATTACATCATCGTCCGGCTTTAGTCCTCAGAAGGAAGCTTCCTTTGTCTGGGCACGTGTAGACAATGCCAAAGACGTCGCTTTCCCAGCGATGGTCCCCTACCCACGCGGAGGCTTCCCAAGCGTCAACAGAGTTGACTTCCTCAAGACGCTCATCGCACCGTTGATCAAAGATCGAGGATCCTGCCAAGTCTCAGAGGACGCTAGAGGACAAGAATCACTTCCGCTATAAATACTCTCCAAGGAGTATGCATAGCGGTATGTGGGTGCAAGAGTGGACTTTGAAGACTTTCTCTCAAGCTCTCCCGAAGCATTCAAGAACACGAACGAAGATCAAGAAGATCAAGTGAGCTTGAAGCAAGAGAAAGAAAGTCCAACCACATCAAATCCAAAACAAACCACAAATCAATTAGAGTTGTAGTTTGTCTCTCACAACGAACCGTGAGAGACGTGAGTGATAGCTTCCTTATAGCTAAGAGTGTTAGGTTACTTGTTAGGTTGAAAGGAGTGTTACTAGTGAGGCTAAGGACGGACGCTTAGCTCAGGGAAGTGTAACGACTCGCCTAAGTTGTAAGGACTCGCTCTTAATAAGATAAGGGACGGCTATTGAAAATCCTCCAACGGAGGTAGAGGTTTACCCATAAGACTAGTTGGTCTTAGTGGGGTTCCTCTATAAATACTCGTGTCCACTTATCTTGTATTTTGTTAAGTCTATTTTCCGCTGCACTAAAGGACGCCCTTAACCCAGTTAAGGACGCCCTCATTAACTGACTTACGATCCAACATTTGAAATGTGACAATTTAGAATCTCCTTCATTCAACCTGCTTACTAAGTAAAGTAAACTCTTACTTTGCACATATTGTTGTTCCCTCAGATCAATATTCACTCTTTTTCCTAAAATCCAAAATCTTCAAACCATATGTTAAATAATTGTGAGTTGTTCATCGTCAAAATAAGAGAACGTTGTCATCATTATAAACCATGTCTATCCTCAAGGACGAACACAAGTGGCCGGGGTCCTATGGGGTTTCGTGACCCCACTTTGACCCCAAGGAACGACGCTATCTAATGAGGTTTTCAGGAGGTTAGTGATGGGGAACTCACTCTTTCGACGTCGGAAATCCCGAAATCGGCATATATGTTTGTGGGCTTGAGGTGGAAGAAGGTTTGAGGATAAAATTTGTCATAAAAGCTACATTGTTTTGAATACTTTTTCAATGGATTCTGTCCAGAATTTTAATTGAACGATATCGTTTATATATAGAAAAAGTTGAAGTAAAAGATTTTACTTTACGTCTATACGCATCTACCAACTATCCAAAACACGTCTCCAAATTTTTCCAAAAAAAAAAGATATAGTTAAAATACCATTCCAATTTCAAAAAATCAAAACTTTTATCAGTATTTTTAATTTTCCCATAAAAAGCAACATTGTCCGTCACAAAACTTTTATCAGTATTTTTAATTTTCTATTGTTTTTCCTTTATCTGTAAATTTTTATGACCCCTCTTTAATATTTTTCTGTGTCCGCCAGTGACTACCCTCCAACTAGACCGGTTCAATGCAACGTGAGCCACACCTCACAATAGACAACAAAAAAGGGCTTAGATTATTTTTTTGATCCGAAAGGGCTTAGATTATTATCCGTCACAAATGGAACAAAACAGAAATATATCTATTGTAATGTAAAGTAAGATGGCACATAATGGGCAAAGGGGGCTCCACGTACCACCAGGGCACTATGAACGGAAGCCACCAGGCACGATGGCCCACCGTCCTCATTTGGTGCAAATTCTGACGCAAGCTTAGCTAGGGTGCATTTGGAGCACTATTCATATATAATTAATCGTTTATTGTCTACCATCACAGAATAAAGATCAATAGTGGACACCTAAATATTGGTAAACTAGTGGACAATTATAGGCCATTGGATGTTAAACTAATGGAGGGCTCAGATTACCCCTACAAATTTGACACAATTTCAAAATTAAACCAATCCCTTAATTATAGGAAGTGGTGATTAATTTTGAAAATTTGGAAAAATCAGAAGAATTGTTTGGATTTTCGTGGATCCCGTTCTTCCATCGTCATCTTCATCCTCTCGCCCACACAAAACCACCGGCCCTACCTTTTCTCGCCTCCAAGTCGCCGGCCGCCTCTCCACAGCTTCCGCCGCCGTCGGTTTCTCTCTTCTTTTGCGCCGTCGGCTCCCCATATCTCGTTCGTCTCTTCACTAAACGTTTGCCCAGATCCGGATTTGGGCTAAGTGTGGGATCTCGCCGCCGCCCCTCGCACACCGTCACACCTCCACCCTGCTGCTGCTATCGCCGGCCCCATAGTCGGCTTTGCTCGTGTCATCGCCGCCATCAAGTGATGTTGTTGTCTGAGTGTTCCGGCGGCGCCGTTCCCGTGTTCGAAATCTCAACAAGTTTCGTATATACATTTCTTAGGTTGTCATATACAATATATTATACATATATACATCTTATTCTGTAGGAATAGGTCACAAACAATCCAACCATAACAAATTTCGTATATACATTCCTTAGGTTGTGATATACAATATTATTTTACATGTATACATCTTGATAAGTAGATTAGGTCACATAAACAATACAACCACAAGAAATTTTGTATATACATTCCTTAGGTTGTCATATACAATAATACTGTACACATATACATCTTGATCTCTAGAAATAGGTCACATAAACAATCCAGTCACAACAAATTTCGTATATACATTCCTCAGGTTGTCATATACAATATTACTATACATATATACAATAATTGACTACGTGGTGTTAGTGGTGGCTTTGGCGACGTGGTGGTTCAATGTGGTGGTTCCGACGGGGCCTTCCAGTGAATTGGTGGTTCCGACGGCCGGCGAAATGGGTCACCTAAACAATCCAGCCACGTCAAATTTCTGTATAAATAGGTCACAAAACAATCCAGCAACAACAAATTTAGTATATACATCCCTCAGGTTGTCTTATACAATATTATTGGACATATATACATCTTGATCCGTAGAAATAGGTCACAGAAACAACCAAGCAACAACAAATTTCGTATATACATTCCTCAGGTTATCATATACAATATTACTTTATATATATACATCTTGATCTGTAGAAATAGGTCACATAAACAATTTATACATAAATTCACGACATATACTAAATCCAATCAATCATATACATAATAAAAAAATTATATACAAATTTACCTAATGCCATTATACGATTAATAATTGGAAACGTTGTGGTTCGTGGTGGATTTGGCGACTTGGTGGTTCGATGTGGTGGTTCCGACGGGGGGTGGTTCGTTGCCGTGGTTTGGACGGGGGCTCCGACGAATCGGTGTTGCGACGGCCGGCGCAATGGTGGCTCGATGTGGCTGGCGCAATGGTGGTGGCCGGTGAGCAGGGGATCTATCGCCAGTCGCCGGAACACTGGTGTCTGGTGAGAACACGTTGGTGGTCGCCTGTAAGCAGAGGATCTATCGTCGGTCGCCCTGGCCGCCCGCTATTCGCCATAGCCGCGATGAACGCTGGGTGGCTCGCCGGCGGCTCGGCGGCGGCTTGCGCGATCTATCGTGGTGGTGGTCGTCGGTGGCTTGCGGGATCGGTCGCCGGTATTAATCGTGGGGGCTCGCCGGTATTCTGTAGCGATGGAGGAGCAATGGCGATGAGATTCAATAGCGTCTGCAGATGCGTGTTTTGATTTGGCAATTTGTGATTTGGGTGGTTACAAATATGGGAGAGAATCTCTCCAATATTTGTTTTATATTTCTATTTTCTTATTGAAGACACAAATCCAGCCATCCATTACAAATCTCATCCTACGGATGAGATTTGTCCACTAGTTCTCTATAGGATGTTGTACACTATAGAACCTGACTCACCATCACATATATATATATATATATAGATTAAAGTTCAATAGTGAACAATTAAATATGAGTGAACAAGTGAACACATGTAGACCATTGGATCAGACTGGTTTTAATGGCTGAGATTGATCCCCAAAATGAACAAAATAATTATGATAACACACCCATAATTGTAGCACTAATAGAAACAAATTGTTTTTTTTTTAAATTAAAAAAGGAATGTAGATTGGGTACTCCCTTAATTGTAGTGCCCATAATTGGAGTAGTTGTTTTACTTACGTTATCAAAAAAGGAATAAAAAAACAATTTCTTCTCATTTTTAACCCAATTTCTTCTCATATGGGGTAATTATTTGAGTGTATGTTTTATTGTACATTATAAAAAAGGAATTAAAAAAGCTCATGCCCACGATTCAGCCACGTCAAATTCGTATATACACTTATAAGGTTCTCATATACATTATTAATGTACATATATACATCTTGACATGTAGGGATATGTCACCTAAACAATCCAGCCACATCAAATTTCGTATATACACTCCTAAGGTTGTCATATACATTATTAATGTACATATATACATCTTGACATGTAGGGATATGTCACCTAAACAATCCAGCCACATCAAATTTCGTATATACATTCCTCAGGTTATCATATACAATATTACTATACATATACACAATAATTGGCAACGTGGTGTTAGTGATGGCATTGGCGACGTGGTGGTTCAATGTAGTGGTTCCGACGGGGCCTTCCAGCGAATTGGTGGTTCCGACGGGGCCTTCCAACGAATTGGTGGTTCCGACGGCCGGCGCAATGGGTGACCTAAACAATCCAGCCACGTCAAATTCGTATATACACTTATAAGGTTATTATATACATTATTAATGTACATATATACATCTTGACATGTAGGGATAGGTCACCTAAACAATCCAGCCACATCGAATTTCGTATATACACTCCTAAGGTCTTCATATACACGAGTAATGTACATATATACATCTTTATATGTATGAACAACCCACACACACAATCCAACCACCAATAGTTTGGTATATACATTCGTCAGGCAATCATATACATTTCCTCTATACGTATATACATCTTTATCCATAGGAATAAGTCACATAAACAATATAACCATAAAAAAGTTCGTATATACATACATAAGGCTGCAATATACAATATTATTATACATATGTACATCTTGATTATATGGAATAGGCCAAATAAACAATTTACACATGAGATAACGACATGTACAAATTCAAATCAATCATATACACGATTAAATAATTATATACACAATTTACCTGATGCCATGTTTATACGATTACTATATGGCAACGTGGTGGTCCGGCTTCGGTGGTTCCAACGAATTCAGTTTCGGTGGTTCCGGTGTAACTCTTGTAGTCACAAACATGTATTCACGATCTAAGATGAAGATGGAAGCTAAAAGTTATAGCAATTTGAAAAACACAAAACCTGCGCAATTGAGGCCGGCGAACCACCACGAGTTCGGTTATAAGCAATGGAGTTAGATTCTGTGTTATGGAGGACGGTTATTCACAATGAAGGACGCTGAAATTCCAATGTAGGACGCCGAATATACAACGGACTACGCCGGAGTTCATTAATCTGCAATTGTAGACGCCAATGGAGGTCGCCGGAGTTGCTGAATCTTCAATTCTGGACGCCGGAGTTATAATGGAGGATTCGTGGGATTTTTTTTGCATGGTTTTCCAATTCTGATATGTGTCTTTTCTGATATGGGTAAATGGTTTTTTTCCATAATTATGTTGTTGGTGGTTACTAGAATCATGGGAGAAAATCTCTCCTAATTTTTTTATTTTCTTATTTATTGGATATTAGAGATGCTAATCCAACCATCCATTACAAATCTCATCCTACGGATGAGATTTGTTCTCTTGTTCTCTATAGGAGGTTGTTCTCTATAGAACCCACCTCTATATATATATATATATATATATTAAAGATAAGGTGGTCATGGATCCGATAACGTCGCCCCTAGACCATGCATTTGGCCGTGCTCTCTTGATGCTGATTGCTGATGCAATCCACCCCCCTCATTTGACACAACACAGTATAACACACCATGCATTACCAAGCATTATTTTGATGATCAAGTTTTCCTAGTGCTTCGTCTTGCACCATTGCCATCCAATGTACAGAATTTGCATGCTATCACGTCGGCCACAATGGACAGCTCATTGTATACAGCAGAGAGAGACATACGTACCATTCCAGATGATTACACATTTTATCCTATGATATATCTATGTTTAATTGTCCGTATACCGTTTTTAGTACGACTATATATTTCATTAGATTCGAGTTTAAGTTGTTATAACACGTATCGTATGGTTTAGAAATGTGGGAGTACACATTTCATTCATCGAGCCTAGAACAAGATTCGATCCAGACAACTTGAGTTATTACAATAGAGCTAGCTAATTCCTTTGTAATCTAGGGGCTCAAGTACTGATCGAGACCGTGATCAATCTCGATCTACGCAAGAAATTGGCGGACCATGTTTAAGGGCGGCACTTGTTTCCTGTGAAGCTCGATTTCTAATCTACCTAGATTACTCGTTTGGAAACAATAAAGAACAAAAACAAAAACGAAAGCAAGGTGAACACAGAGATTGGTAACGCAGTTCGGGTAAACCCTACTCTGCGGAGCCTCAGCGGGAGACTCAACCAAGTTTTCACTAAGCAAAAAGAACAAGCACAAACGTACACACACAAGCACACACAGAGACGGCAAGAGTTTGGCTCTAAGACAGGAAGCTAAGGAGATGCACTAAGCACAGGGAGCGAAGGCTGCACAAGCGTGTTCACAGAGAACCTTGTGGCCTTCTTCCTCACCCAAACTCCAATCCCTATCCTAGAACTCGCACAAATCTGGTGAACCAAGGAGAAATCGCAAGAGGGGCAAGCTGGAAGCTCAATCTCTCACAAGTTCTCAACAGCGCAGACAAGGAAGCAAGCTCTAACCCTAGAGTTCCTGTTCATCGCTTTTATATGAAGGAGCCAAGTCTCAAACGGCGTCGTTCAACCAAATACGCCAGCTCAAGACAGATAAGGCAACCTCATTAGTTTTGGGCCGCTTGGCCCAAAACACCAACAAAGCCCAACCAAAATAGAAAAGCCAGCGGTAGAGCCCAAGCCATTCCTCCACATCACACAATAGTTAGCCAGCACCAAGATCACTAAGATTCGGTACCAAACTTGACTCGAGTATGATGGAGCTAGCTTGAGCTCATCCTGCAATTGAGCCAATTGGCCCCTACCTAGTCTCTTATGTGTGTGTGTTACATTGTTTGTGTCTTTACAAGCATAGATTACAAACACAACATTTCCCGTACATATGCTTCTTTGCTTTATATGGGCGTGATGGATAGTGTGTTGTAGCTGTACACTCGTACCAATACCATACATGAGTTTCAAGGATTGGTTTTAGAATCATCTGCCCTCATTCATATCCATCTTTGGTTAGCGTTCTTCCCCTTCTAAAATCAACAATAGGTGATTTCGTTGAAGGTTCTATTCCAAAAATTGATACAGGCATGCTCTTATATCCATCTTTATTTACATGCACCAAGGCATCAAACATACTTAACAATCAACATTAAGTAGACGCGGAATAATAAATTGAAAAATGAAAACGAACCCGTGGAATTAGGACATCATTTCCATAATTTTACAATAAAAAAGAGTTTTTGAGTTTCCGTTTTTCAGATTCCAAGTTCCTGTCGTAATTGGAAAGCGTTATCCTATATATTGGAGTTATCAAGTACCACAGAGTAAAATCACCCAACTTCATTCTTTATCCTAACCCAATTTCAGGATAAATTTCTATATGTTCAGTGATCCTTTTGCATAAAGACTCGAATCATGACGTGTTTAATTTGTTTTCTAAGTTGTAATTCAAAACGCGCCATCATATGGTTCAACCTATCGACCCGGCCACTTGACGAGTGTTCCATTGATAGTTACTAGGCATCAAACATGATCAATCACAAACAATGGTCTACATACACTATAGAGAAAGAATAGAGCGATATATCAAAGTAAACAGCCCCGGGCATGGCCGGCCACTTATTGTACTTTGTAAATTAACAAGAGAACAAAGGTAGCCATGTTTAGCTTTACTCATACACCGACGACAAGCAACGCCCACTCCACATTAATTTTCACTTGCTAGGAGTGGAAACTAAAGCATCATTCCCACTTATTTTAGAGAATCTACTCCAACCTGATTAAGAATTTCTTGAGCAGAGCCATGCATGGATCGAAATATGGAACAGGGAGGATACATTACAACAAAAATGGGTTACTACTTAGCTCCCTACTTTTGACCTTAATCTTCTATATACAGACAAACTAGAATTGCTTATTTTAATCAGCAAAGTAAAGGTGGAGAATATTGAAAAGGCTAAGGGAAATTTGCATAAATTCCATTATCTTGTCCTATATTATATTATCAAGTTACCATTAAAATATAATGCAGATACGCAATAACATCAAACATTAATCGATCAGCATATTATAATTGCAATTGCATATCTTTCCACCAAAGCAGTGGCCCTGTTGTCATTTTCATTTTTGGTCTTACGCACTTGAATGAGCTACGCTGATTTTGACCCCAGCACCTACCCACATAAAAGTATAATCATAACACTAAATTAAAGAATTCAAAATTAACTTTCGACCAAAGAAAAGAATTCAAAATTAACAATACACACTTGAAAGAAGCATAACACCAAAGAAGCATGGCCTATTAACAAGCGGAATCGAGTATCCAATGTTGAATCTTTCATTAATGACCACAAATCATATACATTCGTCTTAATACATTAATGCATGCTCCTTTTAATTTGTCTTCTTTCTTCTCCTCCTTACTGGCCTAGAATATCTAGATGTGGAAAACAATGGACACAGTGAGCAGGGTACTCTTAATCCACCTCCAATGTCCAAGTCAAAATAGCAGTTTTTCGAAATTAATGTCGAGGTAAACCGATGTAAAACTTGCTTACGATATTATTGACTTCTTACCATTAGACATAGTATTAGGATAGAATATATTGTTATGTATATCTTGTGTATAATATCTTATCTTGTTTTCTTAAGATAGATAAAATCGATTTAGGGGTCAAGGAACACTTTTATATATACTTCCCTTGTTCATTAATGAAAGACAAGTATTCACATTATTCACATGGTATCAGTTTTGTTACGATCCAAATCTCTTCCAAACTTATCTAACCCTAGTTTGCCCGCCACCATGACCGACGACTCTAACTCCTCTGGTGGCAATGGCGGTGACCTTCTCTCTGGCAAACACTCCGGCAACCTGCTCTGGCCGCCACTGGCTCCTCCACACACGGCCTGAATTTTCCTCAGTTGAGCATCAAGCTCGATCGGCACAATTATCTCGTCTGGCACCATAGTATCAAGGCCTCGCTCAAAGCCTATCGCCTTGATGGTTTTCTTGACGCTGCTAACGTGGTTTCTCTTGTGCTTCCCGTCCCAGCTGGCGCTACCACTCCACCCAAGCCCAATCTGGCGTATGACGAATGGAAGAAGAAGGATCTCTTTATTCTCTTATGGATTTAGACAACGCTATCGGCATCTCTTCTCGCTCAAGTCACTCGTGCGGAATCTACACACGAGATCTGGACTATCTTTGAGCGTATGTTTTTCGCCCAAAGTAGGGCACGCTATATGCATCTCAAACAACAGATGCAGACTCTTTAAAAAGGCTCTCTCAGTATTCTCGATTACATGGAGAAGAAGCGCTTTCTCGGATGCCGTTGTTGAATGTGGCTATATCGTATTGGATCCTGACTTTATTGAGTGCGTCCTCAGTGGCTTGGACTCCTCCTATGCTGCCTTTCTCACATCTTACAATATGCAGCGTGATTCGATCTCATCTGATGAATTGCTCAGCCTTCTGCTTCGCGAAGAAGAATGCGTCAATGGCTCTCTCCAACCCGCTCTTGATGTCTCTCCTTCGGCGAACAATGCCAGCCGAGCCCCTCGTGGCGCCTCTGTTCCGTCTCGGCCCGACTCCACCGGCGACAGCGGCTCATCTCTTCAATGTCAGATTTGTGAGAAATCTAGCCATGCTGCTATCAGTTGTTGGCAACGCCAAAATATTGAGGAATTTCCGCATACGAACCCTAACTACAATAATAGGGGTGGGCGACGAGGCTGTGGCGGTCGTGGATCGAGACGGGGTGGTCGCGGACAGCCTCAGCCCCAGCAGTTCGGGCAGCCTCTACATCCCGCCTACCAACAACAATTCAGCCCTCCTCAGCCACCGACGCCGGCCCGACAGGCTTATCACATGGGCTACTCACCGTCAACTCTAGTTGATCCATCCTGGTGTTTCGACTCCGGCGCCGCCAACCATGTTACTGCTGACTTTGGGAATCTCTCCGTTCACTTTGATTACACTGGCAATGATGGTTTACAAGTTGGCAACGGTACGTCTCTTCCTATTACGCATTTGGGCACTTCTCAATTACCTACTATCACAAACCTGTTCAATTGAACAATATTCTTTTTGTGCCCCAAATTAAAAAAAGCCTTATCAGTGTTTCTCAATTGACCAAAGATAATGATGCTTATATGATTTTCTACCCTACTTGTTATTTTGTGAAGGACCAGCAGGGGCGAACACTCCTCAAAGGAATCGTTGAGAACGGGCTCTACCATCTTCAGCCTCCCGATCCGCCTGCCCCCACTCCTCCCCGTGCCTATCTTGGTGAACAAGCTTCTCTACAAACTTGGCATGATCGCTTTGGTCACCCTAATGAGTCTGTTTTTTGTCAATTAATTTCTAGATTTTGTTTGCCTGTGTCTTTAAATAATCTCTAGTCAGTTTGTGAGTCTTGTCAGTTAGGAAAGAGTCATAGACTTTCTATTTCACATAAACATGAGTCTAGAAAATTTCCTTTTAAACTAGTGTATTCGGATGTTTGGGGTCCTGCCCCGGTTTCCTCTTTCAATGGTAATGCTTTTTTCATAATATTTGTGTATGACTCCACTAAATTTGTTCGAATTTAATTTCTCTCCCAAAAATCACATGTTCTTCATCACTTTCAACTTTTTCAAAAGATTGTGGAAACTTAATTCAATGCTAAAATCAAACACGTTTAATCTGATTGGGGGGGAGAATACCAAAATGTCTCCACTTATCTTGAAACTCAAGGCATTATTCATCGCGTTACATGCCCCCACACTCAATCTCAAAACGGGGTTGCTGAACGTCGACATTGGACGAATGACTCGGCTAAAGTCGTTGTGCCAAAATCAAAGATAAAACCCAAACATGCACACACACAAGTATAGAAAGCAAGTACGGGGTCGAACCCAAGAGAATCAGTTTCTTAATTAGATTTTAGTGTTTTTCATGCAAAGTAACCAAAGGGGGGTTTTGAGAGAGATTTTAATCAAAGTTTAACAAACAGAGTTCATTCAATCAATTCCACTTTATTAATCCGTTGATAATGAATTCATCCACTTCTTTATATGCCTAGGTCAATTCCAATCCTTATCTTAATTATTCACCAGTCCACGGTCCTAGCAAAACTATGATATGAACAAGGACGCTTAATTCAAATCTTGTAATACACTCAAGGATATTAGGAAATCAAATCATGCAATCAAGCTACGAGTCTCATGCACAAATTAACCATTGAATACTCTTCCCTAAACTAGTCCACGGTCCTAGAATAGAGTTGTTTCGAGAATAGGAAAGATGCATAGACAACAACCAATCCTAATTCAAACAATAGATCTAAGATAATTAAGCAAGTTGATCAGGCTCATATAATCAAACAAAGATCATGGGATGAAGCACAAGAGTATCAATAAAGACCTAGGGATAAAGAAGTTACCAAAATTTCACAACTTCATAACAAAGCTTCCTTGATTGAATAAACCCCAAAGGAGATTGATGGGGTGTCGTCCGGATCGGATGATATCAAAATTTAAATTTATAAACCGAACTCCAATTGTAGTAAAAGAGGTAGGGTGTCGAACACACGGGAGTTCGTGCGTTGAGAGTACCCAAAAGACTAAAAAGAGGTAAAAGAAAGGTAAAAACGAGGAAAATCAAAGAGAACACCTCGGACCGACACTGGTCACTTCGGTCCGAGGGTGGATCGAGGTTGATTTGGCCGGGACCGACACACACAACGTCGGGTCCGATGTACTGGGTAACTCGATTAGGCAAAAATAGTAGATCGGTCTTGGGTTTTTGGGTTCCTTCCCTAACTAGACTTGGGTAATTCTACCCCAATTCAGTCAATAAGTGTTGATCCTTGTGAGATCGAGGTTGTTTCCCTTCGATCCCTCCACTCTACACTTCGACCTAAGGGAGTTTCCACTCGCCTTCGATGCTAGGTCTAGTGATGGGTCCGAGATTGCTCCCGCTTACTCTTACCAATCACAAGCCCTAGGTCCCTTGTTCCCACAAGAGAATTGAAGCTCAATATAGAGAGGATTCATAGATCAAGCACTCAAGGCTATGGAATTGGGGGTTCCTACCCAATCCTAGCTAGGGGTTTCCCCCATAGCCCAAGACTATGGAATCTACTCCATCAAGTAAGAGTAAAAAGCAATCAAATGGCAAAGCAAACAAATCTCAATCATCAAACTCAAACCAAAGCAAAATTGCATTCAAATCCAAAATGGTTCACAAGATCCAAGTCTTAATTCTACTAAACCAAAGCAAAACAAGTTCAAAACTCACTAATCTCCTCTCTAGCTCCACCGATCTCTCTCTCTCTTCTCCTCCTCCTTTCTTCTCCTTGCTCTCCAAGCTTTTCCTTGAGCCTTTGAGAGAGTGATTTTGTGTGTGATTGATTGATCCTCCCCTAATGCTCTCTAATCACCTCTAATTATCCTCCCTCTTGGATTGGGGACCAAGGAATTCCAAAATTAGAAGAAGGGCAAAATTGGAAGATCACAACATTGTGCCTTGGATCCCAATCCTTTCCTTTGCCGACTCGGACCGACGCGGGCGGACATCGGGCCCGACGTTGGGAACGTCGGTCCCATGCTCTGATGCTCGAACTCGGGCCCGACTTGGTAGTAACTCGATCCTCGGTCTCGATCCTTCTTCTCTTCTTGGTTTTCCTTGAGTTCCTCTTCATTCTTTGCATGGCTCTTCCGCTCCTTAGCTCCCTTGCTTGGCTCCTTCTTATAAACTCCTCCAAAACGTCCTCAAATGCGCCATTTTACCTACAAAACACAACAAACTTCCATAGTCTCCGAATCTCGTGGGAAAACCGGGAACTAAGCTAAAAAGGGACGAAACTAACAAAGAAAAGAATGAAAAACACTTATCTACAAGGGAAATTAGCTACTAAAACACCACCAAAATGAGAGACATCAGAATACCCCATACTTAAACTTGCTTGTCCTCAAGCAATAACAATATAAGCAAGACCGAAGCACAATCTTCAAGTAAAGCCTCATATGAAAAATCAAGTAAGAACAAGTGATAGATATGCTAGCAAGATTACATCATCACACATGATCAAGTGTTCAAGGAATAATGTCTAATGCAACAAAGCCTCACTTTAGGTATGTAAAAATGTGTATCACTCATCATGTGTTTAGGTTTAGCAATGAACACTCATACTCAACAATCATGCAAGTAAAGACTTTACTATTGAAACTAATATCACCAATTCCTACACCTAGAGATGCCTATTACAATGCACACAAAGAATATGAACTTGGCAAAATGGAGGTCCTCAAAGAGGTTCCATTCGGCCGGGTTGTAATGGGGCTTTTGGTGTTTCTCAAGGTGGGAATCACTTTGGTCTTGTGGTGCTCATAATGGGGATTGAACTTTCTAGTCTCTCACCAAACTTACCAAATCATTCCACTTTCAACTTCACACTCCCAAAAGACTTTGATTTTTCTTCTTTTCTTTTCTTTCAACCCACATTTCACTAAACATTCCACTTCATCTTTGCACTACACTTTTTGTTGGATTTTTCACACTTTTTCCACTAGGATCGACTTGCACTTCATGTCGGGCCCGATGTGTACTTTAACTCGGTCGGTGCCCATTTTTTTCACTTAAGCACTTTTGCTTTCAATCCACTATTTTTTCCAACTTTTTCTTTCTTTCATTTCACTTCAAAGATGCACTACCCACTTGGTTTATAACTCCATTTCTTTGCCCTTCACCAAAGAGAATCTTAACTCTCCAAATATTCTTCCAAAACCTCTCACTAAAGTCCAATCCCATAAGGGTCAAGTCATATAGGCTAGGAATCATATTTTTGAGGAGTTTCAAGCAAAGGTCTAAGGCTAAAACAGGGCTACAAACAACGGTTTCACTTCAAGGTAGGATATGGAACTTTTTGTGACTAAATGAAATAAAGTTCAAATCAATGTGACAAAGCATAGAACAATTCTCATATTGGTCTTGGAAAATAGATAAACCCTCAATAGCAAGTTTTACTAAGCATGCATGAGCTAATCACACAAGAAAATGAGGGATATGCAATAATGAATAAGCATCCCTAAAATGGCCAAAAATAATCTCACAACGTTCACTCTAGCTTGGTTGCATCAAAACTTCATCCAAGAACTCATGTGCTCAATAAAAACATGCAATATCATATCACATTAAAAGCAACATCCATTTAGAGGCTAAACTATCCAAAAATATGCAAAGGAATTTACATGCTCACATCATCATTAGCTCTCATATGGACATCTAAGATGAGAATTCCTAGTCCAAAATCAAAATCTTTTTGCCATTTTCACACAATTTTCGAATTTTTATGGATTTTTGCAAAAATTTTCTCAAACAAAACAAACAAACTCATCCATTCATGCCATCGAATTCAATCATCTCTCTCTCTTCTCCTCCTCCTTTCTTCTCCTTGCTCTCCAAGCTTTTCCTTGAGCCTTTGAGAGAGTGATTTTGTGTGTGATTGATTGATCCTCCCCTAATGCTCTCTATTCACCTCTAATTATCCTCCCTCTTGGATTGGGGACCAAGGAATTCCAAAATTAGAAGAAGGGCAAAATTGGAAGATCACAACATTGTGCCTTGGAGCCCAATCCTTTCCTTTGCCGACTCGGACCGACGCAGGCGGACATCAGGCCCGACGTTGGGAACATCGGGCCCGACGTTGGGAACGTCGGTCCCATGCTCTGATGCTCGAACTCGGGCCCGACTTGGTAGTAACTCGATCCTGGGTCTCGATCATTCTTCTCTTCTTGGTTTTCTTTGAGTTCCTCTTCATTCTTTGCATGGCTCTTCCGCTCCTTGGCTCCCTTGCTTGGCTCCTTCTTATAAACTCCTCCAAAACGTCCTCAAATGCGCCATTTTACCTACAAACACAACAAACTTGCATAGTCTCCGAATCTCGTGGGAAAACCGGGAACTAAGCTAAAAAGGGATGAAACTAACAAAGAAAAGAATGAAAAACACTTATCTACAAGGGAAATTAACTACTAAAACACCACCAAAATTAGAGACATTAGAGATTAGTTCTGCATTACAAAGAAAGCTAACACTTTTATTAAAAGAACAATTGATTACAATCAGAGATAAGAGGTATCTAAAACCTAAAGAGGCTCTTCCTTAAATAGCCCAAAGAACAAGCTCTTCGAGATAGATAAGGAAAGAAACGAAAAGATAAGAAAGGAAACAAGATAGAAAGGTCAGGATTTCGTCCATCTCGGATCTGGGCATCACCGCGACCGCGCCGCCTTGACCGCGCCCGCGGCGATCTATCCTTGGCCTTGGCTGAGTCGGCTGCTACCGCGCCGGCGTCATAAACAACGCGACTGCGGCCTTCATGGGTCTTCAACAACGTCGCCTCACTCCATCGTGACCGCGTCATAGACAATGCGACCGCGCAATCCATGCAGTGGCGAACTCGAATGCAATTAAGCTTAAAAAATCTTGATTCTTCACATCTCGTGTCTTCGGTCTTCGTATTACAATAACGCTCAAATCTAACCTAAACACTCTCAATAACATCCTAAAATCTAAGAGTTAACCCATACAAAATAGGCCGAATCATATTCCCCCATACTTAGATCTTGCTCGTCCTCGAGTAAGCTCAAACCAAATATAACAAACCAGCACATCTAAGATCTCGTGAAATACAAGGGAAGAGAAAAACACTCAGCTCACAACCCGAACCCAAAAATATAGAGAAATCATGAGCATAAAACAATCAAGCTCAAACACACACCTCACAACATAATATAACACTCAAGCTCTAAAAACATGAATGAACAACCTAGGATCTACCCAAATCTATCATGTAAGCCCCAAAGTCCCCAAGCAAGAATGATCCTAAAACACTCGAATTTTTCCGCTCAATTCTACTTAGGCGCCCTTTCGGGTTTTCACCTAACTGCTCTTTTCATTTTTTATCAAAAGTGTGCTCACAAGAAACTCACAACACTCATAACCTCATATTTCCCCAGCCTAATGCTGGTCCGGGTTACCTACTTATTACCTGAGCCGCCCTTTCGGGTTTTTTACTCATCCCAGGATTTTCTATGCCTTAATTTTTTCAATCTTTATGGCTTTTTTTATCTTTTTCTTTTTCTTTCTTTCCTTATTATGCAAAAAGTATGGTGTAAGTGCTCCATGTAAAGAAGAAAATCAAAAAGTATGAAGCAAATCTCTAACTAAACTAACTAGGATAAGCGAATGTGAGTACTTCATCCCCCATACTTAAATCCTTCATTGTCCTCAATGAAAGCAAGGAGAAAGGAAATCAGAACTCTCGAACGATGAAGAGAGATGGAATGGAAGAACTCTTCAAAGGTGAAAGAATGGAGGAAAAGGAACTTCGGAATCCCGTTCTTCAGGCGAACCGCGGGCGCGGATCGGTGAGCGCGGTCGCGGAATCATGGCAGAGAGCAAAAGTCAGTGGTTGGTGGCCCACCGCGGTCGCGGCTGATGTGGCGCGGTCGCGGCACTCGTGTAGGGACGATGTCTTGACTTCGTCTCGAACTATGTAATGTGTAAACAACCTTCGTATCTTGGCTCGTCTCTTGGAAGAAGTGCAAATACTTGAACTCGAGTCGTGGAGAAGAAATCCCGGGGGAACAAAGCTCCCCCATACTTAGGCTTTGACACATAGCCACAAGAATGGAATTACAAAGATGGATGGAAAGATTATATAGAAACTGGTGAAAAAGATAGAAGATGGACTAGAATGGATAGAGATAGACGGTAGATATACATATAGAATGGGACCAAAAAGTCCTCTTTTTGTTTTTTGCTTTTCTTTTATTTTCTTTTTTTTTCATACTAAAGAAAACGAGCTAAAACCGAGACGCAGTATGGTTGCCGCGAGCACGGGCTAGTACTTGTTCGTCGGGGCGCACTGATGATCCACAGCGGGCGCGGCCAAGGCGGCGCGGTCGCGATATCACACCCGGCTGTCCTTTCGGACCTAGTTCTTGCATATTAGCTTTGAAAAACGAATTAAATCCTAAGCTAAGAATGGAAAAACAATCTAACTAATCCTTGGGTTGCCTCCCAAGCAGCGCTCTTATTTAACGTCATTGGCTCGACGTGGATACGCTCAATAAGGGTCCTCATCAATCTGAATCCGGACCTCGTTGCCATCATGAGATATGGAAAGTGAACCATTGGCAACATGAATAACCGACCTCACGGTTTTCATGAATGGGCGACCAAGTAGAAGAACCGGGTCGTAACGCCCTTCACCAATCTCCATAACATAGAAATCTGCAGGAAAGATGAGACCATTGACCTGCACTAGAACATCCTCCACTAACCCTTTCGTGCGCACATTAGAGTGGTCAGCCAATTCAATAACAATATCCGAATTTTTCAAAGGACCAAGGCCTAACCTATCATATATGCATGCTGGAAGGACATTATTGGATGCACCTAAATCTATCATCGCACGCTCAATTTTGGTTTCTCCTATCGTGACAGGGACAGTGAATCTTCCTGGGTCTCCACATTTTTTAGGTAGTTGCTTTTGGAGTAGTGCATTAAAAGTCTCGGTTTTGCTATCCTTAGTTTTTTCCACTAGAGCTACTTTTTCAATCCTAGGCTTAGACCTATTTTTCCTTTTTATTGTGCAAAGCTCTTTCATGAACTTAGCAAACCAAGGGACACCTTGAATTAGATTTAAGAGAGGAACACTTACCTGACAATTGGCGAAGGTCTCGAAGAGTTCCTTATCCTGTGCCGGCTTCCTCGTGTCTTGAAGTGCTTCTGGAAAAGGAGGAGAAGGCTTGAGAGAGCTCAAGGGTGGGAGTTGTGGTGCAACATACCCGTCATCCTCCTCGGGTGTTGTGGTGCGGTCGCGTCTAGGGGAGCGCGGGCACGGAGGCGAATAGTTCTTGAAGGCGTAATCGAGCAACGCCTCGAAGTTCTTCTCTACATCATTACCGCGACCACGGAGCCCCCGACGCGGCTGCAGCACTTCCTTTGTAGCAAGCTCCAGAGTTTTTGTTGGATTTCCGCGGGCGCGGTGTGGGGAACGCGGTCGCGGAAATTCAACAGAGGCTTGTTCTTCTTCTTCTGTTGGGCCGGCACGGTCGCGACCTGGAGAACGCGGTCGCGGAATACCTCCTGAGGGTGGTTCTTGACTCGCCAACGCCCTTCCGCTCCTCAAATGCATGACACTCACATTTTCTTTATGGTTGAGCGGTTAGAAGGGAGTTTCCCGGAATCCTTAGACTCGAGCCTGTTGATCATAGTGGCGAGTTGGCTCAGTTGAGTCTCAAGATTCTTTACAACAGCTCTCGTCTCTTGGTTCTCCTTCAGAAGGGCGGTAATAGCATCATTCTGAGATGGAGCAGGTGCTCTCGGGGCATAATTGTTAGAGCAGAATTGTTGTTGCTGGCCCTGAGGAGCGAACTGTTGTTGTTGATTGTTCCACCGGAAGTTCGGATGGTTTGCCCACCCCAGATTGTAGGTGTTGGAGAAAGGATCGTTCTGGGGCCGGGGCGCACCATAGTTACCGACAGCGTTCACCGACGCCTCGGTCTCCTGGATCGTAGGGCATTGGTCGGTGTGGTGGCTTGCCTCATACCACAGACCGTAAGCATTGACTTGTTGTGCCGTCTTCTTTACGAGCAGCTGCTTCATGAGATCCTTGAGTTACCTTACTTCAGCATTCAGGGACTCATTCACCATATTGACGGACCTCACGGTCCTTGATCGCTGATTGTGAGCCTGCTTAGCCAAGATCTCCACTTTCTCAAATGCTCCTGCGGGAGTAAAGGCCTCGTAACTGCCTCCACAAGATGCATTCACAAGCCTTTTGTCATTGTCGCAGAGTCCCTCAATAATATAGCAGATGAGATCCTTGGCAAGATAGCAATGGTAGGGACAACTAGCGATGAGCCTCTTGTAGCGCTCATAATAATCATAGAGATTCTCGTCCTCCCTTTGCTCCAAACTGCTGAGCTGCTTCTTGATAGCGGTTTGTTTGGAAGCATGGAAGTACTTCTCTAGAAAAGCTTTCTTCATGGCCGCACAAGTAGTGATCGTGCCTGGCACCAAATAAAGGAGCCATTCCTTGGCAGAGTCCTCCAAAGAGAAGGGAAAAGCTTGGAGTTTGATTTGATCCTCCGTGACATCCGTCGGCTTCATGCTCACACATATAGCGTGGAACTCCGTTAGATGCTTGGTCAGGTCTTCACCACTCAACCCGTGGAATTTGGGTAAATGGTGAATCAGCCCGGATTTGAGCTCGAACTTGACGCCCTCCCCGAGATCGGGGAATTGAACAGTCATCTATTGTTGTTGGAGATCGGCCGTAGTGATTTGGCGGATAGTTTGCTCCGCCATGACTTCCTTAGGTTCAGAATCAAAGAGAGAGAGAGAGAGAGAGAGAGAGATTCAAGAAGATCGTAGGTTGCAGAAGCTATGGGAGAACTCCTTATCTTCCGAAGAATCCTGTCAATTTCTAGATCAAAGCGAACAGGAGAAGTATTAGTAGACCGGGTACGGACGATATGATAGGTCCGAACCCAAAGCGGGTTTCTAAGCTCGAACCGCGGGCGCGCCGAGGGCGCCGCAGTCACGGTTCTGGCACAGAAACGAAAACGCACGTAAATCAATCAAGAAAAAGGATTCCCCGACAACGGCGCCAAAATTTGACTCGGCTAAAGTCGTTGTGCCAAAATCAAAGATAAAACCCAAACATGCACACACACAAGTATAGAAAGCAAGTACGGGGTCGAAACCAAGAGAATGAGTTTCTTAATTAGATTTTAGTGTTTTTCATGCAAAGTAACCAAATGGGGATTTTGAGAGAGGTTTCAATCAAAGTTTAACAAACAGAGTTCATTAAATCAATTCCACTTTATTAATCCGTTGATCATGAATTCATCCACTTCTTTATATGCCTAGGTCAATTCCAATCCTTATCTTAATTATTCGCTAGTCCACGGTCCTAGCAAAACTATGATATGAACAAGGACGCTTAATTCAAATCATGTCATACACTCAAGGATATTAGGAAATCAAATCATGCAATCAAGCTACGAGTCTCATGCACAAATTAACCATTGAATACTCTTCCCTAAACTAGTCCACAGTCCTAGAATAGAGTTGTTTCGAGAATAGGGAAGATGCATAGACAACAACCAATCCTAATTCAAACAATAGATCTAAGATAATTAAACAAGTTGATCAGGCTCATATAATCAAACAAAGATCATGGGATGAAGCACAAGAGTATCAATAAAGACCTAGGGATAAAGAAGTTACCAGAATTTCACAACTTCATAGCAAAGCTTCCTTGATTGAATAAACCACAAAGGAGATTAGTTCTCCATTACAAAGAAAGCTAACACATTTATTGAAAGAACAATTTATTACAATCAGAGATAAGAGGTATCTAAAACCTAAAGTGGCTCCTCCTAAAATAGCCCAAAGAACAAGCTCTTCGAGATAGATAAGGAAAGAAACGAAAAGATAAGAAAGGAAACAAGATAGAAAGGTCAGGATTTCGTCCGTCTCGGATCTGGGCATCACCGCCTTGACCGCGCCCACGGCGATCTATCCTTGGCCTTGGCTGAGTCGGCTGCTACCGCACCCGCGTCATAGACAACGCGACCGCGGCCTTCACGGGTCTTCAACAACGTCACCTCACTCCATTGCGACCACGTCATAGACAACGCGACCGCGCAATCCATGCAGTGGAGAACTCGACTTCAATTAAGCTCTAAAAACTCTTGATTCTTCACATCTCGTGTCTTCGGTCTTCGTATTACAATAACGCTCAAATCTAACCTCAACGCTCTCAATAACATCCTAAAATCTAAGAGTTAACCCATACAGTCATCATTCGATTTTACCTACTTCATTTTGGGAGCATGCTTTTCATACCTCGGTTTATTTGCATAATAGAACTATCACTCCCATTCTTAATTTCAAATCCCCTTTTGAAGTTTTGTATAATAAACTTCCGGATAATAAGTTTCTCAAATCATTTGGTTGTTTATGTTATCCGTTTTTGCGTCCCTATAACTCCAACAAACTTGAGTTTCGGTCTTCACCTTGTATTTTTACTGGGTATAGCTCTAGGCACATGGGATAGTTGTGTCTTCATGTTCCAACTAACCATGTCTATGTAGCAAATCATGTCATGTTTGACGAGAGCACTTTCCCATACCATATCCATGCTCGAGATCCCACCGAAAATCTACCCACACCTTCCGCCTCTCAATCGGCGACGTCTCCTTCTTTGCTTCAGCTTGCTGCGTTTCCATGGCCGTCACCAACACCACCGACCTCATCATTGCCATGCTCCACGACCGAACCCTCGTCGGTGTTGGGACAATGTTAAGGACGCCTTCAGTACTTAACATTGTGCCTCGCGTCCCTTAGTTTTGATATGACAAACTCAACTTGATCTAATAAGTTGTCCAAGTGTTTCAGGGACGCATGTTGAAAAGGACAACAAGTTGTTGTACATTTAGCCGTCCTCAAGATTCAGGGATGGTAGAAGGTGTCTGAGGAGCATGTCAAAGTTAATCCCACGCTTGTTCAAGACTTCTATGACTCCCTCAACATCAACATAGAAAATGGCACAGGGACGTTCTTGGCCAATGGCGAATCTGCTACTTTCTCTGAGAAGACAGTCCGCCAGTTAATGGGCATTGATAAACAACGTCCAGGGGCTGAAGCTTTGCACAGGGTGCCCGCTTCCGGTTTTGGAATCGAAGGAGAAGAACTGAACGCCATGTTCAGAAGAGTTTTCAATGGCAAGACTCCCGATTCTCATGACCTTGTAGCCTCCGTCCTCACTCAAACAGGTGCCATGGCTCGCTATATGATCTGCAGGACTGTAGTGCCAAGGCAGGAGAAAAAGTCGATTGTGCAGACCATTGATTGCCTGCTTTTGGACGCCTTCCTATAGGGTCGCAAGATCAACTTGGCCAGAATCATGATTGAGCATATGGGTAAGTGCACTCGCAAGAACCATGCCCTTCCCTACATAGGTCTAGTGAAGGCTCTCCTCATTGAAAATGACGCTTACACTCCTGGAGAGGAAATTACCTTGGGCATGCCATGGGATCAGAAGTATGGCATATTGGAGATCAAGCATAGTAAAGAGCTTCCCTCTATCAGGAAGCAGATTGAAAAAGAGAAGAAAGAAGCTGAGATAAAAAAGAAAGAAGAATAGGCAGCTAAGAAAGCAGATGAGAAACGCCAAAGGCAAGAAGCTGCAGAGGACGAGCGTGCTAGACAAGAGGCCGCAAAGAAAGGGAAGACTGTTGTTTCTGATGATGTTGAGGTAGTTGAGTCCGAGGACGCTCGTGCTACAAGACTTGCTGAAGTTGATCAACTATCGGCCTTCCTTAATAATCCTCCCATGGAGTTCCACTACTCTCCCTCACACTTGGCTCCGCAACAACAACCGTCCTTCTTTCAGACTTTGCCTGCTCCTAATACTGAGGCTCATTCTGAAAAGCAGCTGTATTCTCTCATCATTCACAACCAGAACGTCTTAGCACAGCAAGGGAATGCTATCATCCAGCAAAATTTTGAGTACTTCCAAGCTGTCAAGACTCAGAATGATTTGATGAAGATGTTGATTCAATCAATTCATAGAGAGAGCATAGAAGGCGATACTCAAGAAGAAGAAGAACGCCCCCAATGTGCTCGACACAAGCCGTCCTGCTAGATCACCATCTTCCTAATCTTTTATCCCTCATCTATTTTGCCTTTGCTTCTTTTGATTCTCAAACACTTGTCTGAATGTCTGTAATATGTCTTTACTTTCTTTCAATGGCAGTTCTCTTGATTGTGTGCATTTGTGAGCTTAAACGTCTGATTGCCTTTAGTTGTGATTTTATGTTATCGTCCTTATGCTAACTTGTTATCCTTTTCGATGATGCCAAAGGGGGAAGTGTAGTTTTGCAGAGATGCGCTTCATATTAGTTATCTAGAATAAGCAAGTGCTAAGGGGGAATTTTAGTGAAGGGACCTAAGGACGCCACATTGCCTCTAATTAAGAATAAGGGACGCTAGTTAGAAAAGAAAATGAAGTTTGATTAGTACAGCCGTCCCCTCCCTAAAATCCAAAAGAAAGAATAGATCAAGTGTTGAAAACTTGTGCTTATAGAATGTTGGGACGATATTAAGGACGCCAGTCATTAATATCTAAACCAATAATGATCGTCCCTTATTTTGATAATGACAAACTCAAATGTATTAAACAAGTTGTCCAAGTATTGATCTCAGGCAGGTCCAGTGGACGCACATGAGTGAAAAGGACAACAAGTGAACGACAGTCCCTAAGCTGTAGGGACGCAAGTCAACAGAACTTCCAAAGCTGAACGTAATTGGCGAAGTTCCTGCGCAGATAGGACGGCGTCCTCATCAAGAAGGGACGCGCGCCAAAATACGGACGAAGTTCAAATTCAAATCAAGGCCGCCCCAACATGATTACATCACGTTCGGCCGTAGTCCTCAGAAGGAAGCTTCCCTTGTCTGGGCACGTGTAGACAACTCCAAAGATGTCGCTTTCCCAACGATGGTCCCCTATCCACGCGGAGGCTTCCCAAGCGTCAACAGAGTTGACTTCCTCAAGAGGCTCATCGCACCGTTGATGGAAGATTAAGGATCCTGCAAAGCCTCAGAGGACGCTAGAGGACAAGAACTACTTCCGCTATAAATACCCCCCCAAGGGTATGCATAACGGTGTGGACTTTGAAGACTTTCTCTCAAGTTCTCCCGAAGCACTCAAGAACACAAACAAAGATCAAGAAGATCAAGTGAGCTTGAAGCAAGAGAAAGAAAGTCCAACCACATCAAATCCAAAACAAACTACAAGATAGTTAGAGTTGTAGTTTGTCTCTCACAACGGACCGTGAGAGACGTGAGTGATAGCTTCCTTATAGCTAAGAGAGTTAGGTTACATTGTTAGGAGGAAAGGAGTGTTACTAGTGAGGCTAAGGACGGACGCTTAGCTCAGAGAATTGTAACGACTCGCCTAAGTTGTAAGGACTCTTTCTTAATAAGATAAGGACGGCTATTGAAAATCCTCCAAGCGAAGGGACAGGTTTACCCATAAGACTAGTTGGTCTTAGTGGGATTCCTCTATAAATACTCGTGTCCATTATCTCATTGCGTTTCTTGTTAAGTCTAATTTCCGCTGCACCTAAGGACGCCCTTAATCCAGTTAAGGATGCCTTCACTAACAGACTTACGATCCAACAATTGGTATCAGATCAGGTTCTCTAGATTAAGTTTGAGTTGCAGGAAACATGGACATGGAACCTATAGGTATCTCAAGTGCAAAACCACCTCGCCTAACGGACGGCAACTTCAACCGGTGGAAGACAAGGTTCGAATGCTTCGTGCGCAGTCAAAACTACCAATGCTGGCTGGTGATAAAGAACGGCGACCTCGAAGTCCCTGCTGCCAAGAAAGACAAGGAGGCAGATTGGGGTCCTGAAGAGTTCAAGCTTATGGAAGCAAATGCAAAGGCCATCTGTTTCTTACAGACGTCCCTCTGTGAAAGGGACGCCACCCGTGTGAGCAATCTCCCAACTGCTAAGCTTCAATGGGAAGCCCTGGAGAAGTATCATGTTGGGACGCCTGAGATGAAAGAAGACGTCTAGTTGGAAGCTAAAAGGGACTTCTACAAATTCAGGATGTTCACAAATGAGACCATCACCGACTACTCCTTTCGCTTTGAGGTCCTTCTAACTAAGTTGAAAAACTTGGGTGTCAAAGAAACGGAGATCACTCAGAGGATGAAGGTTCAAGTCTTAATAGATGGACTCACGGGACCATGGAACTTTGATAGGATGACGTTCAAAGAGAACCAGGCCAACAAGGGACTGTCCATGGAGGAAATCTATGGAAAACTCAAAGGATACGAAGCAAGAAGAAACCAAGATCTGGCAGAAATGGGAAAGAGTCCCCAAAATGAGCTGGCTTTAACTCTCGCGGCTAGGACGCCAGAGTATGAGCAATACTATTAGAGGCAAAGAGAGTTGAGCTCAATGCTAGAAGCCAAAACTCAAGAGCACCAAGAGAATCTTCGTCTTCAGGCGTTAGTAGAACGCAAAGGAAAAACGGAAGAACAAATTTCCGTGGAAGATGAGTTAGCCCTGTTGAGCAAAACTCTCCGTGCACTGTACAGAAGAGGCAAAGTCCCAAGAATGAAGATGCCCCCCAAGAAAGAATCTCGCAAGCTTACAGATGCAGAAATGAAGGAGATAGTGTGCTACAAATGCAACAGAAAGGGACACATGGCCAAGAAATGTACCACAGGACTAACATCAAAGGAAATGAAGGAAAAGGCACTGGTTGGTGCATTTGAGGGTGCATGGGACGACCTTGACTCAAGTGATGAAGAGCCAAAAAATCAAGTGGCTTACATGGCTATGGAAGACGCCCCAGAGGACGTCTCTGAAACTGAGCAAGAGGTAACCCATGAAACCATGTTAAATTCTCTTGAAAAATGTTCAAAACCAAAGCTCATTAAATTGATAACTCAAATCATGCAAGAGAACTATGCTATGAAACAAAGCTTTGAAGAAGTTGAATCCGAGAATATTGTTGTGGAATGTGAAAATTGTAGTACCATGTCTTTTCAACTAGAGTCCTCTCTGGAAGAAGTCAAGTCCCTTAAAAGTCAGATTGTGTGCTTAAAGCTCGAAAATGCAAGTCTTAGGGACGAGGTCAAAGTTTTAGGAAAGAGTCCGATGACTGAAACTGTGAATCCAATAGTCTTTGTTCCAGCCAGAAAAGGACTAGGGTATGAGTCAGGATCAAAGAACTCTCTCCCAAGTGATTTTGAAGCTAGCAAGACAACTGAACTAGAGCTCGAGAGGGAAAAGACAAGGAACCTAGAAGAACGCATAAGAGTTCTTGAGAGTGGTGAGAAAGGTCAAAAGGACTACTACACAAATTCTGTCAGTCACAAAATCTACAAAAATATTGCTAAGGGAAAAGGATCTAAGGTAGTGGACCCTGAAAGAATGAAAGAGAATAGAATTCAGCGTCCTAACAAAAAGTACTACCTTGGAAATTATTATAGGACTTGTTGGCATTGTGGCAAAGGTGGTCACTACCAGTATGAGTGTCTTAAGCTGAAACAAGATCTTGAAAATGGAAAGAAGGCTAGGAATGGCCGTGAGAATGCTAAGTCTAAATTTGCTGATAGGACGCATGCTAGTGTGGCAAATGCTAAAACTCGATCTCCTAGGACGCATGCTAGAAGATCAAATGATGTGAATGTTTATGATCATTTGCCTATGAAGAAGTTTTACACATGTAACGAACCAGGTAGGGGTCACCTTGCTTGGGTCGCAAAGAACTAACTCTTCTTTTCAGGTGGAAGTTAGAGGAAGCCCATGGATCATCGATAGTGGAGCTTCAAATCATATGACTGGAAGCCAGATCCATCTCACTTCTATCCAAACAAATGCCACGGGAGGAACTGTCTCGTTTGGCAACAAGGGCAAAGGAAAAATCAAAGGGACGGGCACCGCAAAGCTAAATCAATCCATCAGTGCGTCCAATGTCAGTCTTGTCGAAGGACTAGGCTTCAATCTCCTTAGTGTCTCCCAAATATGTGATCAAGGTGAAAACCTAGTCACATTTGACTCTAAGGAATGCCTGGTCATCAACAACAAAACAAATCAAGTCATTCTCAAAGGGACTCGCGAGAACAATGTCTACGTCTTCAATCAAAGATTCAAGCCTGCATCCAAGTTGTGTTTATCTGTCTCCGCTGTGGACGCCGATCTCTGGCATCGACGTCTTGGACACGCGGGACCCAACACAATCTTCAAGCTTCATCAAAAGGATCTTGTAAGAGGTCTTCCCCGAATTGATCCTGAGCAGATTGAGCAATGTGAAGCATGCATCAAAGGGAAGCAGACAAGATCATCCTTCAAATCCAAGAATGAAGTAAGCACAAAGAAGCCATTGGAACTTCTTCACATGGACTTGTGTGGACCCATGCAAACCCAAAGCTATGGTGGAAAAAGGTACATGTATGTCATTGTAGATGATTTTTCCAGATTCACTTGGGTTCTTTTCTTAGTGTCAAAAGCAGATGCATTCGGGATGTTCAAAATCTTCATCACGCAAGTAGAAGTTGCTCTTGGGACGAGCTTGAAAGCTCTAAGGTCAGATCATGGAACGGAGTTTAAAAACTCAGAGTTTCTTGACTTCTGTGACCAACAAGGAGTCTCCCACAACTTCTCTTCTCCTCGAACTCCTCAGCAAAATGGTGTTGTCGAAAGAAAGAATAGGACGCTGGAAGACATGGCAAGGACGATGCTTTTGGCTAGCCGCGTCCCCAAACACTTCTGGGCAGAAGCCGTTGCCACCGCAACCTATATTGTCAATCAAGCTATGATTCGTCCTTTGCTCAAAAAGACGTCCTATGAGCTTCTAAATGGAAGAAAGCCAAACATTTCACACCTCAAAGTCTTTGGGTGTAAATGCTTCATTCACAACAACGGCAAAGACAACATCGGCAAATTTGATGCTAGGAGTGATGAAGGAATATTTCTTGGGTACTCCCTCACAAGCAAAGCCTATAGAGTCTTCAACAAACGGACTCTTAAGCTTGAGGAAAGTATCCATGTGGTATTCAAAGAAAATGCTTCTCTCAAGAAAGAACCAAGTAAGAAGGAACGTCGCTCTTCTTCTCAAACCACCCCTCGCCACCACTCTTCTTCTCAAACCACCCAGCGCCGCCACTCCAACACTCCTCCACAGCCACTTCGCTCTCAACCTCCACCACAAAAACAACCCCCCCGTTCTCAATCCAAACCCATTCAAAAACGCTTTTCTTTTCATGAGAAGCCTTTCAAACCCGAGCCCGAGCCAGAAAATGTCACCAAAGCTTCTGTTTACAGTGGTTCCATTGGTAGGCTTCCCTCCCAACCCAAGCGCCGTCCTCCTCTCGACCCACTCATAGAGGACTGGCTAGAAAAGGAGCCAAGGACGCTCGCCAATATCTGCCTACGGGCGTCCGCTCATGACCATCCTCCCAAGGTCCAACGTCTCCTCCACTACTTCATGGTCACTTATGTCAAGCCCCGCCTAGAGGAAACCAACCATACCAACCCACCCTTTATGGGGCCTGGCATAATTTCTGATACTTTTGGTGGGACGGTAGATGAGCTCGCCAAGCTTCTCCCCGACATCATGGAGTTCTTGGTGGCTCCTGCCGGTTCCGTCCCATCTCAGAAACGGAAAAGGCCCTCCTCCTCATCCCACTCCAAACCACAAGCCAAAGGGCCTCCCTCCTCCTCCCAAGTCAAACCGATCCCTTCCTCCCCGCCTCCCGCCCCAAAGCGACGCTTGAAGACGTCTGCTGAGCTCGAGGGCGTGACTGAGCAACAAATGGCAGCTATCCGCCTCTCCGAGCTGCAAATAGAGAAAGAGGAGAAGGCCAGGCAAGAGCAGGCCGAAAAGGACGCCATTGCTGCGGCAATCCAGCAGAGCTTACAGGACGTCCCTCGGCTTCCTCCTCCTCCACCAAGGATAGAGGACGTCACTCCTGCTCCTGCTCCCGCGGCTTCATCAGATCCGCTCCAGGCGGAGATCGAGGCGGACTTGGAAAAACCTATGCCAACAGTCCAAAAGGCAGCTCCTCCAGTACAGGTCCCGGCCAAGGACGCTGTTCCAAAAATTATAACACCTGAGGACTCCCCTGCTAAGCAGCCGCCTCCTCGCCCTGCTCCGCTCAAAGTCAAGCCCATCTCTATGGCTCCGCCAAGCTCCTCAACTGCCACCACAAAGGCCAAGATCAGAACTCCCTCTCCCTCTCCTCCTAGAGCTTCCACTCCTCCTCCTCCGCCTGCTCCGGCCGTCGAGGAAAATATTCAAGTCCAGGGGATGGCGTCTGTTGAAGTCCCCATTGAGTCTTTGGCAAGGACTCCAGCGGTGGACGCGCCTCCTACTGAACAGGCGTCCGCTGCTGAGGACACTGAAATGGTCGAGTCCCATGAGCAAGGGGACGAGGCCTCAGATGAAGAGGACGCTCCTCACCAGGATGAGGACCTTGAGGACGAGGAGGGAGACGGCGATGAAGAAGACGCCGGTGATGAAGTGATAGTGAGCAACGGCAGTAAGCAGAAACGCTTGAAGAAAATTCTGTCGCCGCTCCTGTTCACCGCCCAATTCTTGGAAGAGAACCAGCGCCAAGAGTTTTTGGAACTGCTTGAGTTCCAGGGATGGACGCACCTAGGCGCCGAGGCCGCCGAAGTAGACCCCGAACAGGTTCTCCGCTTCTACTCCAAATTTGAAATATCAGAAGTGAAAGGGAAGCCTCAAGGGACGTTCGAAATTGATGGGGACGAGTACTCAATTGCTGAGGGTACCGTCCGCAACATGCTAGGCTTGCGTCCTTCTCCACCAGATGCTCTGCATGACCTTCCCAACAAGAATTTTGGTCGGTTCTCCCAGGAAGAAATCTTCAACCGAATTTTCAACGGGAGACAGCTAGTTGTTAAGGACAGGGTCGCTCACTGTCTCTCCAAGACGGGCGTCCTTGCGCATCACTTCATTGTGCGCATGGTCGTCCCCCGCCAAGAAAAGAAGTCGATAGTCCAGATCACTGACAGTATCTTGCTGGACGCCTTCTTAGAACGCAAGCCGATCAACTTGCCGCGAGTAATCTTGGAGCACATGGGCAAGTGCACAGGAGGCAGGCACTCTCTTCCCTTCCCCGGCCTAGTCAAGCAGATCATGCAACAGCAAGGCCTCTACGTCCCCAAAACAGAACAGACCTTCGGGATTCATTGGGACGTCAGGTAAATCACACTTCCTCCAGTTGGCAAATTGAGGTGTGATGAGCCGCTCCCGTCGGTGAAGAGGCAGCTGGCCAAGGAGAAAAAGGAAGCCGAGAGAAAAGCTAAGGCCGCTGCTGCTGCTGCTCAAAAAGTCGAAGGTGATCCAGACGCTGAAAACTTACAAGTAGTTGGGACGCCGGTTGAGGACGCTGCTGAAGAAGAGGACGAGCTCGATGGTATGAGCGTCCCTGATGAGGCCGAGAAGCACTCTACGAAGTATCTGATCGGCATGATGATCGAGAACCAGTGTATGATGATTGATCTAATCCAGCAGGTTCACGACACTCTCCATACCCACACAGATCTTCTGGAACGCAACAACGAGCTCCTTGCACAGAACAACTATCTTCAGGAGCAACATCTCAAGGCCCTTGGCAAGCGTCCCCGCAAATGATCACCTCCCCTCTCCATAACCCTGAAAAAGTTTATCTGTTTCTTTGGTTTTTGTTAAGACTTTGGGACGCTGTCCCCGCTTTGAACAATCTTTTGTGAATGTGTGTAATGATCGTACTTCTGTCCTCTTATTAATGCCGTTCATTACATTTGTGATTCATTTTGTCTAAGCGTTCCTTTCTTTAGTTATGACTTTGTGCTTGCATGCTTTTCAACTTGTTCTCCTTTTCGATGATGCCAAAAGGGGAAAGTATAGTTTTGCAGAGATGCGATTGTCTTTAAGTTGTCATAGAAAGCATGTGTTTAGGGGGAATTTCAGCCAAGTCCAAAGGACGCTAGTTAAGAATAAGATAGAACGCACATAAAAGAAATGAGTTGCATGCCAACCTAAGTTGAAAAGAAAATCAAGTGTAGTTTCTCATGCTAAAAGCTTTACTTCTGTGCGTATTATTTGAAAGAGTTTGTCATCATCAAAAAAGGGGGAAATTGTTGGGACGATATTAAGGACGCCAGTCATTAATATCTAAACCAATAATGATCGTCCCTTGTTTTGATAATGACAAACTCAAATGTATTTAACAAGTTGTCCAAGTATTGATCTCAGGCAGGTCCAGTGGACGCACATGAGTGAAAAGGACAACAAGTGAACGGCAGTCCCTAAGTTGTAGGGACGCAAGTCAACAGAACTTCCAAAGCTGAACGTAATTGGCGAAGTTCCTACGCAGATAGGACGGCGTCCTCATCAAGAAGTGACACGCGCCAAAATACGGACGAAGTTCAAATTCAAATCAAGGCTGCCCCAACATGATTACATCACGTTCGGCCGTAGTCCTTAGAAGGAAGCTTCCCTTGTCTGGGCACGTGTAGACAACTCCAAAGATGTCGCTTTCCCAGCGATGGTCCCCTATCCACGCGGAGGCTTCCCAAGCGTCAATAGAGTTGACTTCCTCAAGAGGCTCATCGCACCGTTGATAGAAGATCAAGGATCCTGCAAAGCCTCAAAGGACGCTAGAGGACAAGAACTACTTCCGCTATGAATACCCCCCCAAGGGTATGCATAGCGGTGTGGACTTTGAAGACTTTCTATCAAGTTCTCCCGAAGCACTCAAGAACACAAACGAAGATCAAGAAGATCAAGTGAGCTTGAAGCAAGAGAAAGAAAGTCCAACCACATCAAATCCAAAACAAACCACAAAATAGTTAGAGTTGTAGTTTGTCTCTCACAACGGACCGTGAGAGACGTGAGTGATAGCTTCCTTATAGCTAAGAGAGTTAGGTTACATTGTTAGGAGGAAAGGAGTGTTACTAGTGAGGCTAAGGACGGACGCTTAGCTCAGAGAATTGTAACGACTCGCCTAAGTTGTAAGGACTCTTTCTTAATAAGATAAGGACGGCTATTGAAAATCCTCCAAGCGAAGGTAGAGGTTTACCCATAAGACTAGTTGGTCTTAGTGGGGTTCCTCTATAAATACTCGTGTCCATTATCTCATTGTGTTTCCTATTAAGTCTAATTTCCGCTGCACCTAAAGACGCCCTTAACCCAGTTAAGGACGCCTTCACTAACAGACTTACGATCCAACATAGAATTTTGCTAAGTGTTTAAGGGATGCCCTTTAAGTTTTCAAGCATGCTAAAGTGTTAAAGTTCAAAACTATTGTTGCTTAGAGTTTGTCGTCATCAAATAGGGGGAAATTGTTAGGACAATGTTAAGGACGCCTTCAGTACTTAACATTGTGCCTGGCGTCCTTTAGTTTTGATATGACAAACTCGACTTGATCTAATAAGTTGTCCAAGTGTTTCAGGGACGCATGTTGAAAAGGACAACAAGTTGTTGTACATGTAGCCGTCCTTAAGGTATAAGGACGCTACATCTCTGAGTGAACGGCTTGGTAAAATCTTAATAAGGACACCGTCCTTCAACATTACACTAGAGTCCTTCAAAGTTGGCCGACAAGATGACATCACCAGACAAGCTTTGATCATGATCTCCAAGTGGAAGAAGATCCCGCATCCAAGCCTAACAGAATTGTCAGTAAGCTTCCTTGATCATCACAGAGACACGTGGAAGCCGATTACTGTAGCAACGTCCCCAAAGGGCATGATCGTCAGAGAATGACGCCCTTCCCCATGTCACTATAAATACTCTTGACGCTTCAGAGAATATTCAGGGAATTTGTCAGTCACTCAAGAACACCAAGAACAAACTCAAGAACAAGTGAGACTTAGGTGTTATATCGAGCGAGAAGCGTACAACAAAACCACAATCTGTTTGTAATAGAAAAAAACAAAAATAGTGAGAGAGTCCTTATGAAGAACTGTAAGGACGAGGTGATAGCATCCTTTGGAGAGATTAAGTTAGGTTACATTACAGGCTTAAAGGAGTTGTTACTAGTGGACTTAAGGACGCCTTCTAAGTGCCAGAGAAGTGTAACTACTCGTCAGTGTATTGTAAGGAAACTTAATAAGAAAGGAAAGAAGCTATTACAAAATCCTCCAAGGAGGTAGAGGTTTACACTCAAGGACTAGTTGGTACTTGAGTGGTTCCTCTATTAATCAAAAGCATTCCTTACTCATTGTCTTTATCTGTTTAGTTATTTGATTTCCGCTGGAAACCAAAGGCGTCCTTAATCTCTATTAAGGACGCCTTGGTAAAGGATGCCCTTAACTCTGTTAAGGACGCCCTCGTATTTGTGACTAACGATCCAACAGTCGGTTCCCCCCTCTTCACATCGGACGTCGCCATCTCCTACCATGCACCCTATCTCACGGACTCACGACCCCTTGAGGACGACCTCACTGCTACTACCTCACATAACTCAGGTACGTCCACCTCCTCTTCCTCTTCTAATCCACCTGCTCCTTCTTATTTTCAGCCTGTAGATAACTCGACTCACACCATGGTTACTCGGTCTAAGACCAATCACCGCAAACCCAAAGCCCTTAACTCAACCAAACATCCTCTTCCTGCCATTCTGAATGATCACCCTGAACCCAAAACCTTTCTTCAAGCCTCCAAATCGCCTGAATGGCAACATTCCATGCAAACCGAGTATGATGCCTTTTACGTAATGGGACGTGGGCGATAGTCCCGCCTCCTTGTAATACTAATATTGTTCGCTGTAAGTGGGTGTGCAGGATAAAGTGAAAGTCAGATGGTTCCATTGAGCGCTACAAAGCTCGCCTGGTGGCAAAGGGGTTTAACCAACAAGGAGTAGACTATTTTGACACCTTTTGTAACACCCCGATAATTTATAAGGGATTGAGGTGCTCCCCATGCCAACAAGAGCTCTTCCTTTTCATGGTTCGAGAGGTCAAAAGGACTATGAAGTTAAGCTTGCTCGGGCGACAGTAGTACCAGGATGGGTGACCTCCTGGGAAGCCCTCGGGTTGGCATGGGATAGTGCTTCTAGGGTCTCGGGCCTTACAAACGGTATCAGAGCCGACTCTGGGTTACGAGTTGGCTTGGGCAAAGGGCGGTCACTCGACCCAGGGGGCGGTCCTTGGGCCTTGACGAGGTCGTCAAGTGCTTAAGTGGGGGAGATTGTAACACCCCGAGAATTCATAAGGGATTGAGGTGCTCCCCATGCCAACAAGAGCTCTTCATTTTCATGGTTCGAGAGGTCAAAAGAACTATGAAGTTAAGCGTGTTGGGACGAGAGTAGTCCTAGGATGGGTGACCTCCTGGGAAGTCTCTCGGGCTGGCATGGGATAGCGCTTCTAGGGCCTCGGGCCTTACACCTTTAGCCTTGTCGTTAAGCCTACTACCATTCGGATTATGCTCTCTATTGCATTATAGCACTCTTGGCCTATTCGGCAGGTTGACATTAACAATGCTTTTCTCAATGACGATCTCTCTGAACAAGTTTATATGGCTCAACCTCCGGGCTTTATTGATCAGAATCGCCCTAATCATGTTTGTCTCCAGCGCAAGGCTCTATATGGTCTCAAGAAGGCACCCTGAGCTTGGTTCACTAAGCTGCGTCAGTTTCTTATGGCTCACGGGTTTCGCCCATGCAAATCGGACACGTCTCTATTTGTCCGACGTCATGGCTCCTCTGTGCTCTATTTTCTTGTATATGTTGATGACTTGTTGCTCACTGGCTCTTCTGCTGCAGACATTGACCGCTTTGTTACTCTATTAAATCAGGCGTTTTCTCTTCAAGATCTTGGTCCTCTCAGTTATTTTCTCAACATTGAATTTTCCCGTGGTCCTGATTATATCTTTCTCTCTCAGCAGAAGTACATTCGTGATCTTTTGATATGAAGTAAGATGCACGATGCCAAACCTATTGCGTCACCTGTAGAGCCTGGCTCTCGTCTCGTTCGGGATGGTGATCCCTTGACCGACCCGTCCTTATATCGCAGTGTTGTTGGCGCTTTACAGTACGCCACTATCACTCATCCTGAGGTATCTTATGCTGTTAATCGGGTTTGCCAGTTCATGCACTCTCCGACTGAGACTCATTGGGCTGCTGCTAAACACATTCTTCGCTACCTTAAAGGCACGATCTCGGACGGTCTCTCCATTCGACCCTCCATTGATCATCGCCTGGTTGCCTATTGTGATGCAAGTTGGGCCTCTGACATTGATGATTGTCGTTCTCAGCATGGTTTTGCAATTTACTATGGCGGTAATCTAGTCAGCTGGTCCTCCAAGAAGCAACACGTTGTTGCCAAATTGAGTATAAAGGATGAATATCGAGCCATCGCCTTCACTGCCACGGAGCTGATTTGGATTCAGCAGCTACTTCATGAGCTTCAAGCACCGATTGTTCGTCCTCCCATCGTCTTGTGCGATAATCTCAGTGATACTTATATGGCTATGAATCCGGTCTTTCATCAGCGCTCCAAACATATCAAGATTGACTATTACTTTGTTCGTGAGCAAGTTAAGGATGGCTCCTTGATTGTTCGTCATGTGCGTGCCCAAGACCAAACCGCGGATATCTTCACTAAGGCTGTCGGTTCTACTCGTTTCCAAGGGTTACGCTCCAAGATGCATGTTCGTACTCCTCCATGAGCTTGCGGGGGGGGGGTATTAGGATAGAATATATTGTTATGTATATCTTGTGTATAATATCTTATCTTGTTTCCTTAAGATACATAAAATCGACTAGGGGCCAAGGAATACTTTGTATATATACTTCCCCTATCTATTAATGAAAGACAAACATTCACATTATTCACACATGGCCACTCCGAGTAACACGTGGCGAGTAAACATTTTGGGTTTCAAATAAAAAATTTAAATCCGTGACCCAGTTTCAGCTCGACCTAATTGTAACCCGAACCCATTGGGTCGTACTGGATTTGTTATAGTTTATAATATTTTAAATTATATAAAATTTATTCTGGAAATTATGTTATATTTTATTGTTAAAACATTTAAAAGTAATATTTTGTTATTATACTTTATTATTGAACAAATATTTTTTAAAATTTTGGTAAAAAATTGATACTCTTAACCCGTTGGGATGATCTGACCCGACCTGAAAAACCCGCAACGACCCAATTGACCCCTGACTCGTTAATGACCAAAACTCATTTCAACCCGAACTCGAGATGACCCGACTTGAACCCAACCGACCTAACCCGATTGACATGTCTACTTACCATACATGAGGATGACATGTATTTATAATGGAAAAAACAGAGAACGATGGATAAAAAATCTCGTCCTCAGGGCCAACCGAATTGTTATGCCCCAACAAATAATATCTTAATTCCCAATCTATGTCGATATTCTATCTTTCGATTAAGATGGGATCTTTCATTATTGCGATTTGATTACATATTTAAGTAGATAAAAACTACCATAATAAATGGCATATCTAATGAAAAGATAACAATATAATAAAACTCTCTTTTGCAAAAATATCTTAAATAATAGTATTTAAATATTATTTACTTGTTCACAAGTACCTCAGCTGAATGTTATTGCATTCGATAACGTCACAATACGGCTCAAGTACTTTAGATACTATATGAAGTGGCCATGTGCATTAGTCGATGGATCCCCTAGCCATTCGTATATCCATATATTCGTAAATCCATGTGCGATGAACATGGGATCCTCTTGTATGGCTAGCAATCTTCTCGAGGTACTCACACAAGTACCCATCATTAAACATTTCTTCTGGGAACCTCATGTATGACTCACAATCTTTGGTCATATGCCCCCACGTCCTATGGTTCATGCAAAACTTTCGACTTCAGACATCGTCTTCGATGCATTCATCTCGTGATGGATAGCAGAAGTAGCTCTCATGCTTGATGCATGGTAGAAACCTATAGATCTGGACGTTGAAGGTTGTATAAATGGTTCCCGTGTGCTGTACTAGTGGTGCATCTTACACTTGAAGTTGACACTTGATGGATGATACGACATTAGAGGTGAAGATGGAAATTTCCCCTTCATCCTGAAGTTTGCTTCCTCGAGTCATACAAATTGATGAACGTGCTCTTGGAGCTCGGTAATGGTTGTAGGGAGACAATGTGTTATGTCTTACATACGATTGACTTCGAATGGGACGACTCTCTTGAATATGGTGATCACGGTCTTCTTGTCACATCTGTCGATCTCGGAATAGGACTCCATGAACCGATTAACGAAGTGACACAAACTTTCGCTTTTTTCCTTCTTTAGACCAAAAAGCTATACCCAAAGAGATTGCAGACCGGCGGCAATGTGATGCCTCATGAACTAGGTAGCAAGTTGGTTCCATGTTCGAATCAAACCTAGATTTCAAGCTTTGGAACCACTTTATCGTGTCCTTGTCGAGGCTATGATGGAACATCTTGTACATGGTTGCATCGTTAGACACCCTGATGTGATTCTGCCTGGTTCGTATCATGAAGAGCCTGAAGCCAACCTAGACCTGCCCAAGGCCAAGCAAGAAGGCGGCCTAGACACGCCCAAGGCCAGCCCAAGCCCTTTTCTCAGGCCCTTGAAAAGGTGGCATGCTAGGCTCTTACAAGAGCAGCTTCGGGCCCATCATACTATTCCAAGCCCAACGTCTAACATGGTGAACGAAGCCTTTACTTGGCTTCAAGTATTAGGCCCAAGTGAGAGCTCAAATAGGCCCGAATCTTGTCTTGGAGTCATCAAAGCCGAGCCCATTAAAACATGCTGACTCGGCTAAATTCATCGTGCCAAGATCAAAGATAAATAACCCAAACTACAAACTAGTAAAGCATGCAAGTAAGGGGTCGAACCCAAGAGAACTAAGGCTTCTAGTATCAATGTATTTATCAACCAAAGATAAGGGGACATTTAAGGAGAGAGATCTAAACTAAGCTAAACTAGGAAAACAAAAAAACAAACAAACAAAGCAAATATGGAAACAAGTTCATCCAAAAGATCTACTCTGAAGCAATCACTTGATCATGGATTCATCCATTGACTTCATTCACACCTATGGTTAATTCCTATCATGATCATTAGCAATCGCAAGTCCACGGTCCAAGCAATTCTATAACCCTAGGCAAGGATGCTTAACCTAGAATTAGCATCGAGAACAAGGATATGCAGGATATAATATCAAACAATCAAGCTATATACGAGTCAATTGCAAGATAAAACAATCAATTCTCTTCTTAATCCTAGTTGCATAGACAACAGGTCTAGGATAAGTTGTTTTCACAGATTAGTTTTGTCCACGGTCCAAACCCAATCCAACAGTAGAACATCAACAAATTCAATAGGTTAGCTACTCCTAGAGAAACAATCAACATTAATAATAATGAAGCACAAGAGAATCAATATCAACCAAAGGATAGTAATCAATTACCAAAATCTCACGAGTTCATATATCAGAGCTTCTCCCTTAAACAAACCTAAGGAGACTAGCTCTCCTATATACAAAAGAAAATAAAGATTTACTTAAATCTAAACTAAGATATGAAATTGGATACCTAAAACCAAAGACAGGCTCCTCCTTATATAGACGCAGGGAACATGCTCCCCTAATCGAATTAGGAAAGGAGAAAAGATAGAAAAAGAAAGAGGAAAGATAAGAAGAAGGAAAGAAGATAGAAAAATCTCGTCCATTTCATATCGCGTACTACCATGGTCGCGTCGTCTCCACCGCACCCACGGAAACACGGCAGAATAGAATAGGTCATCTCGAGTAGCCACCGCGGGCGCGGAAATCGGACAAAATCACTAGCGTCACTTCGGAGGCTGTTTTGACCATCTTTGGCTTGGAATATAACTTTGGTGTAGAAAGACGAATTGAAGATCTTCGAGTTAGCTTTCGAATGGCACCCGAATCGGCTCAATCCGACCTCTATAGCTCCAGATATGGCCTTCGCAAGCAAAAGGTGTCGTGCAGACAGCTCAAAACGCCTTAAAAACTCTTGAAACTTGAATCCTTGCATCTTCGGCCTAGATATTACAATTACGCACAAACTCTAACCTAAACACACTCAATATAGCCCTAAAATACAAGAGTTAACCCATACATATTAGGGCGAATCACATGCCTTGGCCGCCACACCAAAGCTTATTAAGATGACTCATTAAAGTGTTACTTGGCTGCCACTCTTAGATCATCAAGAGCCAACCATGAATGTCGTTCCTTGGGTGCCACACAACACCAATTAATACTCTTCCTTGGCCGCCAAGTCGGGATCATCAAAGAGGCGCTTTAAGTGGGTTTCTTGGCCACCAATCCTCGTCATTAAAGGGCCAGCCTTGAATACTTGACTTGGGGGCCAATCTTCTCCCTCACCTCCATCAATTTATGATGCTTGGAGCCCACTCCAAGCTGCCGCCATTCTCCCCTCCTCTTGCCCTATATATAGACGCTAGGCTCCTCATTTTTTACTCAGATTGGATTTGAGTAGAGAGCTTTAAGCCCACTCATCTGGTCTCTTCTCCTTAGGGGAGAACGGGCCGGGGGAGATTGACCGACGACTTTCTAGCTTCCTTGATTCTTGTTGGAGTGTGACTCTCCTAAAAGGATTCAACTTCTCGCTCTTTTCTTCCATCTCTTTCAATAATCAAGACCATTTTCTTTCATTGTAAACACAGACACTTACTTTTTCCAAAGTAATATGAATTAAGTTTGGTTCTCTTTGCAACACCATTCAAGAACACCTCCACGAGACTCAATCGAACCAGTCCCCTCCGATCCTGGATTTGATTCACATCACACCCATAACACCATTTTATGCAAGAAAGGGGCTATGTGGTTCACAAGGTTCGAATGTATATCATATAAAGTGAATGATGGTAGTGAGAACTTTGTCGATCACATGGCACACTTTCCTTGTAAAATGGTGTCGATGTCATAAAGGCCAACTTGTGCTGGAATTGCTCGTGAGCTGATTTTAGGGCTCCGCCTTGTTCCCATAAGAGGTCGAGCAATCTTCTCTCGGTGGATTCTAAGGCTGGATCCTCACCCTCACACCTTTCGTTGCTCTAACTCTATGCCGCCTATGGTGATATTTCCTGTCGTTTCCCTTGTCTTGGGTTGCTACTTGGATAAGGGACTGCTCACGATGGCCGGTGATTGCGATAATCATCTTGATCGCGATTGCACTCATGATTGATCCTGGGGTTTCCATGTCCAGGACGGTATTCATGATAACGGGAATCCTCCGAGGAGTATTCACTCACTCGAGGATGACTCATGGCTCAAGAACTCTTACATGAGGGTGGCTGGTGTCGCCCACTCTTTTGTCTAACCCTAGGTGCTCTACGATCACTTTCATTGTTGACTTGCATTCTTTCAGACGCTTCCTTGTTATCCAAGTCCGGTTCGGGACTACGACAGTTATCGATGTCTTTGATAATGCTAACGAGGCATCGGCTAGTCTTGTTGATCAAATTTTCTCTAACATGACGATTTCTTTGGACCTTATTTAAGGAGTACCTTAGCTTAATTAGAGATTTCTTCCAAGGCTTGATCAAGCTGAGACTCCATCCGAGCATGCTTTTCATGAATTCGCTTGTTCTCTCTCAAAGCGGAGGCTAGGGTATGCATAAGTTTAGCCTCATCTTCATTCTCGACGCTGGTTGATGCCCCATTATTGTCATGTGGGCCTGATGCCCTAGAGGCTAGTGTACCACCATTCGCGATATCAATACGGAATTGGCTCGATTGGCCATGCTCATATCATGTGTTGGTCGAGTTTAGGTGTTGCTCTTAGGTTAGGAATGGTTCAAATCTCGAGGCATGATGTCGTGCTTGGCCGCGTTCACGATTGTGATCCGCGATTGGGGTTTTGTGCCCTTATTATCATGATCGATTGTGTCCCTACATGCTTTGATCGGGGGTTTTATGCCCTTATTATCCAGAATTGTATGTCTTATAGTTTATTGTTTTACTTTGAGTGAGGAAAAATAAAAGTAAAATTAACTCGAAATCTTAAACACAATTTTGTACATTATAAAAATTATATATATTACAGAAAAGGGGTAATGTTTGTAAGTTATAATTTAAATGTATACATAATTATTTACGAATTTAATACTACTATATTATTATACAAATCCGTACCTGACAAAGAATTCAGCTAATTGTAATTTGGTCGAAAAATTCAGCTAATTGTTTAAAGTTACAAAGATGGGCAAAACATTATGAATAATGCTAGATATCTCCAAAAAACATACTCCAATCCCTATTAAAAACTGTAAGTTTATAATTACCTTCTATATGTACAATTTAAAAGATAGGCAAATACACTCATCTAAAACCCCGCAAGTGCTTTGGCATGAAGAATTGAAATTGAGGAAATATTACCCATGTCAATGCCTAATGTTTACGTATCACATGTGTAACCATGCATAATTATACTCGTCAAATTGGTTGGTTTAGCTTGGTTCGGGGTCGATTATTTTAGGTTCAGGTTCAGTCAACCCTATTACAGGTCAAATTGGGTCAGGTGATAACATGTTATTATGCGGGTTCGGATTGGTTAATCGGGTCAAGAACCTGAGTTTTTATTGATTATTAAAATTATAAAATATAATATTTTAAATAAACTTTATTTATTATACATATATAATAAATCGGGACAACTTAATGAGTCGTGTCCGGTTCAACTTTCAACCCAATCGTCATAAGGTGAATGAGGTTTAGTTTAATTTGGATTTTAGGACTAAGTTTTCGAATTTCAATCCTAAAATTTCGGATTAGATTGGGTTGAGTTTTCACAAAACTATTAAAATTTGGTTCTTTTCACTTTCTTGTAAGGTTTCCTATAGATTTCGATCCTTGTGAGATTATTCAAAGAAGGCCAAATGGATTGTAACGAAATGTTATACTAATTTTGACCATAATGAAGAAATAATAGATTCTGAAGGACATGCATTTCCTTTGGTGTTTTGAGTTTTTCTTTTGAAGTGCCTACTTGTTGTGCCTATCTTTTTTTTTTTTGAGTAAACTTGTCCTGTCTATCTCGATCGTAATATATACAGTAAATAAATAGGTGGCATGCACATCGTATTTGTGCACCCTTTTGCTTATCTGTCTGTTGCTTCTCCACTCAAACATCCCTAAAGCAAGGAGATTATATTGCAGAATTAAGCCTTTAAGTACACATATTATATATGCAATATGCCTAAGGGAAGCAGCTAATCACTCTTAATTAGCTGCTTTGCCACACGTTCCATGCTGGGAGTATACAGTGTTAGCACCACAAACATAATCTTTTATATTTTCCCCAATATCAAATTGATTGTACTGTGGATACATAGAGTTCATAGATTAGAGATAAGCCACTTCATCTATCGTGTCATCTTATCCTATCTAGTGCTATAATATGCACTTGGAAGTTTTAAATTGATGACATCAATTTATCTTTTTCCATTTCAAAGATTAAGGTAAGCATTCATCCCTCTAAAACCAAGGTTTTTGAAACGAAGTTGTTCTAGCCTCTTTCTTGATAGCTTGGAATACAAAAAAAAGGATTTCTTCTAGCTTACTATGCTTTTATTCTAATTATATATTTTCCCATGAAAATCAATTACTCCGCAGAGTATATAGAAAGGAACTTTGAAGTAAAACTCAAATAAACCACTATTTGGAAAAACGAAAGCAAATTTTAGAAAAATCATGAACTTAATATTGCATACGACGATGGTCTTGAAGAATCAACGTTCAAGAGCCAATTGACCTTGCTACACTTGCGTGGAGAAAGTAGTTTTTAGAAGAAATTATGTTTTTTTTTTTGCATTTAAAAAGATTTAAAAAAAAAAAGTTAAGAGATTGTGCGTGTTTTTAGAATTTGAAAGTAATTTTCGGAGAAAAATATTTTTGTGGTATGAAATTTTGATCTTTCTAACCTTTGCTTTATGAATGAATTTCAATAAAGTTATGAAAAAAAATGATTTTCTTAACCTTTGTTTTTAGGGTATAGATTTGGATCATCAAAATTAAAATATATTTGAATTGTAATATATATTTATGATTTTTTTAGATGAGTTCATTAATTTTTATTTTGAATGATAATTTCTTTAATAATTGTTGTTATCCTATAAAGCATAACATAAAAATAAACGAAAGAAATACCCCAAATTACAAACAACACGAGATTTAAACATGGAAGCATAACAACAAAGGCTATTACCTTGCCACAAGAAAGGTGATGAACTCTCTCTACCTTTTCCCAAAAATTGTCACATCTGATCGTCGAGCAATTACCACATCTTATCTTCACACATTATTGAATTATGAAAGTAGAAAATAACATGAATGAAAAGTAGAGTTCCACTAGAACACTCTGCTCCTATTCCTTCCTTTATAAAGATTTGTCCTTTACCGTAGTGTGTGTCGATAACAACAATATCTATACTAAAACGAAACCAATGTCTCCATGGAAAATTATGTTACGTGATGTGTCTATAATAAAATAATCGGTCCTCCATAATATAGTAAGTTCTGATCTTCTAATAATTATTATTATTTAATTAAATATCCTATTTTTATTCAAACAAAAAAATCAAGATAAAATTGCATAGTAATTTCTAAAATATAATTCTGAAATCATTTTCAACAAATATATTATTCTTTTTGAAATATAATTCGGATTATTCTATAATTTTGAAACAAAATTCGGAAAGTAATTTAACAGAATATGATCTTTTCATTTAAGCAAAAAATGAAGATAAAATCGGATAGTAATTTCTGAAATATAATCCTGAATTTATTTTTAAAAGACATAATATAATTTTGAAATATAATTTGGAATTTTTTTATACAAATAATCTAGACTATATCTATATTATATGATTTTCTATCTAAGATTCTATATTTGTATTAATCAAACATAATTTTTAAATTAAGGTAGATGAATTTTAAATGATTTAGAAGATTTTAACTTATCTAATAAAATTTATTAGTTGAAAATCTACGAGTTTTTAAACTTTAGATCATATACATAAATTTTATTATAATATTGTCTAAATTATTTAAATGAATTCTTTGTTCAAATATGTGAGCTTTGTAGATATAATATTTTTCATACTAATGTATCTAAAAATATGTATTATAGTTGTCGGAGGTTAGACTAGTTATTGAATTATAACTACTTTGAATGCTTATTTTTTAAAATAAGCACTATAAAAGTGTGGTCGTTTAAAAAAAGTTATAGACTTATAAGCACTTCATTACTTGTAAAATAAGCAAAGACCCCACCACAATTTACTGGATTTCAAAAAAAATAAGCAAACTCTTATACCGAACACTAGAGTTGTCAAAACCTGACCCGACCTAAAAAAATGACCAGATCCGAGTGAAAATTTTAGGGTTGAAACCCGACCCGAATAGTAGCAAGCAAAGAAAAAAACCGATCCTGATTAATCCAAACCCGATTGGGTTAAAACCGGAAACCGACCCAACCAACCCGATATTTTATATATATGTAGAATAAATATATTTTCTTGTAAATATTATAATATATTTTATTATAAGACCTATTATAAATAAAATATTATTATAAATCTATTAAAATAATATTTTATTAATATATATTATTATTTGATCATAATACTATTTTAATAATCATTAAAAGCTCAAATTCTTGACCTGTTAGGTCGACCTGACCAAGCACAATAACCTGTCAAGACTCGAACTCAGCTTGACCTGTAACCCGATTGACCCGAACCCGCACTCAACCCGGACCCGAAAAGACCGAACCAGAATGCACCCGACCCGACCCGTTTGACACCTGTACCGAACACCCATTTAAAATAATATTATAAAATCTATTAAAATAATATTTTATTAATATATATTATTATTTGATCATAATACCATTTTAATAATCATTAAAAGCTCAAATTCTTGACCTGTTAGGTCGACCTGACCAAGCACAATAACCTGTCAAGACTCGAACTCAGCTTGACCTGTAACCCGATTGATCCGAACCCGCACTCAACCCGGACCCGAAAAGACCGAACCAGAATCCACCCGACCCGACCCGTTTGACACCTGTACCGAACACCCATTTAATTATCCTAAATATCTATACTATATATCAAAACCGGAGAATTTCGAGCCTCCACGTTGATTCCGACCCCGCTTGATTTTACTTTATTTTTTCAACGCAAATAGATAATAACAATTTTATATCTTTTCTTTCGATCTAATTCTCAATTTTATCTTTAAAGTCATACTATCTATCTTTAAATTTATTTTCCTTAAATATTCTATATTTAATGATCTTTTATAATCATGATACACGTACTATTCACGCACTACATGTTTAACCTTATGTTTAATTCACGTACACCTTCCAATGTTGGGTCATGGGGTCATAATCAATATCTATCTATCTATCTATTACTATATACTAAAGCGGAAGCAAATTCCGCCACCATATTGCGCCACATCACCCCTTTTATTAAAATACTATATTTTATTAAATTATTTTGTTATCTATTAAATTGGGAAATTTACAATTAGCATGTACAATTTTTATCTTTTCCAAAAAATAATCTTTTGTCATAATAAATTAGGAAATTTACAATTAGCATGTATAATTTTTATCTTTTCCAAAATATAATCTTTTGTCATCTATTAAATTGGAAAATTATTTTTACTTATTCGTATATGTTATTTTATGATCCATACATGCAATATATACATGGTACGTCTTCTGTTGGCATAAACGACTTAAGCAATATGACTATCATTAAGTGTAATTGGCATGTACGTTCAATTTTATCTTTTTTTATCTTTTCGCTAATTTTTATCTTTACCATGTACATACATGGTACAAAATAAGTATCTTAATCCTTTATTAAATATTATCTTAATTTTATCTTTTTAGCAATTTATCATGTACGTACAATTAGCATGGTACAATTAGCATGTACGTACATAGATATGTACATGGTACATAAAAATAAGTATATGGAAATTTTATCGTTTTTATCTTTTAGCTAAGATATATGTTAACTATATCTTTATTAAATACTCTCCTAATCCTTACCCATCTAGAACTTCTTTTCTATAAATACACCTCTCATCCACTCATTCTTCTACAATTAATTTACGTGTCTCCTACCATTAGTTCCCAATTTTTTTTGAGATAGTTTTGCCAATCAAAGACATATATTTTTTCATCGTGATTTATATACAAATTAGTTTTGTTTATATTCTAAATCTTATTGGTGTTGTTGTTGTACGCTACTATGGAGATTCACTCTTTTCATGAGCTTACCAATCAAAGGAACAAAAAATATACAATTTTTTGTCGTCTCTTGAAGATGTGGAACGTCGTTAATACTAATAATGAAATATATGATCGAAAGAGCTAATTTTTATAGATGAAGAGGTCAGAATTTCTACACAATCAATTACATATTTGTATGATTTTTACGTATTTTTGCCAATTAATTAATTTCATTCTCTTTTTTTTAGAAAAAAAAAATTCATGCTTGGATAAAAAAAACATGGATGAAATTCTTTGACACGCTGGTTGAAGATAGCATGTATTGTATATCAAACTTCGGTTTGCATAATTATAGCGGGACATATCGTTATAGTCATCCTTCTCTCAAGTTGATGTTTTTTTATAAACACCAATATGATAGAAGTTAAAGAATATTCAATCCCTCATAATGCATTTGATTTTGTGGAGTTGGATCTCATAAAAAATAAGTCGATTGATGATAGCTATTTAGTTGGTAAGTTATTTTTTTTGTTACATTTATAATCTTTTTTTTAATACATATAACTGAAATCATACATAATAAACTTTTTTTTCTATACGCAGATGTCATTGGTCATATGGTTGGGATTGGAGATTTGATTGAATGTCCCGTGTCTAATGATGAAAAGAATCGTAAAAGGATAGATATTCAACTTCAAATTTAAGGTATTAATGTTGATAATTGTCTATTTGATTGTTATATATAATTATTGGGGTCTATGTCATCGTTAAAGTAAATAATTTTGGTCTTATAATTATGTCAGGAAGGAAGTTATTACTTGCACTTTATGGGATGACTATGCAGATCAAGTTATGCCTTATATTAATTCTACATCAAAGGAGAAGGAATTAGACCAAGTGATTGTAGTTATCATCCAATTTACAAAAATCAAAGTCTACGATAGTGAGTGCCCATGATTATATTTACATAATTTTTTGTTTATGTATACACGAGCCAAGTGGTTATAATTATATTTACATAATTTTGCTTATCCAATTTTATTTTTTTTGCTCTTTATAACGATAGTGATTTTTTTTGCTTTTCATCCAATTATATTTACTTGCTCTTCGATAACTGAATCTAATTATAATCTTTTGCTAATCTTTTTTATTTTTTTTGTTTAAAGAGAAATATAAATTGGTCAATGTTAAAGGTGGAACTCGACTTTTCATTGAAGATGCTAATGTTCTAGAACTTCTTCAGTTTAAGAAAAGGTTAGTACCTAATCAATTTTTTTTTTTTTTATTTTTGTATAAGTATAACATTATATAATAAAATTGTATATTTAATTTCTAAGTCTTATCCATTTTATCGTGTTGTAGTCTTTTGGAATCTGAATTACTTAATGATAGTCATAAAATAACCCAAATTCCAAGTGGGCCTTCTTATGATCCATATGAGATTTTCGATGCTAATTTGTTGAAGAGTATTGAAGAAATCAACAATATCAAACAGGTAACATTATGTTCAAATTCAAAAAGGTGTTGTTCAAATTCAAGCATGTAACCATGTTTTGAAACTAAAGGAAGGTGTACCTGTTATGCTCCTTAGAATTCTCGATCAGTCTTCAACCCTATGTAATGGTACAAGATTGATAATAACACGTCTTGGAAATCATATAATCGAAGCTGACGTAATTTCTGGAAGTAGCATAAGAGACCGAGTTTACATTCCTCGCATGCTACTTACGCAGTCTGATACTCGATACCCATTCAAATTTCAAAGAAGACAGTTCCCATTAATGGTTTGCTTCGCTATGACAATTAACAAAAGTCAAGGACAGTCACTTTCACAAGTAGGCGTATTCCTACCAAGGCATGTACTTGCTCATGGACAATTATATGTTACAAGTAAGAAAGGATTGAAAGTTCTAATATGCGATAACAAAGATCAGGCGCAAAATACGACTTTGAATGTAGTGTATAAAGAGGTTTTCCAAAATTTGGTATGACAAAGTACATTAGTTTTGTATTTTTTACATTCAAAATCATTGAATTTTATATATGCAGTAATACCATTTATGCAATTTTCGTTTAATACTACGCGTCTATATTATTATGAACCTCTACATCTATGCATAATTAGTTTATTACGATCTAGCATGGAAGTTTGTCATGTAATATGCAACTTGCCACACTATGATGTTACGATTAGTTTAATAAGTGTTAATTTAATAATTTACGTATCGGAACGGCAAAACAATTCGTCTCCTTATTCGTATATGTTATTAAATAATAATTAAAATCTAATACAATAAAAAAAAATTTAAAGGCATCACCTCCGTGCAAGGCACGGGTCCTATACTAGTAAGTTTCTAAATCCAATAACAATATCAACCTCTTATATCAATATCGACCGAATGCAGACTTAATTATCCTTTTTTACCTTTTTCTTTCTCTTTTGACTTCACTTAATTCTAGTTTATGTCCCATATTTTATAAGAGATGATTTAATTTTTTTATAAACTTGTAGTCAAATAAAACACTATATGAGATATGAAATAATATTGACTTATATAAATTTTATAGAAAATAATTTATATGATAGAATATTCATTTATGAAATAAAACATTGTTTTAAAACCTTATAGAATTATAAATCACTTGATAATCGTATAATTATCATTATAGCTAGATTTTATAAAGAAACATTTCCATAGATAATTATTTTTATATTATTTTTTATAATTTCAATGATCTAATATTATTTTTCATGGAACAACAGATAGAATTTATATATATATATATCTATTTAAAAATAAATTATAAAGTTGGTTCAAACAATACACATCATTTCTATATATTGCTTTTATATGTTAATGGATACTTGATCTTTTCAATAGCTAAAATATAACAAAATATTTAATTGAGTATAACGATCTTTTAAATATGCCTTTCAAGTTTTCTTATATACTGATACTTGTGTGCATACCCCGTCCAGTGTACAGGGAACACATATATATTTTTACTGTATGGTTGTGCATTAGTATTACATGTTAATGTTTCAGAATATGTTATAAAAATGTTGTACTTACAATGTTTGGTGTTGGATCCATATGGTACATGTAGAGTTGTTAAACGAGTTTGTTTAGTCGTGTTTATGTTCAATCATTTTGGGTTCGGGATGAGTGAACAAATTGAGTGCATAATATGGTCTTATATATAGTGTTTTCAAAGTTGATATGGGTATTTAATCGGTTAGAAAGTTAGAAGAAACAAAGAGTGAAAGTTCATAACGTGAATTCACATGAGAGTAAGTATCGAAGAATTAAAGATTTTAAATGTGTAATAAAATTATGATTAATGTTTAGAATGTCAAATGGTGGAATATCATTATTTTATTTTACATGTATTAATGTTGATGGGTTGCATTATATAATAAAATTATGGCTAATGGTTAAAATTTGAATAGGTGAAATATTAAAATTATGGTTAATGATTTTGTATGTATTATCCTTCTAAAAAATTCAATTTAATATTTATATTTTAGTTTTAATGTGTGAACATTTCAATATTTGAGTAGTGGTTGCGGTGGTGTAAGAATTCCAACAGTGTGTATTTTAATTCTGTATGCAATAGATCGATGGTGCAATTTATGAAATATGTTGTGAAAGAAAAGTATAGAATATGTAGTGTAAAAACCATACAATGTCATCATTTTGAAGTATTTAATACAATTTTTTATTCTTTATGATTTGCAAGTTATATTAAAAGTATTTATCATATAATGTTTTTCATTTTTATATAGATGACGATATAATATATTTAGATATTTGTATTTTAAAGTACATGATTGTGATAGTCTTATACACACGACACATGTAGATGAAATTATAAATTAAATTGGCTTTTTCAGTCAATGAATGAATATGACTTTAAACTATATGTTATATTAACACAATTGTATGTTGTGATTACTGATTAGTACCACACCTCCTTCTTTAATAAATAAAAGCAATATAGTAAATTTTGTATGTAACATTTTCAATAAAGATGTCTTACATTTATTCTCTTAAAGAAAAAATTTGACATTATTTTTAAGGGAAATTCCTTTTGGTACCCTTGTGGTTTTGTCAATTCCTTTTGGTGTCCTAGGAAAAAAGTTATTCCTTTTGGACCCTTATAATTTATGTATTTTCCTTTTCATAGCCAAAACTCAATTTAAACCCATTTCTCATCCAAAAAAAATATTTTTTTATTTAAGATTTAAATAAAAACGAATTTACTTTTGCTTGCAAAATGCTACAATTTGTAGACTATATAATATACAATTATTTTAGATTATATTTCAACAACCTTAATTTTTTGGGATTAACTTGGACTATTCTCAATTTAATAAATCATAAAAAATACTACTAAGCAAATTCACAAATCCCAAAACTCAATATATTTTTGGACCATTCTCAAAATATATTTGATAATGTGTATATGTGATATTAATAAATTACAAATCCAAAAACTCCTTAGTTTTAAATATTCAAAGTTCACAAGTTAATTTTTTGATGGAAAATATTTTTATTTAAATTTTAAATATTCAAATACTTTCATAGAAAATTCGTTTTTATTTAAATTTTAAATGAAAACTAAGTTTTTTGGATGAAAATTGGGTTTAAATAGAGTTTTGGCTATGAAGAGGAAAATGTATAAACTATAGGGGTACCAAAAGGAATAACTTTTTTCCTAGGACAACAAAATGAATTGTCAAAATCACAAGGGTACCAAAAGGAATTTCCCTATTTTTAACTCCTAAAGCAAGAATTTGAATAAACACTAAAAAACAAAATATATCAGTAACACACAAAAAAAATAAAACAAAAAGATAGAGAATTTGAATTAGCACTAAAGTAAGAAGACGTAAATAACACAAAAAAAAAACAAAACAAAAAACAGGATAACTGAGGGATGTAGATAAAATAATTGATTTCTTGCTTTCAAAAGAATAAAATGATACAAATAAGCTAATATTTAAATATTTTCATAATTAATTTGAATTTATGTACCAAAAAATATGTAATCTAACAAAAATAATTTAGATGAAACAATAAAGATGTGCCTAAGCCAATAAAAATCTATTGTTTAATGTAATTTTGAGCAGGTAGAAGAATTTCTTAGGGAACCTTTTTAGATAGAAAAATAAAAGGGAATGGATATGATCATGTCCGGATAAAATCTATGGAGAAAAATGAGAGCAAATCTGATCGCTAGATCACCTTAAATGGAGTGTTGAGATTTCGCACGTGTGTGCAATTTTTTTTTTTTTACGTTTTCTGGGACAAAATATAACAAATGACCGTGTACTTCACTTAACATGACTGTGTGTTTCTATATCACATGAGTGTGTGTTTTTTTATCAAATGAATGTGCATGTTCCTAATCGTATTGAGTAGGATTTTTCATATGAGTGTGTAATAATGAGTGTGCAAAATAAGACGAAAATGACTGTGTACTCTCTCTTAACTTGATCGTTCCTTTTTCAAATGTCATGAATGTGCATTTACGTTTAATATGAATGTGCATGATCTAAATTGTATTGTGTGTGAATTTTTTTCATACAAGTGTGTAATTCATAAATGATTGTACCTTTTTTACATTAGATGACTATGTCTTTTCCCTTAACATGACTGTGCATTTTCAAATAACATGACGGTGCGTGATCTAAATTGTGTTATGTGTGAGTTTTTTCATACAAGTGTGTAATTCACAAATGACTATGCCTTTGCATAATAGAAAACTATGTCTTTTCTCTTAACATGACTGTTCATTTTCAAAAAAACATGATTGTGCATGCTCTATATCTCATTGTGTGTGATTTTTTTTTCCATACAAGTGTGTGATTGACAAATGATTGTGTCCATCTTTTTGATATAAGATGACTGTGTACTTTTCCTTAACATGACTATGTATTTTCAAATATCATGATTGTGCATGCTTTATATATCTCATTGTGTGTGATTTTTTTCAATACAAGTGTGTGATTGACAAATAACAGTCTTTTATTATAAGATGACAATGTACTTTCACATAACATGACTGTGCATTTATACTTAACACGATTGTGCATTTGTGCATGCTTTTATATCTCATTGTGTGTGATTTTTTTCCATACAAGTGTGTGACTGACAAAGAACTGTCGATGATTGTGTACTTTCATATAACATGACTGTACATTTGTACTTAACACGATTGTGCATGCTTATACTTAATTGTGTATGACTTTTTTCATATTAATATAGTGTTTAGTGAAAATGTATACACAATCACCTTGTATGAGACTACATAGTCATGGTGTATGGGACTACACAGTCATTTTATGCTTATACTTAATTGTGTACGCTGATGACAGGCCCAAAGTGCTATACCAATCTAAGGATAGGGCCCCGGGTCAATCAACAAAAAAATTTGTATCACGACCCCGTTGTAGTACGGTGGTCGAGGTCGATCATAGAGAATTATTTCATATGCGTTTGAACGGTTGATTATCTAACACAAACACAAAGGGAATAAATTCGGGCCCGAGGTTGAACGTTTGAACGGTTTGAACATTTAAACGGTTTGAACGTTTGAACGGTTGACAACCTCGGACCCGAGGTTGTCAATCTCGGGTCCGAGGTAGCTAGGCACAAACAAATTCGGGCTCGAGGCTAGGGGACTCGGGCTCGACGCAACAATCAACACGAAAGGGGAGAAACAAGCTAGGCTAAGGGGATCTTAGGGCTAGGGGTTCATGCCAACATCAACTTCACATGCTATCATATAGATCAATGAACTAGAGGCTTTTGACTTAGACATAGATCAACAAATCCAATCAAATCATGCCATAAATCTCAAGGATCGGCTCTCACACATTCAAGCCAATCGACTTTCCACATCCGCTTCGAGTCGATCGACTCTCTATCTACTCCTATTCGACCGCGGGATGAAGAGGCTTTCTCTTAGTCCCTTCGAACCGACTTTCCTAGGTTGTCAATCTAAGAATCTTGCTCATAAGGTAAATAGACATGGATCTAGGCAATCAAATCATGAAATTGGTTCAAACACATGCAGTTGAGTTGGGGTTTTCGCCCCCTACCCTATGATCAAGCTAACTACTCACTAATCATGGAATTCAAGTTAGCATTCATCAAAGACCATAGGCAAATCATGATTCATGCAAGTCAAATCCACAATCAACAACACAAACGCAAAATCAAAGCCAAAGCAAACTTGAATTAAACTAAGAAGAGGAATTCTTACAATCTCTATCCTGCTCCAAACCTAAGGGTTTCTTTCCTCTCCGAGGAAAGGAATTCACCCAAATCCTCTTCTAGATCTTGGGTTTCTTCCCTCCCTTGGAGAAGAGTCCACCCCTTTCTTTCTTCTACTCTCTCAAACCTCACTCTCAATTCACTCTCTCCGAGCTTGTCTAAAGATGATGTCTAATGAGAGATTACAAGGGTTTAAATAGAGATTTTCCCCCCTATTACAAAGACTAGATTACCCTTCTAAACTCCTTGATCCCCAAGGAAAGTCCTTGACCTCCAAGGCTCCTAGAACTTCTTGCTCTCCAAGGCTTCTAGAACTCCTTGATCTCCAAGGAAGCAAATACAATTATGGGAATTAACAAGAAAATCCCAAAAAGAAAGGAATCCGGAGCCACAACCGACATGGATCAACACGGAGGAACCTCGGGCCCGACTTTGTTTCAACCTCGGTCCAATGGCATGTCTTTCATGTACCTCGAGCCCGAGTTGCCACACCTCGGGCCACCATCTCGGTCCACCATGGAACTCGGGCCCGACTTGCCCAAACCTCGGGCCTAAGGCAAAAATCAGCATTCTATGCCCCGTTCTCACTCGTTTTAGCTCGGATTGACTCGATTCTTTGGCCCTTCACTTGGTCTTCACTTGAGGCTTCTTTCTATGCATTGTTAGCTCCCTTTTGACTCCTTTTTCATCCTTGAATTTCTCCATAATGCCATGATGCTCCAATCTCCATGATTCATGCCAAAAACACCTACAAAATACACAAAAATCGCATAGTATCCGAATCTCATAGAAAATCGGAATCCAAGCTAAAAAGGGACAAAACTCACAAGAAAAGAAGGAAAAAGGACTAAAACTACCAAGGAAACACTTAAAACACTACCAAAGTGAGAGACATCATACGCCTTTTTTCACCTATAATATGATGTACTATTAGTGAAAATGTATACACAATCATGTTGTACGGGACTATATATATAGTCATGGTGTACGGTACTACACAATCATGTTATGCTTATACTTAATTGTGTATTGACATTTTTCACATGTAACATGATGTACGATTGTTGAAAATGTATACACAGTCATGTTGTATGAGACTACACAATCGTGGTGTATGAGACTACATAGTCATGTTAAGTGGGACTACACAGTGATGTTATGTTTATACTTAATTAATTAATTGTGTATGATTTTTTCACATATAATGTTGTGTACGATTAGTTAAAATGGATACACAATCATGTTGTATGGGACTATACAGTCATGATGTATGAGACTACACAGTCATGCTATAATTATACTTAATTGTGTATTGACTTGTTTCACATGTAATATGGTGTATGATTAGTGAAAATGTATACATAGTCATGTTATAAGAGACTACACAGTCATGGTGTATGAGATTACACAATAATTTTATGCTTATACTTAATTGTGTATGACTTTTTTCACATGTAATATGGTGTATGATTACTGAAAATGTATACACAGTCATGCTGTATGGGACTATACAGTTATGTTTCGAAATTGACACTACCGCGGTATAAAAAAATTATTAATTTCTTTTACGCGGCGCGCGCTACGTACGTGGATTAACCACAAGTGTAAAGTGTGGTTAAGATTTGTTCTTAAGTCTCTATATAGAGGTTGTTCTCACGTGAACTGCGCCCAAGATAAAAAGGAATTTGATTACAAAATTAATATAATTTTTTGAAATATGAGGGGGGACTTAGAATATTCAAAGTAACAATTTTAATATGTACTATAGATGATTGGTATCTTTGATCTATACCACCAAGTATTTTTTTGGTTTATTGTATGAAGTACAAATCTTATTAAGTTATTTCTTGCGAATTAAATCTTTATGATTTGAAAATTCATATATTGGAGAAAAATGTGTTTGACTGAATTTTAAACTTTAAAATATAATATAAAGAGGTTAAGATTTTACATGAAATAAAATAAGAGAATGTAAACAAACCCTTTAAACCACAGTTTCTGTCATTTATTTTTAACCAACATATAAATTTAATCCTACTTGTTGAAAATTTCCAGTTTATATGATTTGAAATATTAATCAAAGAAACCCCAAAGCCAGAAGCTAGAGAATGCATAGTCTGCACAGATAGTAGATCCTCAGCTTGGATGGCGGGAAGAGAAAGCCTCTTGAAATTTCCAACAAGTTAAACCGCTTATCGATCTATAGACCCACCATAAATCAAACAAACAGGTGAAGAGCCTCGATTCGAAGAATCGTCAATCAATCACATGAAACGAAGAAAACAAGCAACAACAAAAGAGTGTTATATTTTACCCCACATACATACCGAAATGGTTAGGATTTAGGAATACATACATACCGAAATGGTTAGGATTTAGGAATTAAAAGTGGTCAAGCTAGAAATACTTATTTAATCCATAAGAACCACAAAATAGGAGAAATCCAACATATGCTGAAAAACGTACGTAATAGGTAGTTTATGTTTTATACATTAACTTGAATAATTTAAGATAAACTAAATAATAAACTGAGGTGAACATATATAGTTAATAAACAAATGAAATGCACGGGTGGTGATGGCTTATTAGTGGCCGGTTGGATGACTCTTTACTCACACAGGACCAACCCATCATTTCCATCCACCATCTATATTAACGTCCACCCAATAGTTAAGCTAGTAGATCGAGTTTTCATAGGGTTAAAGACGCCAATAGCCTATTTTCATTAATGAATTTCAATAATATACCCCTAGACAATAGATTGGACAATAATAACCTATTACATAAAATTGGACAAAATTGTCCTCTAAAACCAATTTACGTAAATTTAGAAACCACACTTCTACAGTTTTTACGTAATTCTCAGTCCTGCAATCTTCCTCTCGTTGGCCACCATCCTCCCGCCGGCCGGCCGCCACCCTCCTTCCGGCTGCCGCCCTACCGTTGCATCCTTACCGCCGCCATAGCATTGCCCAAATCTACGCATCTACGCCGGCCACCATCCTCCCTCCGGCCACCACCCTCCCGCCGGCTGCACCAGCCCCCCACCGGCCACCCCTCCACCTCCTAGGTCGAATTGCGTAGACCTGCAATTCGCAAGTTTGGTATGTTACATTAATTTTTCTAGGGTTTGTTACATTAAAAATTATGTAGATTAGATTTTATGTAAATGAAAGTTATTAAGATTCTGTTGCATAATATTTGCTAGGATCTTGTTACATTAGATTTTATGTAGAATAATTTATGTAGGTTAAATTGTTACATTAAAAGTATGTAGATAAAATGTATGTAGATTTAGTCTAGTTTATTTAAGTATTACATTAATTTATGTAGATTAATTTTGTGTATGTGTTACATTAATTTTATGTAGATTAGATTTTATGTAAATTAAAGCTGTTAAGATTCTGTTACATTATATTTGCTAGGATCTTGTTACATTAAATTTTATGTAAAATAATTTATGTAGGTTAAATTGTTACATTAAATGTATGTAGATAAGATTTGTTTAGATTTAGTCTAGTTTGTTTAAGTATTACATTAATTTATGTAGATTAATTTTGTGTATGTGTTACATTAATTTTATGCAAATTAGATTTTATGTAAATGAAAGTTGTTAAGATTTTGTTGCATAATATTTGCTACGATCTTGTTACATTAATTTGTACGCTTGTTTCAAAACTTGTTTTTTTATGTAACCCTAATCTTGTTTCATGTAATCAATTACGTTCACAATACCGGCGCTCCTCCCTCGGCAAAACCACTTCGCTAGCAACGAGACCCTTTCCTAGCCTCTAGCCCAGCCCGACCCTTGCTCCGGCCACCGCCCCATCATCTCCAGTTCGGGTTTGCGCAGGCCCGCCCCGAACCCGAAGCCGGCGACGCCCAAACCGACCCCAATCCCGACTTCGACTCTACACCACCCACTACCCCGACCAACGGATGCCCAATCGCAATAAAAAGATAGGAAAGGAAGAAGAAGGGCTTCAACTTACCGGTGACGATCGGTGCGACTTGGATCAACTTGCACACCAGGGACAAACGGCGGAGACGGGCTCAAGGTTGAATACGTATTTTGAATGAGGGGAGAAATTAATGGGTATTACTGCTTCTTTAATAGGGGTGTTTTGGTATTTCCAATAAAAAGATATAGTTTTGGAAATAGTATTAGACGGGGGTATATTTTTGAAATAGATGATTGAAAAGAGGATTATTGTAGGATTTTTCTCGTTTTCATATGCTGAAAAAATCATAGCCTTTTACTTACTCCGAATCAAAAGGAATAAATGGAAATCACATGAAATGAAGAAAACAAGCAATAACCAAAGGTTGATATGATCAAAGTTGTACGTGGTTTTACACAAAAATTAGAAAAATAGAATCGGTGAAAAAAGACCCAACAATTGTTTTTGTCTAACATATAAACAACACATTAGTAGGATATTATTTATTTATTATTCGGCTAAAGAAAAAACGCATTAGTAGAATATAATTAGTGGCCCTCGTATATTACTGTCGTGTTAGAGCAGCTTACATCATATTCATAAGGTGGCCACTAAAAACAAAACAATGTGTGTGCAAACCAAATGTACGGTGAAGATCAATTTATCAACGCACTAAAACATTTATTAATTATATTCTTATGCATCTAAAAATGCAAAAATTCTTGTATAAATATTGGCAATATGCTCTAAGATGCCCCATAGGCCATAGCTAGCTAGCTCAACTCAACTCAGGTGTAATTGATTCTCAGAGAGCTAGGAACCAAACCAAAATATAGAGGAAAAATGGCGCAAGAAGCGGGAACAAGAAAGGGTCCATGGACGGAACAAGAAGATCTTCAACTCGTGTGCTTCGTCGGATTGTTCGGGGATCGACGATGGGATTTTATAGCCAAAGTTTCAGGTTTGAAGGTGGCGGGAGACACATACTAGGTAAAGCTTTCTTGTAGATTGAGGGTGGCCTTAGAGGTGCAAACCTTAATTCACCCCTCCTGCCTATAAATTATTGTTCCCCAGGTTTGAAAAGGTCCGGTAAGAGTTGCCGATTAAGATGGGTTAATTACCTCCACCCTGACCTTAAGCGAGGCAAAATGACTCCACACGAAGAGAAGCTTATATTGGAACTCCATTCTCAGTGGGGTAACAGGTGTGTTAACCTCTTGTGATCACTCTAGCTATCAACCACGACTTAAGTCTTTAGCTATTTGTTACCTATATTCTTAGCACATACGTTACATAAGAAACTATTTGTTCATGCCAAGGAATTTCAGCCGACTCTTAACAGAATCTATCTTGTAGATGGTCAAAGATCGCCCGGAAATTGCCAGGAAGAACCGACAACGAGATAAAGAACTATTGGAGAACACACATGAGAAAGAAAGCACAAGAGATGAAAAAGAGAGACGTACCTCCATCTTCGCCCTTGTCGAACTGTACTTCCTTATCTTCATTGACATCGTCATTGAACAACGAGGCTTCAGACTGCAATGTCAACACAGAGACTACAACAAGAAGCATAGATGATGCGTTTACTTTGCAAGAAAATAATGGAGCCCATCAAGAAGCCTACTCCATGGATGACATATGGAAGGACATCACTTCGTCAGAGGAGCCGATAAAGCCTGTGCGTGAAGAAAGTAGTACCCTCTCTTGCCCTCCAATAGCATCTCCATTTTGGGAGTATTGCCCTGACACACTTTGGAAGATGGATGTTGATGTTGATAGTAAGATGTTCTTTTCAATCAACGATCCATTTCTCCCCTACTGTTGAGATCAACTTCCCTTCATATTGATAGACTTCTTTGCATCAAGAGTGTGTTGTGAGATTTCATTGCATAGTTGTAACATCTAAGTGTCTAGGCATTAATTGTATGTTTTTTTACCCCCATATAACATTTGTAGTGCTTACTTAAGCCTATGTAGCATAACGTTGGATGTAATGTATCATAGTCTCTTTCATACAGAATTAAACTCATAGTGCTATGGACAAGTATAATATTATGCATAATCAAGGGTTTGTTTGGTAACTATACATACATTTTCATTCATCAGAATGGACGAAACAATGCCTTACAAGAGCACCCATGCAAGTCGATAAAATTACAATATGAGAAGGGACTATAGAATTCAACAAATTCTAATTCAAAGATCTTATGTTTTGTTAACTCTAGTTTAACATAAGAAAAAAAAATAGGAACTTTTGGTTGCATCGAAGGTAAATTGAGTTGTTAGCTTCATTTTACCCAAATTGAGTGTTGAATCAGATTATGGCTTCGTGATACAGAGTGAATTCTCTGCATCTTTTGTTTCGTTATTTCAGTCCGGTTTAAGACTCTTTTATTTACTGAATATCACCGGTTTAGGAGGCTTGTTAAAACCGGGTTTGTTTTCAGGGTTTCCTTGCTTGTAAGGCTATAAAAGCCAAACTTTCTCCTTCTGGAAAAATCAATCAAACATTAGCCGCATCTTATCTCTTTATTGATCCTTGATTTCATCAATTGTTGAGTTACATCGGTTAGTGCTCTAAACCCCTGCTAACCCTCGTGATTCGGCGGGTAGGTAACGAATCCCTTGTGATTCCTCACCATACTCCTATTTACTGATTTTCCCTGCATCCCTTCGATGAGCCATTCGGATTTGGAGGTAGTGAATCAACTCGAACCTATTGTAGCGACACTAAACTAAAGTTGGTGAAGGCCAAGGCAATTTAAAGGTCTTTGAGATGCGATTTTGACTTATTTGGGATGGGAATTTAGATCCGGTGCATGAATAAGACTCTAACCTATTGTGCTAGTTCTTTTTTCCAACACTTCTTGAATCATCCAAGATCGAGGATTCACAAGGTAATAAAACACGTCGATTCCCAAGGGGCGTCCTTGTTCATATCATAGTTTTGCTAGGACCGTGGACTAGCGAATAATCAAGATAAGGATTGGAATTGACCTAGGCATATAAAGAAGTGGATGAACTCATGATCAACGGGTTAATAAAGTGGAATTGATTGAATGAACTCTACTTGTTAACTTTGATTAAAATCTATCTCAAAATCCCCTTTTGGTTACTATGCATGAAAACCATTAAAATCTGATTAAGAAACTGATTCCTTTGGGTTCGACCCCGTACTTGCTTACTATACTTATGTGTGTGCATGTTTGGGTTTTATCTTTGATTTTGTCACAACGACTTTAGCTGAGTCAAATTTTGGCTCCGTTGCCGGGGAATCCTTTTTCTTGAATGATTTTGCGTGCGTTTTCGTTTCTGTGTCAGAACAGCGACCGCGGCCACCTCGGCGCGCCCGCGGTTCCCCCTTTAGGTTCGGACCTATCATATGGTCCGTACCCCTAATACTTCTCCTGTTCGCTTTGATCCAGAAATTGACAGGACTCTTCGGAAGATAAAGAGTGCTCCTAGAGCTTCTGCATCCTACAATCTTCTTGAATCTCTCTCTCTCTCTCTCTCTCTCTCTCTCTCTCTCACTCTGATTCTGAACCTGAGGAAGTCATGGCGGAGCAAACTATTCGTCAACTCACTGCGCCCGATCTCCAACAACAGCAGCTGGTTGTTCAGTTCCCCGATCATGGGGAGGGTGTCAAGTTCGAGCTCAAGTCCGGGCTGATCCACCACTTGCCCAAGTTCCCCGGGTTGAGTGGTGAAGACCCGAACAAGCATCTAACGGAGTTCCACGCTGTGTGTGTGAGCATGAAGCCGATGGATGTCACAGAGGATCAAATCAAGCTCCGAGCATTTCCCTTCTCTTTGGAGGACTTCGCCAAGGAATGACTTCTTTATTTGGTGCCAGGCTCTATCACTACTTGGACGGCCATGAAGAAAGCTTTTCTAGAGAAGTACTTCCCTGCTTCCAAACAAACTTCTATCAAAAAGCAGCTCAGCAGTTTGGAGCAAGGGGAGGACGAGAATCTCTATGACTATTATGAGCACTACAAGAGGCTCATCGCTAACTGTCCCTACCATGACTATCTTGCCAAGGACCTCATCTGCTATATTATTGAGGGACTCTGCGACAATGACAAGAGGCTTATGAATGCATCTTATGGAGGCAGTTACGAGAATTTGACTCCCGCAGGAGCATTTGAGGAATTTGACTCCCGCAGGAGCATTTGAGAAAGTGGAGATCTTGGCTGAGCACGCTCGCAATCAGCGATCAAGGACCAATGTGAGTTCCGTTAATGTGTTGAATGAGTCCTTGAATGCTGAAGTAAGGGAACTCAAGGATCTCATAAAGCAGTTGCTCACAAAGAAGACGGCTCAACAAGTCAATTCTTGCGGTCTGTGCTATGATGCGAGCCACCACACCGACCAGTGGCCTACGATTCAGGAGACCAAGGCGTTGGTGAACGCCGTCGGTATTTATGTGCACCCCGGCCCCAGAACGATCCTTTCTCCAAAAACTACAATCCGGGGTGGGCAAACCATCCTAACTTCCGGTGGAACAATCAACAACAGCAAGAGCCGCCACCACAGTAGCAGCAGTTCGCTCCTCAGGGCCAACAACAAAAATTTCGCTCTAACAATTATGCCCCGAGAGCGCCTGCTCCGTCTCAGAATGATGTTATTACTGTCCTTCTGAAGGAGAACCAACAGACGAGAGCTGCTGTAAAGAATCTTGAGACTCAATTGAGCCAGCTCGCCACAATGATCAACAGGCTCGACTCTAACGATTCCGGGAAACTCCCTTCTCAACCGCTCAACCATAAAGAAAATGTGAGTGCCATGAACTTGAGGAGCGGTAGAGCATTGGCGAGTCGGGAACTACCCTCTGGAGGTATTCCGCGACCGCGTTCCCCAGGCCGCGACCGCGCCGGCCCAACAAAAGAAGAGGAACAAGCCTTTGTTGAATTTCCGCGACTGCGCTCCCCACACCGCGCCCGCGGAAATCCAATAGAGACTTCGGAGTCTACTACGGAGGAAGTGCCGCGACCGCAGAGCCCCCGACGCGACCGCGGTATTGATGCAGAGAAGAACTTCGAGGCGATGCTCGATTACGCCTTCAAGAACTATTCGCCACCGCACCCGCGCTCCACTAGACGCGACCGCGCCACAGCACCCGAGGAGGATGACGGATATGTTGCACCACCACTTCCACCCTTGAGCTCTCTCAAGCCTTCTCCTCCTTTCCCAGAAGCACTTAAAGACACGAGGAAGCCGGCACAAGACAAGGAACTCTTCGAGACCTTCCCCAATTGTCAGGTAAATGTTCCTCTCTTAAATCTCATTCAAGGTGTCTCCCGTTTTGCTAAATTCATGAAAGAGCTTTGCATAATAAAAAGGAAAAATAGGTCTAAACCTAGAATTGAAAAAATAGCTCTAGTGGAAAAGACTGATGATAGCAAAACCGAGACTTGTAATTCACTACTCCAGAAGCAATTACCTTAAAAAATGTGGAGACCCAGGAAGATTCACCGTCCCTGTCACGATAGGAGAAACCAAAATTGAGCATGCTATGCTAGATTTAGGTGCATCCATTAATGTCCTTCCAGCTTGCATATATGATAGGTTAGGCCTTGGTCCTTTGAAAGATTCCGATATTGTTATTGAGTTGGCTGACCATTCTAAAGCGCGCCCGAAAGGGTTAGTGCAGGATGTTTTAGTGCAGGTCAATGGTCTCATCTTTCCTACGGATTTTTATGTTATAGAGATTGGTGAAGCGCGTTACGACCCGGTTCTTTTACTTGGTCGGCCATTCCTGAAAACCACGAGGACGGTTATTGATGTTGCCAATGGTTCACTTTCCATATCTCATGATGGCAACGAGGTCCGACTTCACATTGATGAGGACCCTTATTGAGCGTATCCACGTCGAGCCAATGACGTTAAACAAAAGCGCTGCTTGGGAGGCAACCCAAGGATTAGTTAGATTGTTTTTCCATTCTTAGCTTAGGATTTGATTTGTTTTTCAAGCTAACATGCAGGTACTAGGTCCGAAAGGACAGCCTGGTGTGATTCCGCGCCCGCGCCGCATTAGCCGCGCCCGTGGTGGATCGCTAGTACGCCCCGACGAACAGGTACTAGCCCGTGCTCGCGACAACCATACTACATCTCGGTAGTTAGCTCGTTGCTTTTCTTTGTAAAAAAAAAAAGGAAAAGACAAACAAAAGAGGATCTTCTTTCTTTCCACCTTCTATTTCTTTTCTTTTCATCCATCTTTAGAGTTCCATTCTTTTAGCTATGTGTAAAAGCCTAAGTATGGGGGAACTTTGTTCCCCCGGGATTTCTTCTCCACGGCTCGAGTTTAAGCATTAGTCCATCTTCCAAGAGACGAGCCAAGATACAATGGTTTTTTGCACATTACATTGTTCGAGACGAAGTCAAGGACTCGTCCCTACACGAGTGCCGCGACCGCGCCGCATCAGCCGCGACCGCGGTGGCCCACCAGCCACTGACTTTGTCGTGATTCCGTGACCGTGCCAACCTCGACGCGCCCGCGGTTTGCCTGCAGAATGGTCATTCCAAAGCGTTTCGTCCATCCTTCTACCACCTTTGAAGAGTTCTTCCATTCCACCTCTCTTCAATCGTTTGTGAGTCTTCTGATATACCCTTCTTCCTTGCTTATATCCTTTCTCTTTGCTTCATTGTGGACAATGAAGGATTTAAGTATGGGGGAGGGAGTACTCGCATTCGCTTATCATAGTTAGCTTAGTTAGAGATTTGCTTCAGATTTTTGATTTTCTTCTTTTCATGTAGCACTTGCACCATACCTTTTTGCATAATAAAGAAAGAAAGAAAAAGATAGAAAAAGCCATAAAAATTGAAAAAGGCATATAAATCCTGGGATGAGTCGAAAACCCGAAAGGGCGGCTCATGTAATATACAAGTAACCCGGACCAGCATTAGGCTGGGGTAATATGAGGTTTATGAGTGATTGTGAGTATTTGTGAGCACACCTATAGAAAAATGAAAAGAGCGGTTAAGTGAAAAACCCGAAAGGGCGCCTAAGCAGAATTGAGTGGTAAAATTCGAGTTTATAGGATCGTTCTTGCTTTGGGACTTTGGGGCTTACATGTTAGATTTGGGTAGATTCTAGGTTACTCTTTCATGTTTTTAGAGCTTGAGTGTTATATCATGTTGTGAGGTGTGTGTTTGAGCTTCATTGTTTATGTTCATGATTTGTCTATATTTTGGGTTCGGGTTGTGAGTTGAGTGTTTTGTTTTCCCTTGTATTTCCTGAGATCTTAGATGTGCTGACTTGTTCGAGGACGAGCAAGATCTAAGTATGGGGGAATTTGATTCAGACTATTTTGTATGGGTTAACTCTTAGATTTTAGGATATTATTGAGAGTGTTTAGGTTAGGTTTGAGCATTATTGTAATACGAAGACCGAAGACACGAGATGTGAAGAATCAAGAGTTCTTAGAGCATAATTGAAGACGAGTTCGCTACTGCATGGATTACGCGGTCGCGTTGTCTATGACGTTGTCGCGGTGGTGTAAGGCGATGATGATGAAGACCCGTGAAGGCCGCGGTCACGTTGTCTATGACGCGGTCGCGGTAGTAGCCGACTCAGCCAAAGCCAAGTGTAGACCGCCGCGGGCGCGGCCAAGGCGGTGCGGTCGCGGTGCGTGCCAGATCCGAGACCAACGAAATCATGACTTTTCTATCTTGTTTCCTTTCTTATCTTTTCGTTTCCTTTCTTATCTATCTCGAAGTGCTTGTTCTTTGGGCTATTTAAGGAGGAGCCTCGTTAGGTTTTAGAGACATTCCATCTCACATCTCTAATCTCCCTTAGAGTTTATTCAATCAAGGAAGCTTTGTTATGAAGTTGTGAAATTCTGGTAACTTCTTTATCCCTAGGTCTTTATTGATACTCTTGTGCTTCATCCCATGATCTCTGTGTGATTATATAAGCCTGATCAACTTGTTTAATTATCTTAGATCTATTGTTTGAATTAGGATTTGGTTGTTGTCTATGCATCTTTCCTATTTCGCGAAACAACTCTATTCTAGGACAGTGGACTAGTTTAGGGAAGAGTATTCAATGGTTAATTTGTGCATGACACTTGTAGCTTGATTGCATGATTTGAATTCCTAATATCCTTGAGTGTATTGCATGATTTGAATTAAGCGTCCTTGTTCATATCATAGTTTTGCTAGGACCGTGGACTAGCGAATAATCAAGATAAGGATTGGAATTGACCTAGGAATATAAAGAAGTGGATGAATTCATGATTAACGGATTAATAAAGTGGAATTGATTGAATGAACTCTACTTGTTAACTTTGATTGAAATCCCTCAAAATCCCCTTTTGGTTACTTTGCATGAAAACCATTAAAATCTGATTAAGAAACTGATTCCTTTGGGTTCCACCCCGTACTTGCTTACTATACTTGTGTGTGTGCATGTTTGGGTTTTATCTTTGATTTTGGCACAACGACTTTAGCCGAGTCAATGGCCGACCTTGTGGCGGGTCGTGCCCGACCTATGGGCGGGTGCCCTTGGGAGTGCCTCGAAGAGACACCGGACCGTGCCTCGGCGCCATGTTTGGGGTGCCTCATAGAGGCACCGGGCCGCTCCTCATCGCCGCTTGCGGGGTGCCTTAAAGAGGCACCGGGCCGCTCCTCGTCGCCGCTTGCGGGGTGCCTTAAAGAGGCACCGGGCGGCACCTCGGCTTCGGTGTCTTGATGTGAGCTGGGCGTGATTACATCATCCTCCCCCAGTTGAGAAGGATTCGTCTTCGAATCGTCTTGATCAGACTCGGCATCATTGGATACAAAGAACCGGAGATCCGTCACATTGAAAACGTCGTGTACTCCGTAGTCTTCCGGCAACTCTAGTCGGTAGGCATTGTCGTTAATATTTTTGAGCACTTGGAAGGGCCCGTCACCCCTAGGCTTCAGCTTGGAATTACGCAGGTCGGGAAACCTCTCCTTTCGGAGGTGCACCCATACGAGATCCCCGGGCTCGAGAACTAACTCCTTGCGGCCCTTGTTGGCATGCTTGGCATACTGTTGAGTGCTCTTCGCATGATGCTCTCGAGTTGAGTCATGAAGGGATTTGATTCGCTCGGCGTGGTCAACTCCTTCCTGACTTTCGTTGTCCTTAATTGCCAATGGCACTAAATCTAATGGAGTAGCTTGGTTCTTGCCATAGACCACCTCGAAGGGTGTCTTCCTCGTCACTCAGTGGAGGGACCGGTTATAGGCAAACTCAATAGAGGCGAGACACTCTTCCCACCTGCGCAGGTTAGTACGTAACAAAGAACGAAGCAAGGCACCCAAGGTTCTATTTACAACCTCGGTTTGCCCGTCCGTTTGTGGATGGCATGATGTAGAGAAAAGTAGTTTAGTGCCCATTTTTGCCCATAGAGTTTTCCAAAAGTAACTTAAAAAATTTGGCATCCCGGTCAGACATAATGGTCTTAGGGACGCCATGGAGTCGAACAATTTCATGGAAAAATAAGTCAGCAATGTGAGTGCCATTGCCCGTCTTTTGGCAAGCAATAAAATGCGCCATTTTAGAAAAGCGGTCTACCACTACAAAAATAGAATCGTGCCCCCTCTTGTAGCGTTGTAATCCTTAAACAAAGTCCATGAAAATGTCCTCCCACGGTTCATGTGGAATTGGTAGAGGGGTATATAGTCCATGAGGATTCAATTTGGACTTAGCACGTAAACAATTCACACAGGAAGCACAGAATTTCTCTACGTCCCTATGCATTCGGGGCCAGAAAAAATGCTCCTTAAGGATGGCTAGAGTCTTGGCAATCCCAAAGTGGCCCATCAACCCTCCCCCATGAACTTCGTGCACTAGGAGCCTACGGGTTGAGGAAGTAGGGACACATAGTTTTTCCCCTCTAAAGAGATACCCGTAGTGAAGATAGAACTGATCTTTACTCCCCGTTCTAAGGCATGCATTATAAATATCCCCGAAGTCGGGGTCATCGGCATAGGTGTTTGTCATAAAAGAAAACGCAAGCATGCGTGCATCAAGGGTAGTAAGTAGGACGTACCTCCTAGAGAGAGCGTCCGCCACAACATTGTCCTTTCCCTTCTTATGTTTGATAACATATGAAAAGGATTCGATGAACTCCACCCACTTGGCGTGCCTCTTATTAAGCTTAGCTTGACCCCGCAGATATTTGAGAGCCTCGTGATTGATGTCTCTCATTTTGGTGGTGTTTTAGTAGTTAATTTCCCATGTAAATATGTGTTTTTCATTCCTTTCCTTGTTAGTTTCATTCCTTTTTAGCTTAGTTCCCGGTTTTCTTTAAGATTCGAAAACTATGCGAGTTTGTTATGATTTGTAGGTAAAAAGGCGCATTTGAGGACGTTTAGGAGGAGCATCTAAGGAGGAGCTAAGCAAAGGAGTCAAGGAGCGGAAGGGCCATGCCAAGAATGAAGAGGAACCAAAGGAAAACCAAGAAGTGAAGGAGGACCGAGGCCCAGGACCGAGCACCATCAAGTCGGGCCCGAGATCAAGCAACCACTGACCAGGACCGACGTTCCCAACGTCGGGCCCGAGGTCCCCAGCATGTCGGTCCGAGTCGGCAATTGTGAAGATTAGGCCCCAAGGCACAAATGTGATGAACTTCCAATTTTGCCCCTCTTCTAACTTGAAATTCCTTGGTCCCCAATCAAGAGAAAAGCATAATTAGAGAGAGATTAGAGATCATCCAACAACAATCCCACACCAAATCACTCTCAAAGGCTCAAGGAAGGCTTGGAGAGCAAGGAGAAGAGAGGAGAAGGAGAAGAGGAGGAAATCGGTGGAGCTAGAAAGGAGAATAGTGAGTTTGTACTTGATTTGCTTTGGTTTTAGTAGAGATAAGACTTGGATCTTGTGAACCCCTTTGAATTTGAATGCAATTTGAGTTTGATTTGAGATTGATGATTGAGACTTGCTTGCTTTTCCATTTGATTGCTTTTTACTCTTATCTTATGGAGTAGATTCCATAGTCTTGGGCTATGGGGGAAACCCCTAGCTAGGATTGGGTAGGAAACCCCAATTCCATAGCCTTTGAGTGCTTGATCTAGGAATCCTCTCTACACTAAGCTTCAATTCTCTTGTGGAAACAAGGGACATAGGGCTTGTGATTGGTAAGAGTAAGCGAAAGTGATCTCTAACCCATCACTAGACCTTACATCGAAGGAGAGTGAAAACTCCCTTGGGTCGAAGTATAGAATGGAGGGATCGAAGGCTAGCAACCTCGATCTCACAAGGATCAACACTTATTGGTTGAATTGGGGTGGAATTACTCAAGTCTAGTTAGGGAGGGAACCCAAAAACCCAAGACCGATCTACCATTTTTGCCAAATCGAGTTACCCAGTCATCGGGCCCGACGTTGAGTGAAGTCGGTCCCGGCCAAACAACCTCGATCCACCCTCGGACCGAAGTGACTAGTGTCGGTCCGAGGTGATTTCCCTTGTTTTTCCTTGTTTTGCCTTTCTTTTATCCCTTTTTAGTCTTTCGGGTACTCTCAACACACGAACTCCCGTGTGTTCGACACCCTACCTCTTTACTACAAGTGAGGTTCGGTTTATAAATTTAAATTTTGATCACCACACCCGGACCGATCAGAATTTTTGGCGCCGTTGTCGGGGAGTTCTACTTGTTTGAGGTACCCATCTTTTGTTGAGTCTTTGATTTGGTAGTGATTTGGGTGAGGGACTAGCCCAAACCCCTTGTTTGTTTTGATTTGGTTTTGTTTGTGTCTTTGGTTGTAGGTGCGTGCGAGCTCGTTCCGTCCGAGGAACACTTGAGCTTGACTTTGTGAGCGACCCGGAGAGTATTCTAAAGCAAGCCCGAAAGAAGAAGAGGATGGCGGACCAAGCCCGTGATGAGGAGTTCGAAAGGATGAGAGCCGACATGGCTCGAATGCAACTTGAAATGGCGAACCGAGATGCCGAGGCTAGGAGAGAGCGTGAGCAAAGGATGAGATTGGAGGCTCAAATCAACACTCAACCCCGGAATGCTAGACAATACATGCATCCGGAGTTGAAGGTGCCCGAACCGGCCATCGTCTTGCTGGAGATGTCAAAGAATTTTGAGATAAAAACTCAATTTATCTCACTCATCAAGAGAGAGCAATTCCAAGGGAGACTGAATGAGTGCCCGATCGAGCATGTGAAGCAATTCAAGGACCTATGTGAGACCATCTCGACGGACGACGAGACACTTGAGTACGTGCTACTCAAAGCCTTCAAGTGGTCGTTGGGAGGCAAGGCTTTACATTGGTTGGAGAGTCAAGCACCTCGTTCTATCACATCGTGGAGGGCTCTCAATGAAGCATTCTTAATGAAGTTCTTTCCGCCCACCAAGACGATGGAGCTAAGAAGGAAGATAGCGAGCTTTCAACAAGGAGCTCACGAACCACTCTTCGAGGCATGGGACCGGTTCAAAGAGATGTTAAGGGCGTGTCCAACACATGGGCAACAACCTTATGTCCTTCAAGACATTTTCTTCCAAGGAATCAACCCCGCCACCAAGGATAAATTGAACCTTCACACCGATTGTGGGTTCATTGACTTGCCTCCGGAGCAAGCGTGGGAGTTGCTAGACAAGCTCTCCGATTACGAGGCCATGTATGGAGTCAATCAAGTGAACAAGGAAGTGAGAGTCCATGGAGACGGTCCGAAGAGGCTCTACGATCCAAAAAGTGAAGAGGTGGATAAAGATCTGAAGATTCAATTCTTGGAGGATGAGTTGAACAAGATGAGAAGGAAGATGGGTCATCTCCAACAAAACACAAGAGCTTATGAAGAGTGTGGTTCTTTGAAGCATGGAGCCCAAGAGTGCCCAAATGAGCGCCAAGTCCGATTGGCCGAGCAAATTGAGGAGGCCAACTATGTTCAAAGGAATTTCGGAGGGAGAACCAATTTCAACAATGGAGGAAGGTGGAACCAAGGCCAAGCTAGTGGCTACAACAACAACTTCAACCAAAACAAGCCAAGGGCCCAACCACCACCATACCGACCTCCGGGATTCTATGAGCAAACACCACAATGGGCTCAAGATTTGAAGAATCAAGTCACCAACATAGAGAGAAAATTTGATGACATGAGCACCCAATTCAAGGAGTTTGGGGTGTGGAGAAGACAAGTGGACAACCAATTTGTTCACATGGCGAATCAACTTCCAAGAGAAGAAGGGAGACTCCCGGGCCGACCCGAGGAGAATCCCCGTGCTCAACAACAACAAAATGAAGTTCGAGCCATAGGATTGAGGAGTGGATGGAGTTTGCCCGAGCCACACATTCCAAAGACAAGAGAAGAGAGTCGGACCGAGTTACCCAGCAACTCGGGCCCGACGTGCCCAAATGTCGATCCAGAGGAAGAAGAGGGTCCAGCAACTCGGACCGAGTTACCCAGTAACTCGGGCCCGACTTGCCCTGTAGTTGGCCCGACGTACCCAGAAGTCCCCTGCCCCAGGTCCGAAGTACCCGACGTCGATCCTAAGTCGGTCCAAGATGAAGATGTGGAGTGAAGCCAAGATCGATCCAAGGAGGTGGATCCAAGCAAGAAGCAAGGTGGCACAACTCTTCCATACCCTTTGAAGAAGCCCAAGGAGATTGTTGAGGGCAAGTTCAAGCGGTTCTTGAAGCTTTTGCAAGGCTTGAACATCACTATTCCATTTACCGAAGCTCTAAGTGAGATGCCATCCTATGCAAAGTTCTTGAAGGAAATCTTGAGCAAGAAGAGGTCAATTGTAGAGATGCAAGATGAGGTGAAGATCTTGGAGCTACCTCAAAAGCTAGGTGATCCCGGAAGATTTGCCATCACCGTGGGGATTGGATCCCAAAATTTCAAAGCTCTTTGTGATTTAGGAGCAAGCATATCGGTTATGCCCATGAGCATATGGAGAAGGGCTAACCTCGGAGATATGGAGCCGGTTGATATGAGTCTTACTATGGCCGATGGTTCATCAACAAAGGCCACCGGAATTCTAGATGACGTCCCGGTTAGAGTTGGGTGGTATTTCGTGCCCGATGATTTTGTGATTCTTGACATGAAAGAAGATCCGATGGTGCCCATTATTCTCGGAAGGCCGTTTCTAGCTACGGCGGGTGCCAAGTTTGATGTGAGAAATGGGAAAGTCACTTTCGAGATTGGCGAGGAAAAAGTGGAGTTCCATTTCAACAACTTAATGAACCGGATGCATTGGCGATCTTGAAGTTGGAAGAAAGTGCCAAGCGCAAGAGAGAGGAGTTGGAACCCACAAGAGAGGAAGAGGCACCATTGAGAGACCATGACATGGTCAATGTTCAAGTCCATGAGGAGTCAAGGGATGGAGATAGCCCACCAAGCCATGAAGAGTATCCTAATCTATATCCTTTTGATGTGGGTGATTCTTACATTTGTTTAAATGATTTGAAAGAAGATCTAGAGGATGATTACCTTTGCTTGAGTAATTTGCAAGAAGATTTGAGTTATAATGTCATAGAGTCCCCTAGAAATTCTTTAGATTTTTGTGATATAGGTGATGAAGAGCAAGTTGAGAAGATGCAAGAGATGCCAACCTACACTTTGGAGGACAAAGGAGATGGAGAATTTGGAGGCCACACTTTCATCAAACACAAATGGTGGTACTTTGGCTATGAGGAGAATGGAGATGCATATGACAAGGAGGATCAATTCACCATTTTTCATCCTCCTTGAAGGGTAGAGGTTAGAAGTCAAGCTAGTGACTTAAAAGAAGCGCTCCTCGGGAGGCAACCCGAGCTTATTAGATTCATTTTCGTAGTTTCTAGTTTGTTCTTCTTTACCTTAGCTTAGATTTTCAATCTCTCTTAGCATGTGTTTTGTGGAATTGTGTGTTATGTGAGCTTCATGATCATGTCTGGTATTTGTGGAAATGATGCAAAGACTTGTGGGAAAGGAGTTAGCCAAGCCGAAGGATTTTTAGGAACCAAACCGGGTAGGACCGAGGTACCCAGTACCTCGGGCCCGAGGTCCCTAACGTCGGTCCCCTTTGGCCGGTCCACTTTGGGCTTGACTTTGGACGAAATTCCCATTATACCCTTCTGACCTAACTCTGTCTTCTACCCCATTTAAGCCCTCTTACACCTACCCACCACCCATCACCCTCATAACTACCTTCCCAAAATACCAATCCACTCTCAAAATCCCCAAATCGATCCATCACCTCCACCATACTCGAACCTCAAGCAAAACTCACCACAAATCTCGATCCATACCCCTAGCATCCTCAAGAATCGATCCAAAGGCCAAAAAATCCCAACCAAAATCCCATAGATCTTCATCTCTCTTCTAGATCTAGAAGAGAAATTTGGATTTTAAGAAGTTGATTGCTAGAAGTCTTAGTTTCTTCAACATTTAGTATGTGAATCTTAATCTCTACTTGATTCCTTGTGAATTTCATGCTTTCATTGCTAGATTTGAGATTTGCCATGAATGAGTGAGCTTAGACCTTGAGCATCCATGGTGATTTGCATGCATTGTGAAATTTGTGCTTAATTGTTGCTAACACCTACTTAGAACTTCGATTGATGATGAGAAATGGTTGATTTTGGATTTTAGGAGCATGATAGAGTGTTTTATGGGTGAAAAGAGGTAGAGAAGTCGGATTATAGTCGGCCCGAGGTACCCAGAACCTCGGGACTGATGTTGAATGTCGGTCCAAGACTCGGACCGAGGTTGAGAACCTCGGACCCAATGTCTCTGGTTGGTCGGTCCAATGCTTTTCGATTTTCTCTTGTGTGAGCTTTGGGATTCATGAGCTTGATTGTTGGTTATAGCATGTTTATCATGATATATCTTGTAGCTTGACCATTGTTATGAGATTCTTTGTTCACACATGTCGGATTTTGTGGATTGAGTGTTTTTAAGAGCAAGTATGGGGTCATCTCTTTGCATGATGAGTTGTTTGTTGAGGAAGCTTGTGATATTGTTGTGATTGTATAGATTTTATCTTGGAGTTCTTTGTGTTGATTGTGTGTAGGTACCATGTCTACCCGAGCATCTTCTTCAAGGATGGAGAAAGCAACAAGAAAGTCCAAGAAGTCGTCCAAGAGGGTCCAAAGGATGGACGATGTGCGTTTCGAAGATGATGATGTGGCTAGAGAGTATGAGCGACTCATGGGTCTATCTCACCACACTCGGTGGTTAGATTGGGAGTCAATTCAAAAGATGAGCATGGATGAGGCTCTTGCTCGGTGGTATAATCACATTGGGCTCAATGTCTTGCTAAGGTGCAACAACACTCACTATCCCGCCTTGACGTCCGAGTTCATGGCATCATTCAAGTGCACCTATGAAGGGGTTGAGAGCGAAGGCATGATCTCCTTCCAAATGGGCAACGAGTTGCAAGAGCTCTCTTTCCGTAACTTGGCTACCTACCTTGGGTTCCCATTTACGAGAGAGGAGGCCTATGTTGATAATGAAAAAGTTGACTATCTTTGGAAGTTTGTAGCCGGGGGAAGTGAGATGAGGAAAGGAGCATCGACAAATGAGATAGCAAATCCACTCTTCCGAGTCATGATCCGAGCCTTGGGTTGTTCCATCTTTCCTAGGCACAAGTTGAGCAAGCCGATGAAAGAGGAGGCCATGCTACTCTATGAGATGTTGTTTGAGAATGAGAAGCCAATGAATCTCACATGGGAATGGGTGAAAATGGTGAGGGATTTCCGAAGTTCTTCATGGATCTATTTCGGAGGTATGATAGCCCGCTTGGCTCATCGTCTTGAGGTGGACTTGTCTACCTACACGCCGGCCCCAAATGGTGTGGAGTTCATGGACCTAAAGTACTTCAAAAAGGCCAACATTATCAAGGAGAAGCTAGTAACCGGCGCCTCTACTTACTTAGCCCCACACTCCAACTTTGACAAGGTGCAAGTTCCCTTGGAGCCTCGACTCTTCGACCTCACGAGCTATTACAATTGGTACCAAGTGTGGGCGGGAAATGTGAATCCTTATGGAGAGCCGAAGGGGACACTTGACGTTAGGAGACGAGCACAACACATTCGTTTCACTACTCCTCAAGTTTCCCCGGACTCCGAAGAAGAGGAGCCCAACCAATATGAGTTCGTGAGAAGAGATGACATGGACGTGGACTTGTCTAGAGATGGAGAAGAAGAAGAAGATGGTGGTTACCACAATTTGCTCACCGACCACGCACCAACATTACTCGACCGAGGTGCAACCCATGTCGGGCCCGACGTCCACCAACGTCGGTCCGACACTTATTTGCCGGTCCGGTTCCTAGTGCTTATGAGAGGGGCGAGGGGAGTGGCGCAAGGCAAGAGCCACCAAGCTATGGAGGGCATGAAGGGTATGCCCAATGGTATGGGCCCGGAATGGTGTTCCCCGAGCCTCAACAATCGGTGGACATGAACTTCTTGGCTAACCAAATGGCGCATCTTCAACTTCAACAATTTACAATGCTTCAAGAGGCACACCAAATCAACCTTCAACAACAAAACCTCAACTTCCAACAACAACAACTTTTCCACCACCAAGAAGACTTCCAAGCTCAATTTGATGAGGTGAACCGCAACATGGCCTACATGAGACGTGATGTGGATGACTTGCGAGCGGCCGAGGACCAAAGATGGAGCGTCCAAGAGAGTTTCAATGAGTGGATGACCGGGAACTTCTCTTCCCGTGAAGATCAATGGATGCGTCCCGCCCCACAAATTCAACCGCCAAGTCAAGACCCTTTCCACGATCAAGTGTATGAGCGAGAGCGGCAAGCACGGCTCCAAAGGAGACAACGCCGTGGTCACCCCTCAAACTAAGCCTCAACAAGCCATTCAAGAATAAGGAAATTGTGAGCTCTCTTTACTCTTCGCTTTACTTTTGAGTTTTGATTTCTTTTGATGAGGACATCAAAATTTTAATTATGGGGTAGGTTAGTAGCTCATAGTTCCATGTGTAGTTTCATGTTTGTTCTTGTTTTGTTTAAGGGATGTTTCATTTTGGATAGTGGCATGATATGTTGAATGAATAATGGTTGAATTTTATGGCATGAATGGATGAGTTTGTATGCATCTTAGTGGAAAAAGTGTGAAAAATCCAACAAAAAGTTTAGTGCAAAGATGAAGTGGAATGTTTAGTGAAATGTGGGTTGAAAGAAAAGAAAGAGAAAAATCTAAGTCTTTTGGATGAGTGAAGTTGAAAGTGGAATAATTTGGTGAAGTTAGTGAGAGACTAGAAAGTTCAATCCCCATTGTAAGCACCACAAGACCAAAATGATTCCTACCTTGAGAAACACCAAAAGCCCCATTACAACCCGGCCGAATGGAACCTCTTTGAGGACCTCCATTGAGCCAAGTTCATATTCTTTGTGTGCATTGTAATAGGCATCTCTAGGTGGAGGAATTGGTGATATTAGCTTCAATAGTAAAGCCTTTACTTGCATGTTTGTTGAGTTTGAGTGTTCATTTTCAAGCCTAAACACATGATGAGTGATACACATTTTCTACATACCTAAAGTGAGGCTTGGTTGTATTAGACTTTATTCCTTGAACACTTGATCATGTGTGATGATGTAATCTTGCTAGCATATCTATTACTTATGCTTGATTGAGTTTTTCATAAGAGGCTTTACTTGAAGAATGTGCTTCGGTCTTGCTTACTTTGTTATTGCTTGAGGACAAGCAAGTTTAAGTATGGGGTATTCTGATGTCTCTCATTTTGGTGGTGTTTTAGTAGTTAATTTCCCATGTAAATATGTGTTTTTCATTCCTTTCCTTGTTAGTTTCATTCCTTTTTAGCTTAGTTCCCGGTTTTCTTTAAGATTCGGAAACTATGCGAGTTTGTTATGATTTGTAGGTAAAAAGGCGCATTTGAGGACGTTTTGGAGGAGCATCTAAGGAGGAGCTAAGCAAAGGAGTCAAGGAGCGGAAGGGCCATGCCAAGAATGAAGAGGAACCAAAGGAAAACCAAGAAGTGAAGGAGGACCGAGGCCTAGGACCGAGCACCATCAAGTCGGGCCCGAGATCGAGCAACCAGTGACCAGGACCGACGTTCCCAACGTCGGGCCCGAGGTCCCCAACATGTCGGTCCGAGTCGGCAATTGTGAAGATTAGGCCCCAAGGCACAAATGTGATGAACTTCCAATTTTGCCCCTCTTCTAACTTGGAATTCCTTTTAGAGAGAGATTAGAGATCATACAACAACAATCCCACACCAAATCACTCTCAAAGGCTCAAGGAAGGCTTGGAGAGCAAGGAGAAGAGAGGAGAAGGAGAAGAGGAGGAAATCGGTGGAGCTAGAGAGGAGAATAGTGAGTTTGTACTTGATTTGCTTTGGTTTTAGTAGAGATAAGACTTGGATCTTGTGAACCCCTTTGAATTTGAATGCAATTTGAGTTTGATTTGAGATTGATGATTGAGACTTGCTTGCTTTTCCATTTGATTGCTTTTTACTCTTATCTTATGGAGTAGATTCCATAGTCTTGGGCTATGGGGGAAACCCCTAGCTAGGATTGGGTAGGAAACCCCAATTCCATAGCCTTTGAGTGCTTGATCTAGGAATCCTCTCTACACTAAGCTTCAATTCTCTTGTGGAAACAAGGGACATAGGGCTTGTGATTGGTAAGAGTAAGTGAAAGTGATCTCTAACCCATCACTAGACCTAACATCGAAGGAGAGTGAAAACTCCCTTGGGTCGAAGTATAGAATGGAGGGATCGAAGGCTAGTAACCTCGATCTCACAAGGATCAACACTTATTGGTTGAATTGTTGTGGAATTACTCAAGTCTAGTTAGGGAGGGAACCCAAAAACCCAAGACCGATCTACCATTTTTGCCAAATCGAGTTACCCAGTCATCGGGCCCGACGTTGAGTGAAGTCGGTCCCGGCCAAACAACCTCGATCCACCCTCGGACCGAAGTGACTGGTGTCGGTCCGAGGTGATTTCCCTTGTTTTTCCTTGTTTTGCCTTTCTTTTATCCCTTTCTAGTCTTTCGGGTACTCTCAACACACGAACTCCCGTGTGTTCGACACCCTACGTCTTTACTACAAGTGAGGTTCGGTTTATAAATTTAAATTTTGACCACCACACCCGGACCGATCAGTGATCCGAATGAATCACAAACTCCTTGGGGCATGATGGGGTGTCGTCCGGATCGGATGATATCAAAATTTAAATTTATAAACCGAACCCCAATTGTAGTAAAAGAGGTAGGGTGTCAAACACACAAGAGTTCGTGCGTTGAGAGTACCCAAAAGACTAAAAAGAGGTAAAAGAAAGGTAAAAACGTGGAAAATCAAAGAGAACACCTCGGACCGACATTGGTCACTTCGGTCCGAGGGTGGATCGAGGTTGATTTGGCCGGGACCGACACACACAACGTCGGGCCCGATATACTGGGTAACTCGATTAGGCAAAAATAGTAGATCGGTCTTGGGTTTTTGGGTTCCTTCCCTAACTAGACTTGGGTAATTCTACCCCAATTCAGCCAATAAGTGTTGATCCTTGTGAGATCGAGGTTGTTTACCTTCGATCCCTCCACTCTACACTTCGACCTAAGGGAGTTTCCACTCGCCTTCGATGCTAGGTCTAGTGATGGGTCCGAGATTACTCCCGCTTACTCTTACCAATCACAAGCCCTAGGTCCCTTGTTCCCACAAGAGAATTGAAGCTCAATGTAGAGAGGATTCATAGATCAAGCACTCAAGGCTATGGAATTGGGGGTTCACACCCAATCCTAGCTAGGGGTTTCCCCCATAGCCCAAGACTATGGAATCTACTCCATCAAGTAAGAGTAAAAAGCAATCAAATGGCAAACCAAACAAATCTCAATCATCAAACTCAAACCAAAGCTAAATTGCATTCAAATCCCAAAGGGTTCACAAGATCTAAGTCTTAATTCTACTAAACCAAAGCCAAAACAAGTTCAAAACTCACTAATCTCCTCTCTAGCTCCACCAATCTCTCTCTCTTCTCCTCCTCCTTTCTTCTCCTTGCTCTCCAAGCTTTTCCTTGAGCCTTTGAGAGAGTGATTTTGTGTGTGATTGATTGATCCTCCCCTAATGCTCTCTAATCACCTCTAATTATCCTCCCTCTTGGATTGGGGTCCAAGGAATTCCAAAATTAGAAGAAGGGCAAAATTGGAAGATCACAACATTGTGCCTTGGAGCCCAATCCTTTCCTTTGCCGACTCGGACCGACGCGGGCGGACATCGGGCCCGACGTTGGGAACGTCGGTCCCATGCTCTGATGCTCGAACTCGGGCCCGACTTGGTAGTAAATCGATCCTGGGTCTCGATCCTTCTTCTCTTCTTGGTTTTCCTTGAGTTCCTTTTCATTCTTTGCATGGCTCTTCCACTCCTTGGCTCCCTTGCTTGGCTCCTTCTTATAAACTCCTCCAAAACGTCCTCAAATGCGCCATTTTACCTACAAAACACAACAAACTTGCATTGTCTCCGAATCTCGTGGGAAAACCGGGAACTAAGCTAAAAAGGGACGAAACTAACAAAGAAAAGAATGAAAAGCACTTATTTACAAGGAAAATTAACTACTAAAACACCACCAAAATGAGAGACATCAGAATACCCCATACTTAAACTTGCTTGTCCTCAAGCAATAACAATATAAGCAAGACCGAAGCACAATCTTCAAGTAAAGCCTCATATGAAAAATCAAGTAAGAACAAGTGATAGATATGCTAGCAAGATTACATCATCGCACATGATCAAGTGTTCAAGGAATAATGTCTAATGCAACAAAGCCTCACTTTAGGTATGTAAAAATGTGTATCACTCATCATGTGTTTAGGTTTAGCAATGAACACTCATACTCAACAATCATGCAAGTAAAGACTTTATTATTGAAGCTAATGTCACCAATTCCTACACCTAGAGATGCCTATTACAATACACACAAAGAATATGAACTTGGCTCAATGGAGGTCCTCAAAGAGGTTCCATTCGGCCGGGTTGTAATGGGGCTTTTGGTATTTCTCAAGGTGGGAATCACTTTGGTCTTGTGGTGCTCATAATGGGGATTGAACTTTCTAGTCTCTCACCAAACTTACCAAATCATTCCACTTTCAACTTCACACTCCCAAAAGACTTTGATTTTTCTTCTTTTCTTTTCTTTCAACCCACATTTCACTAAACATTCCACTTCATCTTTGCACTACACTTTTTGTTGGATTTTTCACACTTTTTCCACTAGGATCGACTTGCACTTCATGTCGGGCCTGATGTGCACTTTAACTCGGTCGGTGCCCATTTTTTACACTTAAGCTTTTTGCTTTCAATCCACTATTTTTTCCAACTTTTCTTTCTTTCTTTACACTTCAAAGATGCACTACCCACTTGGTTTTTTTGCAACTCCATTTCTTGCCCTTTACCAAAGAGAATCTCAACTCTCCAAATATTCTCCAAAACCTCTCACTAAAGTCCAATCCCATAAGGGTCAAATCATATAGGCTAGGAATCATATTTTTGAGGAGTTTCAAACAAAGGTCTAAGACTAAAACGGGGCTACAAACAACGGTTTATCTTTAAGGTAGGATATGGAAGATTTTGTCACTAAATGAAACAAAGTTCAAATCAATGTGACAATGCATAGAACAAATCTCATATTGGTCTTGGAAAATAGATAAACACCTCAGTAACAAGTTTTACTAAGCATGCATGAGCTAATTCACACAAGAAAATGAGGGATATGCAATATGAACAAACATCCCTAAAATGGCCAAAAATAATCTCACAAGGTTCACTCTAGCTTAGTTGCATCAAAACTTCATCCAAGAACTCATGTGCTCAATAAAAACATGCAAGATATCATATCACATTAAAAGCAACATCCGTTTAGAGGCTAAACTATCCAAAAATATGCAAAGGAATTTACATGCTCACATCATCATTAGCTCTCATATGGACATCTAAGATGGGAATTCCTAGTCCAAAACAAAATCTTTTTGCCATTCCCACACAATTTTCGAATTTTTATGGATTTTTGCAAAAATTTTCTCAAACAAAACAGACAAACTTATCCATTCATGCCATCGAATTCAATCATCATCCATGCATCACATCATGCCACTATCCAAAAAGGAAAACATCCCTTAACAAAACAAGAGAAACACACATGAAACTACACATGAAACTATGAGCTACTAACCCACCCCATACTTAAAATTTTGATGTCCTCATCAAAAGAAATCAAAACTCAAAAGTAAAGAGAAGAGTAAAGAAAGCTCACAATTTCTTATTCTTGAATGACATGTTGAGGCTTAGTTCGGAGAGTGTCCTCGGCGGCGTCCCCTTTGGAGCCGTGCGTGCCTCTCTCGCTCATACACTTGGTCGTGGAAAGGGTCTTGACTTGGTGGTTGAATTTGTGGGGCGGGACGCATCCATTGATCTTCACGGGAAGAGAAGTTCCCGGTCATCCATTCATTAAAGCTCTCTTGGACGCTCCATCTTTGGTCCTCGACCGCCCTCAAGTCGTCCACATCACGTTTAGTGTAAGCGATGTTGCGGTTCACTTCTTCAAATTGAGCTTGGAAGTCTTCTTGGTGGTGGGAAAGTTGTTGTTGTTGGAAGTTGAGGTGTTGTTGTTGAAGATTGATTTGGTGTGCCTCTTGAAGCATGCTAGATTGTTGAAGTTGAAGATGAGCTAATTGGTTGGCTAAGAAGTTCATGTCCACCGATTGTTGAGGCTCGGGGAACACCATTCCGGGCCCGTACCATTGGGCATACCCTTCATACTCTCCATAGCTTGGTGGTTCTTGTCTTGCTCCACTTCCCTCACCCCTCTCGAATTGGCTCGGGACCGGATCGAGCAAATAGGTGTCGGACCGACGTTGGTGGACGTCGGGCCCGACATGGCTTGCACCTCGGTCGAGTAGTGTTGGTGCGTGGTCGGTAAGCAAATTGTGGTAACCACCATCTTCTTCTTCTTCTTGCGGGTCAACGTCCATGTCCTCTCTTCTCACAAACTCATATTGGTTGGGCTCCTCTTCTTCGGTGTCCGGGGAAGCTTGAGGGGTAGTGAAACGAATATGTTGTGCTCGTCTCCTACACTCAAGTGTCCCCTCCGGCTCGCCATAAGGGTTCACATTTCCCGCCCACACTTGGAACCAATTGTAGTAGCACGTGAGATCAAAGAGTCGAGGCCCCAAAGGAACTTGCACCTTGTCAAAGTTGGAGTGAGGGGCTAAGTAGGTGGAGGCACCGGTCACTTGCTTCTCTTTGATGATGTTGGCCTTCTTGAAGTACTTAAGGTCCATGAACTCTACACCATTCGGGGCCGGCGTGTAGGTAGATAAGTCAACCTCAAGACGATGGGCCAAGCGGGCTATCATGCCTCCAAAATAGATCAATGAGGAACTTTGGAAAACCCTCACCATCTTAACCCATTCCCATGTGAGGTTCATTGGCTTATCATTGTGAAACAACATCTCATAGAGCAACATGGCCTCCTCCTTCATTGGTTTGCTCAACTCGTGCCTAGCAAAGATGGCACAACCCAAAGCTCGGATCATGACTCGGAAGAGTGGACTTGCTATCTCATTTGTTGATGCGCCTTTCCTCATCTCACTTCTTCCGGCTACAAACCTCCAAAGGTAGTCCACCTTTTCGTTGTCCACAAATGCCTCATCTCTCGAAAAAGGGAACCCAAAATAAGTAGCCAAATTCCGGAGAGAGAGCTCGTGCAACTCATTGCCCATTTGGAAGGAGATCATGCCCTCACTTTTGACTCCTTCATACGTGCACTTGAATGACGCCATAAACTCGGATGTCAAGGCGGGATAATGAGTGTTGTTCCACCTTAGCATCACGTTGAGACCAATGTGAGAGTAGCATCGAGTAAGAGCCTCATCCATACTCATCTTTCTAATAGACTCACAATCTAACCACCGGGTGTGGTGAGATAGACCCATGAGTCGCTCATACTCTTGAGCCACATCATCATCCTCGAAGCGCACATCGTCCATCCTTTGCACTCTCTTGGATGACTTCGTGGACTTTCTTGTTGCTTTCTCCATCCTTGAAGAAGATGCTCGGGTAGTCATGGTACCTACACACAATCAAGCAAAGAACTACAAGATAAAATCTATACAATCACAACAAGATCACAAGCTTCCACCACAAACAACTCATCATGCAAGGAAATAACCCCATACTTGCTCTTAAGACACTCAATCCACAAAATCCAACATATATGAGCAAAGAATCATATAACAATGGTCAAGCTACAAGATATATCATGATAAACATGCCTTTACCAACATTCAAGCTCATGAATCCTAAAGCTCATACAATAGAAAGTCAAATAGCACAGGACCGACCAGCACGAGGCATCGGGTCCGAGGTTCTCAACCTCGGTCCGAGTCTTGGACCGACTTGCAACATCGGTCCCGAGGTTCTGGGTACCTCGGGCCGACTCTCATTCGACTTCTCTACCTAGACTCACCCATAAAACACTCTATCATGCTCCTAAAATCCAAAATTAACCATTACTCATCATCAATCGAAGTTCCAAGTAGGTTTTAGCATGTATGACCAACAATTAAGCACAAATTCAACTATGCATGCAAAATCACCATGGATGCTCAAGGTCTAAGCTCACTCAATCATGGCAAATCTCAAATCTAGCAATGAAAGCATGAAATTCACAAGGAATCAAGTAGAGATTGAGATTCACATACCAAATTTTGAAGAAACAAAGACTTCTTAGCAATCAACTTCTTAGAACTCAAATTCTCCTCTAGATCTAGAAGAGGGATGAAGAACCATGGGATTTTGTTGGGACTTTTGGCTTTTGGATCGATGTTTGAGGATGCTAGGAGTATGGATCGAGATTTGTGATGAAGATTGCTTGGGGTTCGAGTATGGTGGAGATGATGGATCGATTTGGGGTTTTTTGAAGGGGGGACTTGGTAGTTTGGGAAGGTGGTTATGAGGGTGATGGGTGTTAGGTATGGGAAAAAAGGCTTAAATTGGGTAGAAGACAAAGTTAGGTCAGAAGGACATAATAGGAATTTCCACAAAATCAAGACCAAAGTTGACCGTCAATAACGGACCGACGTCATAACATCGGGCCCGAGGTACTGGGTACCTCGGTCCGACTTGGTTTGGCTTCCTATAATCCTTTTTCTTGGCAATTCTCTACCCACAAGTCCTTTTATTATTTTCACCAATACCACACATGATCATGAAGCTCACATAACTCACAATTCCACAAAACACATACGAAGAGATTAGAATGAATCTAAGCTAAGGCAAAGGAAAACAAACTAGAAACTACGAAAATGAACCTACTAAACTCGGGTTGCCTCCCGAGGAGCGCTTCTTTTAAGTCACTAGCTTGACTTCTAACCTCTACCCTTCAAGGAGGGTGAAAAACGGTGAATTGATCATCCTTGTCGTGTGCATCTCTACACTCCTCATAGCCATAGTACCACCATTTGTGTTTGATGAAAGTGTGGCATCCAACTTCTCCATCATTCTTCTCCTCCAAAGTGTAGGTTGGCATCTCTTGCATCTTCTCAACTTGATCTTCATTACCTACACCACAAAAATCCAGAGAATTTCTAGGGAACTCAATGACATTTTAACTCAAGTCTTCTTGCAAATCACTCAAACAAAGGTAACCATCCTCTAGATCCTCTTTCAAGTCACTTAAACAAATATAAGAGTCTCCCACATCAAAAGGATATAGAGAAGGATACTCTTCATGACTTCTTGGGCTATCTCTATCTCTTGGTTCTTCATGGTTCTCCAATGGATCTAGCAACTCTCTTTCTTGCTCTTGAACATTGATCATGTCATGATTTCTCAAAGGTGCTTCTTGCTTACTTGTGGGTTCCAACTCCTCTCTCTTACGCTTGGCACTTTCCTCCAATTTCAAAATCGCCAGAGCCTTGTTGAAATGGAACTCCACCTTATCCTCGCCAATCTCGAAAGTCACCTTTCCATTTCTTACATCAAATTTGGCACCCGCCGTGGCTAGAAACGGCCTTCCAAGAATAATGGGCACCATCGGATCTTCTTTCATGTCGAGGATCACAAAATCGTCGGGGACAAAATATCTCCCAACTCGAACCGGGACGTCATCTAGAATTCCGGTGGCCTTTGTAGATGAGCCATCGGCCATAGTAAGACTCATGTCAACCGGTTCCATATTTCCGAGGTTAGCCCTTCTCCATATGCTCATGGGCATAACTGATATGCTTGCTCCTAAATCACAAAGAGCCTTGAAGTTTTGGGATCCAATCCCCACTGTGATGGCAAATCTTCCGGGATCACCACTACAGCAAAAAGGCTTTTCTGCGACCAATGTTTTTGCGAGAAATTTATTTTTCTCGTTATATGTTACTTTTAGCGATGAATATATTGATTTCTCATTGAATGTGACTTGACCTTTAGTGAGGAACTTGTATTTGTCGTTATACACGATATTTTGCGACAAATATTTTGGTTCATCGCTATTTGTTCCCATAATTTGGTCTTGTAAAGCACAAGGTCTACAACGACAAATTTATTGAGGAATATTTTCATCGTTAAAAACATTTGGCAAGGAGATAACTACTTTGTCTCTATATATTTGGCAGAAAATGATAAAAAAACCGCCTAACTCAATGGTGACAAAAGTTTGATTTCCTCACTAAAAGTCATTTTTTAATATGAGAGATCATTTTCTCGTTCAAAGATTCAAAGAGAAAATAGTCTCTCATAAAAAATTAACGATTTTGCAAGAGTACCACATTTTCCATCATAAACACTTAACCGTGATCATGTAACATAAGCATTATTTTGCAAAAGGATGGATGAATTATCATTATCATACACTAGAAAAAAAAAATTATTAGCTAATCATGTCAAGTTATTTGAATAATTTTGATAATGTTAGGGTGTTTTTTTTTTTTTGAGCATGTTAGGGTGTTTTTTTGTTAAGGAAACAAAATACGATTTTGGTGAGTAAAGATAAGAGTATCATGATTAGAAATCTTAAAATCTACTAATTGTTATTTGAATTAATTTTAAAAATAAGTATAGTCATCATAATTAGGTAAGAAAATGTATGTGAAAAGATTATGTTTTGGATTTTATAGATTGCAATCTTATTAATTTTCTATTTTAGGTATATTATTTGTTACCCATTATTATACGAAAGATTTTATGACAGATTACGGCAGATTTCATATATCTACGTAACAAGTTTTATGTGAAAGATTTATACAAAAGAAAAATGTAAAGAAAAATCCAAAGTAAACACAATTGTTTCTATGTACGAGTATGTTAGGTTTACTTATAATTTTTTTGGTTGAAAGGTTTACTTATAGATTATACGGACACCGTATTACGTCAAATCACCCATTTATTTTATTATGTTATTAAATCTTAGTTCTATCATAAGATATAATCCTATAAATATTTAATTAAAACATTAGTTTGATCTTGGATTTTGAGCTGTTTAATTGACGATTCTATCTTAATATATAAACTAGTATCAATCTTGTGCCTTGAAGGCACAAATTTGATTTAACTAAGATCTTGGTTTAAATGTTATATAAAGTTATCCAAAAAAATAGTTTGATATAAAATTTTGATTTGATCTATTATATTTTATGCTTTGGACATTTAATTTTTTTTTTCCATTATATTAAATCCTATAAACTTTATGGAGAAGAAACCGCATAAAGAAAAAATATATGAAACTAAAAAAAGATTGCTTAATACTGATATCGCTTTAAAGATCACGTAACATATTTCTTCAAAGATCACAAAATTTATCATCGACGTGTATTAGTATAAAAACGTGTCATGCTCTTTTTTTACAATAACTAACTAGTTTTATACCCGTACCTTGTACGGGTTTTTTACCGTTTAATAGGAATTATAAGATGCATCGCCGAGGTACCCGTACTCTGTATAAGATGTTTTGATACCCTGCGTAATGCTACATATAATTAATTAGGATTTGGGTTTATGTCCCGGAATCCTAACGTGGATATTATTTAATTTTGGGTTTGCTCATATATCAATTCACATATAACTTCTATGTATGTGCCCCTAATCCTAAAAAAAAAAATTGATTGGGTTGAAGTTGATATCTTTTCTCTTTTTAGTCTTTTCATTTCTCTTTATGTGATTTTCAATTTACAATCAATTCATGTGTTAATATTTATGGACTCTTAGGATGAATCTAGATTGTATAGATAGATAAAATTTGGATAGTTTATTATATACATTTTTCACTTCTCTTTATGCATTCATGTGTTAATACCTCCATGCTAATTCTGGCCCCACTCCATTCAAGAAAATTAAATTTAGAAAAATAATTTTAAAGTCTAGTTATTCTTATTAATTGTATATCATCTATCTTTTTCTTTTTCTAATTTCAATATTTTCACCTAATTTCTATCTTTTTTTACCTAATTTCTATCTTTTTCAACTATTTGCTTAGACATTCTTTTTTGTAAATCAAAATTATAATTAATTTGTTAAACTTATTTGTCACTCTGAATTTTTGTTTTTATTGTGTTTTTATAATCATATACATTCACCATTTTTCTTTGTCAATCTTTTTTGTCCCATAAATTTATAATTTAAGCTACAGATAAAATATCTTTGAAAAATATCTTTAAAATATATAAACTAAATTTTTGTATAATATTCATTTATAAATCATATTGATCTACAAATCTGTTATTATTAAATTAATTATAATTTTATAAGTTCAATTAAAATATTCATTTTATTTTAAAAAATATTATTACTGGTTATTTTTCTAAAAGATTTATTTAAATAAGTCATACTTAACTTAATTTTTTATTTCTATAAATCTTATTAATTATAAACATATATAAGTTGATATATTTCACTTGAAATTTCATACCGTATCACATATGATTTTTTTAATTAATCAAATATATTGTGAAATAATATGATACTGTAGTATTTTATCTATACTTTTTATTTAACTCATATTATATGAATTTTAAAATTTAAGTTTATTCTTAACATCAAATTACGATTTTGTATAAAATATTGTAACGATTTCGGATAAAAAATATGATGTCAATATCTAATTTCTAATAATATTATTATGCATTCTTTTATTAGATAAACGATACGTCAAAAAAAATGTTATTGATCGTGTCCAGTACAGGGTACGGGCAGTAATCTAGTATGCATAATGCATGTAACTCATTTAATCTACTCTTGTTTTTGGTCGAATCATTTAATTTGCTCTTAATGTGTCACCATAGGTCGTTATAAATTAATTTTTAATTTGATTTCTTATATTTTGGCTGGAATCGAATCACGCACGTACGTGGAATCAACAAAATAAACCCTAATTATGCCCATTTAAGTTTATCATGAATTTTCGACCAAAAAAAAAAAAAAAAGTTTATCATGAATTATTTTTCAATGTTCCACAATCATCGATTCATGCCGATCTATTAGGCGTATATAGTTCATGCATCATGCATAGGATATAAATTTCAAAAGATACTTATACTTCATGAAGTGAAGCATGAACGAAACAAAGTACAATATGACATACCACGAGATTCGAATCAGCATGGTTAATGACTCTATAAATAATTTTTAATATGGATATAAGATATTATGATAAATTATGGATATAGAGATATTATTCTGATATATCAATATATGGTAATTAGATAGATAAATATGAGAATTTTTTATTTATAAAATTAATAAGGATTATAGATATAGATATTATTTTGATATATCAACATATGGTAAAATAACACATATAAAGTCGGATTTCATTGTCAGAAAAATATTATCTTTAGCATATCTATTAACGTGGACATTAAACTATATAGATATTATTACCCGTCAAAAATATTAGCATATGGTAACTATCTAAACATATAATAACGTATATTAGCATAACGTTATTAGCATACGTTATTATTAAAAGATATCAAAAATATTAAAATAATATTAAAATAGATAGATATTGATTGGCATGCGTTAGTGTACGTTATTATTTTTGATATTAACATAATATCAAAAATATTAGCATACGTTAGTGTACGTTATTGGAATAATATTGATTGGATTATTTTTGATATTAATATATTAGCATACGTTAATAACGTATGGTAAAATTATCCACGTGGTAAAAATAGATAGATAGATAGTTACCATATGGATATAGATATTATTCTGATATGTCAATATATGGTAAATAGAGAGATACATATGAGAATAGATAATTGATATATAATGAATTTAACATGTGGTGGGGCCAGAATTAACGTGAAGGTTCGAAATTCTCCGGCTTTAATATATAGTATAGATTGATATCTTTTTTTATGTATAATCTAATTGATAAAAAAATAAATAATAATATTTTATATAATAATATTAAGAATAACATAATAATATTTTATATAATAGATTCATGGATAAAATCATAATATTGTATACAATAGATAAGATTTTTTGATATTATATAAAATAGATATAAGTGTTTTAATATTATTAATTTAATATCTATAAATGAAATTAATATAAAATAAAAATCATATATATTATTTGATAAGATCATATCTATATCAATAAGATAAAGATAACTAGTACAAATCCCGTACCACGTACGGGTAATGTAAATGTAAACCCGACTTAATCGAATTTTGATCCGACTATCCGAGTCCGCTTTTTTATTCGAGAATTTACAATTCAAGCCCGATAGACCCAAGTTCGAACCTATTAACCTATATATGTATTTTATTTAATTTACTTTCAATTGTAAAATCTATTATTTTAATTAACTATGTAGAATCTTCATAAAAAAGAAAAAAAATAACTTTTACCTTAAATAAAAAACACTTAAATGAAAATTATATTTTCATATTAAAATTAAGGAAGATATCAAAGATAACCAAAATCAGTTTTTCTATTGATTCTAGCAATATTTGTTATTGATTTATATTAGGAAAATAAGTTAACCTATAAAAATTTGGATAAGATATTATAGTAGATATAAATGTTAGTTACCATTGTTAAAATAAAATCATTATTTTATTCAACATTGATTACATGGCGTAAATAACATTTTTTTATTCAACGTTGATCAGGTAGCGCAAATTTTAACAAAGATATAAGTTCTGTTTTATATTGTATTATAGTAGATTATACTTTTTATTTTAAAGTAAATACGAAAGATGTTATTTTGATATGAATATATATTTGGATACGATAAAAGTAATTATTTTATATTATAAAATCAACAATAATATTTTATTATTAGATATAAGTAGTTTGTTATTAAGCGAGATCAAAATTAATGTACGATCTTGAAAATTAAGGGACAACTCTAATACATTATATACATGTTAATGTTATCAGTATGATGGGATATGCGAACTATCCCTTTTCAAGTAATAGTTTGGTTAAAAAAATTAATTAATTTACTAAATCAGAATACTATATGTCAAAGATTGAGATGAATAAATTAGGATATGAGAATATTTTCTATACATTATAAAAAATATTTCGATTTATCTTTAAAACTCAAACATGAAGATTTAAATTATGCAAATAAAAATTAATTTTTTAGGAAACAATGTAAATTTCAATCCTTCATATCCTAAATTGTTTTATACAAATAGATAATTATCAATCTTGTAAGAGATACCTTACATTTCTATCTTTTTTTTTTATCAAATTTTAATTTTTGAAAAGATAAGAAATATTACACGGATAATAAATATTACACGGTATTAACATGAAGAATTATTTTTTGAAAAGATACCTTAAAAATATTTTATGTAGCTATTAACATGGATAATAAATATTATTTATCTATGAAAAGATAAGTTTTATCAATAAGAATTATTACACGGTATTCGAATATGTACAGTTATATTTTTTAATCATAAATATGTAGGAAGAAACTTTCAAAAAAATAATTTGTCAAACTTAACTTAAAAATATCAAGTGACTCGTAATAAATATTGGCATACTCATTGATAAATTTAAATAGAAAATTCTTCATTTAATAATATTTTAAAGTTAATTTTAATAAGACGTGTCTTATAGAGTTATAGCTTACCAAAAATCTTTCACATTAGGCAAGAACTAGTAGTTGTCCTTGTCCCTTGTGCATTGAAGACACCTTTTTTGTTTGGGTTAAGAAATCATCTTACATTTCTATACACTTGTCCAAAACAATATATACATATAACATCTAATATTATTTTAATTAATTTGTCTCTTATGAGATTTGTTTTTATGATATATTTTCTCTATTATAACATAGTTTTTTAGCCGAATAAGAATTTGTAAGATTACAAATTTTGTATAAGGATAGGATACTTTTTATCAATATGTTGATTTATTTTGTAATCTTTTTTTATAGTTATCTAGGGAAAAAAATGTAATGTACAATAAACTTTTAACAGTTATAAAATAAGTCAATTAAACTTCAACCAATCAGATTAATTTAATAAAACTGTTATGTAGTTTAATATTTAATATTTATCTCCTTTCCTAAAATAAGAGTTTAACATATGTATCTTCTCGTGTGATTTTTTAAATATTTTAATTTCAAAGGTAATTCTATAAAATATATAATAAATAAGTATTAATTAAATCTTATTGAAATCTTAATTATTAGTTCTCATTTTTATATGAGATTTTTATTTTTTTAATTTATCGTGGGGGATTAGGGTTACTTGTGTATCCGACTCCCATGTCGACAGTTGTTGTTCACTATACAAGTGCACCCCCTCAACTCGCTCCCTCCCATTGATCTTAAGATCTAACTAGTTTAACCCCCGTACCATGTACGGGTAATGTGATTATAAATCAAATTTAATATAGATATGTAATATCAATGATCATGTTAAAATTATAGGATCAAATATATTTATCTTCGTATTATAATTGGTTTTTTTACCAATAGTAAATTAACTCATAATATAAATAAGTTGTATTTGTTTAAAATTTACTTTATGATAAATATCACGTTATATTAAATTATAATATTTATGTGAAGATTATAACTAACTCTTGGTAAGTGATAATTTATAGTTTTTTGGATAATTCATAATTTTTGGTAAAATTTAATCAATTTTTATGGGATAAGATTGTATAAGATTCTAACTACCTAATTTGTATAAAGGAGGGCCAAGCTGATTATTTTATTACTGAAATGACACGTGACACAGATTTTTGTGAAGACATTGTCTCCGCTTTAACTATAGGTAGTATAGATGTGTCAACTCATTTCGGGAAGGAGAACCCAAAGATCATAGAGGAGTGTGGGCCGTGTAGCCCTATGAATGTATGGTAATCCAGTTACCCAAAAACCCCAAATATAATATTTTTATTACCTTTATAATGTATGAGAATTATTAAGTATAACCTTAACTCTATGTATAAATATTTTTATAAATATATAAAACAATGACTTAAAATAATCATGAGTATCAATTTTCAACCAAAAATAACCCGAAGTTTAATATAATTAACAACGATACGAACTATCATAGTATTAACAGAAAAATCTATCTGAAATCCTTTTCTGACGAGTTTTCCAATCGAATTGATGATGGGACGATCAAAAATATCTTAGCAAGTGTAAAATATTAAGTTTTTATGTTGTATTTTTGATTTATACATCATCGATTTCACTAAAAAACTCGTCATAAAATAATTTAGGATCGTTTTTGGTTAATATTGAGTTAGTTTGTATCATTGGTGATGATTTTCAAACTTCGGGTTATTTTTTATTGGAAGTTAATATGTGAAATTATTTTGATCCATTTTTTCAAAGATATATTTTACTATGAATTTATTTTAAAATTATGAAAATATTAATAAAACTCTAGTATATATGTCTACCTCATAATCATACAAGTGGAAGTTTTCAATTCCATAATTTAACATTTTTACAAGACATTGATTTGAAAATTTTGAAGTCCACGAGTGCGATGACTATTGAAAAATTGAATTTCAAGTGTGAAAAGTTTTAAATGAAAGGGTCGGGATGAGAGAAATTTTAAGTGCAAAACTAGAAGTATTTAACTTTCTCGTCTGAAACCCTAAACTTACATCTAAAAATTTTCTCCACAAAATTGAGTTTACGCTCCCAATTGCATCCTTATCTTGTCCACCACCAATTCCATGGGCATAACTTCTCTCCTTGACGTCTACGCCCATGTCTTGTTAGGAAGACCGCAACGATAAATTTCTATAGCTGCCCACATATATCTACAGTTGAAGATTCTAATTTGGAGGAAGAAATTTTGAGTCATCTTATGGAATCGAAATTCTGTAAGAGTCTATCGCTCGATGGATTAATCTTCATTTCTGGCTTCCCCTTTCTCCTCTCTGGTAGGCTGAACTGGCTAATTAATTTATTATGCTCGCTTGTACAATTTGATAGTTTGAGTTTCTCAATTGAGAATTTGAAGGTTGAATTCCTTCCTTGTGTTCGATTTCCGGATTTAGCCTACTTCTGACTACCGACATTGAGAAGGATTCGAAGAGTGTTTCTTTCCTTGTATTCTATTGGGAGTCACTTAATGAAGAAAGGTCCGTTTCCATTGTGATCTTTAATTAGCTTTCTACATGTGTTTATTTGAAGATTTAATTAGATTTAATGGAATTTTGTGCTATGAAACGGAGAGGAAGTATGTGATTTGAATTTCTGTGTGAAGTGATTTTGAAGTGTTGAATTGAAGGTCGCTCTTGTGAATGAAGTAATGAAATCAACGTGGTTGTTGAAGTAAACGTGATGCTCAATTCATAGTGGTGGTTTGAAGTAAGTTGAGCATATGACGTTTATGAAGTAAGTTGAGCATATGAAGTAAACGTCGCTCTTGTGAATTGATCACTTGGAGCATATGACGTTTATTCTACATTATTTTAGTGAATTGCAAACAAAGTTCCAATTCTTTTATCAGTGGCAATGCAACTAAAATGCATAGACTAACGTTCTCTTTGCATTTGCCATTTAGCAGCTCTTGATCAAGTTCTAGAAGGAAGATCAAGTAACTATGTTGATAGAGTTGTGTCTCAAGTTCTAGAAGGATGATAATTCACATGTTATGGTCGGTGCCAAAACAAGACGTAATTATGACTTTCAAAGTGATTGAGTCTTTCGAATACTACATGTTATGTTTTTTTTGTAATTGGGTTATTCCATTGTATATTCTTACCAGGATTTAGAATTCTAAGTATTACATTTTATTTTATTTTAAACTCTTATTCTATTGTATATTCAATATGTTAATGGTCATTAATAAATTTGCACTAAGCAAGTTTTATATTATTTATTTTTTCGTTTGGAGATCATAATAGTCTGGAAGTAGTTTAAAAATTTTCCCCTTAGGTTATAACAAGGACCAAATCTTTACTCTAAGCTAATTTGAGTGAGAAAAATGAAATTCCTACATCGTTAAAATACAATCACAATTAAAAAGTATTTACCAATATGACATTTTCTCATTAGGATATAATAATGAGGAATTTGATCTTCTCAAGAAAAATACTTATCTTGAGAAAAATACTTCCTTGACAAAAAAAATTCCTTAACGACAAACATAAGGTATGTGGCCATAACTAATAATTTAAAAAGATTTTTTTGATTAAAATATTTTAATTACTCTTCAATTATCATCATTAACGATGAAATAAAAAGTTGAGTGAGAAAACTTATTTCGTCGCTTATAATATTTAGTGACCGTAATTCTTGAACTTATTTAGCAACGAAAACGAGCACCTTTTGGCGAGGAAAATAATTGTGGTTGAATTACGACAACGAGAAAAAGTATAACCGTCGTGAAAAGGCTTCTATGAGGAAATGATTTTTTCCTCATTGAACCCTTTCCTTGACGAGCTTTCTATGACGAACTGGCGAGGAAATTTGTTCCCTCGCCGAAAACCTTTAGCGACGAAACCTTTACTTTCAACAAGGAAATTTTTTCTCGCAAATAACCAGTTTTGTTGTAGTGCACCTAGCTTTTGAGGTAGCTCCAAGATCTTCACCTCATCTTGCATCTCCACAATTGACCTCTTCTTGCTCAAGATTTCCTTCAAGAACTTTGCATAGGATGGCATCTCACTTAGAGCATCGGTGAATGGGATGGTGATGTTCAAACCTTGCAAGAGCTTCAAGAACCTCTTAAACTTGCCCTCAACAATCTCCTTGGGCTTTTTCAATGGGTAAGGACGAGTTGTGGCACCTTGTTTCTTGGTTGAATCCACCTCCTTGAACCGATCTTGATCTCTCTCAACGTTTTCAGCATGGATCGACTTCGGGTCGACCTCGGGACCGACTTCTGGAACCTCGGTCCGGGGGCAGGGCATATCTGGGAACGTCGGGCCGACTACAGGGCATGTCGGGCCCGAGTTCTGCTCCACGTCGGTCCGGTTCAAGGGACTTCCTCCGTCTTCTGGATCGATGTCATGGCACAGTCGGGCCCGAGTTACTGGGCAACTCGGTCCGGCCTTCTTCTCTCGTCCTTGGAACTTGTGGCTCGGGCAAACTCCGTCCACTCCTCAATCCTATGGCTCGAACTTCATTTTGTTGTTGTTGGGCACGGGGATTCTCCTCGGGTCGGCCCGGGAGTCTCCCCTCCTCTCTTGGAAGTTGATTCGCCATGTGAACAAATTGGTTGTCCACTTGCCTTCTCCAAACACCCAACTCTTTGAATTGATCATCAAATCTTCTCTCCATATTGGTGAATTGATTCTTCAAGTCTTGAGCCCATGGTGGTGTTTGCTCATAGAATCCCGGTGGTCGGTATGGTGGTGGTTGGGCCCTTGGCTCGTTTTGGTTGAAGTTGTTGTAGCCATTGGCTTGGCCTTGGTTCCATCTTCCTCCATTGTTGAAATTGGCCCTTCCTCCATAGTTTCTTTGAACATAGTGTGCCTCCTCGATTTGCTCAGCCAAACGAACTTGGCGGTCATTGGGACACTCTTGGGCTCCATGCTTCAAAGAACCACATTCTTCACAAGCTCTCGAGTTTCGTTGGAGATGACTCATCTTCCTCCTCATCTTGTTCAACTCATCCTCTAGAAATTAGATCTTCACATCTTTATCCACCTCATCACTTTTTGGATCGTAGAGCCTCTTTGCACCGTCTCCATTGACTCTTACCTCCTTGTTCCCTTGACTCACTCCGTACATGGCTTCGTAGTCGGAGAGCTTGTCTAGCAACTCCCATGCTTGCTCCGGTGGCAAGTCAATGAACCCACAATCGGTGTGAAGGTTCAATTTGTCCTTGGTGGCGGGGTTGATTCCTTGGAAGAATATGTCTTGAAGGACATAAGGTTGTTGCCCATGCGTCGGACATTGCCTTAACATTTCCTTGAACCGATCCCAAGTGTTGGATCGTTAGTACTGAGGGACGTCCTTTACTTTGGTAAAGGCGTCCTTTGGTTAGGCGTCCCTAAGAGGAGTAGGGGCGTCCTTGAGTAATGCAGCGGAATAAAGTACTAAACAGATAACAAATGAACGCAGTGAATTATAGAGGAACCACTCAAGACCAAGTAGTCCTTGAGTGTAAACCTCTACCTCCTTGGAGGATTTTTGAATAGTTCTTCCTTTATATTGAACGTGCTTACAGTTGTACTGGCGAGTCTTTAAAGTTCTCTGACACTTAGCTTTTCCCTAAGTTCACTAGTAAAGGACTCCTCTAAGCCTACAACTTAAGCTGGTTCAATCTACTAAAGGACTCTATCCCTACGTTCTGCAGTACTTCGCAGAACTCTCTCTCTCTTTTTGGTTTTTCTGATTACAAACTGTTTTGTGATTTGGTTACAAGTCTCACTCGATCTAACACAAGTTCTAGCACTGTTCTTGAGTTCTTGAGTTAGTTCTTCGTGTTCTTGAGTGAGTCGCTTTCCTCTGATTCTCTCTGAATATTCTCTGAAAGCGTTAACGTCACAATAAATGCCTTGGGGTATTTATAGGACTTGGGGAAGGGCGTCATTTCTCTGGGACGATCATGCCCTTCGTGGACGTGGCTACAGGATCTTCCTCCACGCAGTAGGGCGGTGATGAGGAAGCTTGATCGGTCCGGGTGTGGTGGTCAAAATTTGAATTTATAAACCGAACCTCACTTGTAGTAAAGAGGTAGGGTGTCGAACACACGGGAGTTCGTGCGTTGAGAGTACCCGAAAGACTAAAAAGATGTAAAAGAAAGGCAAAATAAAGGAAAACGGAAGAAATCACCTCGGACCGACACTAGTCACTTCGGTCCGAGGGTGGATCGAGGTTGTTTGGCCGGGACCGACTTCACTCAACGTCGGGCCCGATGACTGGGTAACTCGATTTGGCAAAATTGGTAGATCGGTCTTGGGTTTTTGGGTTCCTTCCCTAACTTGACTTGAGTAATTCCACCCCAATTCAACCAATAAGTGTTGATCCTTGTGAGATCGAGGTTGCTAGCCTTCAATCTCTCCACTCTACACTTCAACCCAAGGGAGTTTTCACTCTCCTTCGATATTAGGTCTAGTGATGGGTGAGAGATCACTTTCGCTTACTCTTACCAATCACAAGCCCTATGTCCCTTGTTTCCACAAGAGAATTGAAGCTTAGTGTAGAGAGGATTCATAGATCAAGCACTCAAAGGCTATGGAATTGGGATTTCTTACCCAATCCTAGCTAGGGGTTTCCCCCATAGCCCAAGACTATGGAATCTACTCCATAAGATAAGAGTAAAGAGCAATCAAATGTAAAAGCAAGCAAATCTCAATCATCAATCTCAAATCAAACTCAAATTGCATTCAAATTCAAAGGGTTCACAAGATCCAAGTCTTAATTCTACTAAAACCAAATCAAAACAAGTACAAACTCACTATTCTCCTCTCTAGCTCCACCGATTTCCTCCTCTTCTCCTCCTCCTCTCTTCTCCTTGCTCTCCAAGCCTTCCTTGAGCCTTTGAGAGTGATTGGGTGTGGGATTGTTCTTAGATGATCTCTAATCTCTCTCTAATTATGCTTTTTCTCTTGATTGGGGACCAAGGAATTCCAAGTTAGAAGAGGGGCAAATTTGGAAGTTCATCACATTTGTGCCTTGGGGCCTAATCTTCACAATTGCCGACTCGGACCGACACGCTGGGGACCTCGGGCCCGACGTTGGGAACGTTGGTCCTGGTCACTGGTTGCTCGATCTCGGGCCCGATGTAGTGGTGCTCGGTCCTGGGCCTCGGTCCTTCTTCACTTCTTGGATTTCCTTTGGTTCCTCTTCATTCTTGGCATGGCTCTTCCGCTACTTGATTCCTTTGCTTAGCTCCTTCTTAGTTGCTCCTCCAAAACGTCCTCAAATGCGCCTTTTTACCTACAAATCATAACAAACTCACATAGTTTCCGAATCTTAAAGAAAACCGGGAACTAAGCTATAAAGGAATGAAACTAACAAAGAAGGGAATGAAAAACACATATTTACAAGGGAAATTAACTACTAAAACACCACCAAAATGAGAGACATCAGAATACCCCATACTTAAACTTTCTTGTCCTCAAGCAATAACAATGTAAATAAGACCGAAGCACAATCTTCAAGTAAAGCCTCTTATGAAAAACACAAGTAAGAACAAGTGATAGACATGCTAGCAAGATTACGTCATCACACATGATCAAGTGTTCAAGGAATAAAGTATAATGCAACAAAGCCTCACTTTAGGGATATAGAAATGTGTATCACTCATCATGTGTTTAGGCTTGAAAATGAACACTCAAACTCAACAAACATGCAAGTAAAGACTTTACTATTGAAGCTAATATCACCAATTCCTCCACCTAGAGATGCCTATTACAATGCACACAAAGAATATGAACTTGGCTCAATGGAGGTCCTCAAAGAGGTTCCATTCGGCCGGGTTGTAATGGGGTTTTTGGTGTTTCTCAAGGTGGGAATCATTTTGGTCTTGTGGTGCTTACAATGGGGATTGAACTTTCTAGTCTCTCACCAACTTTACCAAATTCTTCCACTTTCAACTTCACACTCCCTTCCAAAAGACTTTGATTTTTCTCTTTTCTTTTCAACCTTCAACCCACTCTTTCACTAAACATTTCACTTCATCTTTGCACTACACTTTTTGTTGGATTTTTCACACTTTTGCTTTACTAGGATCGACTTGCACTATAACTCGGGCCCGATGTGCACTTTAACTCGGTCGGTACCCTTTTCTTTCATTTAAGCATTTTGCTTTCAATCCACTACTTTTCCAACTTTTCTTTCTTTCTTTCCACTTCAAAGATGCACTACCCACTTGGTTTATAACTCCATTTCTTTTGCCCTTCACCAAAGAGAATCTCAACTCTCCAAATATAGTTCCAAAACCTCTCACTAAAGTCCAATCCCATAAGGGTCAAGTCATATAGGCTAGGAATCATATTTTTGAGGAGTTTCAAACAAAGGTCTAAGGCTAAAACGGGGCTACAAACAACGGTTTATCTTCAAGGTAGGATATGGAACATTTTTTGACTAAATGAAATAAAGTTCAAATCAATGTGACAAAGCATAGAACAAATCTCATATTGGTCTTGGAAAATAGATAAACACCTCAATAGCAAGTTTTACTAAGCATGCATGAGCTAATCACACAAGAAAATGAGGGATAAGCAAATATGAACAAGTATCCCTAAAATGGCCAAAAATAATCTCACAAGGTTCACTCTAGCTTAGTTGCATCAAAACCTCATCCAAGAACTCATGTGCTCAATAAAAACATGCAAGATATCATATCACATTAAAAGCAACATCCATTAAAGGCTAAACTATCCAAAAATATGCAAAGGACTTTACATGCTCACATCATCATTAGCCTTCATATGGACATCTAAGATGGGAATTCTTAGTCCAAAACAAAATCTTTTTGCTCTTTTCTTCAACCGAAATTTCAAATTTTTATGGATTTTTTCGAAAAATTTTCAAACAAAACAAACAAACTCATCCATTCATGCCATAAAATTCAATCATCATTCATTCAACATATCATGCCACTATCCAAAATGAAACATCACTTAAACAAAACAAGAACAAACACATGAAACTTTACATGGAACTATGAGCTACTAACCTACCCCACACTTAAAATTTTGATGTCCTAATCAAAAGAAATCAAAACTAAAAAGTAAAGAGAAGAGTAGAGAAAGCTCACAATTTCCTTATTCTTGAATGGCTTGTTGAGGCTTAGTTTGGGGGGTGGCCACGGCGTTGTCTCCTTTGGAGCCGTGCTTGCCGCTCTCGCTCATACACTTGATCGTGGAAAGGGTCTTGACTTGGCGGTTGAATTTGTGGGGCGGGACGCATCCATTGATCTTCACGGGAAGAGAAATTCCCGGTCATCCACTCATTGAAACTCTCTTGGACGCTCCATCTTTGGTCCTCGACCACTCGCAAGTCATCCACCTCACATCTCATGTAGGCCATGTTGCGGTTCACCTCATCAAATTGAGCTTGGAAGTCTTCTTGGTGGTGGAAAAGTTGTTGTTGTTGGAAGTTGAGGTTTTGTTGTTGAAGGTTGATTTGGTGTGCCTCTTGAAGCATTATAGATTGTTGAAGTTGAAGATGCGCCATTTGGTTGGCCAAGAAGTTCATGTCCACCGAATGTTGAGGCTCGGGGAACACCATTCCGGGCCCGTACCATTGGGCATACCCTTCATATCCTCCATAGCTTGGTGGTACTTGTTGTGGTCCACTTCCCTCACCCCTTTCATAAGCACTAGGAAACGGACCGGGCAAATAAGTGTCGGACCGACGTTGGTGGACGTCGGGCCCGACATGGGTTGCACCTCGGTCGAGTAATGTTGGTGCGTGGTCGGTGAGCAAATTGTGGTAACCACCATCTTCTTCGTCTTCTTCATCTCTAGGCAAGTCCACATCCATGTCATCTCTCCTCACAAACTCATATTGGTTGGGCTCCTCTTCTTCGGTGTCTGGGGAAACTTGAGGAGAAGTGAAACGAATGTGTTGTGCTTGTCTCCTAACCTCAAGTGTCCCCTCTGGCTCTCCATATGTGGTCTCCTTGCCCGCCCACACTTGGTACCAATTGTAGTAGTTGGTGAGGTTGAAGAGACGTGGCCCCAAAGGTATGTGCACATTGTCAAAGTTGGAGTGTGGGGCTAGATATGTGGTGGCGCCGGTCACTTGCTTCTCTTTGATGATGTTGGCCTTCTTGAAGTATTTGAGGTCCATGAACTCTACACCATTAGGGGCCGGCGTGTAGGTAGACAAGTCCACCTCAAGACGATGAGCCAAGCGGGCTATCATGCCTCCGAAATAAATCCATGAGAAACTTTGGAAATCCCTCACCATCTTCACCCATTCCCATGTGAGGTTCATTGGCCTCTCATTCTCAAACAACATCTCATGAAGTAGCATGGCCTCCTCCTTCATTGGCTTGCTCAATTCATGCCTAGCAAAGATGGAACAACCTAAGGCTCGAATCATGACTCGGAAGAGTGGGTTGGCTATCTCATTTGTCGATGCGCCCTTCCTCATCTCTCTTCTTCCGGCTACGAACCTCCAAAGATAGTCTACCTTCTCATTATCAATATAGGCCTCTTCTCTTGGGAAAGGGAACCCAAAGTAATGTGCCAAGTTCCGGAGAGAGAGCTCTTGTAACTCGTTGCCCATTTGGAAGGAAATCATGCCTTTGCTCTCAACCCCTTCATAGGTGCACTTGAATGACGCCATGAACTCGGACGTCAAGGCGGGATAATGAGTGTTGTTCCACCTTAGCAAGACATTGAGCCCAATATGAGAATAGCACCGAATAAGAGCCTCATCCATGCACATCTTTTGAATTGACTCCCAATCTAACCACCGGGTGTGGTGAGATAGACCCATGAGTCGCTCATACTCTCTAGCCACATCATCATCTTCGAAACGCACATCGTCCATCCTTTGGACCCTCTTGGACGACTTCTTGGACTTTCTTGTTGCTTTCTCCGTCCTTGAAGAAGATGCTCGGGTAGTCATGGTACCTTAACACAATCAACACAAAGAACTCCAAGATAAAATCTATACGATCACAACAAGAGCACAAGCTTCCATCACAAACAACTCATCATGCAAAGAGATAACCCCATACTTGCTCTTAACACACTCAATCCACAAAATCCAATCATGCATGAACAAAGAATCACATATCAATGGTCAAGCTACAAGATATATCATGATAAACATGCTATAACCAACAATCAAGCTCATGAATCCCAAAGCTCACACAAGAGAAAATCGAAAAGCATTGGACCGACCAACAGATGACATCGGGTCCGAGGTTCTCAACCTCGGTCCGAGTCTTGGACCGACATTCAACATCGGTCCCGAGGAACTGGGTACCTCGGGCCGATTATAATCCGACTTCTCTACCTCGTTTCACCCATAAAACACTCTATCATGCTCCTAAAATCCAAAATCAACCATTTCTCATCATCGATCGAAGTTCCAAGTAGGTTTTTGCAACAATTAAGCACAAATTTCACAATGCATGCAAATCACCATGGATGCTCAAGGTCTAAGCTCACTCAATCATGGCAAATCTCAAATCTAGCAATGAAAGCATGAAATTCACAAGGAATCAAGTAGAGATTGAGATTCACATACCAATTTTGAAGAATCCAAAACTTCTAGCAATCAATTTCTTAGAACCCAAATTTCTCTTCTAGATCTAGAAGAGGGATGAAGAACTATGGGACTTTGGTTGGGATTTTTTTGGCCTTTGGATCGATGCTTTGAGGATGCTAGGGGTATGGATCGAGATTTGTGGTGAGTTTTTCTTGAGGTTCGAGTATGGTGGAGGTGATGGATCGAATTGGTGGTTTTTGAGAGTGGATTGGTATTTTGGGAAGGTAGTTATGGAGGTGATGGGTGGTGGGTATGTGGAAAGGGGGCTTCAATGGGGTAGAAGACAAAGTTAGGTCAGAAGGGTATAATGGGAATTTCGTCCAAAGTCAAGCCCAAAGTGGACCGGCAATATAGCACCGACGTTGGGGACCTCGGGCCCGAGGTACTGGGTACCTCGGTCCTACCCGGTTTGGTTCCTAAAAATCCCTCGGCTTGGCTAACTCCTTTCCCACAAGTCTTTGCATCATTTCCACAAATACCACACATGATCATGAAGCTCACATAACACACAATTCCACAAAACACATGCTAAAGAGAGGTTGAAAGAATCTAAGCTAAGGCAAAGAAAAACAAACTAGAAACTACGAAAATGAACCTACTAAACTCGGGTTGCCTCCCGAGGAGCGCTTCTTTTAAGTCACTAGCTTGACTTCTAACCTCTACCCTTCAAGGAGGGTGAAAAATGGTGAATTGATCCTCCTTGTCATATGCATTCTCCTCATAACCAAAGTGCCACCATTTGTGTTTGATGAAAGTGTGGCCTCCAAATTCTCCATCTCCTTTGTCCTCCAAAGTGTAGGTTGGGATCTCTTGCATCTTCTCAACTTGCTCTTCATCACCTACACCACAAAAATCTAAAGAATTTCTAGGGGACTCAATGACATTATAACTCAAATCTTCTTGCAAATCACTTAAGCAAAGGTAATCATCCTCTAGATCTTCTTTCAAATCATTTAAACAAATGTAAGAATCACCCACATCAAAAGGATATAGATTAGGATACTTTTCATGGCTTGCTGGGCTATCTCCATCTCTTGACTCTTCATGGACTTGAACATTGACTATGTCATGGTCTCTCAATGGTGCTTCTTCCTCTCTTGTGGGTTCCAACTCCTCCCTCTTGCGCTTGGCATTTTCTTCAAACTTCAAGATCGCCAACGCATCCAGTTCATTAAGAGCTTTGTTGAAATGGAACTCCACCTTTTCCTCACCAATCTCGAAAGTGACCTTCCCATTTCTCACATCAAACTTTGCACCCGCCGTAGCTAGAAACGGCCTTCCGAGAATAATGGGCACCATCGGATCTTCTTTCATGTCAAGAATCACAAAATCATCGGGCACAAAATACCTTCCAACTCTAACCGGGACGTCATCTAGAATTCCGGTGGCCTTTGTTGATGAACCATCGGCCATAGTGAGACTCATATCAACCGGTTCCATATCTCCGAGGTTATCCCTTCTCCATATGCTCATGGGCATAACCGATATGCTTGCTCCTAAATCACAAGGAGCTTTGAAGTTTTGGGATCCAATCCCCACGGTGATGGCGAATCTTCCGGGATCACCTAGCTTTTGAGGTAGCTCCAAGATCTTCACCTCATCTTGCATCTCTACAATTGACCTCTTCTTGCTCAAGATTTCCTTCAAAAACTTTGCATAGGATGGCATCTCACTTAGAGCTTCGGTGAATGGAATAGTGATGTTCAAGCCTTGCAAAAGCTTCAAGAACCGCTTGAACTTGCCCTCAACAATCTCCTTGGTTTCTTCAAAGGGTATGGAAGAGTTGTGACACCTTGCTTCTTGCTTGAATCCACCTCCTTGGATCGATCTTGGCTTCTCTCCACATCTTCAGCTTGGATCGACTTAGGATCGACGTCGGGACCGACGTCGGGTACTTCGGACCTAGGGCAGGGGACTTCTGGGAACATTGGGCCAACTACAGGGCAAGTCGGGCCCGAGTTGCTGGGTAACTCGGTCCGAGTTGCTGGACCCTCTTCTTCCTCTGGATCGACGTTTGGGCACGTCGGGCCCGAGGTGCTGGGAACCTCGGTCCGACTCTCTTCTCTTGTTCTTGGGACTTGTGGCTCGGGCAAACTCCGTCCACTCCTCAATCCTATGGCTCGAACTTCATTTTGTTGTTGTTGAGCACGGGGATTCTCTTCGGGTCGGCCCGGGAGTCTCCCTTCTTCTCTTGGAAGTTGGTTCGCCATGTGAACAAATTGGTTGTCCACTTGTCTTCTCCACACACCAAACTCCTTGAATTGGGTGCTCATGTCATCAAATTTTCTCTCTATGTTGGTGACCTTATTCTTCAAATCTTGAGCCCATTATGGTGTTTGCTCATAGAATCCCGGAGGTCGGTATGGTGGTGGTTGGGCCCTTGACTCGTTTTGGTTGAAGTTGTTGTTGTAGCCACTAGCTTGGCCTTGGTTCCACCTTCCTCCATTGTTGAAATTGGTTCTCCCTCCGAAGTTCCTTTGAACATAGTTGGCCTCCTCAATTTGCTCGGCCAATCGGACTTGGCGCTCATTTGGGCACTCTTGGGCTCCATGCTTCAAAGAACCACACTCTTCACAAGCTCTTGTGTTTTGTTAGAGATGACCCATCTTCCTTCTCATCTTGTTCAACTCATCCTCCAAGAATTGGATCTTCACATCTTTGTCCACCTCTTCACTTTTTGGATCGTAGTGCCTCTTCGGACCGTCTCCATGGACTCTCACTTCCTTGTTCACTTGATTGACTCCATACATGGCCTCGTAATCGGAGAGTTTGTCTAGCAACTCCCATGCTTGCTCCGGAGGCAAGTCAATGAACCCACAATCGGTGTGAAGGTTCAATTTATCCTTGGTGGCGGGGTTGATTCCTTGGAAGAAAATGTCTTGAAGGACATAAGGTTGTTGCTCATGTGTTGGACACGCGCTTAACATCTCTTTGAACCGATCCCATGCCTCGAAGAGTGGCTCGTGAGCTCCTTGTTGAAAGCTTGCTATCTTCCTTCTTAGCTCCGTTGTCTTGGTGGGCAGAAAGAACTTCATCAAGAATGCTTCATTGAGAGCCCTCCACGATGTGATAGAACGAGGTGCTTGACTCTCCAACCAATGCAAAGCCTTGCCTCCCAACGACCACTTGAAGACTTTGAGTAGCACCTACTCAAGTGTCTCGTCGTCCGTCGAGATGGTCTCACATAGGTCTTTGAATTGCTTCACATGCTCGATCGGGCACTCATTCAGTCTCCCTTGGAATTGCTCTCTCTTGATGAGTAATATAAATTGAGTTTTGATCTCAAAATTCTTTCACACCTCCGGCAAGACGATGGCCGGTTCGGGCACCTTCAACTCCGGATGCATGTATTGTCTAGCATTCCGGGGTTGAGTGTTGATTTGAGCCTCCAATCTCATCCTTTGCTCACGCTCTCTCCTAGCCTCGGCATCTCGGTTCGCCATTTCGAGTTGCATTCGAGCCATGTCGGCTCTCATCCTTTCGAACTCCTCATCACAGGCTTGGTCCGCCATCCTCTTCTTCTTTCGGGCTTGCTTTAGAATACTCTCCGAGTCACACACAAAATCAAGCTCAAGTGTTCCTCGGATGGAACGAGCTTGCATACACCTACAACCAAAGACACAAACAAAACCGAATCAAAACAAACAAGGGGTTTGGGCTAGTCCCTCACCGAAATCACTACCAAATCAAAGACTCAAAAGATGGGTACCTCAAACAAGTAGAACTCCCCGGCAACGGCGCCAAAATTCTGATCGGTCCGGGTGTGGTGGTCAAAATTTGAATTTATAAACCGAACCTCACTTGTAGTAAAGAGGTAGGGTGTCGAACACACGGGAGTTCGTGCGTAGAGAGTACCCGAAAGACTAAAAAGATGTAAAAGAAAGGCAAAATAAAGGAAAACGGAAGAACTCACCTCGGACCGACACTAGTCACTTCGGTCCGAGGGTGGATCGAGGTTGTTTGGCCGGGACCGACTTCACTAGTCACTTTTGGGTACCTTCCCTAACTAGACTTGAGTAATTCCGCCCCAATTCAACCAGTAAGTGTTGATCCTTATGAGATCGAGGTTGCTAGCCTTCAATCTCTCCACTCTACACTTCGACCCAAGGGAGTTTTCACTCTCCTTCGATGTTAGGTCAAGTGATGGGTGAGAGATCACTTTCGCTTACTCTTACCAATCACAAGCCCTATGTCCCTTGTTTCCACAAGAGAATTGAAGCTTAGTGTAGAGAGGATTCATAGATCAAGCACTCAAAGGCTATGGAATTGGGATTTCCTACCCAATCCTAGCTAGGGGTTTCCCCCACAGCCCAAGACTATGGAATCTACTCCATAAGATAAGAGTAAAGAGCAATCAAATGTAAAAGCAAGCAAATCTCAATCATCAATCTCAAATCAAACTCAAATTGCATTCAAATTCAAAGGGTTCACAAGATCCAAGTCTTAATTCTTCTAAAACCAAATCAAAACAAGTACAAACTCACTATTCTCCTCTCTAGCTCCACCGATTTCCTCCTCTTCTCCTCCTCCTCTCTTCTCCTTGCTCTCCAAGCCTTCCTGGCCTTGAGCCTTTGAGAGTGATTTGGTGTGGGATTGTTCTTGGATGATCTCTAATCTCTCTCTAATTATTCTTTTTCTCTTGATTGGGGACCAAGGAATTCCAAGTTAGAAGAGGGGCAAATTTGGAAGTTCATCAAATTTGTGCCTTGGGGCCTAATCTTCACAATTGCCGACTCGGACCGACACGCTGGGGACTTCGGGCCCGACGTTGGGAACGTCGGTCCTGGTCACTGGTTGCTCGATCTCGGGCCCGATGTAGTGGTGCTCGGTCCTGGGCCTCGGTCCTTCTTCACTTCTTGGTTTTCCTTTGGTTCCTCTTCATTCTTGGCATGGCTCTTCCGCTCCTTGATTCCTTTGCTTAGCTCCTTCTTAGTTGCTCCTCCAAAACGTCCTCAAATGCGCCTTTTTACCTACAAATCATAACAAACTCGCATAGTTTCCGAATCTTAAAGAAAACCGGGAACTAAGCTAAAAAGGAATGAAACTAACAAAGAAGGGAATGAAAAACACATATTTACAAGGGAAATTAACTACTAAAACACCACCAAAATGAGAGACATCAAAGCTTCCTGTATCCAGCTGTGTATGATGAACTCTGCTATAGGATCGGCCGCCACGTGTTGATGGATTCTGCAACAGGATCGTCCGCCACGTAGTGTTGGACTCCGCTATTGGATCGGTCTCCACGTGTCCTTGGATGATCAAACATTGTCGAGTGATGTCATCCTGTCGGCTAGTGAGTAAGGACTTCTTTCTTGCGTTCCTACTTGCTTGGGACTCCGTCCTTGCTCAAGTAGTCTCTAGCTGGTCCTTACTACCTGTTAGCTAGCGTCCCTACTCCTGGGGAACGCTCATACACACTTGTTGTCCTTTTGTCACTGGTGTTCCTGAACACTTGGACAATTTTATTAGAATCAAAGTGAGTTTGTCATATCAAAACTAAGGGACGGTTGTGTGGTACACTAACAAGTACGCAAGCGTCCTTGATAGCGTCCCAACAATTTCCCCCTTTTTGATGATGACAAACTCTTCAGCAAAATAGTTTTGACATTGGAACTTAGCATGCATGAAAACTTAGAAGCGTCCTCTAACACTTAGAGAAGATTTCAGTAAGCACAAGTTTTCATTCTTTGATTCTCTAACATTTGGATTTTAAGGAGAGAGTCGCGTCCTAGAAATATTTTCTAAGCGTCCTCTTTTATTCTAGCATGGGCGTTCCTTAGACCTTTCACTTAATAGTTCCCCCTTAACACTTGCTTATTCTAGATAACTAATTTATAGCGCATCTCTGCAAAACTACACTTCCCCCTTTTGGCATCATCGAAAAGGATAACAAGTGATAAGGACGTTAGCATAAAAACATAACTATAAGCAGTGGAACGCTTAAACAAACACATGCAAGCAAACATTGGAACTTCCATTCAAACATAAGTAGAGTATGGTTATTACAGACGAAGAACCAAGTGTTTGAAACAGAAATGAAGCAAGAGCAAAACAATTGCGGGATTAAAGGGTTGGAGGACGGCGATCACTGAGGACGGCTCTGGTCTTGATAAAACTTGAGTAGTTTTTCATGCAGTTCAGCCGACTTAGAGAAAGCAGATGACAAGTCCTTGAGGGCGGAGAAGATGAGACACTGGTTGTCCATGATGGCACCCATGAGTTCTGTAGGAGGATGCTGGGCAAGATTAGCAGGGGCAGAACGGGGCACTGGACCTGAGCTAGAAGAGGGAGCGTCCATTGGAGGTACTGGAGGAGGAGAAGGAGCCAAAAGCACTTGATCAAGGGCGGCAAAGTTTAGGGCTGGCTCTTGAGTGAACTCCTGAGACATAGAAGCAAGACGTTCTTCTTTAGCTTCAGCTGCGAGGCGTTCTTCCTCAGCCTTCTTCCTGGCTTCCTCAGCCTCAGCTTCTAATTGTTTGAGCATGGAAGGCAACTCTTCATTGTGCCTGATCTCTACCAGTCCCTTCTTAGCGTTCCATTTAAGTCCGAGCTCTTCAGAAGGAGCGCTTTCATCGTAAGCATTTTGAGACTTGAGAATCAGTTTTACCAGACCCGGGTACGGCAAGGCATGACGCTTCCTCCCACACTTAGCCATATGTTGCATAGCAATTCTGGCAAGATTTATGGGGCGGCGTTCTAGCAGAGCGTCAATCAGAATGATGTCATGTGTTTGAACGATTGAACGCTTCTCTTGCTTGGGCAGGACGGCGCGACAGATGAAATAATGTGCAATGCCGCCTACCTTGCTCAAAACATGAGCGACCCTATCCAGTCCCATTGGCCTTTTTCCCTGAAATACATTTTCAACCAAGGGCAGTTCTTCATCAGTTGTCTCAAATCCGCTTTCTGGAAGGGAGCTTAGAGCATTGGACGAGGGCTTTTGAGGATTGAGTCCCATGAAAGAACGGATCTGGTGTTCATTGACTGATGCTTTCTCACCATCTATCTTGAAGTGGAGAGAACCATCTTTGGATTTGTAACGCAGATCCCTGTAGAACGCCTTGACCTGTTCCTTGTCAACATTAGCCGGCGCAGGCCCAACGTTCAACCAGCCTTGAAATCTCAGAAGCTCAAGGAACTCCTGAACTTTGTCATCTTGGAAGGAGGCGAGCCATTGTTCCGAATATATCAGGGGGCTGAGAACTTTGACGGGGGCGCCATCAGGCTTTCTTTTGCGTTTGCCTTTAGGGGACTCAGAGTCCTCATCATCTGAAGAGCTTTTCTCATCACCAGAGTCCTCTGACTCTTCTTCATCAGCGTCCTGGCCAGCAGCGTTCTCTGTGCCTTGTTCATTTTCAGCATTGCCACCAGCTGTGGCTTGATCAGCATCAGAAGTAGCTTGACCTTGGGACGTGCCCTTGGCGTCCTGAGCCTCGGATTGATGTTCTGTTTGTGGCTCAACGTCCGCAGGGACTTGGTGGGATTCTGTTTGGATTGTGGGGGAGGGGTTTTCTTGAGGAGTTGGGATGGGGTTTAGGAGAGGGAGGGATTGGTTGTAGGGTGGTACTTCTTGAGCATCACGCTCGAGCTCCTCAGATAAAGTGGGCTCGGCGTCCTTTTGAGCGACCTGGTGCTCGCCAGCGTCCTCAGCAACTTGTTCTCCAGCCTCTGTTGCCTCAAGAGCATTCTCGACTCCTTCCGCCTCGTCACTAGAGTCCCCAACTATATCAATGAATGGGGAGACTTGATCAGCAAGCGTTTCTCTTTGGCTCTCAGATGAGCTAGAGGAGGAGGAGGAGATGTGCTCGGGCTCTGGAGCGTCCTTAGGTAGCAACATCTTAGGCTTTTCGCCAGCTTTGCGTCGGCGAAAGGTGTGCTCTAGAGTGGAACGCTTCTCAGCTTCATCCGGTCCGCTTTCAGAGGAAGGACGACGGGACTTTGGAGTCTCGGGGTCCTTTGGCGGTGAGATATGGGCCGGAGCGGATGGGAAGTTTGCTAGGTTTAGGGGAGAGTAGGGTTTGGGAGGAAAAGGAATGAGGGCATTTGTTCTTGAAGGTTGAGGGGACGGTGGAGGAGTGGGGAGTTGGACAATGGATATGGGTTTTGGGGGAGGAGTGGATTCCTTAGAGAGGTTGGAGGGCCTTTTTGTGGAGCTAGGCCGTTTTGTGGAGATTTTTGAGGAGGGGACGCTAGAAGACTTGACCTTTTTGAGGGGCCTTGGATCGTGGGTTTTCTTGGAGCGTCCCTCCTTGATGTGGGGTGGAAACTTGTCCACAATTTGTGCTGGGTTTGAGGAGGCGAAAGGTTGGGATGATTTGGAGAGAGGAGAAGATGGAGCTGGACGCTTTAGCAAGTTTTTGGTTGCGACTGTGGGGACTTGAGGAGGTGGGGGAGAGGGACTTGGCACACGGTTTTTAAGCATCTTGTAGGCCAAAGAGTCTGTAGGGTACATGGGAAATTCTGGGAGGACGGCGTTGTGCAAGTCTGGGATTAAATCAAGTAAAGGGCTGAGATTCTCACCACCAAACTGCGAGAAGAAGAGAACGTCGTCCATCCTCCCCGGCAAGTCCTTGTAGTCCGTTTTGTGGAGGCCTTGAATGACGAACCGTTCTATGAACTTTTCGTAGTTCCTCGTCTTGATGGCGTCCTCCTTCACATCAGGTCTGTCCATCCGTTCCCTTATCAAATTGTACAAGGTTTTCGGCTTCCTGTTGATGAAGTCCACCAAAGATTCATTGAGGACGATGGGCTTTGGCTTTTCTATATAATGGGACTTCACCAACCGTCTTCGCTTCCCGCCGGTAGAAGATCCGGCCACGTTCATCAGTCTTTGAGACATTTTCTGGTGAGTTTTAGTGAGAGAAAGTTGCCGGAAAGCTAGAGAGAAGTCAGAGCACTGAATTGAGCAGGGAAGTGGTTGAGAATAATAAATGAATGAGAGCAACTGTTCTGGCCTTATATAGAGGAAGCGGTGGCACAAACTGTAATTACCACTGTTTTACTGTGCGACACTTGTCAAAACTTCCCCCTTAAGATTTGAGCAAAAGCAACGGTCACTGTTTACACTTTCAAAAGCTCAAATTTCTGACTCTTCAACTTCTTCTCAAAACTGAACTGGCATCCTCTCTTACAAACACTGAGCGTTCTCTCATACTTAGCAAAAATTACCTCTTCAAGCAAACCAATAACCAATTCAACCGTCCTTGTGATCACCTTTCGAACCATTTGAGAACAAAGCAAGTACGTCCCGTAAAGAAAAATATGAAGCTCATAGGACGCTTTTGCGGAGTTCTCGGCTAGGATAAGCTTAGAGTTCCCATCATTTCGGCTTATAATGAGGGTTGGGTGATCAGGGATACTCTTTTCAAGACAAAATAGAGAAAATCTGAATGGCGTTCCAAAGTAGTAGACACATGAAGTTTTAGACTAGCGTCCTTGCAAATATGAATTTAATGCATAACAGTCCTTAAACACATAGAATCTACAAAACATAGCCAATCATTGAGGGAATAGTAGAACGGGACTTGCTACTTAAAAGTTATCATTCCCAAGAGCAACCTGAGATGCTCAAAGGGACGTCTATCAAGCGCCTTAGTGAAAATATCAACTATTTTGTCTTCAGTCCTTACATGCTCCATACTAATGAGTCCTAGTTTAACATTATCACGCAAGAAATGATGCCTTATATGAATATGATTTGTGCGTCAATGAAAAACAGGATTCTTAGAAATTTCAATAGCACTTGTATTATCACAACGAATGGGAATAGTTTCAAGATTGATACCGTAGTCCTCTAGTTGATATTTGATCCAGATAACTTGTGAACAGTACGAGGCAGCAGCAACGTACTCAGCTTCCGCAGTTGAAAGCGCCACAGAGTTCTGTTTCTTAGATCCCCAAGAGACTAAGCATGAACCAAGGAACTGTGCCATTCCTGAGGTGCTTTTTCTATCAATCACATGACCAGCATAATCGGCGTCCGAGTAGCCAACAAGCTTGAAAGACGTCTTCCTAGGGTACCAAAGACAAAGATCATCGCGTCCTTTGAGGTAGCGAAAGATTCTCTTGACTTCTTGCATGTGGGAATCTTTTGGATTTGCCTGGAAGCGTGCACACAAGCAAATAGCAAACATGATATCGGGATGGCTTGCGGTCAAATAGAGCAAAGAACCAATCATTCCTCTGTAAAGTTTTTGATCAACGTCCTTTCCCTTTTCATCAGCGTTGAGACGCGAGTTGGTAGAACAAGGGGTTGCAACAGGTTTGGACGTGTTCATCCCGTACTTCTCTAGCATTTCACGGACATATTTTTGTTGGTGAATGCGCGTCCCTTCCTTGAGTTGGTTGATTTGAAGTCCCAAGAAGAAATTGAGTTCTCCAATGAGGGACATCTCAAACTCACTACTCATTAAGGACTTGAACTCATCTACAAGTTTCATGTTAGTACTACCAAAGACTATATTATCAATATAGACTTGGGCAATTAAAATGTCCTTGTGAACTTTCTTAATGAACAAAGTTTTATCAATTGAACCTCTTGTGTACCCATGAGACAAAAGAAAGGACGCAAACCTGTCGTACCATGCACGAGGAGCTTGCTTGAGTCCATAGAGCGCTTTGTCTAAGTAGTACACATGATCTGGGTGAGAGGCGTCCTCAAAGCCAGGCGGCTGAGCAACATACACTTCCTCCTTGAGCTTTCCATTGAGAAAGGCAGTCTTGACGTCCATCTGAAATAACTTGAATCCTTTGTGGGCGGCAAAAGCAATAAGAAGACGAACGGCCTCAATTCTAGCAACAGGACCAAAGGTCTCATCGTAATCTATGCCTTCCTCTTGCTTGAATCCTTGAGCCACCAGTCTTGCCTTATTCCTTGACACACGTCCACTCTCATCAAGCTTATTTCTGAACACCCAGCGCGTCCCTATGATGTTTTTGCCTTTGGGACGAGGGACGAGGGTCCAAATTTTGTTCCTTTCAAACTGGTTAAGTTCTTCTTGCATTGCTTGAATCCAGTCAGTGTCCTGGAGTGCTTCCTTGATGTTCTTTGGTTCCACCATAGAGACAAAGGCATTGAAAGCACAGAAGGCTAAATTAGCACTCTGGGACTTGCTTGCTACTGATCTCGTTTGAACTCCTTGAGATAGATCTGAGACAATTTGCGAAGTTGGGTGGTCCGTAGAGAAGCGGGACTCCCTTTGAAACAATTGAGCAAATATGGGATCAATGTCTCCATCTGAATCATCACTATCACTTTGAGCATCGTCCTCAGTGTGTTCCCCCTCAGAGAGAGCGTCCACACCTTGGCGTTGCTCGCCTTGTTGACTAGTGGAGTTAGTGTAGTAGTCCTCTTTTCCTATCTCTCCACTCTCTAGGACTCTAATTCTTTCAAGAAGATTCTTGGTTTTCTCTCTTTCAAGTTCAAGTTCTGAAGTTTTGCTAGCCTCAAAGTCGCTAGGGAGAGAGTTCCTAGTGTCAGATTCATAACCTAGACCTCTCTTAGCTGGTACAAAAGCCATAGGTTTTACTTCCTCAACTATGGGACTCTTTCCCAATACTTTCACTTCTTCCCTAAGTTTGGCGTTCTCAAGTTTCAGACACATAAGTTCAGTTTTTAGGGAGTTAGTTTCTTCACATGAGGACTCTAGTTGAATGGTCATGGAACTACAGTTTTCACATTCAACCACAATGTTTTCATTTTCAAGTTCAAGTTCATCCATTCTATTTTGCATGATCACACTTTCTTCCATGATTTTGCCAATGAGTTTAATAAGCTTGGACTTAGAACAATTTTCTAAAGAACTCATCATAGACTCACGGGTTACCTCATTTTCAGATTTCGGAGCGTCCTTCTCAACAACTGTGACTTCCTCCATAGCCATGAATGCTCAATATCAGAGGCGTCCTCAAGAGCTACGTATGCCGCTTGTTCGTCGGGTTCTTCATCATCAGAAGAAGAACTAGCATTATCCCATGCAGATGCGAACGCTCCAATGAGGGCCTTTGTCTTTATTTCTTTTGAGGACATTCCCGTCGTACATTTTTTAGCAAAGTGTCCTTTCTTGTTACATTTGTAACAAGTAAGTTCTTTCATTTCTGCCTCTGTGTACTTGGGACTTTCTTTCTTGGGCATCTTGTGTTTATTAAAATGTTTGTTCCTTTTGCCATAAGAACGGAGAGCTTTGTGAATAAGAGCAATTTCATCTTCTTCATCTAGCTGTTCTTTAGTCTTGCTTTCTTTCTCTCTTAACGCTTGAACGCGCATCTTTTCACGGTTCTCATTTTTGTTGGCTTCCACCATTAAAGCAATTTCTTGTTGACGACGAAGATACTCAGCGTACTCTGGTGTTGATGTCATCAAGGCTAGATCTGTCTGTGGATTCCGTGCTAGCTCAGCTAAATCGGAGTCCCTCCTTGCTTCCTATCCTCTCAGCTTCCCGTAGATCTCTTCCATATCTAAAGTCTTGTTAGCTGTATTTTCCTTGAACGTGGTTCTATCAAAGTTTCACTTTCCTGTTAGTCCATCAATGTTTACTTGAACTCTGTTCCTCATTGAAATTTCAGCTTCTTGAATGACCAAGTTTCTCATCTTGGTGACAAGAGCCTCAAAGCGATATGAGTAGTCCTTAACTGTTTCATTGGGCAACATTCTGAAAGCATAGAACTCTCTCTTGATTTTGAGTTGAACATCTTCCTTCATCTTAGCAGTCCCTACGTGGAATTTTTCAAGGGCTTCCCACTGTAGTTTAGCAGTTACCAAATTGCTAACTCTAGTGGCGTCCCTCTCACAAAGGGATGCTTGAAGGAAGCATATAGCCTTTGCATTTGTTTCCATCAGCTTGAATTCATCAGGACCCCACTCATCCTCTTTGTCTTTCTTGTCAACAGGAACGGTAAGGTCACCTTTCATGATCACTCTCAAGCATTGAAAGTTCTGACTCCTAACAAAGTTTTCAAATCTGATCTTCCAGCGGTTGAAGTTGCCGTCCGTTAGGCGCGGAGGCTTCACAAACGAGATTCCAATAGGTTCCATGTCCATCTTTTACCTGCAACTCAGTAAGAATCTAGAGCGCCCGCTCTGATACCAATTGTTGGATCGTTAGTACTGAGGGACGTCCTTTACTTTGGTAAAGGCGTCCTTTGGTTAGGCGTCCCTACAAGGAGTAGGGGCGTCCTTGAGTAATGCAACGGAATAAAGTACTAAACAGATAACAGATGAACGTAGTGAATTATAGAGGAACCACTGAAGACCAAGTAGTCCTTGAGTATAAACCTCTACCTCCTTGGAGGATTTTTGAATAGTTCTTCCTTTATATTGAACGTTCTTACAGTTGTACTGGCGAGTCTTTACAGTTCTCTGACACTTAGCTTTTCCCTAAGTTCACTAGTAAAGGACTCCTCTAAGCCTACAACTTAAGCTGGTTCAATCTACTAAAGGACTCTATCCCTACGTTCTGCAGTACTTCGCAGAACTCTGTCTCTTTTCGGTTTTTCTGATTACAAACTGTTTTGTGATTTGGTTACAAGTCTCACTCGATCTAACACAAGTTCTAGCACTGTTCTTGAGTTCTTGAGTTAGTTCTTCGTGTTCTTGAGTGAGTCGCTTTCCTCTGATTCTCTTTGAATATTCTCTAAAAGCGTTAACGTCACATTAAATGCCTTGGGGTATTTATAGGACTTGGGGAAGGGCGTCATTTCTCTGGGACGATCATGCCCTTCGTGGACGTGGCTATAAGATCTTCCTCCACGTAGTAGGGCGGTGATGAGGGAGCTTCCTGTATCCAGCTGTGTATGATGAACTCCGCTACAGGATCGGCCGCCACGTGTTGATGGATTCTGCAACAGGATCGTCCTCCACGTAGTGTTGGACTCCGCTACAGGATCGGTCTCCACGTGTCCTTGGATGATCAAACATTGTGGAGTGATGTCATCCTGTCGGCTTGTGAGTAAGGACTCCTTTCTTGCGTTCCTACTTGCTTGGGACTCCGTCCTTGCTCAAGTAGTCTCTAGCTGGTCCTTACTACCTGTTAGCTAGCGTCCCTACTCCTTGGGAACGCTCATACACACTTGTTGTCCTTTTGTCACTGGCGTTCCTGAACACTTGGACAATTTTATTATAATCAAAGTGAGTTTGTCATATCAAAACTAAGGGATGGTTGTGTGGTACACTAACAAGTACGCAAGCGTCCTTGATAGCGTCCCAACACCAAGCCTCGAAGAGTGGCTCGTGGGCTCCTTGTTGAAAGCTTGCTATCTTCCTTCTAAGCTCCGTCGTCTTGGTGGGCGGAAAGAACTTCATCAAGAATGCTTCATTGAGAGCCCTCCATGATGTGATGGAACGAGGTGCTTGGCTCTCCAACCAATGCAATGCCTTGCCTCCCAACGACCACTTGAAGGCTTTGAGTAGCACGTACTCAAGTGTCTCATCATCCGTCGAGATGGTTTCACATAGGTCCTTGAATTGCTTCACATGCTCCATCAGGCACTCATTCGGTCTCCCTTGAAATTGATCTCTCTTTATGAGTGAGATGAATTGAGTTTTGATCTCAAAGTTCTTTGACACCTCCGGCAAAACAATGGCCGGTTCCGGCACCTTCAACTCCGGATGCATGTATTGTCTTGCATTCCGGGGTTGAGTGTTGATTTGAGCCTCCAATCTCATCCTTTGCTCGCGCTCTCTCCTAGCCTCGGCATCTCGGTTTGCCATCTCAAGTTGCATTCGAGCCATGTCGGCCCTCATCCTCTCAACCTCATCATTACGAGCTTGGTTCTCCATTCTCTTCTTCTTTCGAGCTTGTTTGATAATGCTCTCCGGATCACACAAAAAGTCGAGCTCAAATGTTCCTCGGACGGAACGAGATCGCATACACCTATAACCTAAGACACAAACAAAACCGAATCAAAACAAACAAGGGGTTTGGGCTAGTCCCTCACCCAAATCACTACCAATCAAAAACTTAACAAAAGATGGTTCCTCAAACAAGTTGAACTCCCCGGCAACGGCGCCAAAATTCTGATGGGGTGTCGTCCGGATCGGATGATATCAAAATTTAAATTTATAAACCGAACCCAAATTGTAGTAAAAGAGGTAGGGTGTCGAACACACGGGAGTTCGTGCGTTGAGAGTACCCAAAAGACTAAAAAGAGGTAAAAGAAAGGTAAAAACGAGGAAAATCAAAGAGAACACCTCGGACCGACACTGGTCACTTCGGTCCGAGGATGGATCGAGGTTGATTTGGCCGGGACCGACACACAACGTCGGGCCCGATGTACTGGGTAACTCGATTAGGCAAAAATAGTAGATCGGTCTTGGGTTTTGGGGTTCCTTCCCTAACAAGACTTGGGTAATTCTACCCCAATTCAGCCAATAAGTGTTGATCCTTGTGAGATCGAGGTTGTTTGCCTTCGATCCCTCCACTCTACACTTCGACCTAAGGGAGTTTCCACTCGCCTTCGATGCTAGGTCTAGTGATGGGTCCGAGATTGCTCTCGCTTACTCTTACCAACCACAAGCCCTAGGTCCCTTGTTCCCACAAGAGAATTGAAGCTCAATGTAGAGAGGATTCATAGATCAAGCAGTCAAGGCTATGAAATTGGGGGTTCACACCCAATCCTAGCTAGGGGTTTCCCCCATAGCCCAAGACTATGGAATCTACTCCATCAAGTAAGAGTAAAAAGCAATCAAATGGCAAAGCAAACAAATCTCAATCATCAAACTCAAACCAAAGCTAAATTGCATTCAAATCCAAAAGGGTTCATAAGATCCAAGTCTTAATTCTACTAAACCAAAGCAAAACAAGTTCAAAACTCACTAATCTCCTCTCTAGCTCCACCGATCTCTCTCTCTTCTGCTCCTCCTTTCTTTTCCTTGCTCTCCAAGCTTTTCCTTGAGCCTTTGAGAGAGTGATTTTGTGTGTGATTGATTGATCCTCTCCTAATGCTCTCTAATCACCTCTAATTATCCTCCCTCTTGGATTGGGGACCAAGGAATTCCAAAATTAGAAGAAGGGCAAAATTGGAAGATCACAACATTGTGCCTTGGAGCCCAATCCTTTCCTTTGCCGACTCGGACCGACGCGGGCGGACATCGGGCCCGATGTTGGGAACGTCGGTCCCATGCTCTGATGCTCGAACTCGGGCCCGACTTGGTAGTAACACGATCCTGGGTCTCGATCCTTCTTCTCTTCTTGGTTTTCCTTGAGTTCCTCTTCATTCTTTGCATGGCTTTTCCGCTCCTTGGCTCCCTTGCTTGGCTCCTTCTTATAAACTCCTCCAAAACGTCCTCAAATGCGCCATTTTACCTACAAAACAAAACAAACTTGCATAGTCTCCGAATCTCGTGTGAAAACCGGGAACTAAGCTAAAAAGGGACGAAACTAACAAAGAAAAGAATGAAAAACACTTATCTACAAGGGAAATTAACTACTAAAACACCAACAAAATAAGAGACATCAGGGCACAAATAGTGTTCCCAAGTTTTGAGCACTCGGACCAAAGCGAGCAGCTCTTGATCGTCGGTGGGGTAGCGTAATTCAGCTCGATTAAGTTTTTCACTGAAGTAAGTGATGTGGAGCCCCTCTTGCATGAGCACCCTGCCTAAGCCTACCCCCGACGCATCACAATCGACTTCAAATGTTTTGGTGAAGTCGGGAAGGACTAGGAGCGGTGCATTGGTTAACTTCTCTTTAAGGGACTTAAAAGCAGATTCTTGAGTAGCTCCCCATTGGAAGAGAACGTTCTTTTTGGTGAGCTCAGTGAGTGGTGCGGCGAGGGTGCTAAAATCCCTCACAAAGCGTCGGTAGAATCCGGCAAGCCCTAAGAAGCTCCGGATCTGAGTCATGGTACTCAGAGTGGGCCATTCGCGGATGGTGTTCACCTTGGCTCCATCCACTTGTACTCCGTCCTTGCTAACCACGAATCCAAGGAAGATCACATGGTCGGAGCAGAAGTGGCATTTCCCGAAGTTAGCATAGAGCTTCTCTTGCCTTAGAACGTTAAGCACCTCCCTTATGTGCACCACATGTTCCTCGAGGCTTTGGCTATAGATCAAAATGTCGTCGACATAGACCACGACGAAGTGACTAATGAACGCCCTCAAGACGTGATTCATCAAGCGCATAAAGGTGCTTGGGGCATTGGTCAAACCGAATGGCATAACCAGCCACTCGTATAGCCCTTGTTTTGTCTTGAAAGCTGTTTTCCATTCGTCGCCTTCTTTCATGCGGATCTGGTGATAGCCGCTTTTCAGATTGATCTTAGAAAGCAGTTTTGACCTGTGAAGTTCCTCCAACATATCGTACAACCGGGGAATGGGGTGTCGATATTTGACGGTGATATTATTGATGGCGCGACAGTCTACACACATGCGCCAACTTCCGTCTTTCTTTGGCACTAAGATAACAGGCACCGCACACGGACTAAGACTCTCTCGGACATACCCTTTGTCCAAGAGGTCTTGAATTTGTTTCTGGAGCTCCTTAGTTTTGGCAGGATTGGTGCGATAGGCGGCCCGATTGGGTAAACTTGCTCCGGGAACAAAGTCGATCCGATGTTCTATTCCCCTTAGTGGTGGTAGCCCATTTGGTGTCTCCTCGGGAAATACATCGTCAAATTCCCGCAAAAGCACGGAAATACCCGGCGGAAGATCTATGAGCTCGGAGTCGGTAAGAAGCGACTCCTTAAAGATGAGAATTAGGCACATTCGCCTATCTAGGATAGCTCGGTTAACTTCCTTTCCCCGGGCTATCATAAGATGTTTGGAGCTGCCTTCATAGGCCTTAAGCTCCATCTTTTTCTTAGAACTCTTCTTCCTGAGCTCCCTCGCCTCTTGGTCGGCGATGACTTCATGAGGATCTAGGGGATGCAAGGTGAACTTCTTTCCATCCCTATGGAAGATGTACTCATTGGAGACCCCTTGATGAATAACGGCTCGGTCGTATTGCCAGGGTCAGCCCAAGAGTAAGTGGCAAGCGGTCATTGAGACAACATCGGAAAGGACCTCATCTTCATAAGGCCCAATGGCAAACTGAATCAAGGCTTGCTCCTTGACCATCACTGGCGCGTCGGAGTTAAGCTAGTGTAGCGAGTAATGGAGCTTGCGGGGTGTCGTCTCGAGGTTGAAGCGAGAGACCACCTCGGTGTCGATCAGGTTGCTAATTGATCCACCATCGATAATAACCCTACACACTTCGCCTTGGATAAAACATCGTGTGTGGAAGATATTTTCCTATTGTGAATGGGGCGGTGGGGACTTCGTTAGTGAAGAGCGCTCGTTGAACAACGATGCATTCACCACTAATGGCGGGTATTCCAATCTCCTCCTCGCCCTCACCGTGCTCGAACTCTTCTTCGGACTCATAGTCATCGGCTTGATTGAGGAGTACTTGCCTCCGGTTAGGGCAGTCACGGGCATAGTGGCCCCGCCCAAGGCACTTAAAGCATTAGAAGTCGCGTGTACGAGAATTTGCGCAATCCCTAGGCGTGGTAGGAGCAGGGGCTACTTCCCGCCTAGGCGGAGCGGGATTAGCATCGGGTTTTGTCTCCTTAGCCTCGCTCCTCTTAGGAGGGGGATTAGAGCTCGTAGATCCCGAGCTCCAAGTGCGGCCACTTCCGTCGCTTCTCCGATTTTGTAAGTTTTGATACACTTGGTTAGTGTAATGGAGGACGTCGGCGATGGAGGCTTCCGCACTAAACCGTTGCATCTCCATATAGGCAGCCACGTCGGAGTTTAGGCCCCCGATCAATTTGGAGATGATGTATCTCTCGGGAAATCGGATTCGGGACCTAAAAACGAGTTGTCATAGCTCCTTATAATAGTCATCGGGGTTGCGGGAGCCCTGTTTGATTAGTTCCAATTTAACTTGGACGCGATCCAGATAATCCTCGGGAATAAATCGAGCACGCATGGCCCGCTTAAGCTGACCCCACGTGCGAATGGGATCCTCACCCTAGTATTCCCGATCTTCCTTTTCCTCTTGCCATCAAGAATAGGCAAAATCGGTGAAGCGAATGGTGGTGATCGCCACGCGTTGGCGATCCGGGTCATCATAATATTCAAAGACCGCTTCGGTCTTAGCCTCCCAATCGAGGTAGGCCTCTACATCCGAGGTTCCGGCAAAGGGTTCCACCGTAAGTTTAATCCCGTGGTGGTGGTCCCTTTGTTGTTCCGAGGGGTGGTTAAGGCCGTGCTCATGTTCCCGATCTCGGACCCAAATTTGATCCCGAGGCGCGAAGGGGTCGGGTAGATTGCGCCGTGGTCCAATGGGAGCCGCCGGAAGCCCTCGGTATTGGCGGTGTCGGGGCTGCCTTTTCCCGTCGTCTTAGGGATCGGTAGGCGGCTTCTGGGGCGGGGGAAGAATGGCCTCCAAACTCAACGGATCATCCTTGTGTAGGGCATTCTTCTTTTGCTCAAGAGGCTCATGATTAGATACCGAATGTTGGCCCTCTTCGAAATGCGGGCTGGGCGAGTGCTCATGCCATGGAGACACGCTAAAATGTTGCTCGATCTTGTCATCCATGGCCTGGAGCAGCTCGTCGCGGGTCTGCTCATAAGTTTCCCGAACATCCGCTCGGGCATCATCTTGGACTTCTCGTAGGAGGTCGCGAAGCACTGATGTCTCTCATTTTGGAGGTGTTTTAGTAGTTGATTTCCCTTGTAAATATGTGTTTTTCATTCCTTTCTTTGTTAGTTTCGTTCCTTCTTAGCTTAGTTCCCGGTTTTCTTTGAGATTCGGAAACTATGCGAGTTTGCTTTGTTTTCTAGGAGAAATGGCAAGAATGAGGACATTTTGGAGGAGCTAATGAAGGAGCCAAATCAAGGAATGCAAGAGCCAAGCCAAGAATGAAGTGGAACCGAAGGAAACCCAAGAAGAAGACAAGGATCGAGGCCCAGGACCGAGTACCACCACGTCGGGCCCGAGATCGAGCATCCAAAGACCAGAACCGACGTTCCCAACGTCGGGCCCGAGGTCCCCAACGTGTCGGTCCAAGTCGGCATTTGAGAGGATTGTTCCCCAAGGCATATTTTTAGTAACTTTCCACATTTGCCCTTTTCTAAATTGGGAATTCATTGGTCCCCAATCAATAGAGTAGGATAATTAGAGGTGATTAAGGGGAGCAAGAGGAGACACACACACCACAACCCAAATCACTCTCAAAAGGCTCAAAGGAAGACTTGGAGAGCAAGGAGAAGAGAGGGGGAGGAAGAAGATCGGTGGAGCTAAGTGGAGGATTAGTGAGTTTTGTACTTTGTTTTGCTTTGATTTAGTAGAATTGAGACTTGGATTTTGTTGACACTTTGGATTTGAATGCAATTGGAGTTTGATTGGATGTTGATGATTGAGATTTGCTTGATTTCCATTTTGATTGTGTTTTTCTCTTACCATATGGAGTAGATTCCATAGTCTTGGGCTATGGGGGAATCCCCTAGCTAGAATTGGGTAGAAAACCCCAATTCCATAGCCTTGAGTGCCTGATTTGTGAATCCTCTCTACATTGAGCTTCAATTCTCTTGTGGAAACAAGAGATCTAGGCTTGTGTTTGGTAAGAGTAAGCGTGAGCAATCTCGATCCCATCACAAGTTCCTAGCATCGAAGGTGAGTGAAAACTCCCTTGGGTCGAGGTGTAGAGTGGAGGGATCCGGGGCTAGCAACCTCGATCTCACAAGGATCAAACACTTATTGGCTGAATTGGGGAAGAATATCCAAGTCTAGTTAGGGGAAGAACCCAAAACACCCAAGACCGATCTACTTATTGTGCAAGACCGAGTTACCCAGCAAGTCGGGCCCGACGTAGTGTGTGTCGGTCCCGGCCAAACTCAACCTCGATCCACCCTCGGACCGAAGTGACTTGTGTCGGTCCGAGGTGATCTCTTTTGTTTTCCTTTGTTTTGCCTTTCTTCCATCTTTTCTTAGTCTTTTCGTTTACTCTCGACGCACGAACTCCCGTGTGTTCGACACCCTACCTCTTTACTACAATTGAGGTTCGGTTTTTATAAATTTAAATTGTGAGACCCTCCGATCCCAGACCGATCAGAATTTTGGCACCGTTGCCGGGAAGTTCTATTTGTTCGAGGTACCCTCTTTGTTGAGTCTTTGATTTGGTAGTGATTTGGGTGAGGGACTAGCCCAAACCCCTTGTTTGTTTTGATTCGGTTTTTGTTTGTGTCTTTGGTTGTAGGTGTATGTGAGCTAGTTCCGCCCGAGGAACCCTTGAGCTCGACTTTGTGTATGACCCGGAGAGTATTCTAAAGCAAGCCCGAAAGAAGAAGAGGATGGCGGACCAAGCCCGAGATGAGGAGTTTGAGAGGATGAGAGCCGACATGGCTCGGATGCAACTTGAAATGGCGAACCGAGATGCCGAGGCCCGTAGAGAGAGGGAGCAAAGGATAAGGTTGGAGGCTCAAATCAACTCCCAACCCCGGAATGCTAGACAATACATGCATCCGGAGTTGAAGGTGCCCGAACCGGCCATCGTCTTGCCGGAGGTGTCAAAAAATTTTGAGATAAAAACTCAATGTATCTCACTCATCAAGAGAGAGCAATTCCAAGGGAGACCGAATGAGTGCCCGATTGAGCATGTGAAGCAATTCAAAGATCTATGTGAGACCATCTCGACGGACGACGAAACACTTGAGTATGTGCTACTCAAGGCCTTTGATGAGGGACCATCTAGGCTGCCACCCCCAAGTGCGCCTACACTCTTCGATTGACCACTCACCCGAGCTCGAGCCAAGAAGCTACAACGCGAGATGCATGACTTCATCGGGTACACCATGGCTAAAGAGGCTATGCACATCAAGGAACCACCGCCAACAACAATATGCCTAATTGGTGTCGCAAACGCCCCAGCCGTCTCCATGTGCGCAGATTGCTAAGCGGCCTCTCCCGAGCAACCTTTTGAAAGCATGGCTGTGCAATGCACGTTTTGGGTTGTTGCTTATGTGGGCCGCAGCCTATCTTTTGTTATTGTTATTATGTGTTACTTTCTGGGATTGTAAAGACCTATAAATACTTGTCTTCCCTTTGTGTTTAGTAGACAAGACATCCCCCATTTACAAGTGTGTAAAAACTGATTTCTCCTTAGAGAGAGTTTGAGAGCTTGAGCTCTTTGAACCTTTGGTGTTCTAAAATCGCAGCTTGGTTTGCCTTGGACTGTGTCGACTTCATCGAAGGTTGGTGCTTTCCAGCTTCCACAAGCCTCCTTCTCGTGCTTCAAGGATCCGTCCTTGATTGTGTGAGATTGTATGAAGAAGGGTCCCTAGGTGTCGTGTCCATCGGTGCTCGGGGTGAAATAATCCTCTTGTGTCGACCACAACTTAGTGGTTCTACTTCCCTATCCGTTCAAGAAGGTCGGGTCTCTTGATCTCTATTTGGTTCTTGGTTGAAATAATACCAAGGGTCTTCTAGTTGTTTTCAAGTGGTTCTTCTTTTCTTCCTTTACCCTTGTTCTTTATCTTGTTGTTGTTCTTCTTGTGTGTTGTTTCCCATTTCTGACCATCCCTCCTTCTCTTCATGTTTTGAGTTGTTGTTTGTCGAAGATCGGGCATCCAGCGGGTTAACCCCGCATCAAATTGGTATCAGAGCCTTGTTGTCGACATTCAACTTGTCTTCCACCATAAAACCCCAAAAACACCAAAAAGAAATCCCAGCCAAAAACCTCTTTCGCCTAAGTAAAAACCGTCCCCATCGCCCACTGTCCGACCACCATCATCCACCATCTCCCAACCCAAAAATCAGCCATTGAAGGTTGAAGAAACCATAAACTAAAGAGCTGAATTCAAATCTCTACTTTCAGGCCATTCCCATCATTACTTCTACCTACTCCCAACAACTCCCAATCATTTCTTTTCAGCCCACACCCTTCTACCAACCCCATCCCATCTCAGCCCCCTAAAATGTGGGAGACTTAGTCAAATTTCAGCCACCCATCAAGTCAAACCCATTCCCCCCATTTTACCTCTTTTCCTCCAAATCAAGCAAGTCATAAGAGATGACTTATGTTACTTCATTGTGCCTTATGATATTATATATTATGTCTCATAAGTAGCTGCTTGTAATTTTCGAAATTCAAAAAAAAAAAAAAAAAGAAGAAAAGAAAAAGAGCATTCAAATTCGGATTGCACAGGCTGCATTCTAGACCGTGCAAAGTGTGTTTTCTTTTCCCTTGACTTGTTCTTGGTTGATATTGGAGATAACCTTCCCCCACAAAAGGCCAGCCTATCTCACCATGCAAACCACTCCAAGTATTCATCTTGGTTTAGGAATTCAAGGCGAGAAAGGCTTAATCAAGGTTTGATCTCTTCTTATCCTTCAAGTCTTGTTTTGTTCTTCTTCATTCCAACTCAGTTTCTTGTCCATACTTCTCACCCCTTTTCTTTCTTTTACCCGATCCTAAGTTTGTGTCTTGTTCTCAGTTTCACTAACCTTGGATTTGATTGTTGATCCCTTGTAAGGCAGATTGAAACAACAGGCTCGATTGCACCAAAAGAGAGAGAGTGCGAGTGTAAACACATTGTGAGGTTGTTTTGGATTATCACTAATCTTAACCGGTTTCCTCTAGTGTGTTGCTTTGATCATGTCTCAGGAACAAGAAAGTTCCAACACTTCGGAGCCCGTCCATCCCGAGGTGTTTAGCATGTTAAGAAAACTCGGTGACAATATGGCCACCATCGCGCGGCGATTAGAGGCCTTGGAGACTAGGCAGTCAGCCGAGCATGGCCGCAATCACACCAACACCACACAAAGGGGTAACCAGCCCTTGGACCCTAACTTGGCGTCCACCTCCCATCAACAACATACAAGGGAAGTAAATCTCGATCCTCCTGAAATTTTTGCTCGAAGAGTGCCTATAAATCAGTCTCCTTCTCCTCAAAGAGAGAGACACCGTCGCACTAATGATTTTCAAGCTTTTCAGGCCCGAAGGAGAGCTCATGATCGAGAAGACCAATATGATGACTTTGATGAGGAGTTCCAAGAAGATGATACTTGGGAGCACCACTCTAGGCGAGATGATACAGATAGGCGTCCCCGGAGACAAAAAGAGCCCGAGCAAGATGGCGTGGGCAAGATCAAAGTGAAGATCCCAGCCTTTGAGGACAAATGTGATCCGGACGTATACATGGAGTGGGAAACGAAAATTGAGCAAATCTGGAATTGCCACAACTTTCCCGAGGCAAAGAAAGTCCAACTCGCAACCCTTGAATTCAGTGGTTATGCACTAATTTGGTGGGATAACCTTGTCAAAGAAAGAAGGCGAGCGCTTGATGCACCAATAGCCACATGGGAGCAAATGAAGGCCTTGATGAGAGGCAGATTTGTGCCTCAACATTATGCCCGAGAGCTGAGGCAAAGGTTAGAGAACATGAGGCAAGGTTCTACGAGTGCCGAGGAGTGCTTCAATGCCATGCAAGTGGCGATGGTAAGGGCCAACGTGGTTGAGGATGAGGAGACCACAATGGCTAGATACCTTCGTATTTTGCACCCTTCTTTAGCTAATGAGATTGACTTGTATCCTTATACTACTATGACTGATCTATTTCATCTAGCTTTGAAAGTAGAAAGGAAACTCAAGCCAAGGAATCAAGGAGGGCGTAACATGAACAATCAGCCCAACAATTGGAGAAATTCCACTCGTGGCCAGCCAACATCTTATGGCAAGTAGGTCGCGCCTGTCAAGGAAAAGGGAAATGCCACCGGAACCTATGGAGACCAATCTGGCCGTGGCAAAGGTTCTATGAACAACGCTTCATACAACAACAAGGGCACATCTAGCGGGGCGCCACCCGCTCCGAAGGGGAGTAACTCTAACCCTTCTACTAGAGCTAGAGATATTGTTTGTTTTAAGTGCCAAGGTAGAGGGCACATGAAGAAAGATTGCCCGAATCAAAAGACTCTCTTGATTAATTCTTTAGGGCAATATGAATCTGAAAATGAAGAGGATAATCAAGATGATGATAATGATGATGATGTTAACTTGCTAGAATATGATGAAAATGCTGAGGATGAAATAGAGTATGAACATGGGGATTCGTTAATAGCTAGGAGAAACATGCATGTTAAACCGGCCCCTTGTGAGGATAATCAAAGAGAGAACCTATTTCATACTCGTTGTTTGATACAAAGCAAGGTGTGTAATGTGATTATTGATAGTGGAAGCTGTTGCAACATAGCTAGCATGGAAATGGTTCAAAAGTTGCGACTTCCTATTTTTCATCACCCTAAGCCTTATAAACTGCATTGGATGAATGATAGTGGTGAATTAAGGGTTAACAAGCAGACGCATGTGACTATTAAGCTTGGACATTATGAAGATCATATTATGTGTGATGTAGTTCCCATGCAGGCTTGCCACCTTCTTTTAGGTCGTCCATGGCAGTATGATCGGAAAGTGACTGATGATGGCTTCACCAACCGCCACTCCTTTGTCTCCAAGGGCCAGAATGTTGTTCTCAAGCCCATGACCCCCACGCAAGTGGCCGAGGAATTTGAGAAGAAAAAGGTAAGTGAGAAGGTAAGTGGTGATGGTGAGGGGGAAAAAGTGAAGAAAGGGAAGGCTCGGGGCAAGACGAGCCAACCTCATGTCCCTCCAGCCCCCTCCGCTCTTTTGGCTTCCAAGAGGGAGTTAGAAGACGATTACTTAGATGGGCAAACAACACTTATGCTCTTGTGCAAGGAGCTGAGTTTGTTAAGTGAGGAGCTTAAGGCTTCTTTGCCCACAAGGATTTTGGGGCTTGTCGAGGAATACAAGGATGTGTTCCCCGATGAGATACCGGCTGGTTTACCTCCAATTAGAGGGGTAGAGCATCAAATTGATCTCATTCCCGGGGCTGCATTGCCTAATCGGCCAGCGTATCGTATGAACCCGAAAGAGGCCCAAGAGGTCCAAACCCAAGTCCAAGAGCTATTGGACAAGGGTTACATTAGAGAAAGTATGAGCCCTTGTGCTGTACCGGTGTTGTTAGTACCCAAGAAAGACAACACATGGAGAATGTGTGTCGATTGTCGGGCCATTAATAACATAACGGTAAAGTATAGGCACCCCATTCCTCGTCTTGATGACATGTTAGACGAATTGCATGGAGCCACAATGTTTTCCAAAATTGATTTAAAGAGTGGCTACCACCAGATTCGTATGAAGGAAGGGGACGAATGGAAAACAACCTTCAAGACCAAGTTTGGTCTATATGAATGGCTTGTCATGCCATTTGGGCTTACAAATGCACCAAGTACTTTCATGAGATTGATGAATCATGTGCTTAGAAAATTCATAGGGAAATTTTTTGTTGTTTACTTTAATGATATCTTAGTGTATAGCAAGTCCCTAGAAGAGCATGAATGTCATTTGAAAGATGTGCTTACTACTTTGCGTCTTGAACACTTGTTTGCTAATTTGAAAAAGTGTGAGTTGTGCACTACTTCTGTCACCTTTCTTGGTTTTGTAGTTAGCTCACAAGGATTACAAGTGGACGAGGCCAAGATCAAGGCAATTCAAGATTGGCCTACCCCCACCACAGTTGGACAAGTGCGAAGCTTCCACGGACTGGCGAGCTTTTATAGGCGTTTTGTCAAAGATTTTAGCACCATTGCTGCCCCTTTGACTGAGATCACCAAGAAGAAAAGTGAGTTTAAGTGGGAACATGCCCAGGAGAGAGCCTTCAACACCTTGAAGCTCAAATTGACGCAAGCCCCATTGCTATCCTTGCCGGATTTCACCAGGCCATTTGAGGTCGAATGTGATGCAAGTGGAATTGGTATCGGCGGCGTCCTTATGCAAGAAGGTCAGCCTATTGCCTTCTTTTCTGAAAAATTGAAAGGTGCATGTCTCAATTACTCTACTTATGATAAAGAGCTATATGCCTTGTTTAGAGTTCTTAAGACTTGGTCACACTACCTATGGCCTAGAGAGTTTGTCTTGAAAACTGATCATGAATCTTTGAAGCATTTTAAAAGTCAGGACAAATTAGATAGGAGACATGGTAGATGGATGGAATTCATAGAAACATTTCCTTATGTTATCAAATACAAAAAGGGAAAAGATAATGTTGTGGCCGACGCACTTTCTAGACGTCATTCCTTGTTGACTACATTAGACTCTCGTGTTCTAGGCTTTGCATACATTAAGGAGTTATATGTAGATGATCTTGATTTTGGTGCCATATACTCCCTCCGTCCCATAATGTTCGTCTTATCTCATTTTTGCCGTCCCAAAATGTTTGTCCAAACCCCCTCACTTTCCATTTTTATCCACTACACTTTATCACTTTTTTACCTAATCAACTTACTTCTTCACCATCTTCATTTCTCTTTCCTCCTATCACCATCAACTTTATACCCAATACATTTCACCTAAAAACCTCCATTAAAACACTATTCATTATCTTCTTTCCATTAAAATTCATAACTTGCTAACATTAAAAAAAAAAAATTTAAGCCTAAGCTTAAAATTGTTTTTAAGCAAATCAAAAGCGTTGATATTGGGTTAGTGGTGAAATTGGGCTTTTAATCATTTTTTAACCTGCTTGAATTGGGCTAGTCCGAAGTGTGATCCATTTGTGTGTTTCTTGTGCAAATCCCCCATTTAAAAGTGTGAAACACTAAATGTACATGTTTCACGCCTCCAACTTTCCTGAAATCTCTCTTTAAATCCTAAGCCGTTTGTTAAACACTCTCGATCCCTCTCATCTTCTCAATCGATATCCCTTCATTCCTGCATTTTTTGCTCTATATCTCTTCAATTCTGTTGATTTCGGCACTTGAGCTCTTGAGCTTTCGGCCTTGTCTTTCGATTTGTCCCCAAAAAAGCACTCCTCACTCGAAATCTCGTTCTCCCCAAATCTATTGAGATCTTGCAATGGCTCATCATCACCCCAGATTTTCGTTTTTCTGTTGCAATAAAATTGCTCTGCTTTCACTCTGTTTTCCTCTCTTTTTTTGGCCTTTAATGGTGTTCTGAATGTTTACATGAGAAAATTCTCATGTAGGAGAAGGTGAAAGGGTTTTAAAAGCTCAAATCTGTAATTTGGAAGGGAAATCCGTGTGCTTAGAATACTTGATTCCTATTGGTTGTTGTAAATAAAAACTCTCTTCTCATTGGATAAAAATTGTTACTTGGCACCCTCATTAGAAATTGTAAAAACTTTGGATTTGTACATGCTTTTTCATTGAAGCAATTCTGACACACAAAACACCTTTTTCACTCCTTAAATTTTACGTGAACAGTGTAATCGGACTAACATAACGGGACAGAGGGAGTATAAGACTTGTGTAGATAAGGGAGCATTAGATAAGTTCTACTTGTTTGATGGTTTTCTCTTTCGTGTTGATAAGGTTTGCATACCAAGATGTTCTTTGAGATTGCTTTTGACTGAAGAAGCCCATAAGGGTGGATTAATGGGACATTTTGGTAGAGATAAAACATATCACATGTTGCATGCTCATTTTTATTGGCCTCACATGCTTAGAGATGTAGAAAACATGGTTAAAAGATGCATGGAATCTTTAAAGGCTAAATCTAGATTGATGCCCCATGGATTATATTGTCCTTTGCCTGTACCCTCAGCCCCTTGGGAAGACATTAGCATGGATTTCATAGTTGGATTACCTAGGACTAAGAAGGGGAGAGATTCGATTTTTGTTGTTGTTGATCGTTTCTCAAAGATGGCTCATTTCATAGCTTGCCATAAAACTGATGACGCTTCTAATGTTGCTAGCCTATTCTTTAGAGAAGTTGTTAGGTTGCATGGCCTGCCGAAAACCATTGTGAGTGATAGGGATACCAAGTTCCTTAGTCATTTTTGGAGGACTTTATGGGCTAAGTTAGGAACCAAACTGTTATTCTCTACTTCTAGCCACCCCCAAACCGATGGCCAAACTGAAGTGACTAATAGGACTTTAGCCACTGTCCTTAGGGCTGTCATTAGGAAGAATTTGAAATTGTGGGAAGAAGCTTTACCTCATGTGGAGTTTGCTTATAATCGGACAATGCACTCATCTACTCAGTTGACTCCATTTGAATGTGTTTATGGAACTAACCCACTAACTCCCTTAGATCTTACCCCATATCCTATGAGGGAGAAAGAAAGTTTTGATGCAGGAAAACATGTCCAGTTCATCAAGGAATTGCATGATCGTACTAGGGCCAAGCTAGAACAAAAGGCCGAGTACAATGCCAAGCGAGCCAACAAGGGTAGGCGCCAAGTGATATTCCAGCCCGGAGATCTAGTCTGGGTGCATCTAAGGAAGGAGCGGTTCCCGGAGCAAAGGAAGAGCAAGCTGTCCCCACGAGGAGATGGACCTTTCAAGGTCCTTCAAAGAATTGGAGACAATGCATACAAGCTGGAACTACCCGGAGAATATGGAGTGAGTGCCACCTTCAACGTCGCTGATCTCATGCCGTACCTTGTTATTGATGAGGACTTAGATTCGAGGTCGAATCCTTTCTAAGAAGGGGAGGATCATGAGGGACCATCTAGGCTGCCACCCCCAAGTGCGCCTACACTCTTTGATGGACCACTCACCCGAGCTCGAGCCAAGAAGCTACAACGCGAGATGCATGGCTTCATCGGGTACACCATGGCTAAAGAGGCTATGCACATCAAGGAACCACCGCCAACAATAATATGCCTAATTGGTGTCGCAAACGCCCCAGCCGTCTCCATGTGCGTAGATTGTTAAGCTGCCTCTCCCGAGCAACCTTTTGAAAGCATGGCTGTGCAATGCACGTTTTGGGTTGTTGCTTATGTGGGCCGCAGCCTATCTTTTGTTATTATTATTATGTGTTACTTTCTGGGATTGTAAGGACCTATAAATACTTGTCTTCCCTTTGTGTTTAGTAGACAAGACATCCCCCATTTACAAGTGTGTAAAAACTGATTTCTCCTTAGAGAGAGTTTGAGAGCTTGAGCTCTTTGAACCTTTGGTGTTCTAAAATCACAGCTTGGTTTGCCTTGGACTGTGTCGACTTCATCGAAGGTTGGTGCTTTCCAGCTTCCACAAGCCTCCTTCTCGTGCTTCAAGGATCCGTCCTTGATTGTGTGAGATTGTATGAAGAAGGGTCTCTAGGTGTCGTGTCCATCGGTGCTCGGGGTGAAATAACCCTCTTGTGTCGACCACAGCTTAGTGGTTCTACTTCCCTATCCGTTCAAGAAGGTCGGGTCTCTTGATCTCTATTTGGTTCTTGGTTGAAATAATACCAAGGGTCTTCTAGTTGTTTTCAAGTGGTTCTTCTTTTCTTCCTTTACCCTTATTCTTTATCTTGTTCTTGTTCTTGTTGTTGTTCTTCTTGTGTGTTGTTTCCCATTTCTGACCATCCCTCCTTCTCTTCATGTTTTGAGTTGTTGTTTGTCGAAGATCGGGCATCCAGCGGGTTAACCCCGCATCAGCCTTCAAGTGGTCTTTGGGAGGCAAAGCTTTGCATTGGTTGGAGAGCCAAGCACCTCGTTCTATTACATCATGGAGGGGTCTCAACGACTCATTCTTGATGAAATTCTTCCCGCCCACCAAGACGACGGAGCTTAGAAGGAAGATTGCTAGTTTCCAGCAAGGAGCTCATGAGCCACTTTTCGAGGCATGGGATAGGTTCAAAGAGATGTTAAGGGCGTGTCCAACACATGGTCAACAACCTTATGTCCTTCAAGACATTTTCTTCCAAGGAATCAACCCCGCCACCAAGGATAAATTGAACCTTCATACCGATTGTGGGTTCATTGACTTGCCTCCGGAGCAAGCGTGGGAGTTGCTAGACAAGCTCTCGGATTATGAGGCTATATATGGTGTCAATCAAGTGAGCAAGGAAGTGAGAATCCATGGAGAAGGTCCTACGATCCCAAAAGTGAAGAGGTGGACAAAGATGTGAAGATCCAGTTCTTGGAGGATGAGTTGAACAAGATGAGGAGGAAGATGGGTCATCTCCAACAAAACACAAGAGCATGTGAAGAGTGTGGTTCTTTGAAGCATGGAGCCCAAGAATGCCCAAATGAGCGCCAAGTCCGGTTGGCCGAACAAATTGAGGAGGCCAACTATGTTCAAAGGAACTATGGAGGGAGAACCAATTTCAACAATGGAGGAAGGTGGAACCAAGGCCAAGCTAGTGGCTACAACAACAACTTCAACCAACACGAGCCAAGGGCCCAACAACCACCATATCGACCTCCCGGATTCTTTGAGCAAACACCACAATGGGCTCAAGATTTGAAGAATCAAGTCACCAACATAGAGACCCAATTCAAGGAGTTTGGCGTGTGGAGAAGACAAGTGGACAACCAATTTGTTCACAGGGCAAATCAACTTCCAAGAGAGGAAGGGAGACTCCCGGGCCGACCCGAGGAGAATCCCCGTGCCCAACAACAACAAAATGAAGTTCGTGCCATAGGATTGAGGAGTGGACGGAGTTTGCCCGAGCCACAAGTTCCAAGAACAAGAGAAGAGAGTCGGACCGAGGTTTCCAGCACCTCGGACCCGACGTGCCCAGACATCGATCCGGTGAATGAAGGAAGACCCATGAAGTGGACCGAGATACCCAGCAACTCGGGCCCGACTTGCCCTGAAGTCGGCCCGACTTGCCCTGAAGGTGGCTCGACGTGCCCAGAAAGCCCCTGCCCCCGGTCCGAGATGCTTGACGTCGGTCCCGACGTCGATCCTAAGTCGGTCCAGGCTGAGATCGTGGAGAGAAGCCAAGATCGATCCAAGGAGGTGGATCCAAGCAAGAAGCAAGGTGCTACTACTCTTCCATATCCTATGAAGAAGCCCAAGGAGATTGTTGAGGGCAAGTTCAAGCGGTTCTTGAAGCTTTTGCAAGGCTTGAACATCACTATTCCATTCACAGATGCTCTAAGTGAGATGCCATCCTATGCAAAGTTCTTGAAGGAAATCTTGAGCAAGAAGAGGTCAATTGTTGAGATGCAAGATGAGGTGAAGATCTTGGAGCTACCTCAAAAGCTAGGTGATCCCGGAAGATTTGCCATCACCGTGGGTGTCGGACCAAGGAAGTTTCAAGCGTTGTGTGACCTTGGAGCAGGTACTAGTGTGATACCATACACCATATGGAAGTCTACCGCCATGGGACTCATTGCCCCGGTTAACATGAGGTTAACCATAGCCGACGGGACATCGATTGAGCCAATTGGAGTGGTGGAAGATTACCCATTGTGTATAGAAGGGCACTATGTCGCCACGGACTTTGTTGTGGTTGACATGTTAGAAGTACCGGGTGAGCCTATCATCTTGGGGAGACCATTCCTAGCTACGGTTGGAGCCGTCATAGATGTGAAGAAAGGTCACTTGTCCCTCGAATTTGGAGGAGTGGAGCTCGATTTCTCCTTCAAGCCAACTTCAAGGGAAGCTTTGCATAGAGAAGCCAAAATGGTTCAATTTCTTCCAAATGGAGCGCAATGGGAAGCTATATCCAATAAGCCAAGTACAAGGAAGCTAGAGTTGAAAGCCAACCCACCGCCCTATGGAGTTGAAGTGAAGAATGAAGGGGTGATTGCTAATCAAGAGGAAGATGAGAAAGTGGAGAGTGGGATGACTTACTTGGAGGTGTTCAAGGCTGAAATGGAGGAAACCCAAGCACCACCGGAACCTTCACATGTGCTAAAGGAGCTTCCAAAGGATTTGAGGTATGCCTTCCTAGGCCCTAACTCTTCATTGCCCGTAATTGTGAATGCTAATTTGAATAAAGAAGAAGAGTCTAAGTTGTTAGCGGTCTTAAGAAAGCATAGAGGAGCCTTAGGGTATTCATTAGAGGAACTTAAGGGAATTTCACCATCAATTTGCATGCATAGGATCTATATGGAGGACAACCATAAGCCCACTATTGAACCACAAAGAAGATTGAATCCTAATATGAAAGAAGTGGTTAAAAGTGAGATACTTAGGATGTTGGATGCGGGAATCATCTTCCCAATTTTGGATAGCAAATATGTTAGTCCCGTGCATGTAGTTCCTAAAAATGGTGGATTGACCGTAGTGGAAAATGAGAAAGGAGAAATGATTCCTACAAGAAACACTACAAAATGGCGCATGTGTATTGATTACCGAAAGTTGAATAGTGGAACTCGTAAGGATCATTTCCCCCTTCCTTTTATTGACCAAGTGAAAGATTAGCACAACATGAATACTTTTGCTACCTTGATGGGTATAGTGGATTTTGGCAAATTCCTATTCACCCCGATGATCAAGAAAAACGACTTTTACATGCCCCTATGGAACGTTCGCCTATAGACGCATGCCTTTTGGTTTGTGTAATGCCCCGGCAACATTTCAAAGGTGCATGATGTCTATCTTCTCCGACATGGTAGAGGAAATAGTGGAAGTATTCATGGATGATTTTTCGGTCTATGGTTCCTCTTTTGATGCTTGCTTGGCTAATTTGGATAGAGTGTGGGCTAGATGTGAAGAGACTAACCTTGTGCTTAATTGGGAAAAATGTCATTTCATGGTTAAGGAAGGAATAGTCTTAGGACATCTCATTTCTAGTAGAGGAATAGAAGTTGATAGGGCCAAGATTGAGATAATTAAAAAACTTCCTCCACCTACTTGTGTGCGTGATGTTAGGAGTTTCTTAGGTCATGCGGGCTTTTATAGACGCTTCATCAAAGATTTCTCTAAAATCTCAAAACCATTGTCTAACCTCTTAATGAAGGATGTTCCCTTCGAATTTTCCGAGGATTGCATGAGTGCTTTTTGTAGGTTGAGAGATGCTTTGGTTTCGGCACCCATCATGGCGTCACCCGATTGGAATCTTCCTTTCGAAGTGATGTGTGATGCAAGTGATTTTGCCGTGGGAGCCGTTCTTGGGCAAAGAAAGGAGGGAAAGTTGCATGCTATCTACTATGCAAGTAAAACCTTGGATGAAACTCAATGTAAATACACAACTACGGAAAAGGAATTCCTAGCGGTGGTATTTGCGTTTGAGAAATTCCGGTCATATCTTGTGGGGTCTAAGGTGGTGGTTTATACGGATCATGCGGCAATCAAGTACCTCATGAAATAGATAACATGAGGGCGGATGAAGGCCTAATGAGTAGCATGAAAGAAAAAAAGGATGGATCGACTAAGGCGGAGAGTCAGGCTCGAAGTATTGAACATCGGACCGAGGTACCCAGTACCTCGGGCCCGAGGTCTTCGACGTCGGTCCCAGGAGAGATGTGCACTTGTTTGACCCGATCGATGTCTCCACATGTCGGGCTCAATACCTTGCAATGTCGGTCCACGAATTCAAGTAAGATCCTTCACTCGGTTTCCATTCCTTCTCGTCCTAAATTGGTTAAGACTTCACCTCCTACTTGTCTTCTATCTATTGAGACCGCAAAACGAAGGGTCGCCCCTTGGTTTGCGGATTTTGCTAACTTTGTTGTAGGGGGAGTGATCCCACCAAATTTGTCTTACTCGGCTAGGAAGAAATTCTTACATGATGCTAGGCAATATTATTGGGATGATCCGTACCTATACAAGGAAGGGAGCGATAGAATCTATAGACGGTGCATTCCAAGTGAGGAGGTTGAAAGTGTCATTCGTCATTGCCATTCTTTGCCAACCGGAGGGCATGCTAAGAGTTCAAAAACCACGGCCAAAATTCTTCATTGTGGTTTCTATTGGCCAACCATGTTTAAGGATGTTCATGAGTATGTGAAGAGATGTGAGGAGTGCCAAAGAGAAGGAAATTTGTCAAGGAGAAATGAGACTCCACAAACCGGAATGCTAGAGGTGGAGCTCTTTGATGTATGGGGGATCGACTTTATGGGACCTTTCCCAACGTCGGGCCCGTACAAGTACATTTTGGTGGCCGTTGATTACGTCTCTAAGTGGGTGGAGGCCATTCCAACAAGGACCAATGATGCAAGAGTAGTGATGAAGTTCTTAAAGAGTAACATCTTTGCTAGATTTGGTGTGCCAAGAGTTCTCATTAGTGATGGTGGCCCTCACTTCATTGAAAGATGCTTCGAGAATGTGTTGGTTAAGTATGGGGTGTCTCACCGAGTTGCTACTCCTTACCACCCTCAAACAAGTGGGCTAGTGGAAGTCTCCAATCGTCAAATCAAGGCCATTTTGGAGAAGACGGTGTCTAAGTCAAGAAAGGATTGGTCATCTAAGCTCGATGATGCACTTTGGGCTTATAGAACCGCTTTCAAGACACCCTTAGGGACTACACCATTCAATCTAGTCTATGGTAAGGCTTGCCATTTGCCAGTGGAGTTGGAGCACAAATCCAAATGGGCTCTCAAAGAGATGAATTGGGATATAAATCTCGCCGGAGAGAAGAGGCACCTAGATCTACATGAGTTAGGAGAGTTACGTTTGAAGGCCTACGAAAACGCCAAGTTGTATAAAGAGAAGACTAAAAGGTGGCATGATAGGAAGTTGGTCCCAAAAACTTACCAAGTCGGAGACAAGGTTCTTCTCTTTAATGCACGACTTCGGTTCTTTCCGGGTAAGCTTCGAACAAGGTGGAGCGGACCGTTTGTGGTACATCAAATACTTTCTCAAGGAGCGGTCGATTTGATAAGTGATGATGGAAGGATCTTTCGGGTAAATGGTCATCGAGTGAAAAAGTTTTATGATAAGATGGACCCAAGTGAAGAAGTAAGAGCCACATGGGCTCTCCTTTTGGCGAACTAAACCTTAACAAGCCATTCAAGAATAAGGAAATTGTGAGCTTTCTCTACTCTTCTCTTTACTTTTGAGTTTTGATTCCTTTTGATGGGGACATCAAAATTTTATGTATGGGGTGGGTTAGTAGCTCATAGTTCCATGTTTAGTTTGTTTGAGTTTAAGGGATGTTTCATTTTGGATAGTGGCATGATGAAGGATGTTGCATGAATGATGATGATGTTTGATATGGTATGAATGGATGAGTTGGTTTTGTGTTTGAGAAAAATTTTGCAAAAAAAATCATAAAAATTTGAAAAATTGTGTTGAAAAGAAAAAAAAAAATTTTGTTTTTGGACTAGGAATTCCCATCTTAGATGTCCATATGAAGGCTAATGATGATGTGAGCATGTAAATTCCTTTGCATATTTTTGGATAGTTTAGCCTCTAAATGGATGTTGTTTTTGATGTGATATGATGTCTTGCATGTTTTTATTGAGCACATGAGTTCTTGGATGAGATTTGATGCAACTAAGTTAGAGTGAACCTTGTGAGATGATTTTTGGCCATTTTAGGGATGCTTGTTCATATTTGCATATCCCTCATTTTCTTGTGTGAAAAAGCTCATGCATGCTTAGTAAAACTTGCTAATGAGGTGTTTATCTATTTTCCAAGACCAATATGAGATTTGTTTTATGCATTGTCACATTGATTTGAACTTTGTTTCATTTAGTCACAAAATCTTCCATATCCTACCTTGAAGATAAACCGTTGTTTGTAGCCCCGTTTTAGCCTTAGACCTTTGTTTGAAACTCCTCAAAAATATGATTCCTAGCCTATATGACTTGACCCTTATGGGATTGGACTTTAGTGAGAGTTTTGGAAGAATATTTAGAGGGTTGAGATTCTCTTTGGTGAAGGGTAAAAGAAGGGAGTATAAACCAAGTGGGTAGTGCATCTTTGGTGTGAAGAAAGAAAGAAAATGTTGGAAAAAAAGTAGTGGATTGAAAGCAAAGTGCTTAATTGAAAGAAAAGGGCACCGGCCGAGTTAAAGTGCACATCGGGCCCGAATTTAGTGCAAGTCGATCCTAAGTGTAATAAAGTGTAAAAAAATCCAAGAAAACGTTTAGTGCAAAGATGAAGTGGAATGTTTAGTGAAATGTGGGTTGAAAGTTGAAAAAGAAGAAAAGAAAAAAATCAAAGTTTTTTTTGGATGAGTGAAGGTTAAAGTGGAAGAATTTGGTAAGTTGGTGAGAGACTAGAAAGTTCAATCCCCATTGTAAGCACCACAAGACCAAAGTAATTCCTACCTTGAGAAATACCAAAAGCCCCATTACAACCCGGCCGAATGGAACCTCTTTGAGGACCTCCATTGAGCCAAGTTCATATTCTTTGTGTGCATTGTAATAGGCATCTCTAGGTGGAGGAATTGGTGATATTAGCTTCAATAGTAAAGCCTTTACTTGCATGATTATTGAGTATGAGTGTTCATTTTCAAACCTAAACACATGATGAGTGATACACATTTTCATATCCCTAAAGTGAGGCTTTGATGCATTAGACTTTATTCCTTGAACACTTGATCATGTGTGATGACATACTCTTGCTAGTATATCTATCACTTGTGCTTACTTGAGTTTTTCATATGAGGCTTTACTTGAAGATTATGCTTCGGTCTTGTTTACTTTGTTATTGGTTGAGGACAAGCAAGTTTAAGTATGGGGTATTCTGATGTCTCTCATTTTGGAGGTGTTTTAGTAGTTGATTTCCCTTGTAAATATGTGTTTTTCATTCCTTTCTTTGTTAGTTTCGTTCCTTCTTAGCTTAGTTCCCGGTTTTCTTTGAGATTCGGAAACTATGCGAGTTTGCTTTGTTTTGTAGGAGAAATGGCAAGAATGAGGACATTTTGGAGGAGCTAATGAAGGAGCCAAATCAAGGAATGCAAGAGCCAAGCCAAGAATGAAGTGGAACCGAAGGAAACCCAAGAAGAAGACAAGGATCGAGGCCCAGGACCGAGTACCACCACGTCGGGCCCGAGATCGAGCAGCCAGAGACCAGGACCGACGTTCCCAACGTCGGGCCCGAGGTCCCCAGCGTGTCGGTCCAAGTCGGCATTTGAGAGGATTGTTCCCCAAGGCATATTTTTAGTAACTTTCGACATTTGCCCTTTTCTAAATTGGGAATTCCTTGGTCCCCAATCAATAGAGTAGGATAATTAGAGGTGATTAAGGGGAGCAAGAGGAGACACACACACCACAACCCAAATCACTCTCAAAAGGCTCAAAGGAAGACTTGGAGAGCAAGGAGAAGAGAGGGGGAGGAAGAGAAGAGAAGATCGGTGGAGCTAAGTGGAGGATTAGTGAGTTTTGTACTTTGTTTTGCTTTGATTTAGTAGAATTGAGACTTGGATTTTGTTGACACTTTGGATTTGAATGCAATTGGAGTTTCATTGGATGTTGATGATTGAGATTTGCTTGATTTCCATTTTGATTGTGTTTTTCTCTTACCATATGGAGTAGATTCCATAGTCTTGGGCTATGGGGGAATCCCCTAGCTAGGATTGGGTAGAAAACCCCAATTCCATAGCCTTGAGTGCTTGATTTGTGAATCCTCTCTACATTGAGCTTCAATTCTCTTGTGGAAACAAGAGATCTAGGCTTGTGTTTGGTAAGAGTAAGCGTGAGCAATCTCGATCCCATCACAAGTTCCTAGCATCGAAGGTGAGTGAAAACTCCCTTGGGTCGAGGTGTAGAGTGGAGGGATCCGGGGCTAGCAACCTCGATCTCACAAGGATCAAACACTTATTGGCTGAATTGGGGAAGAATATCCAAGTCTAGTTAGGGGAAGAACCCAAAACACCCAAGACCGATCTACTTATTGTGCAAGACCGAGTTACCCAGCAAGTCGGGCCCGACGTAGTGTGTGTCGGTCCCGGCCAAACTCAACCTCGATCCACCCTCGGAACGAAGTGACTTGTGTCGGTCCGAGGTGATCTCTTTTGTTTTCCTTTGTTTTGCCTTTCTTCCATCTTTTCTTAGTCTTTTCGGGTACTCTCGATGCACGAACTCCCGTGTGTTCGACACCCTACCTCTTTACTACAATTGAGGTTCGGTTTTTATAAATTTAAATTGTTAGACCCTCCGATCCCGGACCGATCAAGCACCTTCCAGGAGAAGGTGTTGCCCGCCTCCTCCTTGACGTCGGGAAGACTCTTGTTCTTTGGAGAGTTGACGTCTCTCATTTTGGTGGTTTTTTAGTAGTTAATTTCCTTTGTAAATAAGTGTTTTTCGTTCCTTTCTTTGTTAGTTTTATTCCCTTTTAGCTTAGTTCCCGGTTTTCTTCAAGAGTCAGAAACTATGCGAGTTTGTTATGTTTTGTAGGTAAAATGGTGCAAATGAGGATGTTTTGGAGGAGCATTTCAAGTAGGAGCTAAACAAGGAAGCCAAGGAGTGGATGAGCCATGATAAGAATGAAGTGGAACCAAAGGAAAGCCAAGAAGAGACAAGGATCGAGGCCCCGGATCGAGATACCATGACATCGGGCCCGAGTTCGAGCACAAGACAACGGGACCGACGTTCCCAACGTCGGGCCCGAGGTACCTAGTGTGTCGGTCTGAGTCGGCGTTCTTGAAGATTAGGCCCCAAGGCATAATTATGATGATCTTCCAAATTTGCCCTTCTTCTAAATTGGAATTCCTTGGTACCCAATCAATAGAGTAGGATAATTAGAGGTGATTAGAGAGCATTAAGAAGAAGAATTCCACACCAAATCACTCTCAAAGGCTCAAGGAAGACTTGGAGAGCAAGGAGAAGAAGGGAGGAGGAGAAGAGAGGAAAATCGGTGGAGCTAGGAGGAAGGATAGTGAGTTTGTACTTGTTTCCCTTTGGTTTTTAGTAGAATTAAGACTTGGATCTTGTGAACCCTTTGAATTTGAATGAAATTTGAGTTTGATTTGAGATTGATGATTGAGATTTGCTTGCTTTTCCATTTGATTGCTTTATTCTCTTACTTGATGGAGTAGATTCCATAGTCTTGGGCTATGGGGGAATCCCCTAGCTAGGATTAGGTATGAACCCCCAATTCCATAGCCTTTGAGTGCTTGATCTATGAATCCTCTCTACACTAAGCTTCAATTCTCTTGTGAAAACAAGGGGTTTAGGGCTTGTGATTGGTAAGAGTAAGCGAGAGCAATCTCGGACCCAATCACTAGACCTAACATCGAAGGAGAGTGAAAACTCCTTTGGGTGGAAGTGTATAGTGGAAGGATCGAAGGCTAGCCAAGTGTATAGTGAAAACACCCTTGGGTAATTCCACCCCAATTCAACACTTATTGGTTGAATTGGGGTGGAATTACCCAAGTCTAGTTAGGGAAGGAACCCAAAAACCCAAGACCGATCTACTATTTTGCCTAGACCGAGATCCCCAGTACATCAGGCCCGACTTCCCCAGTGTCGGTCCCGTGCAAATTGACCTCGATCCACCCTCGGACCGAAGTGACCTGTGTCGGTCCGAGGTGATTTTCCTTGATTTTCCTTTGTTTTGCCTTTCTTACGTCTCTTTTTAGTCTTTTTGGGTACTCTCGACGCACGAACTCCCGTGTGTTCGACACCCTACCTCTTTACTACAAGTGAGGTTCGGTTTATAAATTTAGATTTTGAGACCCTCCGATCCCGGACCGATCAGAATTTTTGGCGCCTGTTGGGACGATATTAAGGACGCCAGTCATTAATATCTAAATCAATAATGATTGTCCCTTGTTTTGATAATGACAAACTCAAAAGTATTTGATAAGTTGTCAAAGTATTGATCTCAGGTAAGTCTAGTGGACGCACATGAGCGAAAAGGACAACAAGTGAACGGCAGTCCCTAAGCTGAAGGGACGCATATCATCAGAACCTCCAAAGCTGAACGTAATTGGCGAAATTCCTGCGAAGATAGGACGGCGTCCTCATCAAGAAGGGACGCGCGCCAAAATACGAACGAGGTTCGAATTCAAATCAAGGCCGCCCCAACATGATTACATCACGTCCGGCCGTAGTCCTCAGAAGGAAGCTTCCCTTGTCTGGGCACGTGTAGACAACTCCAAAGATGTCGCTTTCCCAGCGATGGTCCCCTACCCACGCGGAGGCTTCCCAAGCGTTAACAGAGTTGACTTCCTCAAGAAGCTCATCGCACCGTTGATGGAAGATCAAGTGCCCGACCAAGTCTCAGAGGACGCTAGAGGACAAGAACTACTTCCGCTATAAATACCCCCTCAAGGGTATGCATAGCGGTGTGGACTTTGAAGACTTTCTCTCAAGCTCTCCCGAAGCATTCAAGAACACGAACGAAGATCAAGAAGATCAAGTGAGCTTGAAGCAAGAGAAAGAAAGTCCAACCACATCAAATCCAAAACAAACCACAAAACAGTTAGAGTTGTAGTTTGTCTTTCACAACGAACCGTGAGAGACGTGAGTAATAGCTTCCTTATAACTAAGAGTGTTAGGTTACTTGTTAGGTTGAAAGGAGTGTTACTAGTGAGGCTAAGGACAGACGCTTAGCTCAGAGAAGTGTAACGACTCGCCTAAGTTGTAAGGACTCACTCTCAATAAGATAAGGGACGGCTATTGAAAATTCTCCAACGGAGGTAGAGGTTTACCCATAAGACTAGTTGGTCTTAGTGGGGTTCCTCTATAAATACTCGTGTATATTCTCTTATCTTGTTTCCTGTTAAGTCTACTTTCCGCTGCACTTAAGGACGCCCTTAACCCAGTTAAGGAAGCCCATTCTAACGACTTACGATCCAACAATTGGTATCAGAGCAGGCGTTCTAGATTTTGTTGAGTTGCAGGTACAAGATGGACATGGAACCTATTGGAATCTCCTTCGTGAAGCCTCCACGCCTGACGGACGGCAACTTCAACCGCTGGAAGATCCGTTTTGAGAACTTTTACAGAAGTCAGAATTATCAATGCTGGAGAGTGATCATGAAAGGTGAACTTACCGTCCCTGCTGACAAGAAAGATAAAGAGGACAAATGGGGTCCTGATGAATTCAAGCTTTTGGAAACAAACGCTAAGGCAATATGCTTCCTCCAAGCATCCCTTTGCGAGAGGGACGCCACCCGAGTTAGCAATTTGGCAACAGCCAAACTACAATGGGAAGCTCTCGAAAAGTATCATGTGGGTACGGCCGAGATGAAGGAGGACGTCCAGCTTGAAATCAAAAGAGAGTTGCCTTCAGAATGTTGCCTAATGAAACGGTGAAGGACTACTCATACCGTTTTGAAGCTCTTGTCACCAAGATGCGGAATTTAGGCATCCCAGAAGCTGAAATCTCAATGAGGAACAAAGTTCATGTGGTCATTGATGGACTCACAGGGAAATGGAACTTTGATAGGACTACGTTTAAGGAGAACACTGCTAACAAGACCCTGGATATGGAAGAGATCTATGGGAAGCTGAGAGGATATGAAGCAAGAACGGACGCCGATATGGCTGAGTTGGCTAGGAACCCTCAAACAGATCTCGCCCTGATGACAGCAACACCAGAGTACGCTGAGTATCTGCGCCACCAAAGAGAACTTGCGTTAATGGTGGAAGCGAACAAAAATGAGAATCGTGAAAAAATGCGCACTCAAGCCTTAAGAGAGAAGGAAAGCAAGACTAAGGAACAGCTTGAAGAAGAGGAAGAGATTGCCCTTCTACACAAGGTTGCTCGCTTATGGGGTAAAAGGAGCAAACAATTCAGGAAAAACAAGATGCCCTACAAAAAGGAGAGTCCCAAGTATACAGAGGCAGAAATGAAGGAACTTACTTGCTACAAGTGTAACAAGAAATGACACTTTGCCAAAAGGTGTACTACGGGACTGAACTCAAAAGAAATGAAGATGAAGGCCCTCTTGGGAGCGTGCGAAGCCGCATGGGATAATGTGAGTTCTGATGATGAAGAACCTGAAGGACCAGCGGCGTACATAGCCATCGAGGACGCCTCAGATGATGAACAAGTGGCGTACATGGCAATGGAGGACGCTCCAGTTGTTGAAGAGGACGCCTCTGAAAAGGAACAAGAGGTAACTCGTGAATCCATGATGAATTCCTTGGAGAAGTGTTCAAAATCCAAACTCATTAAACTCATTAATAGAATCATGGAAGAAAGCGTAGTCATGCAGCATAGAATGGATGAACTTGAACTTGAAAGTGAAAATGTTTTAGTTGAATGTGAGAACTGTGTTACAGTGTCATCACAACTAGAGTCCTCATGTGTTGAAATCAAATCCCTGAAAACTGAAGTGATGTGTCTTAAACTAGAGAACGCTAAGCTTAGGGAAGAGGTGAAAGTGTTAGGAAAGAACCCAGCCATTGAGGAAGTTCAACCAATGGTGTTTGTCCCAGCCAAGAGAGGACTAGGCTATGAGTCTGACACTAGAAACTCCCTTCCTAGCGACTTTGAGGCTAGCAAAACTTCAGAACTTGAATTGGAAAGGGAAAAGACCAAGAATCTTCTTGAAAAAATTAGAGTCCTAGAAAGTGGAGAGAAGGGTCAAAAGGACTATTACACTAACTCCACAAGTCATAGGATCTATAAGAAAATTGCTAAGGGAGAGGGTTCAAAAGTCTGTAACCCTCAGAAGATGAAAGAGAACAAAATCCAACGTCCCAACAAGAAGTACTACCTTGGTACTTACTATAGGACGTGTTGGTATTGTGGAAAAGGAGATCACTTTAAATATGAATGCTTAAAACTGAAGGACGACATTGAAAGTGGCAAAGCCGCTAGGACTAACACTGAAAATGATAAGTCCGTCCCTAAGGCTAACCCTAGACGTCCTAGACATTCTAAGAGTTCTTTTCGAAAGCATGCTATTTCAAATGATGTGAATATAAGTGACTACATGCCAGAACCAAAGTTCTATTTCTGTAACGAACCAGGTAAGGAACACCTTGCCTGGGTCGCCAAACACTAACTTTGTTTTGGCAGGTGGAAGTGAGGGGACGCCCATGGATCATTGATAGTGGTGCCTCAAATCATATGATAGGAAGCCAGATCCATCTCACTTCTATCCAAAGTAGTGCCACGAGAGGAACTGTCTCGTTTGGCAATAAGGGCAAGGGAAAGATCAAAGGGACGGGAACTGCCATTCTCAATCCGTCCATCAAAGCAACAAATGTTAGTCTTGTTGAAGGACTTGGCTTCAACCTCCTAAGCCTCTCTCAAATGTGTGATCAAGGTGAAAACCTAGTCACATTTGACTCAAAGGAGTGCCTCGTTATCAACAAGAAATCAAACAAAGTCGTTCTCACAGGAGTCCGAAAGAACAATGTCTACATCTTCAACCAGGAGTTCAAGCCAAAATCTGAGTTGTGCCTATTTGTGTCAAAAGAGGACGCTGACCTCTGGCATCGCCGACTTGGCCATGCTGGACCAAGCACAATCCTTAAGCTACATCAAAGAAATCATGTGAAAGGTCTTCCCCAAATTGATCCTGAGAAAATTGAACAGTGTGAAGCTTGTATCAAAGGGAAGCAAACAAGAACGTCTTTTAAATCAAAGAACGATGTCAGCACAAAGAAACCTTTGGAACTTCTCCATATGGATCTTTGTGGACCCATGCAGACGTTGAGCTATGGTGGAAAGAGGTACATTTACGTCCTTGTAGATGATTTTTCTCGAATCACCTGGGTTCTTTTCTTAGCTTCAAAAACAGATTGCTTCAACGCATTCAAAGTCTTCATCAAACAAGTGGAAGTTGCGCTGGAGACGCCTCTCAAATCCATAAGATCAGACCACGGGACGGAGTTTCAAAACTCAGAGTTCCTGGCCTACTGTGATCAACATGGAGTCTCGCACAACTTCTCAGCTCCAAGGACTCCTCAACAAAATGGAGTGGTGGAAAGAAAGAACAGAACGCTGGAGGATATGGCAAGGACTATGCTTTTGGCTAATAGCGTCCCCAAATACTTTTGGGCGGAAGCTATTGCTACAGCTTGCTACATCATCAATCGAGCCATGATCCGTCCTTTGCTGAAGAAGACGTCCTATGAGTTGTTGAATGGAAGGAAGCCTCGCATTGACTATCTCAAAGTCTTTGGATGCAAATGCTTTGTTCACAACAATGATAAAGAAAGACTTGGAAAGTTTGATGCAAGAAGTGACGAAGCCATATTCGTTGGATACTCCCTCACCAGCAAAGCATATAGAGTTTTCAATAAACGAACTCTAAAGCTTGAGGAGAGCATTCATGTTGTGTTTAAAGAAAGTTCCTCTCATAAAGAAAAATCAAGTAGAAAAGAACGCTCATCTTCACAACAGTAGGTCGACTCTGACGATGAAGTTGATTTTGGGTCCTTTGGAAAATACTATGTTCCTAGGGACGCTATTCCAAACCCTGAAGAAGTCTCAGTGGATGTTCCCAGTGTTGCTCAAGAAGTTCTCTCTCGAAGTGAATCTCTAGGTCAACATGATGTGGCTGAATCAAGCTTACAAGGAGAGCAGCGTCAAGAAGTGGACGCTCAACCTGAGGGGGAACACTCTGAGCCTTTCAATGAAGACAATGGGTTTGACTCCGATGAATCTGATTGGGCAGACCCTAGATGTACTCCTGCAAGGGACGCTACTCATAAGGGATCCAACCTTTTAAGACTTCATTCAACAGATCAAATCATCTCAGATATCTCAAAAGGAGTCCAAACAAGATCAGCTGTGAATTAGTCCCATAATGCCAATATAGCGTTCTGTGCTTTCAACGCCTTTGTGTCCTTAATTGAACCCAAGAACATAAAGGAGGCACTTCAGGACGCTGATTGGATTCAAGCCATGTAAGAAGAACTTAATCAATTTGAAAGGAACAAGGTTTGGACCCTCGTCCCTCGTCCGAAAAACAAAAACATAATAGGGACGAGCTGGGTCTACAGGAACAAGCTTGATGAAAGTGGTCGCGTGTCAAGAAATAAAGCAAGGCTTGTGGCTCAAGGCTATAGACAAGAGGAAGGAATCGACTATGATGAGACCTTCGCTCCTATTGCCAGAATTGAAGCCATTCGCCTCCTCATCGCCTATGCCGCTCACAAAGGGTTCAAGCTTTTTCAAATGGATGTCAAGACAGCCTTCCTCAACGGCAAGCTTAAAGAAGAAGTGTACGTTGCTCAACCTCCAGGATTTGAGGACGCTGATCACCCTGATCATGTGTACTTCTTGGACAAGGCACTCTATGGACTCAAGCAAGCCCCTCGTGCATGGTACGATAGGTTTGCGTCCTTTCTCTTGTCCAACGGGTACATACGAGGTAACATCGACTAACATGAAACTTGTAGATGAATTCAAGAACTTGATGAGTAGTGAGTTTGAGATGTCTCTCATAGGAGAACTCAACTTCTTCTTGGGACTCCAAATCACCCAGCTCAAAGATAGGACGCGCATTCACCAACAGAAATACATCCGTGAAATGCTCGAGAAATATGGGATGAACTCGTCGAAGTCCATTGATACTCCCATCTCCCCTAACACTCGCCTTTATGCTGATGAAGAAGGCAAGAGTGTAGATCAAAAGCTCTACAGAGGAATGATAGGGTCCTTGCTATACCTAACGGCAAGTCGTCCCGACATCATGTTCGCTGTGTGTTTGTGCGCTCGCTTCCAAGCAAATCCAAAGGAGTCCCACATGCAAGAAGTCAAGAGGATCTTCAGATACCTCAAGGGACAGGATGACCTATGCCTATGGTATCCCAGAAGGACGTCCCTAAATCTGGTAGCATACTCTGACGCAAATTACGCTGGCCATGTGGTGGATAGGAAGAGCACCTTAGGAATGGCCCAATTCCTGGGCTCTTGCCTTGTGTCTTGGGGATCCAAAAAGCAGAACTCCGTGGCACTCTCAACCGCGGAAGCTGAGTACGTTGCTGCTGCTTCGTGCTGCTCACAAGTCCTATGGATCAAGTACCAACTTGAAGACTATGGTACGTTCCTCAACACAGTCCCTATCTTATGTGATAACACAAGTACTATAAGTATTGCCAAGAATCCTGTTCATCATTTTAGGACGAAGCATATTCATATAAGACATCACTTTCTTCGTGATAATGTTGAACTTGGATTAATCAAGGTAGATCATTTTAGGACTGAGGACCAAGTGGCTGATATTTTCACAAAAGCACTTGATAGACGTCCCTTCGAGCACCTCCGGTTGCTTTTAGGGATGATAACTTTTAAATGATCAAGTCCCGTTCTATTAATTCCCTCCATGATTGGCTATGTTTTTGTTGAGAACTTGTTTTTAAAGTGTGTCATGCATTTAAAGTCATCTTTAAAGGACGCTAGTCTAAGACATGTGGTTCGCTTGTGTTTTGAACGCTATTTATTTCGCTTTTCATCTCAAGAGTATCCCTGATCACCCTACCCTCATTACAAGCCGAAGTGATGGGAACTCTAAGCTTACCTAAGCCGAGAATCTTGCAAACGCATCCTATGAACGTTCTTTGTTTTTTCTTTACGGGACGTACTTGCTTGATTTTCAAAAATGGTTCTAAGTGATCAAAGGGACGCGTGTTAAGAGCTGAGAACAGTCTGTACAGATTTCTAAGTTCAGAGGTTGTGATCAGTGTTTGGGACGCCGTGGTTCAGTTCAGAGTAGTGAAGTGTTGTGTTGAAAGGACGCCAAGTCAGAGTCCTTTGCAGTTGTGAGAAGTTTGAATTTTGAAAATGGGAAGGTGAACCGTCTTAGAGAAGATTCAGCGAAGATCTCGGGATATGCGCAAACAGTGCCCAACAGCTGTGTTTCTTAGCAAAGAAGAAAGCCACGTGTGGGAAGGCGGGTGGAGGAAACGAAGTGTAAAGACCCTGTTACCCCTGCCCGTCCAACTTCGTCTTCTTCCTATAAATACCCACCTGTGCTTTCCGAAACACCTTCTTCGCTCCTCTGCTGTTTACACAATTTTAGCAAACCTCTCAAATCTTCAAACCCAGATCCCGAAATCACTTTCTCAACCCTAATCTTCATCTATATAAACCATCCTCTCCAATGGCCAACACTAGAGCCACCAAGAACCCTTCTCCGTCTTCTCTGGCGAAAAACCCTAGTTCTTCGAAGTCTCCTCCGGTGAAAGGCCGGTCTCTCATGGACTCGAGAGGGCGACCTTCTGGGCGCCAAGAACCCCCTCGCCACCATTCCTCGTCTCAATCCACCCATCGCCACCACTCAACCACCCCGCCTCAGCCACATAAATCCTAACCTCCTCCTTCGAGACCCCAATCTCATTCTTCCTCCAAACCCCTCCAAAAACCTCAATCTTCTCAAACTAAATCCAGACCCACTCAGAAACGATTTTCGTTTCTTGAGAAACCATTCGTCCCGGAGCCAAAACAAGGAAGCCCTGGCAAAGGCTCCGTTTCCGTCCTCCCCTTGACCCTCTCATTGAGGAATGGCTTGAAAAAGAGCCGAGAACGCTCGCAAATATTTGCTTAAGAGCGTCCGCTCATAACCACCCTCCTAAAGTCCAAAGACTACTTTACTATTTCATGGTAACGTACGTCAAGCCCCGCCTTGCAGAAACCAACAACACCAACCCTCCATTCATGGGGCCAGGCATCATTTCCGACTCATTTGGTGGGACGGTGGAAGAGATCGCCAAACTGCTACCCGATATAATGGAGTTCGTCGTGGCTCCTGCGGGCTCCGTCCCATCTCAAAAACGGAAAAGGCCTTCCTCCTCTTCCCCTTCCAAACAACAAGTAAAAGGGCCTCCCTCCTCTTCCCAAGCCACACCAGTCCCTTCCTCCCCCCCTCCCGCCCCAAAGAGAAGGCTCAAGACGTCTGCTCAACTTGAGGGCGTCACTGAAGAGCAAATGGCAGCTATCCGCCTCTCTGAGCTGCAAATTGAGAAAGAAGAGAAGGCGCGACAGGAGTAAGCAGAAAAGGACGCTATTGCTGTGGCGATCTAGTAGAGCTTACAGGACGTCCCTCGGCTTCCTCCTCCACCACCAAGGATAGAGGACGTCACTCCTGCTCCTGCTCTTGCGGCCTCTTCAGATCCGCTCCAGGCGGAGATTGAGGCAGACCTGGCCAAGCCCATGCCAAAGGTCATAAAGGACGCTCCTCAAGTACAGGTCCCGGCCAAGGACGCTATACCAAAAGTTATTACTCTTGAGGACTCTACTGCAAAGCAGCCGCCTCCTCCCCCTGCTCCGCTCAAGGTACAGCCTATCTCCATGGCTCCACCCAGCACCTCCTCTGCCCCTTCAAAAGCAAAGATAAGAACGCCCACTCCCTCTCCTCCTAGAGCTTACACTCCTCCTCCTCCGCCTGCTCCGGCCGTCGAGGAAAATATTCAAGTCCAGGGGACGGCTTCTGTTGAAGTCCCCATTGAGTCCTTGGCAAGGACTCCAGCTGTGGACGCGCCTCCTACAGAACAGGCGTCCACTGCTAAGGACACAGAAATGGTCGAGTCCCATGAGCAAGGGGACGAGGCCTCAGATGAAGAGGACGCTCCTCACTAGGATGAGGATCCTGAGGACGAGGAGGGAGAGGGCGATAACGAAGACGCCGGTGATGAAGTGATAGTGAGCAACGGCAGTAAGCAGAAACGCTTGAAGAAGATTCTGTCACCGCTTCTGTTCACCGCCCAATTTCTCGAAGAAAACCAGCGCACCGAGTTTTTGGACCTGCTTGAGTTCCAGGGATGGACGCACCTAGGCGCCGAGGCCGCCGAAGTTGACCCCGATCAGATTCTCCGTTTCTACTCCAAATTTGAAATATCAGAAGTAAACGGGAAGCCTTAGGGGACGTTCGAGATTGATGGGAACGAATACTCCATTGTTGAGGGTACCGTCCGCCGAATTCTAGGCCTGCGTCCCTCTCCGCCAGATTCTATGCACGACCTTCCCAACAAGAACTTTGGTCATTTCTCCCAAGAAGAGATCTTCAATCGAATTTTCAATGGGAGACAACCAGTTGGTAGGGATAGGGTCACTCACTGTCTCTCCAAGACGGGCGTCCTTGCGCATCACTTCATCGTGCGCATGCTCGTCCCCCGCCAAGAAAAGAAGTCAATAGTCCAGATCACTGATAGTATCTTACTGGACGCCTTCTTGGAACGCAAGCCAATAAATTTTCCGCGGGTTATCTTGGAGCACATGGGCAAGTGCACAGGCGGCAGACACTCTCTTCCCTTCCCCGGCTTGGTTAAGCAGATCATGACGCAGCAAGGCCTCTACGTCCCTAAATCAGAACGGACCTTCGGGATTCATTGGGACGTCAGGCAAATCACGCTTCCTCCAGTTGGAAAATTGAGGTGTGATGAGCCGCTTCCGTCGGTTAAGAGGCAGCTGGAGAAAGAGCAAAAGGAAGCCCAGAGGAAAGCTAAGGCCGCTGCTGCTGCTGCTAAAAGAGCTGAGAGTGATCCAGAAGATGAAAATCTTCAAGTAGTTGGGACGCCAGCTAAGGACGCTGCTGAAGAAGAGGATGAGCTCGATGGGACGGTGTCCTCCCCTTCTCTATCTTGAAAGAGTTTAACTTTTCTTGTGTTTTTCTTGTTAAGACTTTTGGGACGGTGTCCCCTTTTGGAACAATGTGTTTGGTTGTTTGTAATGATCGTACTCTTCTTTCTTGAATGGCGTTCATTGCATCTGTGACTTATTATGTCTAAGCATTCCTTTCTTTAGTGATGACTTTGTGCATGCATATTTTTCAACTTGTTCTCCTTTTCGATGATGCCAAAAGGGGGAAGTATAGTTTTGCAGAGATGCGATCGTGTTTAAGTTGTCATAGAAAGCATGTGCTTAGGGGGAATTTCGGCCAAGTCTAAAGGACGCTAGCTAGAAAAAGATAGAACGCACTTAAAAGAATGTGTTGCATGCCAACCTAAGCTGAAAAGAAAATCAAGTGTAGTTTCTCATGCTAAAAGCTTTACTGCGCATTATTGAAAAGGGTTTGTCATCATCAAAAAGGGGGAAATTGTTGGGACGATATTAAGGACGCCAGTCATTAATATCTAAATCAATAATAATCGTCCCTTGTTTTGATAATGACAAACTCAAAAGTATTTGATAAGTTGTCCAAGTGTTGATCTCAGGTAAGTCCAGTGGACGCACATGAGCGAAAAGGACAACAAGTGAACGGCAGTCCCTAAGCTGAAGGGACGCATATCATCAGAACCTCCAAAGCTGAACGTAATTGGCGAAGTTCTTGCGAAGATAGGACGGCGTCCTCATCAAGAAGGGACACGCGCCAAAATACGAACGAGGTTCGAATTCAAATCAAGGCCGCCCCAACATGATTACATCACGTTCGGCCGTAGTCCTCAGAAGGAAGCTTCCCTTGTCTGGGCACGTGTAGACAACTCCAAAGATGTCGCTTTCCCAGCGATGGTCCCCTACCCACGCGGAGGCTTCCCAAGCATTAACAGAGTTGACTTCCTCAAGAAGCTCATCGCACCGTTGATGGAAGATCAAGTGCCCGACCAAGTCTCAGAGGACGCTAGAGGACAAGAACCACTTCCGCTATAAATACCCCCTCAAGGGTATGCATAGCGGTGTGGACTTTGAAGACTTTCTCTCAAGCTCTCCCGAAGCATTCAAGAACACGAACGAAGATCAAGAAGATCAAGTGAGCTTGAAGCAAGAGAAAGAATTTCTAACCACATCAAATCCAAAACAAACCACAAAACAGTTAGAGTTGTAGTTTGTCTTTCACAACGAACCGTGAGAGACGTGAGTAATAGCTTCCTTATAGCTAAGAGTGTTAGGTTACTTGTTAGGTTGAAAGGAGTGTTACTAGTGAGGCTAAGGATGGACGCTTAGCTCAGAGAAGTGTAACGACTCGCCTAAGTTGTAAGGACTCACTCTCAATAAGATAAGGGACGACTATTGAAAATCCTCCAACGGAGGTAGAGGTTTACCCATAAGACTAGTTGGTCTTAGTGGGGTTCCTCTATAAATACTCGTGTCTATTCTCTTATCTTGTTTCCTGTTAATTCTACTTTCCGCTGCACTTAAGGACGCCCTTAACCCAGTTAAGGACGCCCATTCTAACGACTTACGATCCAACAGTGCGCCAGGGAGTTCTATTTGTTCGAGGTACCCTCTTTGTTGAGTCTTTGATTTGGTAGTGATTTGGGTGAGGGACTAGCCCAAACCCCTTGTTTGTTTTGATCCGGTTTTTCGTTTGTGTCTTTGGTTGTAGGTGCATGCGAGCTCGTTCCGTCCAAGGAACACTTGAGCTCGATTTTGTGTGTGACCCGGAGAGTATTCTAAAACAAGCCCGAAAGAAGAAGAGAATGGCGGACCAAGCCCGTGATGAGGAGGTTGAAAGGATGAGAGCCGACATGGCTCGAATGCAACTTGAAATGGCGAACCGAGATGCCGAGGCCCGTAGAGAGAGGGAGCAAAGGATAAGATTGGAGGCTCAAATCAACACTCAACCGCGGAATGCTAGACAATACATGCATCCGGAGTTGAAAGTGCCGGAGCCGGCCATCGTCTTGCCGGAGGTGTCAAAGAATTTTGAGATCAAAACTCAATTTATCTCACTCATCAAGAGAGAGCAATTCCAAGGGAGACCGAATGAGTGCCCGATCGAGCATGTGAAGCAATTCAAAGATCTTTGTGAGACCATCTCGACGGACGACGAGACACTTGAGTACGTGCTACTCAAGGCCTTCAAGTGGTCTTTGGGAGGCAAAGCTTTGCATTGGTTGGAGAGTCAAGCACCTCGTTCTATTACATCATGGAGGGCTCTCAACGACTCATTCTTGATGAAGTTCTTTCCGCCCACCAAGACGACGGAGCTTAGAAGGAAGATTGCTAGCTTTCAACAAGGAGCTCACGAGCCACTCTTCGAGGCATGGGACCGGTTCAAAGAGATGTTGAGGGCATGTCCAACGCATGGGCAACAACCCTATATCCTACAGTACATTTTCTTCCAAGGAATCAACCCCGCCACCAAAGATAAATTGAACCTTCATACCGATTGTGGGTTCATTGACTTGCCTCCGGAGCAAGCATGGGAGTTGCTAGACAAGCTCTCGGATTATGAGGCCATGTATGGAGTCAATCAAGTGAGCAAGGAAGTGAGAATCCATGGAGAAGGTCCGAAGAAGCTCTACGATCCCAAAAGTGAAGAGGTGGATAAAGATGTGAAGATCCAATTCTTGGAGGATGAATTGAACAAGATGAAGAGGCTCTATCACCAAAGGCAAAACACAAGAGCATGTGAAGAGTGTAGTTCTTTGAAGCATGGAGCCCAAGAGTGCCCAAATGAGCGCCAAGTTCGATTGGCCGAGCAAATTGAGGAGGCCAACTATGTTCAAAGGAACTTCGGAGGGAGAGCCAACTTCAACAACAATGGACGAAGGTGGAACCAAGGCCAACATAGTGGCTACAACAACAACTTCAACCAACACGAGCCAAGGGCCCAACCACCACCATACCGACCTCCGGGATTCTATGAGCAAACACCACAATGGGCTCAAGATTTGAAGAATCAAGTCACCAACATAGAGACCCAATTCAAGGAGTTTGGTGTTTGGAGGAGACAAGTGGACAACCAATTTGTTCACATGGCAAATCAACTTCCAAGAGAGGAAGGGAGACTCCCGGGCCGACCCGAGGAGAATCCCCGTGCACCACAACAACAAAACGAAGTTCGTGCCATAGGATTGAGGAGTGGACGGAGTTTGCCCGAGCCACAAGTTCCAAGGACGAGTGAAGAGAGTCGGACCGAGGTACCCAGCACCTCTGGCCCGACGTGCCCAGACGACGATCCAGAAGACGGAGGAGGTCCCCTGAGTCGGACCGAGGTGGAACCCAAGTCGGGCCCGATATGCCCTGAAGTCGGCCCGAGTTACCCAGATGCACTCTGCCCCCGGTCCGAGATGCTTGACGTCGGTCCCGACGTCAATCCTAAGTCGGTCCAGGCTGAGATCGTTGAGAAAGAGAAAGATCGATCCAAGGAGGTGGATCCAAGCAAGAAGCAAAGTGGCACAACTCTTCCATATCCTATGAAGAAGCCCAAGGAGATTGTTGAGGGCAAGTTCAAGCGGTTTTTGAAGCTCTTGCAAGGCTTGAACATCACTATTCCGTTCACCGATGCTCTAAGTGAGATGCCATCCTATGCAAAGTTTTTGAAGGAAATCTTGAGCAAGAAGAGGTCAATTGTTGAGATGCAAGATGAGGTGAAGATCTTGGAGCTACCTCAATAGGTGATCCCGGAAGATTTGCCATCACCGTGGGGATCGGATCCCAAAACTTCAAAGCTCTTTGTGATTTGGGAGCAAGCATATCGGTTATGCCCATGAGCATATGGAGAAGGGCTAACCTCGGAGATATGGAACCGGTTGATATGAGTCTTACTATGGCCGATGGTTCATCAACAAAGGCCACCGGAATTCTAGATGACGTCCCGGTTAGAGTTGGAAGATACTTTGTGCCCGATGATTTCGTGATCTTAGACATGAAAGAGGATCCGATGGTGCCCATTATTCTCGGAAGGCCGTTTCTAGCTACGGCGGGTGCCAAGTTTGATGTGAGGAATGGGAAAGTCACTTTCGAGATTGGAGAGGAAAAAGTGGAGTTCCATTTCAACAAGGCCCTTAATGAACCGGATGCATTGGCGATTTTGAAGCTAGAGGAAAGTGCCAAGCGCAAGAGAGAGGAGTTGGAACCCACAAGAGAGGAAGAAGCACCATTGAGAGAACATGACATGGTCAATGTTCAAGTTCATGAAGAACCAAGAAGTGGAGATAGCCCGAGAAGCCATGAAGAGTATCCTAATCTATATCCTTTTAATGTGGGAGATTCTTACATTTGTCTAAGTGATTTGAAAGAGGATTTAGAGGATGACTACCTTTGCTTGAGTGATTTGCAAGAAGAAATGAGTTATAATGTCATGGAGTCCCCTAGAAATTCTTTGAACTTTTGTGATGTAGGTAATGAAGAGCGAGTTGAGAAGATGCAAGAGATACCAACCTACACTTTGGAGGACAAAGGAGAATTTGGAGGCCACACTTTCATCAAACACAAATGGTGGTACTTTGGCTATGAGGATTGTGGAGGTGGATATGACAAGGAGGATCAATTCAACGTGTTTCACCCTCCTTGAAGGGTAGAGGTTAGAAGTCAAGCTAGTGACTTAAAAGAAGCGCTCCTCGGGAGGCAACCCGGGTTTAGTAGGTTCATTTTCGTAGTTTCTAGTTTGTTTTTCTTTGCCTTAGTATAGATTCTTTCTAATCTCTTCTTTAGCATGTGTTTTGTGGAAATGTGAGTTATGTGTGCTTCATGATTATGTGTGATATTTGTGGAAATGATGCAATGACTTGTGGGTAGAGCCTTGCCATGAAAAAGGAATTTTAGGAAACAAAACCGGGTAGGACCGAGGTACCTAGTACCTCGGGCCCGAGGTCCCAACGTCGGTCCAAGCTAGCCGACCCATTTTGGACTTGATTTCGATGGAAATTCCTATTTTACCCTTCTGACCTACCTTTGTCTTCTACCCCATTTAAGCCCCCTTTCCCTTACCTAACACCCATTACCTCCATAACTACCTTCCCAAAATACCAATCCCTTCAAAAACTCCCAATTCGATCCCCATCTCCCACCATACTCGAACCTCAAGCCATCTCACCACAAGATCTCGATCCAACCCCTAGCATCCTCAAGCATCGATCCTCAAGCCAAAATCCCCACCAAAATCCCATAGATCTTCATCCCTCTTCTAGATCTAGAAGAGAAATTTGGGTTCTAAGAAGTTGTTTGCTAGAAGTCTTTGATTCTTCATATTTGGTATGTGAATCTCAATCTCCACTTGATTCCTTGTGAATTTCATGCTTTCATTGCTAGATTTGAGATATGCCATGATTGAGTGAGCTTAGACCTTGAGCATCCATGGTGATTTGCATGCATTGTGAAATTTGTGCTTAATTGTTGCTAAAACCTACTTGGAACTTCGATTGATGATGAGAAATGGTTGATTTTGGATTTTAGGAGTATGATAGTGTGTTGAATGGATGAAACTAGGTAGAAATGTCGGATTAGAGTCGGCCCGAGGTACCCAGGACCTCGGGACCGACGTTGAAAGTCGGTCCAAAACTCGGACCGAGGTTGAGAACCTCGGGCCCGATGTGTTGTGTTGGTCGGTCCTTTGCAATTTGACTTTCTCTTGTGCGAGCTTTGGGATTCATGAGCTTGAATGGTGGTTATGGCTAGTTTATCATGATATATCTTGTAGCTTGACTATTGTTATGTGATTCTTAGCTTACACATGATTGATTTGTGGATTGAGTGTCTTAAGAACAAGTATGGGGTTATCTCTTTGCATGATGAGTTGTTTGTTGAGGAAGTATGTGACATTGTTGTGATTGTATAGATTTTATCTTGGAGTTCTTTGCTTGATTGTGTGTAGGTACCATGACTACCCGAGCATCTTCTTCAAGGATGGAGAAATCAACAAGAAAGTCCAAGAAGTCATCCAAGAGGGTCCAAAGGATGGACGATGTGCGCTTTGAGGATGAGGATGTGGCTAGAGAGTATGAGCGTCTCATGGGTCTATCTCACCAAACTCGGTGGCTAGATTGGGAGTCAATTCAAAAGATGAGCATGGATGAGGCTCTTGCTCGGTGCTATAATCACATTGGTCTCAATGTCTTGCTAAGGTGGAACAATACTCATTATCTCGCCTTGACGTCCGAGTTCATGGCGACATTCAAGTGCACCTATGAAGGGGTCGAGAGTGAAGGCATGATCTCTTTCCAAATGGGCAACAAGATGCATGAGGTCTCTCTCCGGAACTTGGCGAACTACTTTGGGTTCCCATTTACGAGAGAGGAGGCCTATGTTGATAATGAGAAGGTTGACTACCTTTGGAAGTTTGTAGCCGGGAAGAGTGAGATGAGGAAGGGCGCATCGACAAATGAGATAGCAAACCCACTCTTCCGAGTCATGATCCGAGCCTTGGGTTGTTCTATCTTTGCTAGGCATGAATTGAGCAAGCCGATGAAGGAAGAGGCCATGCTACTCTATGAGATGTTGTTTGAAAACGAGAAGCCAATGAACCTCACATGGGAATGGGTGAAAATGGTGAGGGATTTCCAAAGCTTTTCATGGATCTATTTTGGAGGTATGATCGCCCGACTAGCTCATCGGCTTGAGGTGGATTTGTCTACCTACACACCGGCCCCTAATGGTGTAGAGTTCATGGACCTCAAGTATTTCAAGAAGGCAAACATTATCAAGGAGAAGCTAGTGACCGGCGCCTCTACTTATTTAGCCCCACACTCCAACTTCGACAAAGTGCAAGTTCCCTTGGCGCCTCGACTCTTCGACCTCAAGTGCTATTACAATTGGTACCAAATGTGGGCGGGGAATGTCAATCCTTATGGAGAGCCGGAGGGGACACTTGAGGTAAGGAGACGAGCACAACACATTCATTTCACTACTCCTCAAGCTTCCCCGGACACCGAAGAAGAGGAGCCCAACCAATATGAGTTCGTAAGGAGAGATGACATGGATGTGGACTTGCCTAGAGGTGAAGAAGAAGAAGAAGAAGGTGGTTACCACAATTTGCTCACCGACCACGCCCCAACACTCTTGGACCGAGGTGCATCCCACGTCGGTCCGATGCATACTTGCCCGATCCGGTCCCGAGCCGATTTGAGAGGGGTGAGGGAAGTGGAGCACATCAAGCACCACCGAGCTATGGCGGGTATGAGGGGTATGCCCAGTAGTACGGCCCCGGAATGGTGTTCCCCGAGCCAAACCAATCGGTGGACATGAACTTCTTGGCCAACCAAATGGCGCATCTCTAACTTCAACAATCAACAATGCTTCAAGAGGCACACCACATCAACCTTCAACAACAAAACCTCAACTTCCAACAACAACAACTTTTCCACCACCAAGAAGACTTCCAAGCTCAATTTGATGACGTGAACCGCAACATGGCCTACATGAGACGTGATGTGGATGACTTGCGAGGGGCCGAGGATCAAAGATGGAGCGTCCAAGAGAGTTTTAAAGAATGGATGACCGGGAACTTCTCTTCCCGTCAAGATCAATGGATGCCTCCCGCCCCACAAATCCAACCGCCAAGTCAAGACCCTTTCCACGACCAAGTGTATGAGCGTGAGCGGCAAGCAAGGCTTCAAAGGAGACGCCGTGGTCCACCTCCGAACTAAACCTCAATAAGCCAATCAAGAATAAGGAAAATTGTGAGCTCTCTTTACTCTTCTCTTTACTTTTGAAGTTTTGATTTCTTTTGATGAGGACATCAAAATTTTAAGTATGGGGTGGGTTAGTAGCTCATAGTTCCATGTGTAGTTTCATGTGTTTTCTCTTGTTTTGTCTAAGGGATGTTTCATTTTGGGTTAGTGGCATGATAAGATGTTGAATGATGATTGAATTTTATGGCATGAATGGATGAGTTTGTTTGCTTTGTTTGAGAAAATTTTTGCAAAATAAATCCTAAAAATTTGAAAATTTTCGGTTAAAAAGAACAAAAAGGATTTTGTTTTGGACTAGGAATTCCCATCTTAGATGTTCATATGAAGGCTAATGATGATGTGAGCATGTAAAGTCCTTTGCATATTTTTGGATAGTTTAGCCTCTACATGGATGTTGCTTTTGATGTGATATGATGTCTTGCATGTTTTTATTGAGCACATGAGTTCTTGGATGAGTTTTGATGCAACTAAGCTAGAGTGAACCTTGGGAGATGATTTTTGGCCATTTTAAGGATGTTTGTTCGATATTGCATATCCCTCATTTTCTTGTGTGAATTAGCTCATGCATGCTTAGTAAAACTTGCTATTGAGGTGTTTATCTATTTTCCAAGACCAATATGAGATTTGTTCTATGCTTTGTCACATTGATTTGAACTTTGTTTCATTTAGTCACAAAATCTTCCATATCCTACCTTGAAGATAAACCATTGTTTGTAGCCCCGTTTTAGCCTTAGACCTTTGTTTGAAACTCCTCAAAAATATGATTCCTAGCCTATATGACTTGACCCTTATGGGATTGGACTTTAGTGAGAGGTTTTGGAATGTATTTGGAGAGTTGAGATTCTCTTTGGTGAAGGGCAAAGAATGGTGTTATAAACCAAGTGGGTAGTGCATCTTTGAAGTGGAAAGAAAGAAAGAAAAGTTGGAAAAGTAGTGGATTGAAAGCAAAGTGCTTAAGTGTAAGGAATGGGCACCGACCGAGTTTAAAGTGACCTCGGGCCCGAGTTAAAGTGCAAGTCGATCCTAAGTGGAAAAAGTTTGAAAAAAATTTGGTGAAGTTTGGTGAGAGACTAGAAAGTTCAATCCCCATTGTAAGCACCACAAGACCAAAGTAATTCCCACCTTGAGAAATACCAAAAGCCCCATTACAACCCGGCCGAATGGAACCTCTTTAAGGACCTCCATTGAGCCAAGTTCATATTCGTTGTGTGCATTGTAATAGGCATCTCTAGGTGGAGGAATTGGTGATATTAGCTTCAATGGTAAAGCCTTTACTTGCATGTTTTATGAGTTCGAGTGTTCATTTTCAAACCTAAACACATGATGAGTGATACACATTTTCATGTCCCTAAAGTGAGGCTTTGTTGCATTAGACTTTATTCCTTGAACACTTGATCATGTGTGATGATGTAATCTTGCTAGCATGTCTATCACTTGTTCTTACTTGATTTTTCATAAGAGGCTTTACTTGAAGATTGTGCTTCGGTCTTGCTTACATTGTTATTGCTTGAGGACAAGCAAGTTTAAGTATGGGGTATTCTAACGTCTCTCATTTTGGTGGTGTTTTAGTAGTTAATTTCCTTTGTAAATAAGTGTTTTTCGTTCCTTTCTTTGTTAGTTTTATTCCCTTTTAGCTTAGTTCCCGGTTTTCTTCAAGAGTCGGAAACTATGCGAGTTTGTTATGTTTTGTAGGTAAAATGGTGCAAATGAGGATGTTTTGGAGGAGCATTACAAGTAGGAGCTAAATAAGGAAGCCAAGGAGTGAATGAGCCATGATAAGAATGAAGTGGAACCAAAGGAAAGCCAAGAAGAGACAAGGATCAAGGCCCCGGATCGAGATACCATGACATCGGGCCCGAGTTCGAGCACAAGACAACGGGACCGACGTTCCCAACGTCGGGCCCGAGGTACCCAGTGTGTCGGTCCGAGTCGGCGTTCTTGAAGATTAGGCCCCAAGGCATAATTATGATGATCTTTCAAATTTGCCCTTCTTCTAAATTGGAATTCCTTGGTCCCCAATCAATAGAGTAGGATAATTAGAGGTGATTAGAGAGCATTAGGAAGAAGAATTCCACACCAAATCACTCTCAAAGGCTCAAGGAAGACTTGGAGAGCAAGGAGAAGAAGGGAGGAGGAGAAGAGAGGAAAAACGGTGGAGCTAGGAGGAAGGATAGTGAGTTTGTACTTGTTTCCCTTTGGTTTTTAGTAGAATTAAGACTTGGATCTTGTGAACCCTTTGAATTTGAATGCAATTTGAGTTTGATTTGAGATTGATGATTCAGATTTGCTTGCTTTTCCATTTGATTGCTTTATTCTCTTACTTGATGGAGTAGATTCCATAGTCTTGGGCTATGGGGGAATCCCCTAGCTAGGATTGGGTATGAACCCCCAATTCCATAGCCTTTGAGTGCTTGATCTATGAATCCTCTCTACACTAAGCTTCAATTCTCTTGTGAAAACAAGGGGTTTAGGGCTTGTGATTGGTAAGAGTAAAAGAGAGCAATCTCGGACCCAATCACTAGACCTAACATCGAAGGAGAGTGAAAACTCCCTTGGGTCGAAGTGTATAGTGGAAGGATCGAAGGCTAGCAACCTCGATCTAACAAGGATCAACACTTATTGGTTGAATTGGGGTGGAATTACCCAAGTCTAGTTAAGGAAGGAACCCAAAAACCCAAGACCGATCTACTATTTTGCCTAGACCGAGATCCCCAGTACATCGGGCCCGACTTCCCCAGTGTCGGTCCCGTGCAAATTGACCTCGATCCACCCTCGGACCGAAGTGACCTGTGTCGGTCCGAGGTGATTTTCCTTGATTTTCCTTTGTTTTGCCTTTCTTACGTCTCTTTTTAGTCTTTTCGGGTACTCTCGACGCACGAACTCCCGTGTGTTCGACACCCTACCTCTTTACTACAAGTGAGGTTCGGTTTATAAATTTAGATTTTGAGACCCTCCGATCCCGGACCGATCAATAGTCCTGAGACATTATGAAATCAACAAACAAAGAACGTGGTGAGGGTTAAATAAATCCAGAGACTCGACTTGTCTTGGACACAAGGTGTTTGAATTTTCGTGCGCTCCCTCACTTCTCCAAATTCCCTCCGGTAACCTGGAGAAACCGGGTGGTTAACTCCAAGTTTTCAAATCCTGACCTGATGTCTCCCACTCACTCTCGGAAGCAATTAAAAATAGGAGGACTGACTCGTGTTTTGACACGATTTTAGGTGGTACTCATTCTCACACGCTCTTACTAGACTCGTTTCTTTCGCCACCGAAATCTCTTGACAAGAAGCTATCCTCCACGCGCTCAAGAGAGCAACACCAAGTGGAAATCAGGGGCAAGTGACCTGAGCTTGTGGGAAAGTATTTACTAGGCCCACAAGTCGGGAGTTCAAATGCTCGGGATTCCGGAAAAATCAAGGGAAAGCTCGAAGGTATAAAGCTCCTTTGGCTGGATGATGTCATGCTTTATAGTTGGTTTTCATAGGGTGTATTCTAGGGTGTTATGCATTCTTTCCTATCTATTTGTGTGTTTTGCATGAGATTTCGACTCTCTTTTGAGGGTTGGAGTCGCTTGTGTGTTGTCTTTGTGATTTGTAGGAATTTGGAGCATTTAGGAGAAGTTTTTAATCATTTCGGAGCATTCTAGGAGGTGGTAGTTTGAGTCAAGTTCTCAAGAGTCAAGTTGTCAAGAGTTCATCAAAGCATTCAAGAGACAAGTTTGCAATAAAAGGTGCCTTAGAAGGAGTACAAGAAACTTAAAGGAATCAAGGAAAAAGAAGGAAGAAACACCAACAAAAAGATCAAACACATGGAGCAAGTTCAAACAAAGGCGAGAAGAAGTAACACTCTCAGCTGTGGGTCGCACACGGCCTATCTTAGGTCGGCTGCGACCTGCCCTGAGCTAAAGATGGGAAAGTCGGCTCCAACCCCTCCATGGTCGGCCGCGACCCTACCGAGGAGCCTCGCGGGAATTACTTGCCGTCCAAGTGGTTGACTTTTCAAGATGTTTTAGATATGGAAAGAGCTTGTTTCCTTTTTAATTATCTTGTACCTCTATATAAAGGGCCTTAGGGGTCTCTTTTAGGATTCATGGTTCATTATCTTAGGAGAATTTGGAAGACAAGGGTTGTGTAGGAAGGATTTGCAAGACTTGTAAGGTTGGATTTCTTAGTTAATTCAAGTTATTTGCTTTTGATCATGTCTTCTTCTCTTATGATGAATGCTTACATGATGATGAAGTGTGAGTAGTCCTCTTTTCTGGGGTTGGGGTGTAAACCAACATAAGCATCCATAATAAAACATAAATCTTTGATCCATGCTTAACCCTTTAATCTCTATCCTTTAAATCCAACTTGTATGCTTAATTCCTTGATGAAAGTTAAGGCATGTTTGTTGGACCCAAGACTAGAGGCACGCTCTAGCCCAAAACCCGTGGACGTATCTAGATAGGCCCACGAGAAACAGGCAGCCCGAGGAAGTCAGCCGGCTGTTACATGGAACATTCCACCATATTGAAAAAAATCTTATCATATCTAGAGAAAATATTTTATCTAGTAGACGCATATCTATCTAGTTATCTATCTATCTATCTTGTAAAACACTTTATCTTTTAGGCCCCTATAAATACATAGAGGGGGGTCATGCATTAGAGGAGACGCATTCATACACAATACACATATTCGAATACACACAAATTTAATACAATTTTCGCATTCTTTCCTTTGATTCTTGAGTTCGTAAAGCTTAGTTCAAGCCCGATCTAGGCTAAGGGGTCACCAATCTTGCTTGGATGATTTCTAACTCTAACAATTTGGCGCCCACCGTGGGGCACAGAATTTGACAAATCACGACTTGTGGATCAAGTTTCCAATCTAAAACAATGTCGGAGCCGGAGAAAATAATGGCAAATCAATTCAACACAGCGAACACACAACATGGGAAAGAACAAGGAGTTCCAAGTCAGCCAATTCAACGTAGTTAACAATCCTGGTCAAACATCCCGATTTGTTGAAAAAGGAGACTTTGAAGGCACGTGGTTGGTGAGTCACTATCTATCTCCAAAGTTTGGGATCTGCACAAAAGATCTCCCTAGAAAACTAATCTTCGCAAAAACAAAAAAAAAACGAGAAAAGAAAAGTTTTTTCAACAAGTTGGATTAGCCCCCTGGAATAGGAGAGGGGTACCAACTTGCCACCGACATAGAAACTATAGCCGGAAATACCGATCATGGGAATCACGGAGATGGCGGAAATTTGAACCGGCATCGCACGAGCTTTCCGCTCCCCGACCACACCACGTTTGCCGATACCGTCGACTTGAAACCGTAGCCTTCGACTTCCACCGCGCCGCCGTTGCTGCTCGGTTTGAAGCGGCCGTCTGCGTTCGGTTGCATCCGCATCGCCGGAACTCCGACGACCGTAACGACGGCGATAAACGCCGGTAACGGTGCATCAATTTCTCTCTGAGGTCCGGATTCGAAAAGGCGAACGCTTGACCATCAAGGCGGTTCTTCAAGTGCGACCCATACACCTACCCGTTAACGCGATCAAGAAGAGGCCGTGGGGAAGGAACCACGCATAGATCAAAGATCCGATGAAGAAGACTCGTGTATATTGGCTCATCACTGGGGTCCGAGGACAGTACGTACCCATCGATGCCTTGGAACCTATGACTCGGCCGAGGACGCCGCCAAGGCCTACGACTCCACCGCTCGCAACCTCCACACCACCATTATGTGTGATGAGGTATCAGTAGTTAATTAACAATTTCTTCACACGAACCGGTCCAAGGTAACGATCCGGATATGGGTTTGTCTTCGTACGTACGTACAGAGTATTTAATATATAGACATATCGTTAAAATCAAATCTTCATGCTTTGATCAGTTTTGAAGTTTCAATATCGTTATTCCTTTGACCCATTAATTACATTGCTTTGTGAGTGCTGAGTATTGTAGTTCTCTATACCCTCCTCTCCCGATCGGCATGTAGGGGTAAAAGGCTCGACTACAACGAGTCCATATCTGCCTATTTACAGTCTGTTCAGGAAAACACTAGCTAGCACATTCTCTCAGGGAGTTGGACCATGCTCTCAACTTTTAACCTTGCTTTATTAATTTATTATTATGGGCTATATACATAATCTCTCTTTCTCCTCTTACCTAGCCTGCTTAGTTAGATTATTCCACTATCTTGTCTTTTATTTATATCCTTCTACATCGGCTAATCTTCACTTGCCCAAGTTGTACATAAGCCGGAATGGTCGAATGATTCCCGGAAGCCAGATCGTGCCGCTAATTTCCAACCTAGACGACCTTTCTGGAATCTGGGCAGACATTGCCAGAATACGCACGAAAACTCGCACGAGTTCTCAGGTCCATAAGCAACCTACACTAGGCACAACCTGCCACAAAGATCACAAAAATTTCTTATCAATAAAAATTTAACAATTTACCGCTTAGACGCGAATAAACGCTAAACCAAATGCGTTAAACAAGGCACTTGCCACGTAGCAAGTAATAGCCTAAGTTCAACATGGACAAAGTCGTTGCACAGACACACACGATCTTAATCACATAAGTCGACTACCCCCTCATCGGGTGAAAAAGCTCTAGAGCATACTCAAATTTAGTAACCACTACTTGCGGCACGCCGCATCACACTTACATCCTGAGTACAGTTCTAGTCTGTGCTCACGGAAACATTCTCAGAACATGCTCAAACCATGGTTAGTAGACCATGAACGGCGTTTGACAATCAAACACGAACCCAGTCAAGGGTTCACACTCGTCCATTCAATCAAGTGAATACAAACACATTTCTCCAGATACGATCTCTAGATACGATCTCTAAGAACATGACCTATCTCCTCTAAATACAAGGGGTACTGAGCCTACAAACGCTCACATTTTGGAATAAGCTGACTACGATAAGCCTCTAGTCACCTAATTTCCCTTCACCAGACACATTTATCAGTATTATTTCTAGATATCACCTCTAGAGATATATTCACCTTCACGTTGACCAAACACTAGGTCACCTACACAGCTTCCAAGACATAAGCTCTCAATCTAGCTAAGATATATACCTTTAGTTTCCCAAGCATCACCTTTGCATGACAACGAGTGTAAGCTCTTGGTTTGTGACTTTAGCTAAGTCTATGTTATGGGCTAGCGACTTCGATTAGGTTAACGCCTGATGCTCACGGTTATCGTCAAGTTAACATGCCCAAGGCTACACAACTTCGATCACACCAACGCTGGCGGCAAGAAGCTTTGGTCAAGTCCGTGCCTATAGCTGACGACTTCGATAGAGTCCATGCCTCTAGTAAACACTTCTGTCTTGTAAAAGTCCGCTGGCCAAAAATTCAATCGCTTATATCGGCAGACAAGTCTTGCAAATGGTGAAGAATCCAATCAAAGGCTTGAAATTCATCCCACTCGTCTCGTCGCTTCAACGACCAAGATGAATTTGGGGTATTGTTGGACCCAAGACTAGAGGCATGCTCTAGCCCAAAACCCGTGGACGTATCTAGACAGGCCCACGAGAAACAGGCAGCCAGAGGAAGTCAGCCGGCTGTTACATGGAACATTCCACCATATTGAAGAAAATCTTATCATATCTAGAGAAAATATTTTATCTAGTAAACGCATATCTATCTAGTTATCTATCTATCTATCTTGTAACACACTCTATCTTTTAGGCCCCTATAAATACATAGAGGGGAGTCATGCATTAGAGGAGACGCATTCATACACAATACACATATTCGAATACACACAAATTTAATACAATTTTCGCATTCTTTCCTTTGATTCTTGAGTTTGTAAAGCTTAGTTCAAGCCCGATCTAGGCTAAGGGGTCACCAATCTTGCTTGGGTGATTTCTAGCTCTAACAATGTTCTTATTTGCAATTGAATTGAAAGAGGAAATTGTAAATTTGAATAACAATTCGGGTTTAAAGATGAAAGTTAAAACCTTTAGAATACAAGTAGGATTGCTTGTCAACTTCTTTATGAAAGTCGAGATTTTGATGTTTTTATTTGTGGCTAAAGTCATCATGAGATTAATTGGTTGAGTTGATCATTGATATCTGTTTGATTGCATGTTTATGTTGTGCTGAAACCTTGTCCCTAGATCTTTTTCCATACTTTTACAAAGTCGTTTTTCAAACCCAGATAGGTTGGCTGCGACCCACATTAGGTCGAGTGCGACCCGTCTCTGAAACTTGTGATTTGTGTTCGTTTGCTTTGTTTTCGTAGTTTTGATCGCTAGACTATAGATCCTACGAACTCCCATGGACGATCCTGACTTCGCTATACTCGGAGGGGTCTTGACAAATTTATTTGTTCAAGAATAAACCCTTCAACATATTGGCGCCGTTGTCGGGGAGTTAGTTTAGTTTCTTTGTCTAGCTTTCTTTTGGGTGAGGGACTAGCCTAAACCCCTAGTTTGTTACTAACTCGTTTCTCTCGTGTTTTGTGTGCAGGTGTATGCCCTCTAATTCATGAAGGGCAATCGAATTTTTCCCCTTTGATCCTGAAATAGAGAGAACCCTTCACCGCAAGCTAAGAGAATGAAAAGCAATGGCTGAAGCTGAGGCTCTTGCTCGTCAGATGGAACAACTCCGCGCTCAAATGGAGCGCATGCAAATGGAACGGGATGCTGAGGCTACTAATGCCGCCCGTCTCAAACAACAACTTGATGCCATTCCAAGGCACGTTAAGCAATATATGAATCTGGAGCTTAGGGATCCTGAATCCGCTATTATGCTCCCGGCAATTGAGCATGCCTTTGAGATCAAGTCCCACTTCATCACTCTCATAAAGAGATCTCAATATGAAGGCAAGGCATCCGAATGCCCTATGGAGCACATAAAAAACTTCACCGATCTTTGTGACACCATCGCCGCCGATGGCGTGTCACTCGAATATGTGCTCCTACAGGCGTTCAAGTGGTCTCTATCCGGGAAGGCACTTCATTGGCTCGAAAGCTTACCTCTAAGGTCGATCACTACATGGAAGGCTTTGCACGACTTGTTCATGACAATGTTCTTTCCACCGGCCAAGACTACCGAGCTAAGGAAGCGCATCACATCCTACCATCAACTTCCCAATGAGACGTTTGTTGAGACTTGGGAGAGATTCAAGGAGCTTCTTCGGCAATGTCCCACTCATGGACCACCTCCTTATGTTCTTCAAGAGATATTCTTCCAAGGGATCAATGCCGCAACAAAGGACCGCATCAATCTTCACACCGATTGCGGTTTCATTGAGATGGATCCCGACGAGGCGTGGGCTCTATTGGACAAACTCACCAACTATGATGCCATCTATGGAACCCAACAATCTGTCCGGATTCAAACGAAGAAGCTTTATGACCCTAATAGCGAGCCAATTGATCAAGATGTGAAGTTCCAATTCATGCAAGATAAGATTAACCCGCTCGAAAAGCAAGTGAGTTACTTAAAGTCCGCTGCCCCAACTTGTTAAGAATATGGTTCTCAATCTCATGCCACCGCTTCTTGTACAAATGTGGAGCATGTCCGGGCTGCCGAGGCATATGCGGAGGCAAACTATATGCGATGACCCTACCGAGGCCAAAACAATGCTTATGTTGGGAGACATCGACTCATGGAGTAAGGAAGTCAACTCCCAACTTGGTAATCTAGCGGCTCATATTCCACGACCTCAAGGGCGATTACCGGGCCATCCCGATGAGAACCCAAGCGGCCACGTTGCTGCAGTTCAACTAAGGAGCGGGAAGAAGCTGCTGAAGCGAGATACAAGTAAGAAGACAACGGACGAAGAAGATGACACCGTTCAGGAGAAGGTCGGGGCCGACCCTCCCATGGTCGACATCGACCCCCTCTCCTCTACAGAGGAGGTCGCTGCCGACCCGCCCCAAGTCGAGGCCGACCCTTCTTTGAGAGTCCCGACATCCGTTCCGTCTTCTTCAACAACGAAGGTACTTCCATTCCCATCCAAGAAGGCTAAGGATTCCACGGAGGGCAAGTTCAAGCGTTTCGTGAAAGTTCTTCAAGGCCTCAACATCACCATTCCCTTTGCTGAAGCCTTGAACGAGATGCCCGCCTACACTAAATTTCTCAAGGAGATCTTGTCAAAGAAGTGGTCTATTTCCGAGTTGACCAATGATGTACGGGCTATAGAGCTCCCGGAAAAGCTTGGCGATCCGGGTAAGTTTGCTATCACTATTGGCATTGGTGCCCATCGATTCAAAGCTTTATGTGATCTTGGTGCAAATGCTAGTCTCCTACCTCTCTCTATATGGTCCAAGACCAACATGGGTCCTTTGGTCCCGGTGAGCATGAGACTATATATGGCGGATTGCTCTTGTGTGCAACCTATCGGCATTGTTGATGATTTTCCGGTCCAAGTTGGCAAATTCTTTGTGCCCAATGACTTTATTGTGATGGAGATGCCGGAAGATCCCGTCATTCCAATCATTCTTGGACGACCCTTCCTTGCCACCGCCGGAGCGGTCGTTAATGTGAAGAAAGGTCTCCTCACTTTTAAGATAGGAGATGAAGAGGTCGAGTTCCGGTTCAACCCCACCATAAAAGAGACCGGTGAAGCCATGGAGGTCAAGATGTTGCTTGGTGAATACACAAGTGAAGATGACGAGGAGGAAACTAATGCTCTCAATGACTGGTCGGAGCCGACCCCCATCTGGTCGGCCGCGATCACCAACTGGCTTACCTCTCCTCTCAGTGGAGGGTTGGAGCCGACCCCTACATGGTCAGCCGCGACCTTTCTAGGCAATGAAGTGGGAGATTTCGAGGAGTTTCTAAAGGCGGAGAGGGACGATCAGATCGTTACAACACCACCACCGACTCCGGAGCTTAAGACTCTCACCGAGTCTTTGAGGTATTAGTTCCTTGGCCCAAATTCCACTTTTCCCGTTATTCTCAATGCTAATCTAAATGCGGAGGAAGTTGGAACGTTGCTTGATGTACTTAGGGCTCATAGGAAGGCTATTGGGTACTCACTTGAGAACTTGAGTGGTCTTTCACCATCTTTATGCATGCACCGGATATTTCTTGAGGAGGGGCATAGACCGACCAACATCAACGACGGCTTAGCCTAAACATGAAGGAAGTGGTGAAGAAGGAGATCTTCAAAATGCTTGATGCGGGAATTATATTCCCAATTTCGGATAGCAAGTGGGTGAGCCCGGTTCATGTGGTGCCAAGAAAAGTGGTCTCACCGTTGTGGAGAATGAGAAGGGCGAATTGATTCCTACTAGGACTACTACTAGTTGGCGCATGTGCATTGATTATAGGAAATTCAATAGTGCCATTAGGAAGGATCATTTTCCTTTGCCCTTCATTGACCAAGTGCTAGAGAGATTATCCCTACATGATTACTTTTTCTATCTCGATGGCTATAGTGGTTTTTGGCAAGTTTCAATACACCCTGATGATCAAGAGAAGACAACTTTCACATGTCCTTATGGGACGTTTTCCTATTGGAGGATGCCATTCAGACTTTGCAAAGGTGTATGATGGCCATCTTCTCCGACATGATTGAGGACATTGTGGAGGTGTTCATGGATGACTTCTCGGTGTACGGTACTACTTTTGACTCTTGTCTTGCTAATCTTGCTAGAGTCCTTAAAAGATGTGAAGAAACCAACCTTGTGCTAAATTGTGAAAAATGTCACTTTATTGTTCAAGAAGGGATTGTCTTAGGTCATATAGTGTCTAAAAGGGGAATTGAAGTGGATAAAGCTAAAATTGAATTAATTGAAAGATTGCCACCCCTACCTCCGTAAAAGATGCTTGGAGTTTTCTAGGTTATGCCGGGTTTTATAGGAGATTCATTCAAGATTTCTCAAAGATTACTAAGACATTAACTAATCTACTAATGAAACATGTTGTGTTTGAGTTTTCTTCCGAGTGTCTTGAAGCTTTTCATAGGATCCGGGATGCACTTGTGTCGGCTCCTATCATGCAACCACCGGATTGGACACTTCCCTTCGAGATCATGTGTGATGCAAGTGATAATGCTGTAGGCGCGGTTCTTGGGCAAAGGAAGGAGAAGAAGCTTCATGCAATTTACTATTCAAGCAAGACGCTTGATGAGGCTCAACGCAAGTACACAACAACGGAGAAGGAGTTTCTAGCCGTGGTGTTTGCATTTGAGAAGTTCTGATCTTACTTGGTGGGCTCTAAAGTGATTGTCTACACCGACCATGCTGTTGTCCATTACCTTATGGACAAGAAGGATGCTAAGTCAAGGTTGCTCCGATGGATGCTCCTCTTACCAGAGTTCGATCTAGAAATACAAGACAAGAAAGGGGCAGAGAACCTTGTGGGGGATCATCTTTCGAGGCTACCCATTGAGCACATCACGGAGTCCGGAAACACGGTGCCAATCAATGATTCCCACCTGGACGGAACTCTTCTAAGCAACGAGGTCTTGCAAGAAGGAAGTCTCTGGAGACGGTCGGAGGCGACCCCCACATGGTCGGCCTCGACCTCCTCAGGGCCTATCACCACTCTCAGAGATGGGTCGGCTGCGACCACCTCATGGTCGGCCGCGACCTCCCTTGCCCTTTCTCCGATGGTCGGCGATGACCAAGGTTGCCCGCATCCGACCCCGACTTGGGTCGTCCGAGGTCACATCTCTAACCTTTCTTGTGTGCTTCCTCACCCTCTTTCCTCTCCTCCTCCTTCTCCTTCTTCCTCTCATTCAATAGATGCTATTAAGGGGGTGAAAGCCCCATGGTTTGCAGATTTTTCCAATTATGTTGTAGGAGGCATTATCCCGGATGGATTGACGTCTCAAGCCAAGAAGAAGTTCCTCCACGACTTCAAGCGCTACTATTGGGATGATCCTTGTGTGTTCAAGCAAGGGAGTGATCATATCATTAGACGTTGTGTGCCGGATGACGAGATCGAGGGAGTTATCCGTCATTGCCACACTCTCCCGGCGGGCGGCCACGCTAAGGAATTCATAACCACCGCGAAGGTTTTTCAAAGTGGATTCTATTGGCCTACTTTCTTCAAAGACATGCAAGCCTACGTGACCACATGTGACGAATGCCAAAGATCGGGAAACATTACATGGAGGAACGAGAACCCGCTCACCGGAATCTTAGAGGTTGAGCTCTTTGATGTATGGGGTATAGACTTTATGGGACCCTTACCCTCTTCGGGTCCCTACAAGTACATACTCGTAGCGGTTGACTACGTCTCCAAGTGGGGAGAGGCCATAGCCATAAGGATATGCACGAGTGGTGGCCAAATTCATGAAGACCAACATCTTTTCCGGCTTTAGTGTGCCCCGAGTCCTTATAAGTGATGGTGGTTCACACTTCATTGAGAGGAGCTTTGAAGCTCTTTTGACCAAGTATGGGGTATCTCACAAGGTGGCCACACCTTGTCATCCTCAAACTAGTGGTCAAGTGGAGGTCTCTAACCGGAAAATCAAAAGTATTCTAGAGAAGACTGTCTCCCGCTCAAGAAAAGATTGGTCCTCCAAGCTTGATGATGCCTTGTGGGCATACCGCACCGCCTACAAAACCCCACTCCGCACCACTCCTTTTAATCTAATATGGCAAGTCGTGTCACTTGCCCGTCGAGCTCGACATGAACCTCGACGCGGCCGGAGCAAAGCGTTTCATGGACTTGCAAGAGCTAGAGGAATTGAGGCTTAATGCTTATGAGAACTCAAAGATCTACAAGGAGAGGACCAAGAGGTGGCATGATAGGAAGCTTGTGCCCAAAACTATCAAAGCCGGTGATCAAGTTCTCCTCTTCAATTCTAGGCTCCGCCTCTTTCCCGCAAAGTTGAGGACCCGATGGAGTGGACCATTCATGGTTCATCACATATACTTGCACGGGTGGGCCGATCTCATAGATGACAATGGTGGACTTTTCAAGGTCAACAACCATCGCTTGAAGAAGTATTATGCAAAGGTGGAACCCGATGAGGAAATCCGATCCACATGGGCTCTCACAACCTCCAACTAATGAGGTACTTCTCGTCTAGCTCAAAGACATTAAAGAAAGCGGTTTTCGGGAGGGAACCCGTTATTTCCCTTTTCTTTTCTTTTTATTTTGGACTTTTTAGCTTAGCTTAATTTGATTTTTCTTAGTCTAGACTAGATAGGTAGTTTGTCTTGCATATCCACTAACATTTTGTAGGAACCCGGGGCAATGGACGAACATAAGAGGCTCGGGACGAGCAAACGAAGCGGTGGGATGCTCTCAGGAGGAGGTCGGCTGCAACCCACAGGTGGTCGGCGCCGACCCACTTCTAGCGAAAGGTGAAATTTTCAAAATTCGTGGAAATTACAAGTCCCTGAATTTTTTCTTACAACTTTTATCCTTCCCCCACCTTCTTTCTCTACCCATATCCTCGACCTTGCCTCCCACAAAAACTCCCAAGAGCTCTTCTTCACTCCATTGCTCACCAACCACTAGATCTACCCTCCTTTCTTCACAAATCTACCTACATCCTTCCTAATCTATCTATTTCTACCCAAAACCACTTCAAAAAGCAAGATTTTCGAACCCCCCACACCAAGAACCCACGACGCCGATGATTTTCTTCACTCCATTGTAAGAGTACATCTTCCTTAGTTTAATTCAAGTTTGTTTTGGCTTTTATTTTGTGTTTGTGTTATTGATTGTGGATTTGACTTGCATGAATCATGATTTATCTTTGGTCTTTGATGATTGCTAGTTTGAATTCCATGATTAGTGAGTAGATAGCTTGATCTTGGGCTATGGGGGAAACCGCTAGCTAGGTTGGACTAGAAACCCCAATTCCATAGCCTTGAGTGCTTGATCTAAGAACCCATTCTACATAGAGCTACAAGTCCTTGTGGAAGCAAGGGATCAAGGGCTTGTGATTGGCCAGAGTGAACGGAAGTGATCGATTGCCTATCACTTGACCTTGCATCGAAAAGGAGGTCAAATTCCTTATGGGTCGATGTGTAGAAGTGGTGGGAACGAGGCGAATAACCTCGATCCTACGAGGATCAACACTTATTACTCGAATTGGGGTGGAATAGCCAACATCTACTAGAGAAGGAGCCCAAAGCCCGAGATCCCCTTAGCTTAGCTTGTTTCTCCCCTTTTGCATTGATTGTTGCGTCGAGCCCGACTCCCCTAGCCTCGAGCCCGACTTTGTTTGTGCCTAGCTACCTCGGTCCCGAGATTGACAACCTCGGTCCCGAATTGCTTCGTGTGTTTTATTCCCTTTGTGTTTGTGTTAGATAATCAACCATTCAAACGCATATGAAATAACCTCGACCACCATACTACAACGGGGTCGTGATACAAATTTTTTTTGTTGATTGACACGGGGCCCTATCCTTAGATTGGTATAGTACTTTGGGCCTGTCATCAGAATTGCGCCGTTGCCGGGGAGTTCTAATTGTTTGAGGTACCAAGTTTGTTGAGTCCTTTGATTTTGTAGTGATTTGGGTGAGGGATTAGTGTTGGACCCGCTTTTTATTCAAAGAAGTATCAAGATCCGATCAGTACTTCTTTGCTACTTCTTCAGAGCATAGCGAGGAACGGCGAAGAGGGAAGTCGGTCGAACAAGATAGAATCGAAGATATAAGATAGAATCTTGTATTATCTTATCTTTTTCATAAGATAGATTGACCTTCTAGGGTACTATATAAATCAATTGTAAACCCTAAAGCAGGATTACGCTCTTTTACACATCCATACATACGATCAATACAATTCATAACTTGGAGCCTTTAGTTTGTTTTTCGTGATTCATCTCGATCAGGCCCGATCTAGCCAAAGTTCTTCCTTGGGTAAATTTTGGCTCAAACAATTTGGCGCCCACCGTGGGGCCGTGATCGGTACAATCATAAGAGAACACACCGTTCAAAGCATCACCTCAACTCCACGATCACAATGTCAGGCAACGGAGACGGAACTCCTAAGACCCCCCTTGCTGTTCACGGCAAGGATCCTGAGCTCCCCGGAAACCGGTCGCAAGACGAGGAGATGACCGACTTGCGGGAGCGAATGCAGCTCCTCCAGAAGGAACTAAGCGACCAAAAGAGCTTCTACGACGCCCATGTGGCACGTCTCACACGGGAGAACAGCCAGTTGAAGCAACAGTACGAGGTCGTGGCTACAGGCCGCCGATCGCTTTGTGTCAACCGCCGCACTGAGCGCATAATCAGAACACTTGATTTTGACAGTGGAGAGGGGACCTCGAAAGAGGGGGCAGCCCTAAACGCGCGAGACAAAACACCGGTGCTACAAGAGGATGCCCCTGGCTCCTTCCATCAAGACCACCTCGAAGAAGTCTTCCGTAATGAGGATATATCCTCCACGAAATCTCCGGTCAGAGGCTAGACGACGCCGAACACCACCTCGAGACGCCTGGTTGGATGACGAAGAAACTGATGAGGAAGACCAAGAGAGACGAAGGCCACTTAATCTCGACGCGGCCATACGAAGAAAGGTGACTGAACAGATTGGGGTCATCGCCGATCAACTCCGAGTTGGTTGAAGAAGTTTCCAGCCTCTGGAACCTGAAGCCCGTGATGGCTTTGATGAATCACCTTTCTCCCGCCGCATCGCCAGGGTAGAGATAACAAAGAAATTCACCGTACAAAACATGACACCATACAATGGTACAACCGACCCTGACGAGCACGTGGCGATTTGTAATCAGAAGATGATGACAAGCGCAGTCCCTTCATACTCCAAGGAAGCCGTGATGTGCAAAGGTTTTGGCACGACTTTGACAGGTCCTGCGCTAACTTGGTTCATAAAACTACCACGTGGTAGCATCAGCTCTTTTGCTGAACTCTCGGACTCCTTTCGTACCTAGTTTGCCAGCAACCACAAATTTGAGAAACAATCCAGTGATCCCTATCGGATCCGCCAAAGGCACCACGAAAATACCAAAGAGTTTCTAGAGCGATTCAACCGTGAAAAAGTCTCAATTCAGTCCTGTGACGTTACCACCGCGGTAGAAGCGTTTAGGCAGGGGATCACCCCCGATGGAGGCGTTTACAAAGAGCTCACCAAACACCCTTGTTACACCTTTGAAGAAGTTCAAGCCAGAGCCCTGGCGCACGTCAGGCTTGAGGAAGATAGAACCTTACAAAAGCGAACTTCAGAAGTCGAGAAATACGAGAGAAGGGGGTCAACTAATAGCTGCAAGGGGGAGGTCGATCAAAGGAAGGAACGCAGAGCACACCCGTATTCACGTCCTAGCTACGGACAGGTTAATACGGCCAAGTCACGACAGGCGGACGATCGAAACCGAGACCCACCACCTCCATTGCTAGATTCCCTCAAGCTCAACATATCCACGGACAAGCTCCTACGAAATATGGCGAAACAAGGGGAATACGTGAGGTGGCCGCGAAGAGATATATCCCCGAAGGCCGACAGAGATACCACCAAATGGTGCGACTACCACGAGTACCACGGCCATTGGACTCGAGATTGCATCATGCTCCGAAAGAAGTTGTCCCGCCTCATCATAGCGGGTAGAATTAAAAATGTAGCGCCTGATGCCCAAGTACCCAAAGAAGTAACAGAGAGCCTCCAGTCCGAACCAAGAAGAGGGAGAGATCCCCCGACGCCCGACGGGGTCGTCAATGTCATCTCATGAGGATCAAACGTCTGTGGTCTCACGTATTCAGCCGCGAAGCGTCACGCTCGGGAGGGAAACTTCGGCCGACCGCATCAAACCGGGCGCACAGGTGGTGCATCTTCAGGAATAGTCTTTGACAACAGCGACGCGGGCTTCACTGTAGAACCGCACCACGACGGCCTGATGATATCCCTGCATATGGGAAACGTGCTGATGAAAAGAGTCCTAATTGTTACTAGGAGCTCTACCAACCTAATGACGCTTGATGCCCTGAAGGAGATGGGGTTATCCGAGAGCGACATTCACAAGCACCCGGTGCCACTGGTAGGCTTCAGCGGAGAAGTCAAACACACAGTGGGGGACATAGCCCTCACCACCTTTGCCAAAGGGGTCAACAAGCAAGTCAACTTCCTCGTGATGGATTTTCCTTCTTGCTACAACGTCATTCTAGGACGCCCATGGCTGCATGATATGAAAGCCGTTGCATCTATTTACCACCAAACTGTGAAGTTCCCAACGCCGTGGGGAGTAGAGGAGATCCACGGGGATCAAAGGTTGGCCAAGGAGTGCTACAAAGCGGCCCTCAAGCCGACTACCCTAGGACTGGAAGCATAACAATTACAGAGCGTCACCCCTCAACCAACACATATCGAAACTGAAGAAAAAGCGGAGGAGGTGACTCTCGAAGAAGGCAAGGTGGTCAAGATCGGAGAAAAGTTGGAACCCGCAATCAGAGAAGAATTAATAAAGTTCCTAAAAAGTCACAAAGATTGCTTTGCTTGGAGCCATGAAGATATGACAGGGATCAATCCCTCCATCATTACACACAAACTCAATGTCGACCCCGAACACCCACCAGTCAAGCAAAAAAGGCGAAGGTCCGCACTGGATCGTGTCCAAGCGGTCGAAGAGGAAGTAAACAAGTGCTTAGGAACAGGGAAGATCAGAGAGGTGAAGTACCCGGAGTGGTTGGCCAGCGTAGTGGTGGTACCAAAGAAAAAGGGGAAGTGGAGGGTGTGCGTAGATTTCACCGACCTCAACAAAGCTTGTCCAAAGGATTCTTTCCCTCTACCCCACATTGACACGATGCTAGACGCGACAGCTGGGTACGAACTCTTGACCTTTATGGATGCTTTCAACGGATATCATCAAATTCAGATGGAGCCGCAAGACCAAGAGAAGACCTCCTTTATTACAGGGTAGGGTACTTACTGTTACCGAGTAATGCCATTTGGTCTTAGGAACGCCGGGGCAACGTACCAGCGACTAGTCAACCGGATGTTCAAAAACCAAATCGGCAGAACCATGGAAGCATACATCGATGATATGGTGGTGAAAAGCACAGAGAGTTCCTCACACAGGGGTCACCTCGAGGAAACCTTCAAAATCCTGGAAAAATACAACATGAAGCTGAACCCCCAAAAATACATCTTTGGGGTACAATCTGGCACTTTTCTGGGACACGTAGTGACCAAACGGGGGGATTGAAGCTAGCCCTGATCAAGTGCGGGCGATTGCCTCCCTGAAATCCTCCCGGAGCATGAAGGACGTACAAAAGTTAACCGGAAAAATAGCCGCACTAAACCGGTTTATCTCCAAATCCTCAGACAAGTGCCGCTTGTTTTACGAAGTCCTGAAGAAGAACAAGAGTTTCCAGTGGACTGAGAAACATGAAGCTGCTTTTGAGGAATTGAAGAAGTATTTCGCTAACCCATTGCTGTTAGCCAAACCGGTCCCTGAAGAAGTATTACAACTCTATGTGGCAATATCAGAAAACGCCTTAAGCGGGGTACTTGTCAAAGACGAGGAGGGCCAACAAGTTCCAGTCTGCTTCGTGAGCAGGACAATGGTCCCGGCAGAAACGCGCTACTCCCCGACAGAGAAGCTGGTCCTGGCGGTGGTGATGTGCTCGAACAAACTTCGGCCCTACTTCAAGTCCCACACCATTGTGGTCCTAACAAACTACCCGCTCCGACAAATCATGCAAAAGCCCGAGTTCTCAGGAAGAATGGCAAAATGGGCAATCCATTTGAGCGGGTACGACATCAGATACGAGCCTAGAAAAGCAATCAAGTCACAAATTTTGGCCGACTTCGTTGCCGACTTCACCCCAACCCTCGAAGAAAGCGCAACCAAAGAAATCTTGACCATGTCTAGCAACGACGTTCAAGAAGAATGGTCGTTACACACCGACGGGGCCTCAAACATAAGGGGGGCAGGCCTAGGGGTTGTGTTAAAGTCGACAAAGGGGGATATGATAGCCCAGGTAGTAAGGTGTGATTTCGCAGCAACCAACAATGAAGCAAAATATGAAGCCCTCATCTTCGGCCTAGAGCTAGCCGTCGACTTGTCCATCAAGAGAATCAAGGTACACGCTGATTCCCTACTCGTCATTAACCAAATCCTAGGAGTCTTCGAAGCCAAAGACGATAGAATGAACAGCTACCTCGGAATAGTCAAAACACTATCCGAAAAATTTGATCAAATCGAATTTGAGCAGATCCCTCATGAGCAAAACACTTCGGCCGACGCCCTGGCTGGGCTAGGATCGACCCTGGACCCTCGAGAGTTCAACAGCGTAGCACTAGTCCACTTACTACAGTCGGCCATTGATGTCTCTCATTTTGGTGGTGTTCTAGTGGTTAATTTCTCTTGTAAATATGTGTCTTTTATTCCTATCTTTGTTAGCTTTGTCTCTTTTCTAGCTTAGATTCCGATTTTCTATGAGAGTCGGAGACTATGCGAATTTATTGTGTTTTGTAGGTAAAATGGCGCGTTTGAGGAAGTTTTGAAGGAGTTTCTAAAGAGAGGCAAAGCTCGGGAGCAAAGGAGCGGAAGAGCCATGCAAAGAACGAAGAGGAACTCAAGGAAAGCCAAGAAAAGAAGAGGATCGAGGCCCCGGAACGATGTACCAAGAAGTCGGGCCCGAGTTAGCGCATTGGAGGCTCGGACCGAGGTCCACAATGTCGGGCCCGAGGTCCATGCTTGTCGGTCCAAGTCGGCTAAATGAGGATTGGGCTCCAAGGCACATTATTGTGATCTTCCACTTTTGCCCTTCTTCTAATTTTGGAATTCCTTGAGCCCTAATCAAGATAAAGGATAATTACAGAGAGAGGAAGACAATTAAGGAGGAGAGCTTGGGAAAGAGGCTAATTGATTTGCTCTATTTTGTATAGGATAACTCTTGTATCTTATAGCTATTTTGAGAGTGTTTAGGTTAGTTTTGAGCGTTATTGTAATATGAAGACCGAAGACACAGAGTATAAAGAATCAAGAGTTAAAGAGCTTAGAGACGAAGATTCGCCACTGCATGGATACCGCGGTCGCGTTGTCTATGACGCGGGCGCGGTGGCGTGAAGGAGCGAGCCAACCAAGACCATGAAGGCCGCGGTCGCGCTGTCTGTGGCGCGGTCGCGGTAGAAGCTGACCCGGATTTGACCATTTGAAGTCCGCCGCGGGCGCGGTTCCGGTGCTGCGGTCGTAGTGGTAGCCGACCTTGGAGCGGACGAAATCTTGGCGTTTCTATCTTTTTTCCTTTCTTATCTTTCGGTTTCCTATCTTATTTAGTCCGAAAAGGTTGATCCTCGGGGCTATATAAGGGGAACCTTTCTAGGTTTTTAGGATATCCGATACTCCTCAATCAATTGTCTTTCAAATAAAGATTAGAATTTTCTTTGTAATGGAGAACTAACTCTCCTCTGGAGTTTATTCAATCAAGGAAGCTTTATTATGAAGTTGTGAAATTCTGGTAATCTCTTTATCCCTAGGTCTTTATTGATGCTCTTGTACTTCATCCCATGATCTATGTTTGATTTTATGAGCCTGATCAACTTGTTTGATTGACTTAGATCTATTGTTTGAATTAGGATTGGTGGTTGTCTATGCATCTTTCCTATTCTCGAAACAACTCTATTCTAGGACCGTGGACTAGTTTAGGGAAGAGTATTTAATGGTTAAGTTGTGCATGAGACTCGTAGCTTGATTGCATGATTTGATTTCCTATTATCCCTGTGCTCTATGCTAATTCTAGCTTAAGCGTCCTTGCCTAGGGTTATAGAATTGCTTGGACCGTGGACTTGCGATTTCTAATGATTGGGATTGGAATTGACCTAGGCATATAAAGAGGTGGATGAATTCATGATCAACGGATTAATAAAGTGGAATTGATTGGATAGACTCTGCTTGATAACTTTGATTGAAACCAACCTTCAAAACCCCCTTTTGATTACTTGCATGAAAACCACTAAAATCTGAATAAAAACTGATTCCTTTGGGTTCGACCCCTTGCTTGCCTACTATACTTTTGTTTGCATGTTTGGGATTTATCTTTGATAAGGGAACAACGACTTTGCCCAAGTCAAATTTTGGCGCCGTTGCCGGGAATCCTTTTTCTTGTTCTGATTGTGTGCGTTTTCGTGTTCTGCGCTCAAACCGCGCCCGCGGCCCCCTCGGCGCGCCCGCGGCTCGTGCGCAGACCCATCCTTTGGGTGCAGGCCTAACACATGGTCCGTACACGGTCTACTAATACTTCTCCTGTTCGTTTTGATCCAGAAATTGACAGGACTCTTCGGAAGATAAGAAGTGCCCCCAGACCCTCTACATCTTACAACCTTCTTGAATCTCTTTCTCTCTCTGATTCTGAACCAGAAGACGCCATGGCGGAACAAACTATTCGCCAACTCACGGCGCCTGATCTTCAACAACAGCGGCTCGCTGTTCAATTCCCCGAACTCGGGGAGGGTGTGAAGTTCGAGCTTAAGTCTGGCCTCATCCACCACTTGCCCAAATTTCACGGGTTGAGCGTTGAGGACCCGAACAAGCATCTCACTGAATTCCACGCGGTGTGCGTGAGTATGAAGCCCACTGATGTGACGGAGGATCAAATCACGCTCCGGGCTTTTCCGTTCTCTCTTGAAGACACCGCCAAGGATTGGCTCCTTTATTTGGTGCCGGGTTCTATCACTACTTGGGCAGCCATGAAGAAGGCGTTTCTTGAGAAGTACTTCCCCGCTTCCAAACAAACATCTATTAAGAAGCAACTCAGCAGTTTGGAGCAAGGGGAAGACGAGAACCTTTATGACTATTACGAGCGCTACAAGAGGCTCATCGCGAGTTGTCCTTACCATGGCTATCTTGCCAAGGATCTTATTTGCTACATCATTAAGGGACTCTGCGACAATGACAAGAGGCTTGTGAATGCATCTTGTGGGGGTAGTTACGAAACTTGACCCCCGCTGCAGCTTTTCAGAAAATTGAGATCTTGGCGGAACAAGCCCGCAATCAGAGGTCCAAGACCAATGTGAGGTCCGTTAGTGTGGTGAATGAGTCCCTGAATGCTGAAGTACGGGAGCTCAAGGATCTTTTGAAGCAGCTGCTCACGAAGAGGACGGCTCAGCAAGTCAATGCTTGCGGTCTTTGCTATGACGCGAGCCACCACACAGATCAGTGCCCTACTATTCAGGAGACCGAAGAGTCGGTCAATGCTATTGGCAACTATGGTGCGCCCCGGCCCCGGAATGATCCTTACTCTAACACCTACAATCCGGGGTGGGCGGACCATCCTCATCTAAGGTGGAACAACCAGCAGCAGCAAGATCCACCACAACAGCAGCAGCAATATGCTCCTCAGGGCCAGCAACAACAGTTTCGTTCCAATAACTATGCCCCGAGAGCACCTGCTCAGTCTCCGAATGATGCTATTACCGCCCTCTTGAAGGAGAACCAAGAGACGAGAGCTGCTGTAAAGAATCTTGAGACTCAACTGAGCCAACTTGCCACCATGATCAATAGGCTTGAGTCTAAGGATTCCGGGAAACTTCCCTCTCAACCGCTCAATCACAAGGAGAATGTGAGTGCCATGAATTTGAGGAGCGGTAGAACACTGGTGAGTCGCGAATCACCCACTGGTGACGAACCGCGCCCGCGCTCCCCTGGCTGCGACCGCGCCGGGGCGACAGCACAAGAAGGCCAAGCTTCTGTGGGAATTCCGTGCCCGCGCTCTCCCCTCCGTGCCCGCGAAATTCCAACAGAGCACATGGAAAACGAGAGGCATAGCGACCCGCGCCCGCGGTAAGGAGGCCGAGAGAAATTTTGAGGCTTTACTCGATTATGCTTTCAAGAATTACTCGCCTCCTCGCCCAAGCTCTCCTAGACGGAACCGAGCTCCAGCGGTAGAAGAGGACGATGGCTATTTGGCTCAACCCCTTCCACCATTGGATTCTTTCAAGCCTTCTCCTCCATTCCCCGATGCTCTCAAGGACACAAGGAAGCCGGCACATGACAAAGAACTCTTCGAGACCTTCGCCAATTGTCGGGTAAATGTTCCTCTTCTTAATCTCATTCAAAGCGTCCCTCGTTTTGCTAAGTTTATGAAAGAGCTATGCACCATAAAAAGAAAGAATAAGACTAATCCTAAGATTGAAAAGGTAGCTCTAGTTGAAAAAACGCAGGATAGCAAAATTGAGACTTGTAATTCCCTACTCCAAAAGCAACTACCTAAAAAATGCTCAAACCCAGGAAGATTCACCATCCCTGTCACTATTGGAGAAACTAAAATTGAGCGTGCTATGCTAGATTTAGGTGCCTCCATTAATGTTCTTCCAGCTTGCATGTATGATAGGTTAGGCCTTGGTCCTTCGAAGGAATTAGATATTGTTATTGAATTGGCCGACCATTCTAATGTGCGCCTGAAAGGGTTAGTTGAGGATGTTCTAGTGCAGGTGCAGGGTTTGATCTTTCCTGCAGATTTTTATGTGATGGAGATAGGCGAAGGGCGGTACGACCCGGTTCTCTTACTTGGTCGTCCATTTATGAAAACCGCCAACACGGTCATCGACGTTGCCAATGGATCTCTTTCCATATCTCATGGTGGCAACACGGTCCGCATTGATGTTGATGAGGACCCGTATTGATCGTATCCACATCGAGCCAACGACGTTAAACAAAAGCGCTGCTTGGGAGGCAACCCAAGGATTAGTTAGTTTGTTTTTCCATTCCTAGCTTAGGATTTGCTTGTGTTTTTAGCTAACATGCAGGTACTAGGTCCGAAAGGACACGCCTGGCGTGAAACCGCGCCCGCGCCTCCTTGGCCGCGCCCGCGGTGGACCATCAGCGCGCCCCGACGAACAGGTACTAGCCCGTGTTCGCGGCAACCATACTGCGTCTCGGTTTTAGCTCGTTTTTAGTTGTGAAAAAAAAAATGATGAAAAAAAAAGACAAAAAGAGGACTTTTTGGTCCCAAACTACCTCTATATCTTTCATCTATCTACACCATTCTATCCATCTTCTATCTTTCCACCTTCTTTCTCTTCTTTTCATTCACCTTTGTACTTTCCATTCTTTGGCTATGTGTAAAAGCCTAAGTATGGGGGAGCTTTGTTCCCCTGAGAGTTCTCTTCTCCATGTTTCGAGTTCGAGTATTGATTCATCTTCCAAGAAGACGAGCCAAGATACGAAGGTTGCTTACACATCACGCTTTTCGAAACGAAGTCAAGATGTTGCTCCTACACATGAACCGCGCCCGCGGCTCACCAGCCGCGCCCGCGGTGACCACCTGATGCCGACTTCGATCTCTGACACGATTCCGCGGCCGCGCCCTTGGTGTCGCGCCCGCGGTTTGGCAGCCGAATGGAAATACAAAGCTTTCTTCCATGCTTTCTTCTACACTTATGAAGAGTTCTTCCATTCAACCTCTCTTCAATCGATTGTGAGTCTTCTGATATACCTTTCTCCTTGCTTTTATCCTTTCTCTTTGCTTCATTGAGGACAATGAAGGATTTAAGTATGGGGGAAGGAGTACTCGCATTCGCTTATCCTAGTTACTTTAGTTAGAGATTTGCTTCAGATTTTTGATTTTCTTCTTTTCATGGAGCACTTGCACCATATCTTTTTGCATAATAAAGAAAGAAAGAAAAAGAAAAAGATAGAAAGAGCCATAAAAATTGAAAAAAGGCATATAAATCCTGGGATGAGTCGAAAACCCGAAAGGGCGGCTCAGGTAATAAGCAGGTAACCAGGACCAGCATTAGGCTGGGGTAATAAGAGGTTTATGAGTGTTGTGAGTATTTGTGAGCACACCCTTTTGAAAAATGAAAAGAGCGGTTAGGTGAAAACCCGAAAGGGCGCCTAAGCAGAATTGAGCGGAAAAATTCGAGTGATTAGGATTCATTCTTGCTTGGGGACTTTGGGGCTTACATCTTAGATTTGGGTAGATCCTAGGTTGCTCTCTTTCATGTTTTTAGAGCTTGAGTGTTATATCATTGTTGTGAGGTGTGTGTTTGAGCTTCATTGTTTTATGCTCATGATTTCTTTATATTTTTGGGTTCGGGTTGTGAGTTGAGTGTTTTATCTTCCCTTGTATTTCCTGAGATCTTAGATGTGCTTTCTTGTTATATTTATTTTTGAGCTTACTCGAGGACGAGCAAGATCTAAGTATGGGGGAATTTGATTCGCTCTATTTTGTATAGGATAGAGATATTTTGAGAGTGTTTAGGTTAGTTTTGAGCGTTATTGTAATATGAAGACCGAAGACACAGAGTATGAAGAATCAAGAGTTAAAGAGCTTAGAGACGAAGATTCGCCACTGCATGGATACCGCGGTCGCGTTGTCTATGACGCGGGCGCGGTGGCGTGAAGGAGCGAGCCAACCAAGACCATGAAGGCCGCGGTCGCGCTGTCTGTGGCGCGGTCGCGGTAGAAGCTGACCCGGATTTGACCATTTGAAGTCCGCCGCGGGCGCGGTTCTGGTGCCGCGGTCGCGGTGGTAGCCGACCTTGGAGCAGACGAAATCTTGGCGTTTCTATCTTGTTTCCTTTCTTATCTTTCGGTTTCCTATCTTATTTAGTCTGAAAAGGTTGATCCTTGGGGCTATATAAGGGGAACCTTTCTAGGTTTTTAGGATATCCAATACTTGTCAATCAATTGTCTTTCAAATGAAGATTACAGTTTTCTTTGTAATGGAGAACTAACTCTCCTCTGGAGTTTATTCAATCAAGGAAGCTTTATTATGAAGTTGTGAAATTCTGGTAATCTCTTTATCCCTAGGTCTTTATTGATGCTCTTGTGCTTCATCCCATGATCTATGTTTGATTTTATGAGCCTGATCAACTTGGTTGATTGACTTAGATCTATTGTTTGAATTAGGATTGGTTGGTGTCTATGCATCTTTCCTATTCTCGAAACAACTCTATTCTAGGACCGTGGACTAGTTTAGGGAAGAGTATTCAATGGTTAAGTTGTGCATGAGACTCGTAGCTTGATTGCATGATTTGATTTCCTATTATCCCTGTGCTCTATGCTAATTCTAGCTTAAGCGTCCTTGCCTAGGGTTATAGAATTGCTTGGACCGTGGACTTGCGATTTCTAATGATTGAGATTGGAATTGACCTAGGCATATAAAGAGGTGGATGAATTCATGATCAACGGATTAATAAAGTGGAATTGATTGGATAGACTCTGCTTGATATCTTTGATTGAAACCAACCTTCAAAATCCCCTTTTGATTACTTGCATGAAAACCACTAAAATCTGAATAAAAACTGATTCCTTTGGGTTCGACCCCTTGCTTGCCTACTATACTTTTGTTTGCATGTTTGGGATTTATTTTTGATAAGGGAACAACGACTTTGCCCGAGTCACTAATCCAAATCTAATCACTCGCAAAGGCTCAAGGAGGACTTGGAGAGTTTTTGGAAGAGGGCTAATCCACATCTAATCACTCTCAAAGGCTCAAGGAAGACTTGGAGAGCAAGGAGGAAGAAGGAAGAGGAGAAGAAGAGAGAAATCGGTGGAGCTTAGGGAGGATTAGTGAGTTTTGAACTTGTTTTGCTTTTGTCTAGTGGATTTGAGATTTGGATCTTGTGAACCCTTTTGATTTGAATGCAATTTAGCTTTGATTTAAGTTGGATGATTGACATTTGCTTGTTTTGTCTATTGATTGCTTTTTACTCTTACTTCTTGGAGTAGATTCCATAGTCTTGGGCTGTGGGGGAAACCCCTAGCTAGGATTGGGTGTGAACCCCCAATTCCATAGCCTTGAGTGCTTGATCTATGAATCCTCTCTACATTGAGCTTCTAATCTCTTGTGGGAACAAGGGATCAAGGGCTTGTGATTGGTAAGAGTAGGCGGGAGCATCTCGAACCCATCACTTGACCTTGCATCGAAGGGAAGGTGGGAACCTCCTATGGTCGATGTGTAGAGCGGAGGGATCAAAGGCGAACAACCTCGATCTCACAAGGATCAACAGTTATTGGCTGAATTGGGGTGGATTTACCCAAGTCTAGTTAGGGAAGGAACTCAAAAACCCAAGACTGATCTACCATTTTTAGCAAGACCGAGTTTCCCAGTACCTCGGGCCCGACGTTCTCTGTGTCGGTCCCGGCCAAACTCACATCGATCCAACCTCGGACCGAGGTGACCAAAGTCGGTCCGGGTTGTTCTCTTTGATTTTCCTTGTTTTTTCCTTTCTTTTCCCCCTTTTTAGTCTTCTTGGTACACTCAATACACGAACTCCCGTGTGTTCGACACCCTACCCTTGCACTACAATTAGGGTTCGGTTTATAAATTTAAATTTTGAGACCCTCCGATCCGGAACCCATCAGACAACACTGAGGCTTCAACGGCACAAACCAAAAAATCTCCATCTCAGTCGGAGGTATCAAAGAAGTATCAAAGTTCCGACAAAACAGAAGGAGAAACGGAGTCTAGCTGGACTAAACCATACCTCGACTGGCTCATCAGAGGGGAAACTCTCAAGGATAAGGATGAAGCCAAGGCCCTAAGATCAAAAGCAACACGGTTCGCCGTCGTTGACGGACTCCTATTCCACAAATCCGCCGTGGGATTCCTGCAACGTTGCATCGAGAAAGAAGGCATTGAAGAAGTCATGAGAGAAGTTCACAGCGGAGATTGTTGCAATCACACTGGAGGACGGAGCTTGGCCAACAAAATTCTTAGGCAGGGGTGGTACTGGCCTACCGTCCGCCAAGACTCTACTAGATACGCCCAGGCTTACGACGCGTGCCAACGCCACGCCCCAGTACCTCATCAACCACCAGAAGTCCTTCATCCCTCGATTAACCCCTGGCCATTTATGAGATGGGGAATGGACATTGTCGGGAAACTACCCCCTTCCACGGGACAGAAGGTATTTTTCCTGGCAATGACGGACTATTTCTCCAAATGGATCGAAGCAGAGGCTTTTCGAGAGATCAAAGACAAGCAGGTCATCTCTTTCATAAAAAGAAACATCTTGAGTAGGTTTGGATTACCAGCGGAGACCACTTGCGACAACGGCTCCCAATTCACAAGCATGAAGATGCGCGACTTCTGCAAGACATGGAACATTGATTTGGTTACATCCACACCCAGATATCCACAAGCTAATGGCCAGGCCGAAGTAAGCAATAAAGTCATCATCAACAACTTGAAGAAGCGGCTGGAAAAATCCAAGGGAAAGTGGGTAGAAGAGTTACCTTTCGTGATATGGTCCGATCGCACTACGCCCAAAGGCGCAACCGGCCAAACACCTTTCTCCTTGGTGCATGGCTGCGAAGCCGTCATACCGGCTGAGGTCGCAGTGCCCACAGCCTGATATGGGCTCGCCGCTTCCGTAAGCAGCAAGGAGGAGCTGGAAGCCGACCTGGATACGGTCCAAGAGCTTAGAGAAGTAGCACATGCGCGCATCTCGAAGTACTAACAATAGGTTGCAAGAAGTTACAACAAGAATGTCCGCGTTAAAAGCTTCCAGCTGGGAGATTGGGTCTTACGTAAGGTTTTCCAAAACACCGCGGAAGCTAACGCCGGTAAGTTGGGACCAACTTGGGAAGGGCCATACAAGATCACCAAGGTAGCTGGGAATGGAGCATACCAAGTGGAGTCTAAAGACGCAGAAGAAGTCCCCCGAAGCTGGAATGCAACACACCTAAAGAAGTATTACTTCTGAATTCGGTTGGTCCTCATTAAAGTTTCAGTCATTATTTAGTTTTAGGGTTTAAAACTTCTCTAGGACCTAGTTGTTTCTTTTTCAATAAGAGACGCCGGGGTCACAACCCCCAATGTCGATGCATCGTTCTTTGATACATAATCTAGAATTTGTTTTTATTACTGATTTGCAACGTTTCGCGAGATAACAACTCTCCCACAACTCAAAACCACCTTACGCGTTATTTTAGAAACATCTTTATGACTAAACAAATACGCGACCAAGGCACACTACCTAACAAACCACTTTATATTCGCATGGTTATACCGTCTAAAAATGACGATGTCGTCATGCATACAACGTGATGAAGTAACCCATAAGTTGGTTACCCCCATCTAAGTCCAATCAATGCAGTCACATTGGATTAGTACGGGAAGGGGAAAGCTATAGCAACGATAAACCCAAGGCCACAATTCGCGGGACGCCGTGAAAACAATATATCCTAAGGACTAAACTTATGGATCCAAAGGATGCGTAATCATAATCAATTATGCACGGACCTTTGCAGTACACTAAGCGCATAAAGCCGAAACCGTATTTCGCAATAATAATGCGCCAGGGAGGAAAGCCACGTAACGCTTTCCCCGGATGCTGATCTACTAACGCATCCACAACTATCGTAAGCACGGCATTGGACCAAAGCCGAAAACTATTGCCACCCTCTAAAAATTGCCGAATAAACACAAATCAAAAGAGGTAAAGACATTGCAAGCAAATACCAAAATGCGCCATACAGTGGGCGTCAAAACGATTAAGTAATAATATCTTTCGGCCTGCAGCCAAAGTATCAGAAAAGTACCGGCCCACCGGCCGTAGAAGTAGCATATAAGTTTTAAAGACCTAAACTGAGAAAGCAATAATACGAAAGCATAGAATTTGCACAATACAAGGGCAGGGGTAGTCAGTCTTCCTTCGGACTTGCCTCATCAGCACCCTTTGCTTCACCGCCACCATCTGTGGCATCTTCTGTGACGCCCTTGACCTCGGCATCACCCTCAGCGCTAGCATTCTCGTTGGCCACACCTGGGGTCCCGGCCTCCTTAGCCTTCTCGGGCTCCTCTTCCTCGGCCACCTGCTCGGCGGCCTCCAGAAATTCTTGACCTAGAGGAGGATTACAGGATGGGAAATATTCTTCCAAAGCCTCCTGCTCAGCCGTGAGCTCCCAGTTTGCACCATTCCCATCAGCCAGGTCTTGAAGAAGTTCCACTCGCGCCTTAAGCGTGTAGTACCCAGCCACTTGGGTCACTACTTTCGAGAAATGCTTAGCCGACCTCTTCGCCTCATGCATCAAAGATTCCAAGAACGCCTTCTCAACTTGGAGGTCCTCCACTTGGACTGACAAGGCATCGACGGAAGACTGAAGCTTGCGGACCTTTCTCTCAGATACGGCGGCGGCGTCTCTGGCACTCTTGGCTTCGGCCTCTAGCTTTGACAACTCATCATGGGACCGGCTATTGGTTGCCATCGATGAGAAGGAATCAAGTTACCAGCCTAAAGGCAGCATCAAGGGTGATGGATTGGAACTCTGACTTGACATTAGGTGATAGTGCCCACATGGCTAAAGGCAGCATCAAGGGTGATGGATTGGAACTCTGACTTGACGTTAGGTGACAGTTTATCGCCAAAAATACTCAGAAGGTCTTTGGGCTCTTTCTTCTTGGTAGCAGGGGTTAGGGTATCCTCGATCCTTTTTTGTTTCAGAGACTGAGACTTCTTGGAATCAACGGATGGGGTCGGGGAGGTCATGGCTTTGATGCCACTTGATCCCATCCTATTAACCATTGCGGCAGCAGATGTGTCGATCTTAGAACCTGCGTACGACTGGTAATGAGCAAAGGAGGCGCAAACTGGACCGCAATAAAACAAAATCCGGAGAATGCAGAATTTCAAAGAAAAACAACTCAAACCTGATTTCTTTCCGGAAGAGCTTGCCATGTCGGAAGAGAGTGGGGTCTTGTCTGTCTTAGTCTCGTCCTCGTCAGGCTCCAACGCCTCCACTTCCTCTGCAGAGCCTTCGGGTTCAGGGCGGATCTTTCTAGGCTTGCGTTTTTCAGCCTTTACCTTCAACAGTCGCCGGCAAACACCATTATCAGTACTCCTGGAATTTATACCAACCGGAACTGCACAAAGGAAAGAAGAAACCCAGATGTGTTCCACCCATCTCGAAAGACCGCTAACACGTCGTCATCTATGCCTCTTAAGGACTCTAACTCAATAAAAAAGAATCAAGCTTGCAGGCTTCGGGAAGGCATTTTGGTCTTAGGGATTAAGGGGTTCTTGACATCTAGGGCATGAAGAGTGATTCGACCAGCTCTCTGAGGAACGATTTTGTAGGCAAGGAGGAGTTCCCCTATAGTCATCTTACCCTCGTTGCACAGCAAGCTCATCGATTCAAGCAAGCATACGCCATGTCGTGGGAAGAATTTGACAGGGAGAAACCTTTAGGGTACTAATGAACTCCCGGATAAAATCAGAAAAGGGAAATTTTAAACCTAGGGTGAATGGATAATCAAGGAAGCAGACCCAACCCTTACGAACCCAATCGATCTTTTCGATCGTCGGGGCATGGAATCGGGTTCCCTTGGGGAAACCCCCAAAAGCAACCCAATCCGCGATTTCGTCTCGGGTCATCTCACAGGAAAGGAGGTCTTCCTCGCTAAGGGACTTTGAAGAGGTGAAAGGAGATTTCGGAGCCATAGTAGCAAGAAGGGAACACAAGAAGCAGCAGAGAAGAGAGATTTACCTGGGGAGACCGAGAACGAAAAATAGAGGAGGAAGAAGGAGAGGCGGATGAGAGTAAAGATGAAGATGAAAAGCAATGATGAAGAGAAGGAATAAGAAGGGTTTTTGTAGGAAATCCCGAAAATCGAGTTGACCCTAACATCCTATCACATAAATGCACCGTTCAAAATTTGAAGTTCAAATTTCGGACACTACATTTAGGCGTATTGTTGGACCCGCTTTTTCTTCAAAGAAGTATCAAGACCCGATCGGTACTTCTTTGCTACTTCTTCAGAGCATAGCGAGGAACGGCGAAGAGGGAAGTCGGTCGAACAAGATAGAATCGAAGATATAAGATAGATTTTGGCTGAGTTATGCCGTTGAGATTCGGATTAGATAGAATCTTGTATTATCTTATCTTTTTCATAAGATAGATTGACCTTCTAGGGTACTATATAAATCAATTGTAAACCCTAAAGCAGGGTTACGCTCTTTTACACATCCATACATACGATCAATACAATTCATAACTTGGAGCCTTTAGTTTGTTCTTCGTGATTCATCTCGATCACGCCCGATCTAGGCCAAAGTTCTTCCTTGGGTAAATTTTGGCTCAAACAATTAGCCCGAGCCCCTTGTTTGTTTTGATTTGGTTTTGTTTGTGTCTTTGCTTATAGGTGTATGCGAGCTCGTTCCACCCGAGGAACACTTGAGTTTGAGTTTGTGAGTGATCCGAAAAGTATAATAAAAGAAGCCCGAAAGAAGAAGAGAATGGAGAACCAAGAACAACATGATGATGAGTTGGTTCAGCTTAGGGCCGATATGGCTACAATGCAACTTGAGGCGGAAAACCGAGAAGCCGAAGCAAGAAGGGAACGTGAGCAACGATTGAGGCTAGAGGCTCAACTCAATGCTCAACCCCGGAATGCATGCCAATACATGTGATGCGGAACCCCACTAGGCCCAGGCACCCTATGGGCCAGCCTAGCTCTGCAGCGGCGCGCTGCCCGGTCCGCGCTTGGCTGCCACAGGACACAAGGGATGACCTTTGGCATATCTCTCCCATTTGGGAAGATATGCCAAAGGTCAGGGGTTCAATTCCCCCTGGCAACAACCCACCTGGGTAGGATGGTATATTCCTGCTTGGGAGATAGGGTTGGGTGTGCTGGGCTGCAGACCAGACGATCCGGGGTCCTGCTAGGTTATCCCTTGTGTCCTGTGGCAGCCAAGCGCGGACCGGGCAGCGCGCCGCTGCAGAGCTAGGTTGGCCCATAGGGTGCCTGGGCCTAGTGGGGTTCCGCATCAACATGCATCCGGAGTTGAAGGTGCCCGAGCTGGCCATTGTCTTACCGGAGGTTGCTAGGAATTTTGAGATCAAGACGCAATTCATCTCTCTCATCAAGCGGGATCAATTTGAGGGACGCCCGCATGAATGTCCAATTGAGCATGTCAAGCGTTTCAAGGATATGTCTGAGACGATCTCAACGGATGAGTAGACATTGGAGTATGTGCTTCTTAAGGCATTCAAGTGGTCACTTGGGGGTAAGGCGGCACATTGGCTCGAGAGCCAAGCCCCTAGGTCAATCACTACATGGCGAGCTCTCAATGAGGCGTTCTTGATGAAGTTCTTCCCACCAACAAAAACAACCGAGCTTCGGAGGAAGATTGCAAGTTTCCAACATGGATCAAATGAACCGCTCTTTGAGGCTTGGGACCGATTTAAGGAGATGTTGAGCCAATGCATGTCCAACCATTTAACAACCAAATGTGCTCCAAGATATCTTTTTCCAAGGCATCAACCTCGCCACCAAGGACAAGCTAAATCTCCACACCGATTGTGGATTTGTAGACTTGACTCCGGAGCAAGCTTGGGAGTTACTTGATAAACTCTCCGACTATGTGACTCGGGCAAAGTCGTTGTTCCCTTATCAAAAATAAAGCCCAAACATGCAAACAACAGTATAGTAGGCAAGCAAGGGGTCGTACCCACGAGAATCAGTTTCTATTCAGATGTTATGGTTTTCATGCAAGTAATCAAAAGGGGGGTTTGAAAGTCGGTTTCTATCAAAGGTTATCAAGTAGAGTTTATCCAATCAATTCCATTTTATTAATCAGTTGATCATGAATTCATCCACCTCTTTATATGCCTAGGTCAATTCCAATCCCAATCATTAGCAATCGCAAGTCCACGGTCCAAGCAATTCTATAACCCTAGGCAAGGACGCTTAACCTAGAATTAGTATAGAGAACAGGGATATTAGGAAATCAAATCATGAAATCAAGCTACAAGTCTCTTACACAATTAAACCATTGAATACTCTTCCCTAAACTAGTCCACGGTCCTAGAATAGAGTTGTTTCGAGAATTAGGAAAGATGCATAGACAACAATCAATGCTAAATCAAACAATAGATCTAAGTTAATCAAACAAGTTGGCAGACTCATAAAATCAAGCATAGATCATGGGATGAAGCACACGAGTATCAATAAAGATCTAGGGATAAAGAGGTTACCAGAATTTCACAACTTCATAATAAAGCTTCCTTGATCGAATAAACTCAAGAGGAGAGTATGTTCTCCATTACAAAGAAAACTCCAATCTTTATTGAAAGAACAATTGATTGACAAGTAAGTTGAATTGTATATCCTAAAAACCTAGAAAGGTTCCCCTTAAATAGCCCCAAAGATCAACCTTTTCGGACTAGATAAGAAAGGAAACAAGATAGAAACGATAGAATTTCGTCCGCGTGAAAGTCGGCCGGCACCGCGCATCGGCATCTCCACCGCGCCCGCGGCGGTCTTCGAAAGTCAAAGCTGAGTCGGCTACTACCGCGACCGCGCCACAGACAGCGCGACCGCGGCCTTCATGGTCTTGGTTGGTTCGTCTCTTCACGCCACCGCGCCCGCGTCCTAGACAACGCGACCGCGATATCCATGTAGTGGAAAATCTTCGTCTTTAAGCTCTTTAACTCTTGATTCTTCATAACTTGTGTCTTCGGTCTTCATATTACAATATCGCTCAAAACTAACCTAAACACTCTCTAAATCATCTCAAAATACAAGAGTTATCCTATACAAAATAGGCCGAATCAAATTCCCCCATACTTAGATCTTGCTCGTCCTCGAGTAAGCTCAAAACAAATATAACAAGGTAACACATCTAAGATCTTTAGGAAATACAAGGGAAGATAAAAACACTCAGCTCACAACCCGAACCCAAAAATAGAGAAATCATGAGTATAAAATAATAAAGCTCAAACATACACCTCACAACATGATATAACACTCAAGCTCTAAAAACATGAAAGAGAGCAACCTAGGATCTACCCATATCTAACATGTAAGCCCCAAAGTCCCCAAGCAAGAATGATCCTAAAACACTCGAATTTTTCCGCTCAATTCTGCTTAGGCGCCCTTTCGGGTTTTCACCTAACCGCTCTTTTCATTTTTCTCAAGGGTGTGCTCACAAATACTCACAATCACTCATTAACCTCTTTTTACCCCAGCCTAATGCTGGTCCGGGTTACCTGCTTATTACCTGAGCCGCCCTTTCGGGTTTTCGACTCATCCCAGGATTTAATATGCCTTTTTTCAGTTTATTTATGACTTTTTCTATCTTTTTTTTTCTTTTTCTTTCTTTCTTGATTATGCAAAAAGATATGGTGCAAGTGCTCCATGAAAAGAAGAAAATCAAAAATCCGAAGCAAATCTCTATCTAAGCTAACTAGGATAAGCGAATGCGAGTACTCCTCCCCCATACTTAAATCCTTCATTGTCCTCAATGAAGCAAGAGAAAGGATGGGAGCAAGGAGAAAGGAAATCAGAAGACTCACAAACGATTGAAGAGAGGTGGAATGGAAGAACTCTTCAAAGGTGTAGAAAGAAGAATGAAAGAAAGCTTTGGAATTCCGTTTTGAGGGCTAGCCGCGGGCGCGGCACAAGGGGCGTGGGCGCGGATTCTCGGCAGAGAGTGAAGTCGTCCTCGGGTGGTGACCGCGAGCGCGGCTGGTGAAGCGCGGGCGCGGGTCATGTGCAGGGACATAGTCTCGACTTCGTCCTTGAGAAGCATGATGTGTACGCCACCGACGAATCTTGGCTCTTCTCTCGAGAGATAGATGAATGCTTGAACTCGAGCTGTGGAGATGAAATCCCGGGGAAACAAAGCTCCCCCATACTTAGGCTTTACACATAGCCAAAGAATGGAAAAAACAAAGATGAATGAAAAGACAAGAAATAGAAGATGGAATGATAGAAGATGGATAGAATGGATGTAGATAGATGATATAGATATAAAGGTAGAATGGGACCAAAAAGTCCTCTTTTTGTCTTTTCTTCTTTTTTTTTCATTTTTTTAATTTTTTTTTCAAAACAAAAACGAGCTAAAACCGAGATGCAGTATGGTTGCCGCGAACACGGGCTAGTACCTGTTCGTCGGGGCGCACGGGTGATCCACTGTGGGCGCGGCCAAGGAGGCGCGGGTGCGGTATCACGCCAGGTGTGTCCTTTCGGACCTAGTACCTGCATGTTAGCTAGAAAAACAAGCAAATCCTAAGCTAGGAATGGAAAAACAATCTAACTAATCCTTGGGTTGCCTCCCAAGCAGCGCTTTTGTTTAACGTCGTTGGCTCGACGTGGATACGATCAATATGGGTCCTCATCAACATGAATTTGAACCTCGTTGCCACCATGAGATATGGAAAGAGATCCATTGGCAACATCAATGACCGTCTTGGCGGTTTTCATGAATGGGCGATCTAGTAAGAGAAACGGGTCGTACCGCCCTTCGCCTATCTCTATCACATAAAAATCTGCAGGAAAGATCAAACCATGCACCTGCACTAGAACATCCTCAACTAACCCTTTCGGGCGCACATTAGAATGGTCGGCCAACTCAATAACAATATCTGATTCCTTTAGAGGACCAAGGCCTAACCTATCATACATGCAAGTTGGAAGAACATTAATGGAGGCACCTAAATCTAGCATAGCACGCTCAATTTAGTTTCTCCATTAGTGACAGGGACGGTGAATCTTCCTGGGTCAGAGCATTTTTTAGGTAATTGCTTCTGGAGTAGGGAATTACAAGTCTCAATTTTGCTATCCTGCGTTTTCTCAACTAAAGCTACTTTCTCAATTTTAGGACTAGTCCTGTTCTTTCTTTTTATGGTGCATAGCTCTTTCATAAACTTAGCAAAACGAGGGACACTTTGGATGAGATTGATGAGAGGAACATTTACCTGGCAATTGGCGAAGGTCTCGAAGAGTTCCTTGTCATGTGCCGGCTTCCTTGTGTCCTTGAGTGCGTCGGGGAATGGGGGAGAGGGCTTGAAAGAGCTCAATGGTGGAAGTGGTTCAGCCACATAGGCATCGTCCTCCTCTACTACTGGGGTGCGGGTGCGTCTACGAGAGCTCGAACGCGGGGGCGAATAGTTCTTGAAAGCATAAGCGAGTAAAGCCCCAAAGTTCCGCTCTGCCTCCTTACTGCGGGCGCGGTCCGGGCTCCGCGGTCGCGGCGCTTCTCGCCTCTCGTGGTCTAAGTCCTCTGTTGGATTCCGCGGACGCGGGAGGGAGAGCGCGGGCGCGGATTTCCAATAGAGACTTGGTCTTCTGCTTCTGCTGCCCCGGCGTGGTCGCGGCCAGGGGAACGCGGTCGCGGATCAGCACTAGTGGGTGATTCCCGACTCGCCAATGCTCTACCGCTCCTTAGGTTCATGGCACTCACATTCTCCTTGTGGTTGAGCGGTTGAGAGGGAAGTTTCCCGGAATCCTTAGACTCGAGCCTATTGATCATGGTGGCAAGTTGGCTCAGTTGAGTCTCAAGATTCTTTACAGCAGCTCTCGTCTCTTGGTTCTCCTTCAAGAGGGGGGTAATAGCATCATTCTGAGACGGAGCAGGCGCTCTCGGGGCATAGTTGTTGGACCGAAATTGTTGTTGCTGACCCTGAGGAGCGTTCTGCTGCTGCTGTTGTGGTGGGTCTTGTTGCTGCTGGTTGCTCCACCTTAGGTTAGGATGGTTCGCCCACCCCGGATTGTAGGTGTTAGAGTAAGGATCATTCCGGGCCCGGGGCGTACCATAGTTGCCAATAGCATTGACCGACTCTTCGGTCTCCTGAATAGTAGGGCACTGATCTGTGTGGTGGCTCGCGTCATAGCAAAGACCGCAAGCATTGACTTGCTGAGCCGTCCTCTTCGTGAGCAGCTGCTTCAAAAGATCCTTGAGCTCCCGTACTTCAGCATTCAGGGACTCATTCACCACACTAACGGACCTCACATTGGTCCTGGACCTCTGATTGCGGGCTTGTTCCACCAAGATCTCAATTTTCTGAAAAGCTGCAGCGGGGGTCAAGTTTCGTAACTACCCCCACAAGATGCATTCTCCTCTTGTCATTGTCGCAGAGTCCCTTAATGATGTAGCAAATAAGATCCTTGGCAAGATAGCCATGGTAAGGACAACTCGCGATGAGCCTCTTGTAGCGCTCGTAATAGTCATAGAGGTTCTCGTCTTCCCCTTGCTCCAAACTGCTGAGCTGCTTCTTAATAGATGTTTGTTTGGAAGAGGGGAAGTACTTTTCAAGAAACGCCTTCTTCATAACCGCCCAAGTAGTGATAGAACCCAACACCAAATAAAGGAATCAGTCCTTGGCGGAGTCCTCAAGAGAGAAGGGAAAAGCCCGGAGCTTGATTTGATCCTCCGTAACGTCAGTGGGCTTCATACTCACGCACACTACATGGAATTCAGTGAGATGCTTGTTCGGGTCCTCACAACTCAACCCGTGGAATTTGGGCAAGTGATGGATGAGCCCGGACTTCAGTTCGAACTTCACACCCTCCCCGAGTTCGGGGAATTGAATAGCGAGCTGCTGTTGCTGGAGATCGGGCGCCGTGAGTGGGCGAATAGTTTGTTCCTGTAACATACCCCTCCCACACGGGAACTGGGCTGTCAGGTCCGCAACCCAATACACTCCAACCTGATACCCAAAGTAGTACACTTGGTTGACATATCTCTCCCATGTGGGAAGTTATGCCAAAGGTCATGGGTTCGAGGACCCTTGGCAACACCCTGCCCATTTAGCTTCGCGCTTTGGGTATTAGGTTGGAGTGTATTGGGCTGCGGACCTGACAGCCCAGTTCCCGTGTGGGAGGGGTATGTTAAAAAAAAGTTGCTATACTGCGCTAGAACTTGGACTTAGGTCTCGATGTTGTGGCCTTATGTGTTTCGTCTCCATTGAGACTTGATGTGGACTTAGCGTAGTATTAAGGGTGTGGGTTAGACCCTGGACGCCTCTTTAAAATATTTGCATTAGGATGGACCTATACCCTAGTGCCTGGTCATGACCGTGCCGCCTCATCCGAATATGAGGGGTGATTGCACGTAGCTAGTGCCTTTATTGAATTCTTGAGATCTCCTTCGTTTTGTTTCGACCATTGTCGAATCCGTTGTGTTAAAAGCTATCAACCCGAATGTACCGTTTTGGAAGTAAGTAAGATAAGTGCCCATGCACCTAATTAATGAACCAGGGCGGTTAGTACAACTTGGAAAACCGTTCTTACTCCCGTTTGACCAAGTCTGCTTTCCAATCTGAATTCGTACAATTATTGTGCGGTGAGGTTGGTCGTAGACCCAATCACTCGACGGAGGTTTTTCAAAAACTTGTGTGAATAATAAGTTCCCAACAATCGCATACTTCATTTAAGGAACCACCTCGTGTGGCGTCCTATCTTCCTTCCTGAGCATATTTCCTTTCTTACCTTCGATGGGGATACTTCATTATTAGATTATTGACCGACTTTCATTCGGTATTCAATACTAATAGTGGAGTCTAACCATAAGAACCGTTTTTCTAAAACCCATTTGCTTAGTCTGTCATAAGACTAACCGTCCGTTTTCTTTCCTTGCATGGTCGGCTGGTGTCAACCGTATTTATGTCGCGGCACATCAGGATTCGAGCCGTTGGAGTCTCAAGAGGAGTGAGTTGAAGACTTGGAGCATTTCTTTCAAGGTTATTTTCATTTGGATTTAGTTGAGAATAAATGTGATACTTTTATTGTAAGGATCGTTGTTATCGAGTACTTCCGCACTTTCGTTTTAATCATTTACATTTACTGTTTTGGATTGTAAGACAATATAAGTTTTCGGAGAGCTATTTATGAATTTTGGATATTACTATTTTTATTGTTGTGTATTGTATAAGCCTTAGGTGACTTTGGGTGTGAAATCCAAGGTCACTGGCGTGTAGAATTCCCGAGATAATTTTGGGGTGTTACAAATATGGTATCAGAGCCGACTCTGGGTTACGAGTTGGCTTGGCTGGAGGGCGGTCACTCGACCCAGGGGGCGGTCCTTGGGCCTTGACGAGGTCGTCAAGTGCTTAAGTGGGGGAGATTGTAACACCCCGATAATTAATAAGGGATTGAGGTGCTCCCATGTCAACAAGAGCTCTTCCTTTTCATGGTTCGAGAGGTTAAAAGAACTATGAAGTTAAGCGTGCTAGGACGAGAGTAGTCCCAGGATGGGTGACCTCCTGGGAAGTCTCTCGGGTTGGCATGGGATAGCGCTTCTAGGGCCTCGGGCCTTACAAATGGTATCAGAGCTAAACGGTTTTATTAAAAGATTTTCAACTTTTAAACATGGTTTCATACATTTTCAACTCTTTACAAAAAAAAAAACGTTTTGATCAAATCATTAAAGTTTGAATGTCTCCAAGTCATAGTTACTCCTATTCTCCACATTTATAGAATTATGGATATTCTATAACCACTAACCCTCATCGGTCTTCGTCTTCAGACAATGGCTGGTAACCGCAACGTTTTTGGGATGAATGGAAACACTTTCCCTGAGGAGGGCATGTCTCCCCTGTACCCGATCATTCTAGCTGACGATGAGGGGAAGCAACCCATGCTTGAAGAGGAGGAGGAGGAAGACCCAAGTGAGACATCAAGCTACAAGAGTGAGGAATCCGAGGTTAATGGGAAGCAACCCATGCTAGAAGAGGAGGAGGAGGAAGACCCAAGTGAGGAGTCGAGCTACAAGATTAAGGACTTTTATGTGGAGTCAGAGGTTGAAGTACCATCCAAGAAGAGGTGGAGGTCTCCAACCCCCTATACTCCTCTACCCACTCTTCCTAATGGGCGACCTATGCAGGAATACACTCCCTTGGGAGACGCTGATGTAGACCGCCCCGACATCGGGCAAGTTTTGACCTCCAACCTCCCTCTACACGAGAAGATAAGGATGGTTAATGAAGAGGTAGAATGGAACGCAGCCCGACGACACCCTTGGGAAGTTTTGATCAAGATGGGTAAGGAGAGGCCAAAAAGGGTGAAGATCAAGCATGAAGCTCTTCTTCCTCAGATGGACACTTGGCGTAAGGATCTGGACTGCCAGAAGGCTGTAATCAGTAGGCTTATGGGCTTAGTGACAAAGGAGAGTTGGATTGTTAATAGTCTGAAAAGGAAAATTGCGCAAGGTGAAGAGTTGCTAAGCTGCACGAGCTCAATCATGGAACCGACCAAGTTTGATCGTGGATTCCTTGATATTTATTGCGATCCCACACTTGAGGATGCCAACCCCTCTACCTTTACGAATCACTTTAACCAGTTTTGAAATATATAGATCTATTTCCAGTCTTAGATACTATGAATAAGAGCATAGGCTCCGTATGACCTAAGTTTGTTTAATTTTCGGTTTTCCGGTTGCTGAATTGAGTTTTATGGTTGTTTGGGCACAACTATTTCATTTATGAAATTTGAGTTTAAGTTTAACTCATAGTCGCTGGTACATACCCATAATTGAGCATTAAGAAGTGGTTTATCCTTAGCTGAAATGACGTTGGGAAACGCATCATAATTCGTGAAGTTATAAGGTCAAGGACAACATTTCTTTAAGGGGGTACTACCGTACCCACTTTATTTAGACAATGATTCATACGATAGAATTCCAAGACAACCCTCTCTTTAGTTTCGGGGACGAAACTATTTTTAAGGGGGTACTATTGTAATAACCCTATTTTTTGAGAAGGTTATTATTGTAATTTCCATTAACAATATTTTTTCCCATGAATAAAAGTATTGACATTATTTATTAAATAGAAATTTAATAAGAAGCGATAATGCCGTGATGATACTTTTAAACCCATATCAATAGGTCATGTACCTATTAGCCTATGCTAAAGAAAGGGTTCAAAACATTAAATAAAACTACATGAAACATCATTTAAAGAGAAAAATAATAAGCTATACTAAATTAAAATGAGCGTATTAAGTTAATAAAATGGGAGATGAGTTTTCACTAAAAGAGAGTAATTCTATATTTGGATCTTAGAAAATATAATAAATAAATAAATAAATAAATAAATATAGGAAAATACAATAATGTTGTTTTAAAGGATATTATATTAAAAAGAAAGAAATAACCTTTTTAAATGAAAACAAAATAAAATAAAATAAAAATAATAATGAGTGAAATTTATAAACATACTTACATGCATATGTAAGGAAAAGGAATTAAATTATCTAAAATAAGAATTTGTTTTCGGATTAATTTTAATGAAAAAAGGCACTTTTATCAAAATTCAAAAGTTTTGGGTAAAATTGGTAATTAACCAAAAAGAGAGGGTCAACTGGGACGATCTTCCCTACCTTCTTCTTTCCCTTCTTCGAACACCCCGGCCACCCTAAGACACGATTTTATTCGAGATCTTTCCCCCCAAATCGTGACTTAAACCTCAAGGAAAGACGAAGATATCATATAATCATCATTCCCATACGAATCCCTTATATTATCCATGCCCAAATTAATCAAGATCTCATACCAATTTCAACTCAAACTCTAGAATAACGCCCCCGATTCGGAGCCCAATATCTCCCAAAACCCTAAGCGGAATTCGGAATTGAGAGCATCCCTAGAACCCTCTCGTTCCCCTCTATAAAAGCCCTCTAACCTCATTCCACAACCACCCCATCTAGTTGCCCGAAAATCCCAAACAAAGTGACCGAACCCTTCAGCGAAAGCTGATCCCGATGCCTACTTCGCGAACCAATATCTCGGCCGTCCGTCTACCAATCTCGACGCCGTCACCTCCTGAGTACTCCTTGCACCACCCTCTTCAAAATGTTGCATATCCCGCGTCGAACCGTAGCTGGACCACCGAGAACGAGCCGCCCGAAAACACCTCGTCGCCACTGTAAATCCCTGCTCCTATTCACGTTCTTTTAAATTTCGAACAGCATACTTCTTTTGTAAAGTCTATTTTAATTAGTTAACTTTTCTTATAAATCATGCAAATATTCACATGACGAATTCATGTAGTTGTCTAATTTTCATAAAATTTTCAGAATTTATAATGTTGTTTTCGCTGATGAATAAATTCGAGTACATAAACACCCTGATTTTCGAAATAAATTCGTAATCTATTTTACATTAATTATATAAATTCCTATAAATTATAAATGTTCTGTAAATAGGATTTATGAACTATATACAGTATTTTTGAATATTTTATTCGACTTTTGATGCCTAAAGAAAACAATTATCACAATGTAGAGTATTAAAGAAAAGAATACAATTTTTAATTAAATAAAATAATTACGAAGTTAAAAACTAACAGATTTAAGTATTTCTAAGTAACTTAGATGTTTTCATTATTTACCTAATTTTTATTTATATTATAGCCTATTTTATCGTAATTTAACTAGTAAATTATAATTAGCCAAAAAAAAATGATTTTTTACTTTATGAACATAAAAATGAAATTATTGTTTCTTGATCCTTAAATTCTTATCATGACTAAGTGTTAATAAATTTAAAGGATAGATTTTCAAAAGTGTTTTTCTAAGGCATGTGTAAGATTAAAGATTTAAAATCAAGAATGAAATAATACTTAAAATATATTATAAGAACATAGGTATGTATAATGAATAAAATACTTATATGCCTATAAGATCTTTAGCGATCTCTTGAATCCAACCTTTTTCTAGATAACGAAAAACCAAAATAAATTCATATAATTTATTTTGTCGTTGTTAATGAAACAGGAAACGAACCCTGTTCGTAAGGATTCACCTCGTTGACAAACTACTCTTTTGCCTTCGAATCAAGGCAAGTGGACGGTTCTCGCTTGCATAACTGATTTTAAATATTGTTGGGAACTTTGTGTGTTAATAAATGAATTAGGATTAATTGTTATAGCGTTAATGACCTCATTATTATTGTAGGATGTATATATTGCTAGATTGCGCTAGAACTTGGACTTAGGTCTCGATGTTGTGGCCTTATGTGTTTCGTCTCCATTGAGACTTGATGTGGACTTAGCGTAGTATTAGGGGTGTGGGTTAGACCCTGGACGCCTCTTTAAAATATTTGCATTAGGATGGACCTATACCCTAGTGCCTGGTCATGACCGTGCCGCCTCATCCGAATATGAGGGGTGATTGCACCAAGCTGGTGCCTTTATTGAATTCTTGAGATCTCCTTCGTTTTGTTTCGACCATTGTCGAATCCGTTGTGTTAAAAGCTATCAACCTGAATGTACCGTTTTGGAAGTAAGTAAGATAAGTGCCCATGCACCTAATTAATGAACCAAGGCGGTTAGTACAACTTGGAAAACCGTTCTTACTCCCGTTTGACCAAGTCTGCTTTCCAATATGAATTCGTACAATTATTGTGCGGTGAGGTTGGTCGTAGACCCAATAACTCGACGGAGGTTTTTCAAAAACTTGTCTGAATAATAAGTTCCCAACAATCGCATACTTCGTTTAAGGAACCACCTCGTGTGGCGTCCTATCTTCCTTCCTGAGCATATTTCCTTTCTTACCTTCGATGGGGATACATCATTATTAGATTATTGACCGACTTTCATTCGGTATTCAATACTAATAGTGGAGTCTAACCATAAGAACCGTTTTTCTAAAACCCATTTGCTTAGTCTGTCACAAGACTAACCGTCCGTTTTCTTTCCTTGCATGGTCAGCTGGTGTCAACCGTATTTACGTCGCGGCACATCAGGATTTGAGCCGTTGGAGTCTCAAGAGGAGTGAGTTGAAGACTTGGAGCATTTCTTTCAAGGTTATTTTCATTTGGATTTAGTTGAGAATAAATGTGATACTTTTATTGTAAGGATCGTTGTTATCGAGTACTTCCGCACTTTCGTTTTAATCATTTACATTTACTGTTTTGGATTGTAAGACAATATAAGTTTTCGGAGAGCTATTTATGAATTTTGGATATTACTATTTTTATTGTTGTGTACTGTATAAGCCTTGGGTGGCTTTGGGTGTGAAATCCAAGGTCACTGGCGTGTAGCATTCCCGAGATAATTTTGGGGTGTTACAGTTCCGCCATGACGCCTTCTGGTTCATAGTCAGAGAGAAAAAGAGATTCAAGAAGATTGTAGGATGTAGACACTCTGGGGTACTCCTTATCTTCCGAAGAGTCGTGTCAATTTCTGGATCAAAACGAACAGGAGAAGTATTAGTAGACCGGGTACGGACCATGTGTTAGGTCCGAACCCAAGAGATGGTTCTGCGCACGAACCGCGGTCGCGCCGAGGGGGCCGCGGGCGCGGTTTGAGCGCAGAGCACGAAAACGCACACAATCAAAACAAGAAAAAGGATTCCCTGAAAACGGCGCCAAAATTTGACTCGGGCAAAGTCGTTGTTCCCTTATCAAAAATAAAGCCCAAACATGCAAACAACAGTATAGTAGGCAAGCAAGGGGTCGAACCCACGAGAATCAGTTTCTATTCAGATGTTATGGTTTTCATGCAAGTAATCAAAAGGGGGGTTTGAAAGTCGGTTTCTATCAAAGGTTATCAAGTAGAGTTTATCCAATCAATTCCATTTTATTAATCAGTTGATCATGAATTCGTCCACCTCTTTATATGCCTAGGTCAATTCCAATCCCAATCATTAGCAATCGCAAGTCCACGGTCCAAGCAATTCTATAACCCTAGGCAAGAACGCTTAACCTAGAATTAGTATAGAGAACAAGGATATTAGGAAATCAAATCATGAAATCAAGCTACGAGTCTCTTGCACAATTAAACCATTGAATACTCTTCCCTAAACTAGTCCACGATCCTAGAATAGAGTTGTTTCGAGAATTAGGAAAGATGCATAGACAACAACCAATCCTAAATCAAACAATAGATCTAAGTTAATCAAACAAGTTGGCCAGACTCATAAAATCAAGCATAGATTATGGGATGAAGCACAGAAGTATCAATAAAGATCTAGGGACAAAGAGGTTACCAAAATTTCACAACTTCATAATAAAGCTTCCTTGATCGAATTTACTCAAGAGGAGAGTTAGTTCTCCATTACAAAGAAAACTCCAAACTTTATTGAAAGAACAATTGATTGACAAGTAAGTTGAATTGTATATCCTAAAAACCTAGAAAGGTTCCCCTTAAATAGCCCCAAAGATCAACCTTTTCGGACTAGATAAGAAAGGACACCGAAAGATAAGAAAGGAAACAAGATAGAAACGATAGAATTTCGTCCGCGTGAAAGTCGGCCTGCACCGCGCGTCGGCATCTCCACCGCGCCCGCGGCGGTCTTTGAAAGTCAAAGCTGAGTCGGCTACTACCGTGACCGCGCCACAGATAGCGCGACCGCGGCCTTCATGGTCTTGGTTGGTTCGTCTCTTCACGCCACCGCGCCCGTGTCCTAGACAACGCGACCGCGATATCCATGCAGTGGCGAATCTTCGTCTTTAAGCTCTTTAACTCTTGATTCTTCATAACTTGTGTCTTCGGTCTTCATATTACAATATCGCTCAAAACTAACCTAAACACTCTCTAAATCATCTCAAAATACAAGAGTTATCCTATACAAAATCGGCCGAATCACTATGAAGCCATCTATGGGGTGAGCCAAGCAAGCAAAGAAGCAAGAGTCCAAGGCGATGGCACGAGGAAGCTCTATGATCCGAAAAGTGAAGAGATTGACAAAGATGCGAGACTCCAATTCCTAGAGAGTGAAGTGACCAAGTTGAGAAGGCAAGTTCACCACTACAAGCAAACCGCTAGAGCTTGTGAGGAGTGTGGATCCTTTGGCCATCTTACACAAGTGTGCCCGAAAGAGAGCCAAGTTCGCTTGGCCGAGCAAATTGAAGAGGCGCACTTTGTTCGAGGGAATTATGGAGGAAGAGGCAACTTCAATAATGGAGGAAACTTCAACAATGGAGGCAATGGAGGTAATGGCCGGTGGAATCAAGGCCAAGCCAATGGCTACAACAACAACTACAACCACAACGAGCCAAGGGCCCAACCACCACCATATCGACCTCCGGGGTTTAATGATCAACAAGCACCTCAATGGGCGAAAGAATTGAAGGATGATGTCAAAGAGATGAAAACTCAAGTCAATGAGCTTTGTGTACGGAGAAGGCAAGCCGACAACCAATTTGCTCAAATCTTCACTCTATTTCCGAGAGAGAATGGGAGACTTCCGGGCCGACCCGAGGAGAATCCCCATGCCCCACAAAATCAAAATGAAGTCCGAGCTATTGGGTTGAGGAGTGGTCGAAATCTACCCGAGCCACATGTGTCAAGGCCAAGAGAAGAGAGCCGGACCGAGTTACCCAGCAACTCGGGACCGACATGCCAGGACATCGAGCCAGGAACCAGAGTAGGTCCCCTGCCTAGGACAGAGGATGAAAGGGTGTCGGGCCCGACTTGCCCAGACGTCGGTCCGACATCCCAGCCATTGCTCTGCCCCCAGACCGAGGAACAGAACATCGGGCCCGACGTGGTGCCTATGTCGGTCCAAGCAGAGGAAGTTGTGATTGAGTCGAGCCGGTCCAAGGAAGTCGATTCTAACAAGATTCAAGGTGGCACAACTCTTCCTTACCCGTCAAAGAAGCCAAAGGAAGTGGTTGAAAGCAAGTTCAAGAGATTCCTAAAGCTTTTGCAAGGGTTGAACATAACAATCCTATTCACCGATGCTTTGAACGAGATGCCTTCCTATGCTAAGTTTTTGAGAGAGATCATGAGCAAGAAGAGGTCAATCGTAGAGATGCAAGATGAGGTGAAGATTTTAGAGCTACCTCAAAAGTTGGGAGACCCGGGAAGATTTGCTATAACCATTGGTATTCGGTCTCAGAAGTTTCAAGCTTTGTGTGATCTCGGAGCAAGTACTAGCGTCATACCTTACACAATATGGAAGTCCACTGCCATGGGACTCATCGCCCTGGTTAAAATGAGATTGACCATAGCCGATGGAACATCAATTGAGCCAATCGGAGTGGTAGAAGACTACCCGGTGTGTGTGGAGGGTCATTATGTCCCGACGGACTTTCTTGTGGTTGACATGCTAGAGGTGCCGAGTGAACCTATCATTCTCGGGAGACCTTTCCTCGCTACGGTGGGAGCCATCATCGACGTCGAGAAAGGTCATTTGTCCCTTGATCTTGGAGGAGTGGAGCTCGAATTCTCTTTTAGGCCAACTTCGAAGGAAGCCTTGCATAGAGAAGCCAAGATGATCCAATCTTTCCCAAGTGGATTGCAATGGGAAGCTATATCTAACAAGCCAAAGGCGAGAAAGCTAAAATTGAAAGCCATTCCACCACCTCATGGAGTTGAAGTGACCAACGAAGGCTTAGCCGTCAATATGGTGGAGAATGAGAAAGTGGAGGATGGAATGTCCTACTTGGAGGTATTCAAGGCCGAAATGGAGGAGGTTCAAGCACCACCGGAACCATCTCATGAGCTCAAGGAGCTTCCAAAGGACTTGAGGTATGCATTCCTTGGCCCTAACTCTTCATTGCCCGTAATCATAAATGCTAATTTGAATGATAAGGAAGAGTCTAAGTTGTTAGAAGTTTTAAGGAAGCATAGAGGAGCTTTAGGGTATTCTTTGGAGGAACTAAAAGGAATCTCACCTTCAATTTGCATGCATAGGATTTACATGGAGGATAACCATAAACCCACTATGGAATCACAAAGAAGATTAAATCCTAACATGAAAGAAGTGGTTAAGAGTGAGATACTTAGGATGTTGAATGCGGGAATCATCTTCCCAATTTCCGATAGTAAGTATGTGAGTCCCGTGCATGTAGTTCTTAAGAAGGGAGGGCTAACCGTTGTGCAAAATGAGAAAGGATAATTGATCCCTACTAACCACTACAAAATGGCGCATGTGCGTTGATTATCGGAAGCTAAATAGTGGTACACGTAAGGATCATTTCCCCCTTCCATTCATAGACCAAGTTCTTGAAAGATTGGCACAACATGATTATTTTTGCTACCATGACGGGTATAGCGGGTTTTGGCAAATCCCTATTCATCCCGATGATCAAGAGAAGACGACTTTTACATGTCCCTATGGAACGTTTGCCTATAGACGCATGCCTTTTGGCTTGTGTAATGCTCCGGCAACGTTTCAAAGGTGCATGATGTCCATCTTTTCCGACATGGTCGAGGATATAGTGGAAGTATTCATGGATGATTTTTTGATCTATGGTTCCTGTTTTGATGCTTGTTTAGCTAATTTGGATAGGGTCCTATCTAGATGTGAGGAAACTAACTTAGTGCTTAATTGGGAGAAATGTCATTTCATGGTTAAGGAAGGAATAGTTCTAGGACATCTCATCTCTAGTAGGAGAATAGAAGTTGATAAGGCCAAAGTTGAAATAATTGAAAAACTTCCCCCACCTTCTTGTGTTCGTGATGTTAAGAGTTTCCAAGGTCATGCGGGTTTTTATAGACGCTTCATCAAGGATTTCTCTAAGATTGCAAAACCATTGTCTAACCTCTTAATGAAGGATGTCCCCTTCGAATTTTCCAAGAATTGCATGAGTTCTTTTTGTAGGTTAAGAGATGCCTTAGTTTCGGATCCGATAATGGCGTCACCCGATTGGAACCTTCCATTCGAAGTGATGTGTGATGCAAGTGATTTCGCCGTGGGAGCCGTTCTTGGGCAAAGAAAGGAGGGAAAGTTGCATGCCATCTACTACGCAAGCAAAACTTTGGATGAAACTCAATTCAAGTACACAACAACGGAGAAAGAATTCCTTCCGATCATACCTTGTGGGGTCTAAGGTGGTAGTGTACACGGACCATGCGGCAATCAAATACCTCATGAAAAAGAAAGATGCCAAACCAAGGCTTTTAAGGTGGATGCTCCTCCTTCAAGAGTTTGACCATGAGATCAAGGATAAAACCGGTTCGGAAAATGTGGTAGCCGATCATCTATCTCGTTTGCCCATTGAGTACATGTTGGAGATGGAGAATGGTGTGGCAATTGATGATACAAGGGCGGATGAAGGTCTCATGAGTGGAAAGAAGAAAAAGAAGGAGGGATCGACGAGGAAGGTGTATCGGGTCCGAGGTACCACAAGTCGGGCCGAAGTCAGGGCCAGCTCCAACAAGTCGGGACCAATGTCGATGGAGTCGGGCCCAAGGAACTTGTGTGTCTGCGCAACTCGACCGATGTCCAACCATGAAGGGCTGGGCACTTTGCAATGTCGATCCATGAGGGCAAGTAAGATTCTCAACTCGGTCTCTATTCCATCTCGTTCTCGATTGATTAACTCTTTCTCCCCTACTTGTCTCCTATCTATTGGTGCCGTAAAACGAGGGGTTTCCCCTTGGTTTGCGAATTTTGCTAACTTTGCCGTAGGGGGAGTGATCCCACCAAATTTGTCTTATTCGGCTAGGAAGAAATTCTTACATGATGCTAGACAATATTATTGGGATGATCCGTACCTCTACAAAGAAGGGAGTGATCGAATCTATAGACGGTGTGTTCCGAGTGAGGAGGTTGAGAGCATCATTCGTCATTGTCATTCCTTGCCAACGGGAGGCCATGCCAAGAGTTCCAAAACCACGACAAAGATTCTTCAATGTGGTTACTATTGGCCAACCATGTTTAAGGATGTGCATGAGTATGTGAAGAGATGTGAGGAGTGCCAAAGAGAGGGGAACTTGTCAAGGAGAAATGAGACACCACAAACCGGAATGCTAGAAGTGGAGTTATTTGATGTATGGGGCATCGACTTCATGGGACCATTTCCCACCTCGGGGCCGTACAAGTACATCTTAGTGGCCGTGGATTATGTCTCAAAATGGGTGGAAGCCATTCCAACGAGGACTAACGATGCTAGGGTGGTGATGAAGTTCTTGAAAAGCAACAGTTTTTGCAAGATTCGGTGTGCCGAGAGTCCTCATTAGTGATGACGGACCTCATTTCATTGAAAGATGCTTCGAGAATGTGCTGATCATGTATGGGGTGTCTCACCGAGTTGCTTACTCCTTATCATCCTCAAACAAGTGGGCTAGTCAAGGTGTCTAGCCGTCAAATCAAGGCCATCTTGGAGAAGACGGTGTCTCGGTCAAGGAAAGATTGGGCATCTAAGCTTGATGATGCACTTTGGGCTTATAGAACCGCTTACAAGGCACCTTTGGGGACTACACCCTTCAATCTAGTTTATGGCAAAGCATGTCATCTTCCAGTGGAGTTAGAGCACAAAGCCAAGTGGGCTCGCAGGGAGATGAATTGGGATGTCAACTTGGCCGGTGAAAAGAGATTTCTAAACCTCCATGAGTTGGGAGAATTGAGGTTGAAAGCTTATGAGAATTCTAAGTTGTATAAGGAGATGACCAAGAAGTGGCATGATAGGAAATTGGTTCCAAAGACCTATCAAGTTGGTGATAAGGTTCTTCTCTTCAATGCAAGACTTAGATTCTTCCCCAGAAAGCTAAGGACTAGGTGGAGTGGACCATTCGTGGTTCACCGAATTCATACTCAAGGTGCGGTAGATGTGGTTGATGAGAATGGACGAGTCTTCCAAGTGAATGGTCATCGATTGAAGAAGTTCTACGACAAGGTCGATCCAAGTGAAGAAGTTAGAGCCTCATGGGCTCTCCTATTCGCGGACTAATCTAGACATGCCACTCAAGAATAAGAAATTGTGAGCTTTTCAAACTCTTCTCTCATACTTTTAGTTTTGGTTTCCTTGTTTGATGGGGACATCAAAATTTTAAGTATGGGGTGGCGGTTAGTTGCTCATAGTTTCATGTGTTTGTTCCTTGTGTTTGTTTGAAGATGTTTGTTCTTAGTTTGTGTTTTGGAATGTTTGCTTTCGGATTGTGGTATGTTTGATGAAAGACAAGTATGATTGAACTTGATTTGGTTTGAATGGATGAGTTTGTTTTGTTTGAAATTTTTTTGCAAAAATCCATAAAAATTTGAAAATTTCGTGAGAAAACAACAAAAAGATTTTGTTTTTTGAACTAGGAATCCCTATCTTAGATGTCCAAATGAAGGCTAATGATGATGCAAGCATGTAAATTCCTTTGCATATTTTTGGATGGTTTAGCCTCTAAAATGATGTTGCTTTTGATGTGATCATGATATCTTGCTTGTTTTTATTGAGCACATGAGTTCTAGGATGAGTCTTTACGCAACTAAGTATGAGTGACCCTTGTGAGATTGATTTTTGGCCATTTTAGGGATGCTTGTTCATATTTGCATATCCCTCATGTTTCTTGTGTGATTAGCTCATGCATGATTAGTAAAACTTGCTATTGCGGTGTTTATCTATTTTCCAAGACCGTCATGAGAATTGTCTTAGCATTGTCACATTTATTTTGATTTTAGTCACAAAAATGTTCCATATCCTACCTTGAAGTGAATCCTTTGTTTGTAACCCCGTTTTAGCCTAGACCTTTGTTTGAAACTCCTCAAAAGTATTATTCCTAGCCTTATATGACTTGACCCATATGGGATTGGACTTTAGAGAGAGGTTTGGAGTATATTTGAAGAGTTGAGATTCTCTTGGGTTTAAGGGTAAAGAATGGTGTTGTAAATCATGTGGGTGGTGCATCTTTGTTGCATAAAAGAAAAGAAAAGAAAGAAAATGTTGGAAATGGAAAGTGGATTGAAAGTGAAGAGCTTAAGTGAAGAAAAGGGTCCCGACCGAGATTAAAGTGACATCGGGCCCGAGTTGTGATCAAAGTCGATCCAGCGAGCAAAAGTGTGAAAAAACCAACAAAAAGTCTAAGTGCAAAGATGAAGTGGAAAGTTAAGTGAAAGTTTGGGTTGAGAGAAGAAAATTCAAAGTCTTTTGGGATGAGAGTGAAAATTGATTATGAATATTTGGTGAAGTTGGTGAGAAATTAGGAAGTTCAATCCTCATTGTAAGCACCACAAGACCAAAGTAATTGCCACCTTAAGAAATACCAAAAGCCCCATTACAACCCGGCCGAATGGAAGCTCTTTGAGGACCTCCATTGAGCCAAGTTCATATTCTTTTTGTGCATTGTAATAGGCATCTTTAGGTGGAGGAATTGGTGATATTAGCTTCAACAGTAAAGTCTTTACTTGCATGATTTTTGAGTTTGAGTGTTCATTGCTATACCTAAACACATGATGAGTGATACACATTTTCATTTCCCTAAAGTGAGGCTTGGTTGCGTAGACTTTATTCCTATGAACACTTGATCATGTGTGATGATGTAATTTTGCTTGAATATCTATCACTTGTACTTGAATGTGTTTTTCATACGAGGCTTTACTTGAAGATTATGTTTCGGTCTTGCTTACATTGTTATTGCTTGAGGACAAGCAAGTTTAAGTATGGGGTATTCTGATGTCTCTCAAATTGGTGGTGTTTTAGAGGTTAATTTCCCTTGTAAATATGTGTCTTTTGTTCCTTTTCTTGTGTGTTTTGTCCCTTTTTAGCTTAGATTCCTATTTTCTATGAGATTCGGAGACTATGCGAATTTTGTGTATTTTGTAGGTGTTTTTGGCATGAATCATGGAGATTGGAGCATCATGGCATCATGGAGGAATTCAAGGATGAAAAAGAAGCCAAAATGGAGCTAACAATGCATAGAAAGAAGCCTCCAATGAAGACCAAGTGAAGGGCGAAAAAATCGAGTCAATCCGAGCTAAAATGAGAGAGAACGGGGCGAAGAATGCTGATTTTTGCCTTAGGCCCGAGGTCTGGTCAAGTCGGGCCCGAGTTCCATGGTGGCCCGAGGTGGTGGCCCGAGGTGTGGCAAGTAGGGCCCGAGGTACTTGGAAGATTTGCCTTTGGACCGAGGTTGAAGCAAGTCGGGCCCGAGGTTCTCCGTGTCGATCCATGTCCGTCGAGGCTCCGGATTCCTTTCTTTTTGGGATTTTCTTGTGAATTCCCATAATTGTATTTGCTTCCTTGGAGATCAAGGAGTTCTAGAAGCCTTGGGGGTCAAGGACTTTCCTTGGGGATTAAGGAGTTTAGAAGGGTAATCTAGTCTTTGTAATAGGGGGAAAAATCTCTATAAAAGCCCTTGTAATCTCTCATTGGGGAATCAATCAAGACAAGTATGGAGAGAGTGAATTGAGAGTGAGGTTTGAGAGAGTAGAAGGAAGAAGGGGGTGGACTCTTCTGCAAGGGAGGGAAGAAACCCAAGATCTAGAGAAGGATTTGGGTGAATTCCTTTCCTTGGAGAGGAAAGAAACTCTTAGGCTTGGAGCGGGAGTTGAGATTGTAAGAGTACTTCTTCCTTAGTTTAATTCAAGTTTGTTTTGGCTTTTATTTTGTGTTTGTGCTATTGATTGTGGATTTGACTTGCATGAATCATGATTTATCTTTGGTCTTTGATGATTGTTGGTTTGAATTCCATGATTAGTGAGTAGATAGCTTGATCTTGGGCTATGAGGGAAACCTCTAGCTAGATTGGGCTAGAAACCCCAATTCCATAGCCTTGAGTGCTTGATCTCGGTACGCACTCTACATAGAGCTACAATTCCTTTTGGAAGAAAGGGATCAAGGGCTTGTGATTGGCAAGAGTGAACGGAAGTGATCAATTGCCTATCACTTGAGCTTGCATCGAAAGGGAGGTCAAATTCCCTATGGGTCGATGTGTAGAAGTGGTGGGAACGAGGCGAACAACCTCGATCCTACGAGGATTAACACCTATTGCTTGAATTGGGGTGGAATAGCACACATCTACTAGAGAAGGAGCCCAAAGCCCGAGATCCCCTTAGCTTAGCTTGTTTCTCCCCTTTTGCATTGATTGTTGTGTCGAGCCCGAGTCCCCTAACCTCGAGCCCGACTTTGTTTGTGCCTAGCTACCTCGGTCCCGAGATTGACAACCTCGGTCCCGAGTTGCTTCGTGTGTTTTATTCCCTTTGTGTTTGTGTTAAATAATCAACCGTTCAAACGCATATGAAATAATTCCCTATGATCGACCTCGACCACCGTACTACAACGGGGTCGTGATACAAATTTTTTTTGTTGATTGACCCGGGGCCCTATCCTTAGATTGGTATAGTACTTTGGGCCTATCATCAACATCGGCTCCAATCTATTTTTTGCTTGCATTCTACTTATTCATCACTTCTTCGGTATGTTCTTCTACTCCCTTACTCTTATAATCAAGTTTACTTGACTAATTTTGAGGGTTTAGTTGGAAATCTAGGTTTTGGGTGATTTTAAGTTTCAATGTGAAAAGTTAGGTTATATATGCTTAGATCTATATGTTTGGGTGAATATTGTTGGTCTTTGGGATGATTTCTTGCTTAATCTATGGTTGTTTGGTTGATTTTGGGCCAATAGAATTTTTTAGGGCTGAGTAAAATCCGGTCCGGACCGGATTTTCGGACCGGACCGAGGCACTTCCGGTCCGGTCCTCGGTCCATGAATTTTAGAAATCCGGTCCCCGGTCCGGTCCCGGTCCGGTCAGGTCTGGACCGGATATTTATAAAACTTAAATAAAAAATAATTTTAAATAAAAATTATATTAATTTTAATTTTTTTATAGTTTATTTTTAATATTTAAGTTTTACATTTATGTTATATACTTAATAATATTATATTTTTCATAATTTATATATAGTTTCTCTGAATAAATTATAATTTTTTCAATTAAAAATTAATTTTTACTTCAAATAAGATTATTTTTTAAAAAAAATAAAAATCCGGTCCAAAACCGGACCGGACCGGTCCCGGTCCGTATATTTAGGGGCATCCGGTGCCCGGTCCGGTTTTGGACCGGTGCTCAGCCCTAGAATTTTTCTACGATTTTTGGTAGCCATTAGAAGGGTATTTCCTGAATTTTTCGTGAGTACATATGTTGCAGGTGGTCGGCGCCGACCCCCCCTAGGTCGGCTGCGACCACCCTCTGAGATTCGCAAACTTTTTTTGTTGGTTTGGCGCGTACTTCTTCTTATATGAGCTTCTATGGGTCGTCCCTGACCCCGGATACCTCGTAATCTTGTTGATAGCATGCTTATTGAGTTGTTTTTTTGCCATGATTTGACTAGATTGAGCATGAGTTTTTCCCATTACTTGCCTATGTTTCATGATTATACATGCTTAGTTGAGAATTTTCATATGCAATTGAAAGTGTGTGTTTATTGCAAGTATGGGGTGACTCTTTGATGATGGTTTGTGTGTCTCTTGTGTGGTGTTTGTGCTATTTAAGTTGGAAATTATCTTGGAAGCTTCATGGTTTTGTAGGACAATGGCATCTTCTTCAAGGGCAAGCAAGAAGCAAAGGAAGGGCAAGAGAGTGGCGGAGCCGGTGATAGATGAGGTGATAATTCATGATGATGTGGAAATGGCACTATATGGCACGTTGAGGGAGGGTAATGTCGCAGTTCGCTCTTACAATTAAGAGGCGCATGAAAGGATTCATATGCATGCGGCAGTGGTGGAAGCGTTTCAGTTGCTTGGCGCTGTACATCTACTCCAAGAGCCCATCCAAGTGCATTACCCGCCCCTTACTTGTGAGTTCGTCGCCACCCTCGTGATAGATGAGCTTGACAAGGAGGCCTTCCACAAGACAAGAATCAGTTTCCAACTTGGCGGGGCGAAGCATACCATCTCGATCAATAAGCTCAACAAGGTACTTGGCTTCCCCACACCACAAGGAGCCTACACCTTGAAAGACTTCCCCATCAAGGAAATGTGGTCCTACATCACCGGCAAAGGAGAATCCTCAAGTAATCCACTCGCTCGTGATATTGCCAACCCGGTCTTTCGGGTGATTTTGCGCATCCTCGGCGCCTCTATTTGGTGTAAGTTCGAGCTCTCCCGCCCCACCTTGCGGGAGCTCGCGTGCTTGTCCTCCATCCTCTTCACCAACACTCCAATCATGAACTTCGCCTATGAGTTCGTCACCAACATCATATACCAAAGAAAGAAGCCAAAGGATACTTTTTGTGGTTGGATGGTTATCCTCTTTGCTCAAACCCTCAACATCGACTTCGACCTCTACACCCCCAAGCATGTGATCCCCATGGACATCAAGTATTACGAAAATGCTTTGGTTCTTGTGTGGAAAGTCGGCACCGGCCTCTTCAACAAATTCATAACTAGCAACGGCATCACCCATGAGGTGAAGCTAGATGAAGAAAATTGTGAGTTATTCTACCTATTGAATTGGTACGACGTGTGGGCTCCTTCACCTTCTCCTTTCTCTCCGCTTCTCTTGGCGGATGAGACCATAAGGTGACAACCAAGTCGGTTCCAGAGGCTTGTCCCAAACCCAACAAATCCGGACCAACTAAGGCTAAGACAATTGAGAAGAGGTGTTCAGGAGAGGGTCGGCGGCGACCAAGGTGAGGTCGGCCGCGACCAGTTCCAGCAAAGTGGTACCTCTCAGGAGAGGGTCGGCGCCGAGCACCAGGGAGTCGGTGGCGAGGCAGGTCAAGGTGGTGGTGATCCGATGGACTACACAATGTGCTCCCACACCGAGATGGTCCCGTACATCTCCAATCCTTACGGGTTCGAATGGTCCGGAGGTCCTTAATTTGGTCCTCAATTTGGCGGTTCTAGCTCTCAAGCTCCACCCGACATCAATGCTCTTAATGCCAAGATGGAAGCCCTTGCTCTTGAACAACAAAATATGTATGCTTCTCTCAACAACCACCACACCCAAAGCATGGCTCATTATCAAGAGGTGACTCAAAACTTCAACACTTTCCAAAACAACTACAATGAAGACCGAAGAGCCCAATTCGAGTACAATGCTTGGCTCGCTCAAAAGATGTTCCCGGATTCTCCATTCCCTCAACCTCCTCAAAGGTGAATCTTCTCCAACAATGCTCCAAGTCCAAGTATGTTTCTCTTTTCCTTCTCTTTGCTTTTTAAATCAATGGGGACATTGATGTTCTAAGTATGGGGTGGTGTAGGGGAAAATACTTCTTTGTGTTATGTGTGTGTGTTTGCATATTTGTTGGTGTCTTTGCATGTTTGTGTGTCTAAGCATGATTGAGTCTTTTCTTTTTGATTTTTATGATGGAAAAATGCCTCTTCTAAGATATCCTAGGATTGCAATTATGAGCTTCATCATGTAATTCCTTATAACTTGCTTTGTAAGATTACCTAAGCATGACCTTGCTTTCTGAATTTTGAGCATATAATGAACATTGAGCATGCATAATTCTAAGTAAAAAGCAATCTAACAATATTGAACCTAAGTGAGAAATCTTTTGGCCACAAGGAATGTATGTTTTATTCCTTGTTCTTTCATGTGTAATTTTTGCTCCTCCATATGCATCTACCACTTGACAATGGCATGCGTATAAATTTGAAACCAAGGGAGACATATTAATTACTTGTTAGATCAAATGATATTAAACTTATTTTCATTAGCCTATTTCTTTCCTTTTTATCCTACCTATACATGATCCCTTGTTTGAAACCCTTTGTTTGAGCTTAAGCCTTATTTCTAGCGCCACAAAAGTATCCTAGCCATGATAAGCTTGACCCCATTAAATCCGGGAATTAGGACTTAGAATGGATTGTGATGTTGTTGTGGATGAGAGGGTGAGCATGAAGTGATTGTGAAGGTAGAGATAAAAAGAGTTGTCTTAAGAAAAGAATGGAAAAAGAAGTAGTTTTGGCTCAAATAGCAAAAGTATAGTAGTGAAGAACTCTTAGTTAATGGTTGGATTCGACCACCATCAGGTCGAACACGACCTAAACTAGTGAAGAAAGGTGTTCAATTAAGGGTCGAGGCCGACGTACATGAGGTCGCAACCGACCTAAGCAGAGAGAAAAAAGAAAATGCCGTGTAAAAGAAAAACAAAAGAGAAAAAGAAGTGAAAAATAAAGAAAAAAAGAGTTGTTTGAATAAGTGCAAGAGTCAAAGTCTTCTACATAAGAAGAAAGACAAAGGAATAGGTGAAGTGAAGAGTGTGCTTTGAAAGTTAAAGTGTTTGGTGTTTGGAGGAAGAAAGAACAGTTGGTTGAATTGTTGCTGAGAAGTCTAGGAGTCTAGAATCCCGGATTTCTTAGCACCACGAGACCAAATTATTCCACACCCTTTGAAATACCGAGCCCCATTGCAACCCGGCAGAATGAAACTTCTTTGAAGTCTTCATTGAGCCACCTTAAGTTCTTTTGATGATTTAACTTGTTTTGATTTCTTCGGTGGAGAATTTTGAATATAATTTCCATTGACTATGAGGTTTTGTATATGGAATTGAGATTGAGTGCTTGTTTGATTGGCCCTAAACACATGAGAGAGAGTAAAACACATTTTCCTTGTGAGGTTGGATTGTTATTGCTTGGAATGCATACATGTGTGCTATGATATTGAAGTTGTTTGCTCATTATTCTATCTTGTGCTTACTTTTTCTTAAAGGCATTCTTTGGGCTTGTTATTTGGTGTTGATGCACGCACTACAAAAAAATGCGCATTGGGCGACAAAATATTTCGCCGCCCAAACCAGTTTTCTCGACGCCCTAAGTCAAGGACGTCAAAAGCAGTTTCGACGCGGGGTCGTCGCCCTAAATCTGGGCGTCGAAACGATTCTTCGTCGCCATACATTTCTAGTTTACGACAAAGCTGTTTTCGAAGCCCTATGTTTGTGCTTCGAAAGTTGATTTCGTCGCCCTATGTTGGTGATTCGAAAGCTGGTTTCGTCGCCCTATGCTTGTGCTTCGAAAGCTGATTTTGAAGCCATATGTTTGCGCTTCGAAAGCTGATTTCGAAGCCATATGCGTGTGCTTCGGAGTTGCTTTCGAAGTCATATGCTTGTGTTTTGAAAGCCGCTTTCATTGCTCTGAGGTTAGTGTTTGGACAATTTTGCAATACATTTACATTTTTAAAATAAACAAATTCAATTGGAAATAAAACTAATTGATAAATCATCAAAATTTCCCAAAATTAGATAATATGTATTATAGTAGGTTAATTATGTCAAAGCAATACATGCTAAGGACTAGTATTGTTTACACATACTTAATAAAATAATATCCATGGACTAGTTTCTCCTACTTTCCAAAATAATATTCCATGGACTAGTTTGACTAGTTCATCCTGCTATACATAACAAAATAATCTCCCCCTAACTTGTTTATCCATGAACAAGGCTTCTAGAAGTTCCAACAGTCTTTTTTACCTGAAGAGGAAAAACGAAACATATATATTATGGCCAAATACATAAACGGCTCCTTAACCTTTTGCAAAATAGTCACTTTAATACTTCACTTTTAGTTTTTACCTATCGAGTACCTGAACAACGTAGATTGCAACCTATTAAACACTTGCTCACTGACACGTGTAAAAACAAATGCCACGGTGTCATTACACTTATATAATGCACATGCCACCTCATTACTGGTAATAAAATAGAAAAAAAATCAATTAAAAGATTTAAAAAAAAAACAAAAATAAGCCTGAGTCATAGGCTTCTCCAGTCCACCTTTCTCTTTCTTGCCCTCGTTCCTCTCTGACCAAAGCAAATCAAAAGCCTTCCATCTTCTCCCTCCACCGCCGTCTTCCCCAACTCCCGTTCCTCCTCCGCCGCTGCTAATTCGACCTCCTCCTTCCCATTTGACTTCTCATCCCACCACTCCATCGCCGCCTCCTCCTCCTCCTCGGCGGCGCGTGTCAAACACTTGCCTTTATGTTCTCCTACTCCATCCGAGTACGCCCCCTGCCACGACCACTCCCGCTCCCTCCGTTTCCCCGCACCGGCCTCATCTACAGGTAACTCAACCTACCATAAACCTAATTTGGAGCGGCTGAGATTTCAAGCCATCGTCTCCATCGACGCCGGTAATTTTTGAGCCCTAGCCGCTCAAAGGACCACTCGACACTGCCGTTCTGACTCTCTTCGCTAAACCCTCGGCTAATACACTCCGTCACAACCCAAATCTAGAGCATTCCCTCTCAAGTCGGTCAAATTTGTCAATGATGCCGGTAGATTGGTCGGCGGCATGTGCACAGACACAGTACCAATTCCCATTGTTTACAGAGGAACAAGATGATAATTAAAAAAATAATATCAAAAAAAAAATAAAGATATCAAGTTATCAACCAACTTCAAGCGAGCATGGAGGTAAATGGGAAAAAAAATAATAGTATTAGAATTTTTTTATATTAGATTTTTTAAATTATATTAAAATAGTGACATGGAAGTAAATGGGTGTACATGTGGCAATTGTTTTTGTACACATCAGCGAGAATGTGTTTAATAGGCCACAATATGTATACTTTAAGTATTTAGTAGGTAAAAACTAAAAATGAGGTATTAATATGACCATTTTACAATCAATTCAATTCAATTCATCAACCAAGATATCAAGAACATGGATATTATAGCTGTTGGAAGATGACAATCAATTCAATTCATCAACCAAGATATCAAGAACATGGATATTCAAAGATGAATTTATGCACTAAATAATAATTTATGACAAAATCTGCCAGCTGCATTTCTGTGAGCAGAATCCAAGTTCCTATCTTATTATTTGAAGCTAGGAATACTTGAGACAACCAATTCTAATGGAAATTTTCCATCACAATCAACAACCCTAGTATTTGTATTCAATGCAGTTGAGGGACAAAAAAGATACTCTAGGCTGAACTGCTACAATTTAAACCTCAAATTAAGTCAAATCATTCAAACTATCATATAAAGGCAAAAGGAATCACTAAGATAAGCTTACAACCAAGTTTCTAATTATAACAGAACACAAAAGTCAGAAGATTGGTAGCCATCAATATTTTGCCGAGTACTCAGGTTATATTCACTTGATTTAAATAAAAGTTAACCAGGTTGTAAGCACTTAGGTGGTTACGGGTTACGAGAATTTACCAACAGATGCAATCCTATTTGACATTTCCCAAAAGCAAAGAAAATTCCACTTTCAACATCCAATCCAGCTTAATAGTTAATAATGTTGATCCAACATTAAAGTAATAGAGCACAAACAGAATCATAACTCACATGCCTTGATGTGAAAGCAAATTATAATAGCTGATTATTTTTTCTACTAGTCACAAGAGCCATTTCTTGAAAATCTAATACATGTTCATATTGCAATTGTTTTCTATAAACTCTTCCGCAATCTTACAGCTGTTAAGACGTAAGCTTCAATTTTTTGAAAATCACAAACCAAAGAACAACAAGCACAGGACACTCAATTGCTATTCCATTTAGCAACTATTAGGTCACTTATCAAAAAAAATAAATAGTTTAATACCATTTAGCAAGGTAAGATAGTAACACTAGTTCTAGCTTATTGGACACTCGATCAATTGCTATTCCAAGCACAGGACAAAAACCAGTGAATTGAATTGCTAGAAGATAGCATGAAGCAAATTACGTGAATATCTATCCTCTCAAAGAGATGATGACTAATTAGTGATTTACATGACAGCTCAATTGCTGTCAATGGGTGTGATTTGTCAATAAGCTCAACAAGAAGGATTTGTTGATCCACAAAACATCTAACCAGTAACTAAGCAGAATTCATCAATTTAAGACACTCAAACCACGCTCAACTAGCTTCCTTCTCAAATCAGGAAAAATATCCACACTAAAAAAATTATATATAAGAACCAGGAATATCTACACAACTACACTAAAAAAAATTAGCTAGCCAACTTGTTAATACTGTATCATAAAAAACACACACAAATCATGCTCAACTTATTCATACTGTATCATAAAAATTTAGTTAGACAACAAGAATATCTACACAACAAAAATTATAAATAAGAACCAGGAAAAATAAATTACCGGTGCTTAGTAAGATGAGGACAAAGATCAATAGGCAAATAGTTCTTGTTCTTGTACGCTTCTCTTAACACTCAATTATGCTTCTCTGAAATCATTGTCAACACATAACAACTTGAAAGATCAATAAGATTCAGGAAGTCAGAGCTAGTTAAAGAGGAATTGATGAACGATTCTAACCTTCCAGGTCACACTAGCCAGAAGACAAAACACGCTCGACAATTGTAAGCTTCCTTCTCAAACCAATTGAAATCAAACCTAAGTCAGGTCACGCAAATTGGAATAAAAAACTAGAAAGCAGAACAAATACAAGAGTACAAGACTGAGATTGTAGATGAATTGAAAGAAGGGATTCTCACCTTCCAAATTAGGGCTAAACAAGTAGTGTCATCCTCAAGCTAGGGTTCGAAGCCGGTTGTCACAGATAAGTGATCAGAAAGCAGTTCGAAGAGATGGGCGAAGGAGAATAGCAAGATGGAGCAGCCAAATTCCCTAGGAGAGCGAAGATCGAAGAGATGGACGAAGGTTTCCCATGGCGAATCTGATGGAAGGCGAGAGGGTTTCAGATTTGATTTCTCTCGTACGCGTTTATGGGTTTAATTCCTCAAGTTTCATTCTCATTATACTCTTTTTTTAATTTTCCCACTAAAAAACTTTTGTATCCCGCTAGTTTTTTCGGGCACCCGCTAAAACATGTCATTGACATTTTTTTATTTAAAAAATAACTAAGGCGAGGAACTTTGAATTTCAACGCCATACCATCAAAATAGAGGCGAGAAAACACTAGTTCGTCGCCTTAAATAGAACTAGGGCAGCAAATAATATTTTTTGCCGCCCTTAATAAATATTGTGCGTCAAAACAAAATGTTGCCGCCTTTTGTCTTTTATGGGCGATGAAAGTAACTTTGACGCCCTTAATTTTTTTTTCGTAGCCCAAGGTACATTTTCTTGTAGAGATGTGAGTTATTGCTTGAGGACAAGCAAGTCTAAGTATGGGGTGTTTTGATGTCATGCCTTCTAGTTGGTTTTCATAGGGTGTTTTCTAGGGTGTTATGCATATTTTCCTATTTATGTGTGTTTTGCATGAGATTTCAACTCTCTTTCGAGGGTTGGAGTAGTTTGTGTGTTGCCTTTGTGATTTGTTGGAATTTGGAGCATTTAGGAGAAGTTTTTAATCATTTCGGAGCATTCTAGGAAGTGGTAGTTTGAGTCAAGCTCTCAAGAGTCAAGTTGTGAAGAGTTCATCAAAGCATTCAAGAGACAAGTTTGCAATAAAAGGTGCCTTAGAAGGAGTACAAGATGCTCAAACGAATCAAGGAACAAGAAGGAAGAAAAACCGACAAAAAGATCAAACACTTGGAGCAAGTTCAAACAAAGGCGAGAAGAAGTAACACTCTCAGCTGTGGGTCGCACGCGACCTACCTAAGGTCGGCTGCGACCTGCCCTGAGCTGAAGATGGGAAGGTCAGCTCCAACCCCTCCATGGTCGGCCGCGAACCTACCGAGGATCCTCGCGGGAATTACTTGCCGCCCAAGTTGTTGACTTTTCAAGATGTTTTAGATATGGAAAGAGCTTGTTTCCTTTTCAATTATCTTGTACCTCTATATAAAGGGCCTTAGGGGTCTCTTTTAGGATTCATGCTTCATTATCTTAGGAGAATTTGGAAGACTAGGGTTTTGTAGGAAGGATTTGCAGGACTTGTAAGGTTGCATTTCTTAGTTAATTCAAGTTATTTGCTTTTGATCATGTCTTCTTCTCTTATGATGAATGCTTGCATGATGATAAAGTGTGAGTAGTCCTCTTTTCTAGGGTTAGGGTGTAACCCAACATAAGCATGCATAATAAAACATAAATCTTTGATCCATGCTTAACCCTTTAATCTCTATCCTTTAAATCCAACTTGTATGCTTAATTCCTTGATGAAAGTTAAGGGATGTTCTTATTTGCAATTAAATTGAAAGAGGAAATTGTAAATTTGAATAACAATTCGGGTTTAAAGACGAAAGTTAAAACCTTTAGAATACAAGTAGGATTGCATGTTAACTTCTTTATGAAAGTCGAGATTTTGATGTGTTTATTTGCGGCGAAAGTCATCATGAGATTAATTGGTTGAGTTGATCATTGATATTTGTTTGATTGCATGTTTATGTTGTGCTGAAACCTTGTCCCTAGATCTTTTTCCATATTTTTACAAAGTCGTTTTTCAAACCCAGATAGGTCGGCTGCGACCCACCTTAGGTCGAGTGCCCGTCTCTGAAACCTGTGGTTTGTGTTCGTTTGCTTTGTTTTCGTAGTTTTGATCACTAGACTATAGATCCTACTAACTCCCATGGACGATCCTGACTTCGATATACTCGGCGGGGTCTTGACAAATTTATTTCTTCAAGAATAAACCCTTCAACATTGGACCTCTACGAGGTCTTAGGGTTCGACCTTCTTCTCATTTTTTTTGAACGGAGAGATATTATGTCTCTTTCGTCGTCGTTGCTTTCATTTCTTCTTCTTTTGTTTATTTTTTTGCAAGTGAGAAATACTATCTTTTTCCTGCTTCTTTTCTGTTGCTAAGAGAAGTACTACTTCTCTCGATTTTTTTTTGAGCAAAGACGAGCACTTTGGGGCTTGTGCCTCATCAATTGGGGCTTAGAAGGTCGAAAAAATTTTAAGGCAAAAACAGAAGGGCACGGCAATGGGAGAAGCAACAAGGTTAGGCTCGTTTTTTTTTTGTAAGAGAATGGATTCGGTCAAGGGAGGAAGGGAAAAGAAAAAACGAGGCTAGCTTAACCAAGGGTAAGAAAGGGTTTGGAGCAACCGAAAACCTGATTCGTAGAGTCGTAATTCGTACCCCCACAACTTGAGAAACTCAAGTCGACAGGCTCTGATACCAAATGATGTGCTCCGAGTCCAGGATCGACCAAGACTGGTTCGATTTGAGTCTCTTGGAGGTGTCTTTGGTTGGATATTGATAGAGAATTGAAACTGAAATTTTATTAGGGTGGCGGAAACGTTCGATTACAAAGTAAAGAGAAAAACAAGGTCTTGTAGGAACAAGGATGGAAATGATGGATCGAGCTTTGAGTTTAGGCAAGAATCGACTAAGGCTAGAAGCCAACAAATGGGGGACTCCCCCGGCCCGTTCTCCCTTGAGGAGAAGAGACCGGATGAGCAAGGCTTTAAGCACTTAAACTCAAATCCAATCTAAGAAAATACGAGGGTCTTGATGCGTTTATATAGTGACGAGTAGGGGCAGGAGGGCGGCACACTTGGAGTGGGCGCCAAGCTTCATGAGGAGGTGGGGAGAAGTGGGCGCCAAGCTTCATGAGGAGGTGGCGAATATTTGTAAAACCCGCTATTTTTATAAGATATTATGTAATATATTCTATTGGAAGTATAAGAACAATTCTAATGAATTTGTTTTCGTAACGACAAATTAAAGCTTTCAATAAAGCATATTAATCGTTAAATATAATTTTAAAATATAAAATAGAGATTTATAGTTTAAAGATAAAATTAAGTATTTTCACTCATAAATAATTCACAAGTCTAGTGATTATAAGAAGAAAGAGAAAGAATAATAACAAAAATAAAAGAAATGTAAATTGAGAAGATTAATATTACTAATTAGTAACAATTAATTAAATTGGATTAATTATTATATTTATAAAACCTAATCAAGATTAGGCTACGAGAACTTTCTGTCCATTAAGGGAACTGATTTAGTTCAAACCCAAATACCCCTAAAATCCGAACTTCACGAGATGGTGCCCGGGATTTTCGGTCGTACATGCCAACATCGTTTCGGTCTCATCCCGGGAGTTCAGCCAAGCACCCTAGTTCCTCCATGTCGTATCCTACTTCTTTTGCGTATGAATTTGGGTAAAAATCTACTATAAGATGGGGGTTCTGGCAACCTTCAACTCTCCATCTTCAGCTCTCCCCTCCCGTGAACTTTCTGCACTCAATTCACCCATCTTTCCTTTGTCCTTACCCCTACTCTTCCCCTGCCAAATCCGATTTTCAATTGAGTGAAAAGAGTCCACCTCGAGCCATGAATGACATTTTTGTTCAGATCTGTCGAGCCATTTTCGGCTATAAATAGCAGTCTACTCAGCAAACAAAAATCACATCTAAACTCCCCTACAACTCCTCTACAATTTTCATTCAAAGCCCGAGTTGAATCGGCTCCGTTTTCAACCTCCGAAAAAGACGCCGACCGACCTCCCATACACCGATCTCCACCACCGGCCTCCTCTCGTCGCCGAGACCGCCACCAGGAGCTTCGCCGGAGCCTGCTGAGCCACCTACCGTCTGGAAAACCCGCCAGGAGTCGCCGTCGGGTGTCCACCATTGTCGCCGGCGTGCTGAGTTGTTGTCGTGGCTGTTGCTGCGTTGCTGTACGTACAAAGGAGAAGGAAGGGGCTGCTACAGCCAGAAAGAAAAGAGAGGTGGGCTTCTCTTGATTTTTGGTTAAAGTTAATTAGTCCACTATAATTTTTAATATTAAGCCCATTAACTTAAAGTAATAAAATTGATGGGTTTGACTAAAGGTATTATTTATTATAACCCATGCAATTAAGTTAATCTCCTCATAAAAATAAACTTGAACCCTTTTCTTAATTGAGATTTATAATTATAAAATATTATTTTATTATGAATAATAAATCTTAATTAAGTATTTAATTAATTTCTTTAAGAAGCGTTTTATAAATAAATTTTACGAAAGATGTTCATAAACCGATAATTTTACAAAAATCCTAAACTCGCTTCTAACCTGTCAATAAACCGAGATCTTAGATTGATAAACTAATAATTCGAGGAGTTCCTAGACTAAGAAATAAATTAAATATTAATTTATTTCGTTATCATTCCGTGCCTCGAATTAGGTTAAGCTTCTAGGAGCGCTCGTTCCCAGATTCCGCCTTCTTAGCGAATTAACTCTCGAACATCGAAGGCAAGTGGATGGTTCTTTCTCCCTATTCTCTTGATATTCGATAAATCGTAACTTCCTGTCTTGCTAGCCTATCCATTTTGTTGGGAACGCCTTGTTTGCTAAATAAAATGAACCTAGGATTTATTTATTGCTTAGAGATAACGACCCTGTTGTTATTTACTTTATCGTACTGCGCTAGCCCATGGACTTAGGACCGATGATTGGCCTCTGTTTGTTCTAGTCTCTTTTTGAGACTTTGTTGTGGACTAGTGTATGAAACAGGGATGCGGGTTGGGACCCTCAACATCTCTTTATAACTGTATTGGGAGGTATAATAATTTATCGTCTCCTGATACTGGGTCATGACTCCACCTGCTCTCCGAATAGAGGGGTGTGGCACTCTAGCTAAGTGCCGGGACTCAGTCCCCGTAAGGCCACGTCTCATCCTTCGAGCGGCCAACTTAATTAAAAGTCATCACTGAAGTGTTATGCGTTACGACTTACGAAAGATAAGTGGCCAATGCACATTAATTAATTAATGGGACAAGGATGGTTAGTACTAGCTTGGACAAACCATCCGGACTCCCGACTTTGAGTAGCTCTAGCTAATAGAGACTTTTGTTCTTACTTGATGTGAATTGATAATGTTCCCAACAAAAACTTAATCATCTTTCGTTTGTAGCAAATCATTTTCTTGTGAATTCCTATTCCTAAAAGAAATCTCGTATTTCTTTTCTCAGCAAAGTCTTCCCTGTTCCTCATCGCTTGAGTTACATTCAAATAAAGCCATTAACTACTTTTATTTTTATCTCTCTCACCGCCAAAGAACCCGACTTGTCGTGCATCGTTCAGTTTCCTTTCGGACTTTGATGCCGACATATACTACTAGGAAAAGGGGTTTTAACGACCAACAATTTTGTCGTTATAAGGTATGAATATCGTCGTTATAAACTTTTAACGACAACATAAAAGTCGTCGTTTGTTCGTTGCAATAGCTTCCGACGTTATTGGTTATAACGACCATGTTCGTCGTTAACTACTAACGACGACATCCAAGCTCGTCGTTCATCATTAACGTCAACATTATTGTTCGTCGTTAACCAATAACGACAACAAGCTCGCTTGTCGTAATTGAATTAACGACGAACGACCGTATGGTCGTTAAAACAATAACGAGGGGCAACAATGGCGTCGTTAATGCTTGCCGATGAGTTGCCCGGCGGTCATACTTAATAACGACGAGGTCGCAAGTCATCGTTAATGGTTGATAACGATAAACGAGTTTATCGTTAGAAACTATCAAGTTTATTGATAATATCGTCGTTAATGTTTATTTATATTACTACTAGCACATTTAATAATATAGGGCTCTTATATATTTATAATATGCCATGAACTAAAAGGTTATAAATGAAATAAATTTAACATAAAATTTTATATAATCATAAATGATACTCTATTTTATTCACAATCTTAATTCAGTCATATAAATCATTGAACCTACCTATCTAGCTAGTTGTCCATAATAACACAAATACAAATCTACATGATTCAATGAACACATGTTCTTATAGATTCTACAATAGACGTGGCATTAATGTACGTGAATAGTATATTCCAGTCTAGCCTGACCCTCGATCAATCTTCAAGTACCTACAAAAAATATAAAAAAAATAAACAAAAGTAAGAGTCATTTTGTCCAAATACATGGACAAAGTGTGCAGAGTCAATCATAAATTAATGATAATAACAAAAGAAACTCCTACTCTCCAATTTTAAGGGAAAAGATTATTTGACGAACATCCAAAGACAAGGGTTTGAACGGATCAAAAAAAAAAGACAAGGATTTGAAAGTCAAACACGTACTATTATTGTAACCTGTAAGTTATCACAAACTATATAGTCACTTTTGTTCCACCTCTCTCTAGTTTCTACGACATGTAAGTATATTGTAAGCCTAAAAAATAGGAAAATGATGGTGTAAAAATAAATAATGCTAGAACTGAAAAGAAGGTTAACGTATAAAAAAAGTACTCTCATCAGTTTCATGTACTTTCAATGCTATTCTTTGGCACCAGAATGTAGAAAAGAAGAGAGCACAGGAGTGAGAAGCAAATAGGGGATCAGGAAGGGCAACTTTAACATCAGACTGCAGGTGGGAGGTGTACCACTTGCCCAAGTCAGTAAGCCTACAGCTCCAATGACTGAGATGATCTTATTTAGAGGCCTCGAAGAGCAGACAAAGCTCGCTAATGAGATCCGACTGGTTTTGAGGATGAATAACATAATTTTATTTTCCTTTAGTGTGCTTTTTCATATCCTCTGGCTGAAACATATTTTACCTTTTGACAAAGACTAAAAAGAGACAACAATTTCCACAACAAATAATACTAGGGTACGGGGGCCTCACTCCCCACACTCAAATAATTACAAACAAAAAGAGGGTGGAATTAGCTAGTGTGCAACTCATCAGGCAAACAGATCAAGTGGTTCAACAATGCAAGGAAGAAAAGAAAAAAGAGGTTTCATCTGAATGCCAACAAACACAACCACTCAAAATTCTAAAGCGTCCATCTCAAGTCAGAATGACAGCAAAATTGTGAATCAATTAACATACTAAATGCTAAGAGAACTTTAGGGATGAAGAACATATCGTGTAACAGAGAAGACAAGCTACCAGCAGGGAAATGATCAAACAAAACTAAACATGAATATTTAATTTAACACTCAGCATATATGGTTTTTAGTGGCCTCCCTATTTATTATGCAAATAACATCAAAACTAAGATCTTATCACACTAAGCAAGAAGATACAACAAATGCATGCTAGGGCTGGGTTGTTGGTTGTGCTACAAAATTTATTAAACTTACAGAATGGTTATGAGTACAAGATTGTTATGGTGGTCAAGAATCATGAAAGAACTCACATCATATTGTATCAATTAAAATTCAAAATACAGAGAATGAACTTGTTAAAAAACCTAAAACTAAGATAAGAGTATACAAGCATTGAGAAAACTCGTGAATATGAAGTTTCATAGTAACTAAAATGTCAGAGCCAATCTATACCTTCTCAAGACCACCACGAAAAGTGACTTCCACAAAGAGTTGATGCAGATCTAATTCTCTTCCGCCCAAGGTAGGAAATCTGAAAATCAACACAGAAGCTCAAATAAAACTGAAACTTGTATAGGTAGGGATACAATTAACCAGGCAAGCAGAGGAGAGTTTGCATTAAAACCCAACAAGCCCCTACACCCAATTTGGCCTAATACTCAACAAGCAAAGTTACTATGAAATTCTAGCAGCAATACACTATCTATTTCATACAGAAGTAAAAAAGGCATGGGTGCCAGTGAATGCCTATGATTGGGTTCCACACATCCATAATAGAGACAAGCAAGCGGTTTCATCACAAATTTACAATTTCCAGCTGTTGTAGCCTCATCTAAGTAATGGCATATGAAAACACATCAGACAAGCATAATTAGCTTCCAAAATACAGCAGATTATCAAAATTACAAAGAGCTACCTCAGAAACAAGGAAAGACCTATGAAATTAACCTATGAAATTCAACAAAAGAGGAAAGAACTACAGGAAAAAGTATTGCATACCTGACTTCGGAGGAGAAAAAAAGTTAGTAAATGGTCTACCAATAAATTATGCAGAACCTAGACATTTAAAATATACACTACTCTTTAGTCATAACTTCAGCATTGCAAGTTTAGATTAAACAGAATTTTGTGATGTTAAAATAATAACATTATTAAAAATGCATTTCAAGAACATGGAGAAAAACACACACTTTTACTTATACATAAGCACTCAACAAAATACACAACCAGATACATGCGGTTGTACAAAACTAGAGTAGTGTCTTATACTAGATGAAATCCACAATCAGTTACTTAGAAACACAAACGAAAATCCACAATCAACATTAATAGCATTTTTAATAACTTGCACGAGTTTTTACATCAATTATTGTTTTTGATGTAGGCATAATGGCAGCCCGGTTCGAAGAGGATTTCGTTCGTCGAAAAGGCCGTCACCGGCAAAAGTGATCTCGGCCGTCTATTGTCGGTTTGGGGCGTACGATACCTTTTCGGATAGGGAACGCGCTCACAAATCCAAGTCAGTGCTTCGCACCGATATAAGGCCTATTTTGGGCTTTTAATAACATTTCAGGGCTTTAAACTAGGTTTTAGTTATTTTTGGGCTTTAATCTTATACATCAGCTGCTAATTCAACTCTACACCGATTTCTTGCTTCAGTCACCATGTGATTCATTATGAAGGACAAGGCGGACCTGTGCAGGGCAATAGCAAGCCTCGACCCAAAGTAAAATCAGTTTGACTTATATTTAATCCTAGGATCTGTTTAACAAACTTTAGACAGTATACTTGACACTTGAGTTGTTTTCTAAGAATTTAAAAAGACATTCTAGGATTTTATTTTGCACTTTACTCGAATTTAAACAAATGCCATCGTTAAATCAAAAGTCTGAGTTGAGGTTTTAAGTGAATATCATACTTCAAGGTTTTTGCTGTATTATTAAACTAACTTGAAGCTCTATAAAGTATGGGAAAGTTTCCTTTCATATAATGAAAAAAAGTAAGATGATCTTCATGATACATGGAGATATGTGAGCGTACAGGTGACCCAAAGTTCCAGATCCCAACCTATCAATAGCCACAACCTCAAGAATGCAGAAAATGGAGCCATCTTCTGGAGAGTAATTAATTAATCTGCCTTTAAAGGTATTTTCTCGTTTCCAAGTTGAAATATTCTGTTTATATTAGCTGTGGTACCAAGATGGTTCCTGTATTTTGTTGGTCCTCAATTTAGATTATTGTTCATTCTTTAGGTTTGGCATGGACATACAGCCAATGTAGGTTGAAGTTGTAGAATGGATGTTGATAAGGTTGTGCATGATCTCACATGACAAAGGGTACTGACTTTGTCTGTAACATTTACACAATTAAGATTAATATCACATTCAAGCTCATTTGAAACCTTTTTAATGTTGCACTGAGTTATTAAAATAAGACATTCAAGCTCATTTGAAACATTACAGTGAAACTGTCGGCCTGCATATTTTTTCTATGTACCTTTGACTTTGGTCTAGAGTTACTAAAATGTTGATTTAGGCTTTAAGGCTAAGGTTTTCAGTTTGACCCATATGCTGGATGAGGTTCAGTTGTTTGTTTCTTGTATATGTGAATAGATGCTTACTATATTTGGTTTTAAAATAAACAATAACAAAAAAGGAGAAGAAAATATGATACTATTATTTTCTAGCAAGTTTGAACATACCACGTTACCTTTCATATAACAATCTTTGTGTGAATAAAGACAAACTGTGCCAAATCGTTTACCATAAATTACAAGGTTGCACATATACACCTAAGCTGATGCAAATAACCTACAGTTCCTTTACAGACTAAAACCATAAAGGATATTTCAATTAAATCCACATACCACAATCAACAGTAGAGCAGATTCTACCAGAACATTTATGCATCTGTAAGAAACTCAATTTCATGTAGAGAGACTCATACCTGATAATTCTAAAGGTTTAGTTCAAGTTGAGAGTTCAAAGCAAACTTCCTCAAATATTTGCAGGCAGAGAGAATTCGAGATATGCAAAAGGCAAACACAAGGATCTCGAATCAAAATCCATACAAGATTCAAAATTATATAGATCGATAGAGATTCCAACCTGAATTAGGGCTCAATTGTAGTACACTGCAAAGGCAGGTATCCTCAAGCAATTGACAGCGAACTAGAGATTGGGAAACATACACTGCAAATCGGAATCAAAATCTTAATCAAAGCAATAGAATAATACAAATCAACACAATTGGATAGAGCAAAGATTCAGATCGAGATGAACTAGGGCTCAATTACAATCAGTTCACAGAGAATCACACGATCGACGATGAATGTTCTGTAATTTGAAAAATCACTCTAGAAAACAAGTAACTTACATGAATCACACGAAGAACAGTGGATGGATAGCGGCGCACAAATTCGACTTCGATGTGATTAGGTTTTCGTCAGAGAGAGGTAACTGAATTGGAAAGCTTGATTTTGACGACATTTTGGAATTCAGCGAGATTTGCCCTCCGAAATAACCTGCGTTTATCTTTAAGCACAATAACGACGAGTGTAATTTTTCTTTTTTAAAAAATTATTTTACTCCAAAACAATCACGACGGTACTAAATGCAATTCACTTTGTTTACGTGCTAATGACGACCAATATATATATGTCTCGTTATTGTATAGTATACATGTACCTTTAACGATAAGCTTTTCACTTTGTCGTTAAAGCTTAGTCGTTAAAAACCCTTATCTAGTAGTATACTTAGCCTTTTTAAGAACCTAGTTGTATTCTACCACTTGCTTAGTCTCGCATTAGATTAATACCATTTTCTTTTCTTCCCGACATTGGTCGGCTGGTATTTCTTGCTTCTATGGAAATATCAGGTAACAAGGCCAAGACTGTAGCAGATTAAAGCCGAAGACTCAAGGATCTGAAGGAAAGAAGGTTTCAAGTCTTTTGGACAGATTGGGTCCCCCATGCTACTTTGTATAATATTATTGTCTTAATTTCCGCTGCACTATTATATAATGTCGTTTCCATTTCAAGCACTAGCGTTTCAGACCTTTGAACGCCTTTTCAAGTATGTGGTACACGATGAACCACTTTAATGTAATATAACTATCCTGTTTTATATTACTTTGAACCGTATTGTGTTACCTACAGCCTCGGGTGGTCTTGGATGGTAAAATCTGAGATCACTGGTGGTAATACCCTTGGGTTAAAATAGGGGTGTTATAGTTATGGTATCAGAGCTAAAGGTTCCTAAACTTCGATTTATTTCCTTTCGAAAGTTTCTTGTAACAGAAATCAAGAAACTAACAAATTTCAAACCTTCTTGTCACAGAATTCAAGAAGCGATTTTTATCAAACCTCCTAGAAATTTCTGATCATTTAAAATATTCTTAGAGATTTTTATGACTTGGAAACTTGAAACTTCCTTCAGATCGTCTTCACCTTGCATACAGATTTTCAAATCAACGTGTCCTAACCTTCTAAATCCATCTTTAGGAAAATGCGCCCTTCCAACGGATCTGCTTCTTACCAGAGGGGGAGTACCTCTAGAGCCCCTACAGCCGAGCGTGAAGGACCCGCTGATCAACCAAGAGAATCTTTCACGGACTTGCTGATGCCAGACCTTAGCTTTGATTGGGGAGCTGGCGAGGGAGCACATGCCTACCCCGGACTAGAGGATCCCGGGCTGTTAGGAGATGGTTGAAATTTTTCCCTTTCAAACCCCGGACTAGAGGATCCGTGAACGAGAATCTTTCACGGATCCATACTCTTCCGGAGGAAGAGTATGGACTGGAAAATCTTTTCAATGACCTCGAGCCAAATAGCCACCCGATAGATGGGAATTCTGAGGTAACAATTGGGGAGGAGGTGACGTCCCAAGAACGAAGGCGTGAAGACAACCCCTCCTCGCTTGATCTAAACCGGGGCCCTCTGGCGAGTCCACCAGAACTCACCTTTCAAACAGTAGGTGATCAAGTGGATCGTGGCATCGAAGCGCCACGCACAGGTGGGCGGCTGCTTGCACCCGAATCTATTCCTCTTACGTGCCTCCAAGTACGGACACGCTTGCTTCGTCTGCATAAGACAGCATGAGAGAACGCTCTCCGTCAACATCGTTGGCAAATCCAAAACTTCGAAGCCGCTATAGTCAACGAGCAACGGTCTATTGATATTCTCAACCGCAATCTCGAGCAAGCCAGGTGGTTATTGGAAGATGGAGGCGAGGTCCTGAACAGCAATTTGTTCAGTCCCGGATTCTTGGACAAGTACTGCTTCCCTCCGTATCATCCCCGTTAGATTTTCTTTCCCTCGTGTACCCTTATAAGTGCGTAGCTCTAGGAAGCCCACTTAAGTTGTCGACTATTCCTTTTGTATGGCATGAATAGTCGGGTCGTTGTAATTCCTTGTACTAAGTATAACCATCTTTGCCCTGTACTTGCGGCATGTATGATGATCCTTTAATATAATGATCACTTTCCTTTCAAATGTGTCTGCGCATTTCCTTATACAAATGTTAATTGTTTGGAAACATTTGTCATTCATCCAGATGGTTAACACTCGAGGAAACACCGTAAGGGACAACCCGAATAATGCCCCAGCTGCGAGTGAACGAGAGGAGGGTTCTCAAGTGGGAGGAAATGGCCTAGTACGTGATACACCTCAAGTTGTGGTCTTTGATGAAGCAACTATGACCGCTTTCTGAACCATGATCAATTAGATGGTGCGTGGGGCTATGCCTGCACCAGTTCAGAATCCAGCCAATGCAGTTGGGATTGAGCCTGAAGTGAATAGGAGGGTTAATGAAGCCCGCGATGGAGGCGAGGGGTCAAATTATGCCAAGGCATTGAAAACCTTCCTTTCGCTAAGGCCTGAAACTTTTAATGGTGCTGGAGAACCTTCTAGTGCCTATCACTGGTTTTCCAACATGGAGAAGTTACTGAGGAATGTGCACTGCACCGAAGCTGAAAGAGTGCACATTGCTGCCCTGCAACTGAGGGACGAAGCCAATGATTGGTGGGAAACATCCAGACTGCCTGAACATCCTGAACAGACTTGGGAAATGTTCAAGGAAAAGATGTTAAAACGTTTCTTCTCACCTGCTATGATCGACGAGAAGAGGGATGAGCTGTATGATCCCAAAGTGAAGGGACTGAGCGTCTTAGAAAGGGCGAAGAAGTTCAACCAGTTACTGAAGTATGTTGGTACTGAATTCGCCACTGAGGAGCAGAAGATTCGTCGTTTCCATAAATGGATGAGTAACGATATTAAGCCGTGGATGATGAACCGTACTTTCTCGACCCTTGAGGAGTACGTCGACCATGCTTATTGTATGGAGGTCACCTTGAACGATTCTGAGAAAAAGAAACAAGTTGGAGGAAAGCCTCACTATCAGAACCAAGGCGGATTTAAGAGGCCTGCCTCTCCACAGAAATCAGGTTGGTCAAAGAAGAGCAAATCTGAGCCAACCATGACTAGTTCTTCGAAGGGGTCCGAACGCAGGAGTGGACCAAACACCTGCTACAACTGTGGTGAGCAGGGGCATATCAATCGGAAATGCACCAAACCCAAGAGGACCTGCTTTAACTGTGGAAAGGAAGGTCATCTCCGTACCTACTGTCGGCAAATCAACAATGGTTCAGGACAGTCTAAGTCAGCCTCTGCTTCCCAGGTCAACCCGACCTCTAACCGATCTGCTATGACAGCTTATGTTCAGTCTACAACTCAGAATAAGGGCAAGGGACTAACGACATCGCAGAATCAAGGTCAACACCTCTATGAGATGCGTGCCAGCGATGAACTTGGAGCACCCATATGCCAAGGTACACAATATGTTCGCTCTACTGCTGCCTTCCTGTTATTTGACTCTGGTGCATCACACTCCTTTATTTCTGAAAGTTGCGTAGACCTCCTAGGACTAAAATGCCTTGATATTTGTGAGCCCTTTGTCGTGAATCTTCCCAATGGGGAAATAATAGTAGGGAGGAAACAATTAAGTGACTTCCCTATAGGCATTCAAGGTGGAAAATTTAGTTCCAATTTGATATGCATCCCGATGGCTCCGTACGATATAATCCTAGGAAGCGATTGGCTATCGTGACATGGAGCAGTGATTGACTTTAACGAGCGAATTGTGACCATCAACTCTGGGGGAAAACACGTCTGTAAGTTTAAAGGGAAAAGAGACGAGGAAAATGGGAAGCTAATCAATGCCATGAGAGTTGGAAAGTTGCTTCGACAAGGTTGTACTGGTTTCCTGTGCTATTTGGAACCAACTGAGAAGAAGGTTGTTAACATTCAGGAAATTCCGATAGCTAGAGAATTTCCTGATGTCTTTCCCGAGGAACTCCCAGGGTTGCCACCTCAGCGTGATGTCGAATTCTCCATCAGTTTAGAGCCAAGAACCGCACCGATCTCCAAAGCGCCATATAGAATGGCTCCGATCGAGATGAAAGAACTCAAGAGTCAACTCGAAGAGTTGCTTAAGAAGGGTTTCATTAGACAAAGTGCGTCACCTTGGGGAGCTCTAGTGCTAATTGTGAAGAAGAAAGACGGGTTTTTTCGTCTATGCATCGACTACCGAGAGTTGAATAAAGTCACCATCAAGAATAAGTACCCTCTACCGAGGATAGATGACCTGCTAGATCAATTGCATGGTGCGAAGGTGTTCTCTAAGATCGATCTGAGGTTAGGATATCATCAGCTTCGGATCCAAGAGGAGGACATTCTGAAGATCGCTTTCCGCACTCGATATGGTCACTACGAGTTCGTAGTAATGCCCTTCGGGCTGACCAACGCTCCTGCAGTGTTCATGGATCTGATGCATCGATGTTTCCACGAGTACCTCGACAAGTTCGTGGTCGTGTTCATTGATGACATCTTGATCTACTCCAGGAGTGAAGCGTAGCATGAAGAGCATCTGCGAACCATTTTGCGAATCCTCAGGCAACATGAGTTATATGCTAAGCTATGAAAGTGTGAACTATGGCTGAAGGAAGTAGCATTCCTAGGCCACGTCATTAACCAAGATGGAGTAATGGTAGATCCCCAAAAGATTCAAGCAGTCTCTGAATGGAAGCAACCCCGGAATATCAAAGAAATCCGGAGCTTCCTAGGGTTGGCTGGGTACTACCGAAGGTTCGTAGAGGGATTTTCAAAAATCACTCTACCCATGACCAAACTACTCCGAAAGGCCCACCAGAAGTTTGTGTGGGACGAGAAGTGTGAAGAGAGTTTCCAAGAACTCAAGAAACGTCTAACTAGTGCACCAGTGCTAACTTTGCCAAATGGGCATGAAGGATATGTTGTGTACAGTGATGCCTCCAAGCAAGGTCTAGGTTGTGTGCTGATGCAAAATGGCAAGGTCATCGCATACGCTTCTCGCCAACTCAAGACCTATGAGGTGAACTACCCGACACACGATTTGGAGTTAGCAGTAGTGGTGTTCGCATTAAAAATTTGGCGACACTATCTGTATGGTGTTAAGTGCCAAATATTCACCGATCATAAGAGTTTGAAGTATGTGTTCACCCAGAAAGAGTTGAACATGAGGCAAAGGAGATGGCTTGAACTGATCAAGGACTACGACATCGAACTACTTTATCACCATGGTAAAGCGAATGTCGTGGCCGATGCTTTGAGTCGTAAGACGCCTCAAGAAAATTTGATCGCCATGTTAACGGTTCAACCGAGCTTGCAGAAGGAGCTCATTCGAGAAGGGATAGAGGTTTGGTTTGAAAGGCAACAAGGAAGTCTGAACACATTGGAAATTCACTCCGTCTTATTAGATCAGATTAAAGAGAAACAATCTGAATACATGATGTTGATTAAGATTAGTGGTGAGGTACAGGATGGCAAGGCACCTGGATTCGTCATACAAGATGACGGATCGCTGTGGTTTCAAAATCGAATTTGTGTGCTTGCTGTGGATGAGCTTCGAAAAACCATCTTGAAAGAAGCACATGCATTTGCATATTCAGTCCATCCCGGAGCAAGTAAGATGTACAAAAACTTGCGCAAGACTTTTTGGTGGCCAAACATGAAGCAAGAAGTGGCAGAATTCATTTCAATATGTTTGGTATGCCAAAAGGTAAAAATTGAGCATAGAAGACCCGGGGGGAAATTACAGTCTCTATTAGTGCCTGAATGAAAGTGGGAAGACATTGCCATGGATTTCATTACCGGCCTTCCTAAGACTCAAGGGCAAAAGGATGCTATATGGGTCGTGATCCATCGACTCATTAAGAGCGCCCACTTCATTGCAATCAAAATGAGTTGGGGAGTCCAAAAGCTAGCGGAAGTTTTCATCCATGAGATTGTTCGTCTCCATGGTACCCCAAAGACCATTGTCTTGACAGAGATGGACGTTTCACATCAAGGTTCTGGCAAGAGTTGCACAAAGCCTTGGGAACCGAGTTGAAATTCAGTACTGCTTTTCATTCCCAAACCGATGGTCAATCTGAGAGGACAATTCAGACACTAGAGGATATGCTCCGATCCTGCGTGTTAGACCGCACTACGAGTTGGGATGTCAGCTTAAGCTTGATAGAGTTCACCTACAATAATAGCTGGCCCTCGACCATCAAGATGGCTCCGTTTGAGGCTCTATATGGCCGCAAATGTCGTTCCCCGATCTGTTGGGATGACAACGCAGATAAGATCCTTCTTGGACCCGAACTAGTAGAGAGAACAGCTACTGATGTGGCTCTCATTCGACAAAGAATGTTGACTGCTCAGAGTCGACAGAAGTCGTATGCCGATTTGAAGAGAAGAGATGTCGAGTTCTCTATAGGCGACAAGGTATTCGTAAGAGTATCTCCCTCGAAAGGCGTGTTTCGCTATGGAAAGAGAGGAAAGCTTAATCCTCGCTATGTCGGTCCTTTTGAGATACTCGAAAGAGTAGGCAAGCTAGCATATCGTCTTGCACTGCCACCGTCGGCACACCCAGTTCACAACGTCTTCCACGTGTCCCTCCTAAGACAATATGTACCTGATGAATCACATGTACTCGACTATGATGACATTGAAATTCAATCGAATGGCACTTATGAGGAAAGACCCGTGAAGATCCTAGAGCGCCAAGTGAAGCAGCTTCGCAACAAGGAAGTGCAGTTGGTAAGGGTACTTTGCTCCAAGAATGGTGGCGAAGAAACGACTTGGGAGACATGGGAAACCGAACAAGGAATGAGCACGCATCCCAGAATTGTTCGACCCATAATTAAAGAACGAGACATTCTTTAAGGGGGTACTAGGACGTTTGACTCTTTTGTAACCTAGCAATATTATCCTTCCGTATTATACCCCAATCTCTCCAAGTTTCGGTGACGAAACTAATTTTTAAGGGGGTACTGATGTAATACCCGCTATTTTTATAAGATATTATGTAATATATTCTATTGGAAGTATAAGAACAATTCTAATGAATTTGTTTTCGTAACGACAAATTAAAGCTTTCAATAAATTAAAGCATATTAATCGTTAAATATAATTTTAAAATATAAAAAAGAGATTTATAGTCCAAAGATAAAATTAAGTATTTTCACTCATAAATAATTCACAAGTCTAGTGATTATAAGAAGAAAGAGAAAGAATAATAACAAAAATAAAAGAAATGTAAATTGAGAAGATTAATATTACTAATTAGTAACAATTAATTAAATTGGATTAATTATTATATTTATAAAACCTAATCAATATTAGGCTACGAGAACTTTCTGTCCATTAAGGGAACTGATTTAGTTCAAACACAAATACCCCTAAAATCCGAACTTCACGAGATGGTGCCCGGGATTTTCGGTCGTACACACCAACATCGTTTCGGTCTCATCCTGGGAGTTCAGCCGAGCACCCTAGTTCCTCCATGTCGTATCCTACTTCTTTTGCATATGAATTTGGGTAAAAATCTGCTATAAGATGGGGGTTCTGGCAACCTTCAACTCTCCATATTCAGCTCTCCCCTCCCGTGAACTTTCTGCACTCAATTCACCCATCTTTCCTTTGTCCTTACCCCTACTCTTCCCCTGCCAAATCCGATTTTCAATTGAGTGAAAACAGTCCACCTCGAGCCATGAATGACATTTTTGTTCAGATCTGTCGAGCCATTTTCGGCTATAAATAGCAGTCTACTCAGCAAACAAAAATCACATCTAAACTCCCCTACAACTCCTCTACAATTTTCATTCAAAGCCCGAGCTGAATCGGCTCCGTTTTCAACCTCCGAAAAAGACGCCGACCGACCTCCCATATGCCGATCTCCACCACCGGCCTCCTGTCGTCGCCGAGACCGCCATCAGGAGCTTCGCCGGAGCCTGCTGAGCAACCTACCGTCTGGAAAATCCGCCAGGAGTCGCCGTCGAGTGTCCACCATTGTCGCCGGCGTGCTGAGTTGTTGTCGTAGCTGTTGTTGCGTTGCTGTACGTACAAAGGAGAAGGAAGGGGCTGCTACAGTCAGAAAGAAAAGAGAGGTGGGCTTCTCTTGATTTTTGGTTAAAGTTAATTAGTCCACTATAATTTTTAACATTAAGCCCATTAACTTAAAGTAATAAAATTGATGGGTTTGACTAAAGGTATTATTTATTATAACCCATGAAATTAAGTTAATCTCCTCATAAAAATAAACTTGAACCCTTTTCTTAATTGAGATTTATAATTATAAAATATTATTTTATTATGAATAATAAATCTTAATTAAGTATTTAATTAATTTCTTTAAGAAGCGTTTTATAAATAAATTTTACGAAAGATGTTCATAAATCGATAATTTTACAAAAATCCTAAACTCGCTTCTAACCTGTCAATAAACCGAGATCTTAGATTGATAAACTAATAATTCGAGGAGTTCCTAGACTAAGAAATAAATTAAATATTAATTTATTTCGTTATCATTCCGTGCCTCGAATTAGGTTAAGCTTCTAGGAGCGCTCGTTCCCAAATTCCGCCTTCTTAGCGAATTAACTCTCGAACATTGAAGGCAAGTGGATGGTTCTTTCTCCCTATTCTCTTGATATTCGATAAATCGTAACTTCCAGTCTTGCTAGCCTATCCATTTTGTTGGGAACGCCTTGTTTGCTAAATAAAATGAACCTAGGATTTATTTATTGCTTAGAGATAACGACCCTGTTGTTATTTACTTTATCGTACTACGCTAGCCCATGGACTTAGGACCGATGATTGGCCTCTGTTTGTTCCAGTCTCTTTTTGAGACTTTGTTGTGGACTGGTGTAGGAAATAGGGATGTGGGTTGGGACCCTCAACATCTCTTTATAACTATATTGGAGGTATAATAATTTATCATCTCCTGATACTGGGTCATGACTCCACCTACTCTCCGATTAGAGGGGTGTGGCACTCTAGCTAAGTGTCGGGACTCAGTCCCCATAAGGCCACGTCTCATCCTTTGAGCGGCCAACTTAATTAAAAGTAATCACTGAAGTGTTATGTGTTGTTGGATCGTTAGTAACTGAGGGACGTCCTTTATGAAGATAAAGGCGTCCTTTGGTCAGGCGTCCCTACGAGGAGTAGGGGCATCCTTAGGTAATGCAGCGGAATAAAATACTAAGCAAGTAAAGATGAACGCAGTGAATTGTAGAGGAACCACTCAAGACCAAGTAGTCCTTGAGTGTAAACCTCTACCTCCTTAGAGGATTTTTGAATAGCTTTTCCTTTATATTGAACGTCCTTACAGTTGTACTGGCGAGTCTTTACACTTCTCTAGCACTTAGCTTTTCTTCCTAAGTCCACTAATAAAGGACTCCTCTAAGCCTACAACTTAAGCGAGTTCAATCTTATAAAGGACTCTATCCCTACATCCTACAGTACTTCGTAGGACTCTCTTTTCCTTTTTGGGTTTTTCTGAATACAAACTGTTTTGTGGTTTTGGTTACAAATCTCACTCGATCTAGCACAAGTCTTATCACTGTTCTTGAGTTCTTGAGCTAGTTCTTCGCGTTCTTGAGTGAGCCGCTTTCCTCTGATTCTCTCTGAATATTCTCTGAAAGCGTTAACATCACAATAAATGCCTTGGGGCTATTTATAGGACTTGGGGAAGGGCGTCTTTCTCTTCTGACGATCATGCCCTTCGTGGACGTGGCTACGGGATCTTCCTCCACGTATGATGGCGGTGATGAGGAAGCTTCTTGTATCCAGCTGTGTGTGATGGACTCCGCTACAGGATCGGCCGCCACGTGTTGATGAACTCTGCAACAGGATCGTCCGCCACGTAGTGTTGGACTCCGATACAGGATCGGTCTCCACGTGTCATTGGATGATCAAATGTTGTCGAGTGATGTCATCCTGTCGGCTAGATAGTAAGGACGCTCTTCATGCGTTCCTACTTGCTTTGGGACTCCGTCCTTGCTCAAGTAGTCTCTTGTTGGTCCTTACTTCCTATTAGCTAGCGTCCCTAAGCCTAGGGGACGCCCATACACACTTGTTGTCCTTTTGTCACTGACGTTCCTGAACACTTGGATAAATTTATTAGAATCAAAGTGAGTTTGTCATATCAAAACCAAGGGACGGTTGTGGGCATACTACCAAGTATGCAAGCGTCCTTGATAGCGTCCCAACAATTTCCCCCTTTTTGATGATGACAAACTCTTCAGCAAAATAGTTTTGGTATTGGAAATTAGCATGCATGAAAGCTTAGAAGCGTCCTCTAACACTTAGAGAAATTTCAGTAAACACAAGTTTTCATTCTTTGATTCTCTAACAATTGGATTTTAAGGAGAGAGTCGCGTCCTAAAAAAACTTTCTAAGCGTCCTCTTTTATTCTAGCATGGCGTTCCTTAGACCTTTCACTTAATAGTTCCCCCTTAACACTTGCTTATTCTAGATAACTATTTTATAGCGCATCTCTGCAAAACTACACTTCCCCCTTTTGGCATCATCGAAAAGGATAACAAGTGATAAGGACATTAGCACAAACACACAATTATAGGCAGTGGAACGCTTAAACACACAAATGCAAGCAAACAGTGTAATAGCCATTCAAAGGAAGTAGAATTAATGTCATTACAGACCAACGATCAAAAAAGATCAAGTGTTTTCAAACAAAAGAAGCAAAGGCAAAACAATTAGGGATAAAGAGGTTGAGGACGGCGATCATTGAGGACGGGTTTGATCTTGATAAAACTTGAGGAGCTTTTCATGAAGTTCTGCCGACTTGGTGAAGGCTGAAGACAAGTCCTTGAGAGTAGAGAAGATGAGACACTGATTGTTCATAATAGCACCCATAAGTTCTGCCGGAGGATGTTGTTCAGGATTAGCAGGGGCAGGTATGGGAGCGGGGCCAGAGCTAGAAGAGGGAGCGTCCACATGAGGCAAGGAAGGAGGAGAAGGAGCCATCAACATCTGATCAAGAGCTGCAAAGTTAACTGCGGGCTCTTCTTCGTGAACGGGCTCTTGATGCATAGAGGCACGGCGTACCTGTTCAGCTTCAGCGGCTAAGCATTCTTGCTCAGCTTTCTTCTTAGCTTCCTCAGCTTCAGCTTCTGACTGCTTGATAATGGAAGGCAACTCCTCATTATGTCTTATATGAACAAGTCCTTTGTTCGGATTCCATTTCAATCCTAGCTCTTCTGTGGGAGCACTGTCATCATAAGCATTCTAGGACTTGAGGATTAGCTTGACCAGTCCTAGGTACGGCCAAGCGTGTCGCTTCCTCCCACACTTAGCCATATGTTGCATTGCAATTCTGGCAAGGTTGATGGGTCGGCGTTCGAGAAAAACGTCTATTAAGATGATATCATGTGTTTGAACTATAGAACGCTTCTCTTGCCTGGGAAGGACGGTGCGGCAGATAAAGTAATGTGCAATGGCGCCGACTTTGCTCAACACGTGAGCCACCCTGTCAAGGCCATAGGGTCTTTTACCCTGGAACACTCTTTCAATCATAGCAACTTCTTCGTCCTCTGTCATCTCAAAACCGTTCTTTGGAAGAGAGCTTAGGGCTTGTACGGTGGCTTTTGAGTGCTTAGTCCCATGAAGGTACGGACTTGGGGTTCATTGACAAAGGCTTTCTCGTCCTCTATCTTGAAGTGGAGAGAACTGTCCTTGGACTTGTAGCGCAAGCACTTGTAGAACGCTCGGACTTGTTCTTTATCAACTTCAGTAGGAGCGGGTCCGACGTTCAGCCATCCTTGAAATCTAAGAAGCTCAAGAAACTCGAGAACTTCTTTTTCTTTGGTGAAGGAGGCAAGCCATTCCTCAGAATAGACCAAGGGGCCTAGAACATTGACAGGTGTGCCATCGTCCTTACGCTTCTTTTTGCCTTTTGGGGACTCAGAGTCCTCATCATCTGAACTTTCATCAGCACTGTCCTGGGACTCATTCTCAGCATCGTCCTGTCCAGCAGCGTCCTCAGAGCCTTGTACATTTTCTTGATTGCCACCGGCGGGGGCTTGTGCGGTCTCTGAAGGCGCTCTGCCTTGGGACGTCTCTTCAGCGTCCTGAGCCTCTGTTTGATTTTCAGAGGGGGGGCTCAGCGTCCGCCGGGACTTGGTTTTCTGTTTGGATTGTGGGGGAGGGGTTTTCTTGTGGAGTTGGGAGGGGATTGAGCAGGGTAAGGGATTAGTTGTAGGGAGGGATTTCTTATGCATCACGCTCGAGCTCATCAGAGAGTGTAGGCTCGGCGTCCTTGTGAGCGACCTGGTGCTCGCCAGCGTCATCAACAACATCAACAATTTCTGCTTCTGTAGAATTAGGAGCAGTCTCAACATTTTCAGCCTGAACGTTCTCAGCCTCATCTTGGGAGTCCCCTGTTATATCAACAAAGGAGTCATCAACAGGAGTCCCTTGGTTACTCTTCTCAGAAGAGCTTGAACTGGAGGAACTAGATGAGGGGACGTGTTCTGGAGCTTTCACTTCCTTTGCAAGCAACACCTTAGGTTTTTCACCTGTTTTGCGGCGGTGAAAGGTGTGTTCCAGGGTGGAACGCTGCTCAAGATCCTCCGGACCACTTTCTGATGAAGGACGGAGGGACCTGGGAGTCTCGGGGTCCTTTGGTGGGGAAATGTGGGTAGGGGCGGAGGGGAAGTTGGCAAGATTAAGAGGTGAGGATTGAGGATTAGGTTGAAAGGGAATAAGGGCATTTGCTTTTGAAGGTTTGGGGGACGCAGGAGGAGTTGGGAGTTGGACGATTTTGAGAGGTTGAGGTTGGGGAGGGGATTGCTTGGAGAGTTTGGAGGGGCCTTTTGTGGTGCTAGGCCGTTTTGTGGAGCTTTTAGTAGGGGGGACGCTTGAGGACTTGGCCTTTCTAAGGGGCTGTGGGTCATGGGTCTTCTTGGAGCGTCCCTCCTTTATATGGGGTGGAAACTAGCTTGTCCACAATTTCGGTGGGTTTGGAGGAGGAGAAGGGTTTAGAAGATTTTGAGAGGGGGGACGAAGGAGCAGGACGCTTTAAAAGCTTCTTTGTGGTGATGGTGGGAATTTGAGGAGGAGGGGGAGAGGGACTCTGCAAATGGTTCTTTAGCATTTGGTAAGCAGGAGAGTCCCTTGGGTACATTGGAAAGTCGGGAAGGGTTTGATTATGCAAATCGGGGATGAGATCAAGTAAGGGAGCAAGATTCTCACCACCGAATTGTTGGAAGAAGAGCACGTCCTCCATTCTCCCAGGTAAGTCCTTGTAATCATTCTTGTGGAGGCCGTGGATGACAAATCTCTCCAAGAACTTCTCATAATTCCTGGTCTTCAGCGTCCTCCTTCACATCAGGCCTGTCCATGCGTTCCCTGATTAGCATGTAGAGCGTTTTGGGCTTCTTGTTTATGAAGTCCACTAGAGATTCGTTCAGAACGACTTGTTTGGGCTTCTCAATAGTGTGGGACTTCACTAACTTCCTCCTCTTACCGCCGGCAGAATATCCGGCTGCGTTCCACTGTCTTTGAGACATTTTCTGATGAGTTTAGAGAGAGAAAATTGCCGGAATGCTAGAGAGAAGGTAGAGCAAATTTGAGAGCAGGGAAGTTGTTGAGAGCATTGAATGACTGAGAGCGACTGTTGCATCTTTATATAGAGGAAGCGGTGGCACAAACTGTAATTACCACTGATTTTCTGTGCGACACGTGGCATAACTTCCCCCTTAAGATTTGAGCAATTACAACGGTCACTATGCAAACGTTCAAAATTCAAATTTCTGTCTCTTCAACTTCTTCTCAAAAGTGAACTGGCGTCCTCTCTTACAAACACTGAGCGTCCTCTCAAACTTAGCAAAAATTTACCTCTTCAAGCAAACCAATAACCTTGATAACCGTCCCTGTGATCACCTTGCGAACCATTTGAGAACAAAGCAAGTACGTCCCGTAAAAGAAAAATATGAAGCTCATAGGACGCTTTTGCAGAGTTCTCGGCTAGGGTAAGCTTCCAGTTCCCATCATTTCGGCTTATAATGCGGGTTGGGTGATCAGGGATACTCTTTTCAAGACAAATAGAGAAATTTGAATGGCGTTCCAAAGTAGCAAACACATGAAGTTTTAGACTAGCGTCCTTGCAAATATGAATTCAATGCATAATAGTCCTTAAACACTTAGAATCTACCAAACATAGACAATCATTGAGGGAATAGTAGAATGGGACTTGCTACTTAAAAGTTATCATCCCCAAGAGCAACCTTAGATGCTCATAGGGACGTCTATCAAGCGCCTTAGTGAAAATATCAGCTATTTGGTCTTCAGTCCTTACATGCTCCATACTAATAAGTCCTAGTTCAACATTATCACGCAAGAAATGATGCCTTATATGAATATGCTTTGTGCGTGAATGAAAAACAGGATTCTTAGAAATTCAATAGCACTCGTGTTATCACAGCGAATGGGAATAGTTTCAAGATTGATACCGTAGTCCTTAAGTTGATATTTGATCCAGATGACTTGTGAACAGCACGAGGCAGCAGCAACGTACTCGGCTTCCGCAGATTGAAAGCGCCATAGAGTTCTGTTTCTTAGATCCCCATGAGACTAAGCACGAACCAAGGAACTGTGCCATTCCTGAAGTGCTTTTTCTATCAATCACATGACCAGCATAATCAGCGTCCGAGTAGCCAACGATCTTGAAGGACGTCTTCCTAGGGTACCAAAGGCAAAGGTCGTCGCGTCCTTTGAGATAGCGAAAGATCCTCTTGACTTCTTGCATGTGGGACTCCTTTGGATTCGCCTGGAAGCGGGCACACAAGCAAACGGCAAACATGATGTCGGGACGGCTTGCGGTCAAATAGAGCAAAGAACCAATCATTCCTCTATAAAGCTTTTGATCAACGTCCTTTCCCTTTTCATCAGCGTAAAGACGCGAGCTGGTAGAACAAGGGGTTGCAACAGGGTTAGACGTGTTCATCCCGTACTTCTCAAGCATTTCACGGACATATTTTTGTTGATGAATACGCGTCCCTTCCTTGAGTTGGTTGATTTGTAGTCCCAAGAAGAAATTGAGTTATCCAATGAGGGACATTTCAAACTCACTACTCATCAAGGACTTGAACTCATCTACAAGTTTCATGTTAGTACTACCAAAGACTATATCATCAACATAGACTTGAGCAATTAAAATGCCCTTGTGAACTTTCTTAATGAACAACGTTTTATCAATTGAACCTCTTGTGTACCCATGAGACAAAAGAAAGGACGGAAACATGTCGTACCATGCACGAGGGGCTTGCTTGAGTCCATAGAGCGCTTTGTCTAAGTAGTACACATGATCTGGGTGAGAGGCGTCCTCGAAGCCCGGGGGCTGAGCAACATACACTTCCTCCTTGAGTTTTCCATTGAGAAAGGCAGTCTTGACGTCCATCTGAAATAACTTGAATCCCTTGTGAGCGGCAAAGGCAATAAGGAGACGGACGGCTTCAATTCTAGCAACAGGAGCAAAGGTTTCATCGTAGTATATGCCTTCCTCTTGCTTGAATCCTTGAGCCACCAGTCTTGCCTTGTTCCTTGACACGCGTCCACTTTCATCAAGCTTGTTTCTAAACACCCAGCGCGTCCCTATGATGTTTTTGCCTTTGGGACGAGGGACGAGGGTCCAAACTTTGTTTCTTTCAAACTGGTTGAGTTCTTCTTGCATTGCTTGAATCCAGTCAGCGTCCTGAAGTGCTTCCTTGATGTTCTTTGGTTCCACCATAGAGACAAAGGCATTGAACGCACAAAAAGCTAGATTTGCACTTTGGGACTTGCTCGCAGCTGACCTTGTTTGAACTCCTTGAGAGATATCTGAGACAATCTGAAAGGTTGGGTGGTCCCTAGAGAAGCGGGACTCCCTTTGAAACAATTGAGCAAATCTTGGATCAATATCTCCATCAGAATCATCACTATCATCTTGTGCATCGTCCTCAGTGTGTTCCCCCTCAGAGAGAGCGTCCACACCTTGACGTTACTCGCCTTGTTGACTTGATTTAGCCATATCTTGTTGAACTGGAGATTCACTTCGAGAGGGAACTCCCTGAACAACACTAGGAGCGTCCACTGAGACTTCTTCAGGATTTGGAGTGGCGTCCTTAGGAGCATAGTATTTTCCAGAGGACCAATCTTCAACTTCGTCTTCAGAGTCGTCCTACTGTTGTGAAGAAGAGCGTTCTTTCTTACTTAGTTTTTCTTTGTGAGAAGAACTCTCCGTGAACACAACATGAATACTCTCCTCAAGCTTTAGAGTTCTTTTGTTGAAAACTCTATATGCTTTGCTAGAGAGAGAGTACCCAAGAAATATGGCTTCATCACTCCTTGCATCAAACTTTCCGAGGCTCTCTTTGGCGTTGTTGTGGACAAAGCACTTGCAACCAAAAACTCTGAGATAGTTAATGCGAGGCTTCCTTCCATTCAACAACTCATAGGACGTCTTTTTCAGCAGAGGACGGATCATGGCACGATTGATGATGTAGCATGCTGTAGCAATAGCTTCTGCCCAAAAGTACTTGGGGACGCTATTTGCCAAGAGCATAGTCCTAGCCATGTCCTCCAACGTCTTGTTCTTTCTTTCCACAACTCCATTTTGTTGAGGAGTTCTTGGAGCTGAGAAGTTGTGGGAGACGCCATGTTGATCACAGTAGGCCAAGAACTTTGAGTTTTGGAACTCCGTCCCATGGTCTGATCGAATGGCTTTAAGAGGCGTCTCAAGGGCAACTTCCACTTGTTTGATTAAGACTTTGAATGCACTGAAACAATCTGCTTTTGACACCAAGAAAAGAACCCAAGTGAATCGAGAATAATCATCTACGAGAACGTAAATGTACCTTTTTCCACCGTAGCTCGGCGTCTTCATTGGTCCACAAAGATCCATGTGGAGAAGTTCCAAAGGCTTCTTCGTGCTATCTTCATTTTTGGATTTGAAGGACGTTCTTGTTTGCTTCCCTTTGATACAGGCTTCGCACTGTCCAATTTTCTCAGGATCAATTCGGGGAAGTCCTTTCACAAGATTTCTTTGGTGTAGCTTAAGGATTGTGCTTGGTCCAGCATGGCCAAGGCGGCGATGCCAGAGGGCAGCGTCCTCCTTTAAAGCAGATAGGCACAATTCAGATTTAGGCTTTTACTCCTGATTGAAGATGTAGACATTGTTTTTGCGTACTCCTTTGAGAACAACTTTGTTGGACTTCTTGTTGATGACAAGGCACTCCTTTGAGTCAAATGTGACTAGGTTTTCACCTTGATCACACATTTGAGAGACGCTAAGAAGATTGAAGCCAAGTCCTTCAACAAGACTGACATTTGTTGCTTTGATGGACGGATTGAGAATGGCAGTTCCCGTCCCATTGATCTTTCCATTGCCCTTGTTGCCAAGAATGAAGAGGAACTCAAGGAAAACCAAGAAGAGACAAGGACCGAGGCCCTGGATCGAGTTACCACCAAGTCGGGCCCGAGATCGAGTACCAAAGTACGGGACCGATGTTCCCAACGTCGGGCCCGAGGTTGCCCCGTGTCGGTCCGAGTCAGCAAATGTGAAGATTAGGCTCCAAGGCACAAATGTTGTGATCTTCCAATTTTGTCCTTCTTCTAACTTGGCATTCCTTGGTCCCCAATCAAGAGAAGAGGATAATTAGAGGTGATTAGAGAGGATTAGAGGAGAATCACACACACACCAAAAATCACTCTCAAGGACTCAAGGAAGACTTGGAGAGCAAGGAGAAGAAGGGAGAAGGAGAAGAGGAGAAAATCGGTGGAGCTAGGAGGAGATTAGTGAGTTTGTACTTGTTTTCCTTTGGTTTTAGTAGAATTAAGACTTGGATCTTGTGAACCCCTTTGGATTTGAATGCAATTTGGCTTTAATTTGAGATTGATGATTGAGACTTGCTTGCTTTTCCATTTGATTGCTTTTTACTCTTACTTGATGGAGTAGATTCCATAGTCTTGGGCTATGGGGGAATCCCCTAGCTAGGATTGGGTGTGAACCCCCAATTCCATAGCCTTTGAGTGCTTGATCTATGAATCCTCTCTACACTAAGCTTCAATTCTCTTGTGGAAACAAGGGACCTAGGGCTTGTGATTGGTAAGAGTAAGCGAAAGTGATCTCTAACCCATCACTAGACCTAACATCGAAGGAGAGTGAAAACTCCCTTGGGTCGAAGTGTAGAGTGGAGAGATCGAACGCTAGCAACCTCGATCTCACAAGGATCAACACTTATTGGCTGAGTTGGGGTGGAATTACCCAAGTCTAGTTAGGGAAGGAACCCAAAAACCCAAGACCGATCTACTATTTTCGCCCAATCGAAGTACCCAGCACATCGGGCCCGACGTAGTGTAAGTCGGTCCCGGCCAATTTGACCTCGATCCACCCTCGGACCGAAGTGACCTATGTCAGTCCGAGGTGATTTCTCTTATTTTTCCTCGTTTTGCCTTTCTTTTATCTCTTTTTAGCCTTTCGGGTACTCTCAACGCACGAACTCCCGTGTGTTCGACACCCTATCTCTTTACTACAATTGAGGTTCGGTTTATAAATTTAAATTTTGACCACCACACCCGGACCGATCAGATTTTTTGGCGCCGTTGCCGGGGAGTTCTACATGTTTGAGGTACCCATCTTTTGTTGAGTCTTTGATTTGGTAGTGATTTGGGTGAGGGACTAGCCCAAGCCCCTTGTTTGTTTTGATTCGGTTTTTTTTGTGTCTTTGGTTGTAGGTGCATGCGAGCTTGTTCCGTCCGAGGAACACTTGAGCTTGATTTTGTGTCTGACCCGGAGAGTATTCTAAAACAAGCCCGAAAGAAGAAGAGGATGGCGGATCAAGCCCGTGATTAGGAGGTTGAAAGGATGAGGGCCGATATGGCTCGAATGCAACTTGAAATGGCGAACCGAGATGCCGAGGCTAGGAGAGAGCGTGAGCAAAGGATGAGATTGGAGGCTCAAATCAACACTCAACCCCGGAATGCTAGACAATACATGCATCCGGAGTTGAAGGTGCCCGAACCGGCCATCGTCTTGCCGGAGGTGTCAAAGAATTTTGAGATCAAAACTCAATTTATCTCACTCATCAAGAGAGAGCAATTTCAAGGGAGACCGAATGAGTGCCCGATCGAGCATGTGAAGCAATTCAAAGACCTATGTGAGACCATCTCGACGGATGACGAGACACTTGAGTACGTGTTACTCAAGGACTTCAAGTGGTCGTTGGGAGGCAAAGCTTTACATTGGTTGGAGAGTCAAGCACCTCGTTCCATCACATCATGGAGGGCTCTCAATGAAGCGTTCTTGATGAAGTTCTTCCCGCCCACCAAGACGACGGAGCTTAGAAGGAAGATAGCGAGCTTTCAACAAGGAGCTAAGAAGCCACTCTTCGAGGCTTGGGATCGGTTCAAGGAAATGTTGAGGGCATGTCCAACGCATGGACAACAACCCTATGTCCTTCAAGACATATTCTTCCAAGGAATCAACCCCGCCACCAAGGATAAATCGAACCTTCATACCGATTGTGGGTTCATTGACCTGCCTCCGGAGCAAGCGTGGGAGTTGCTAGACAAGCTCTCCGATTATGAGGCCATGTATGGAGTCAATCAAGTGAACAAGGAAGTGAGAGTCCATGGAGACGGTCCGAAGAGGCTCTACGATCCAAAAAGTGGAGAGGTGGATAAATATGTGAAGATCCTACTCTTGGAGGATGAGTTGAACAAGATGAGGAGGAAGATGGGTCATCTCCAACAAAATACAAGAGCTTGTGAAGAGTGTGGTTCTTTGAAGCATGGAGCCCAAGATTGCCCAAATGAGCGCCAAGTTCGATTGGCCGAGCAAATTGATGAGGCTCACTATGTTCAAAGGAATTTCGGAGGGAGAGCCAATTTCAACAATGGAGGAAGGTGGAACCAAGGCCAAGCTAGTGGCTACAACAACAACTTCAATCAAAACGAGCCAAGGGCCCAACCACCACCATACCGACCTCCGGGATTCTATGAGCAAACACCACGATGGGCTCAAGATTTGAAGAATCAAGTCACCAATATGGAGAGAAAATTTGATGATCAATTCAAGGAGTTGGGTGTTTGGAGAAGGCAGGTGGACAACCAATTTGTTCACATGGTGAATCAACTTCCAAGAGAAGAAGGGAGACTCCCGGGCCGACCCGAGGAGAATCCCCATGCTCAACAACAACAAAATGAAGTTCGAGCCATAGGATTGAGGAGTGGACGGAGTTTACCCGAGCCACAAGTTCTAAGGACAAGAGAAGAAGGTCGGACCGAGTTGCCCAGCACCTCGGGCCCGACGTGCCCAGACGTCGACCCAGTAGACGGAGGAGGTCCCCTGAGTTGGACCGAGGTTGAGCATCACTCGGGCCCGATGTGCCCTGAAGTCGGCCCGAGTTACCCAGAAAATCTCTGCCCCCGGACCGAGGTTCCTGAAGCCGGTCCCGAAGCCACACCGAAGTCGGTCCAAGCTGAAGATGTCGAGAGAAGCCAAGATCGGTCCAAGGAGGTGGATCCAACCAAGAAACAAAGTGGCACAACTCTTCCATATCCTTTGAAGAAGCCCAAAGAGAATGTTGAGGGCAAGTTCAAGCGGTTCTTGAAGCTTTTGCAAGGCTTGAACATCACCATTCCATTCACCGATGCTCTAAGTGAGATGCCATCCTATGCAAAGTTCTTGAAGGAAATCTTGAGCAAGAAGAGGTCAATTGTAGAGATGCAAGATCAGGTGAAGATCTTGGAGCTACCTCAAAAGCTAGGTGATCCCGGAAGATTTGCCATCACCGTGGGGATTGGATCCCAAAACTTTAAGGCTCTTTGTGATTTAGGCGCAAACATATCGGTTATGCCCATGAGCATATGGAGAAGGGCTAACCTCGGAGATATGGAACCAGTTGATATGAGTCTTACTATGGCCGATGGTTCATCAGCTAAGGCCACCGGAATTCTAGATGACGTCCCGGTTCGAGTTGGAAGGTATTTTGTACCCGACGACTTTGTGATTCTTGACATGAAAGAAGATCCGATGGTGCCCATTATTCTTGGAAGGCCGTTTCTAGCTACGACGGGTGCCAAATTCGACGTGAGAAATGGGAAGGTCACTTTCGAGATTGGCGAGGAAAAAGTGGAGTTCCATTTCAACAAAGCTCTTAATGAACCGGATGCTTTGGCAATCTTGAAGTTGGAGGAAAGTGCCAAGAGCAAAAGAGAAGAGTTGGAACCCACAAGAGAGGAAGAAGCACCATTGAGAGATCATGACATGGTCTATGTTCAAGAGCAAGAAAGAGAGTTGCTAGATCCATTGGTTAACCATGAAGAGTCAAGAGATGGAGATAACCCAAGAAGCCATGAAGAGTATCTGATAGGCACATGTTAGGTAGTGTTTTAGGGCATGTTTAGTTAGTGTTTTTATGGTTTTTGGTTTAGTTTTAGTTAGTTTTGCTAGTTTTGTTAGTTTGTAGAAATATTCGGATATCTACACTTTGTTGTGCCTTTTGATTGTAGATGTGAAGAAAGCAAGTGTAGAGGAGGTGAAGCCAAAGCATTGGAGAAGGCAAAAAGATAGCCAAGCTATGAGATTAGCCCAAGAGGTGATGGGAAAAGCACGCTTGGATCCGGACTATGTATTGGAGTTGTTGTTTCGACATCTCTTGCTTGCAAGGGCTGGATTGGGAGCTACGGTGGTCGGATTGAGTTGATTTTGGTGTTATTGGAAAGCTAACTCTAAGAGCTACAATTCATCTTTTTACTCCGAGTCCAAATTCCAACTCGAAGTGGGTCAAAACAGCCTCTGAAATGATACGTGACGACCAGTGTTGAAAGCGCGGCCTGGCACGAAAGCGCGCCCGCGCTTTAGGGGTTCATCCCGCGTTTCGAGACCTGAGTCTCTGCCGTGAAAGCGCGGGCAAGGCATCGAAAACGCGACCGCGTTTCTGGGTGCTTGCCCGAGTTTTCGCCCTTGTCCGAGTTATGTCCGAGATTTTTATGGGATTCTTTTTGGGCCTTTTGGGTTATCTTTTTAGATATATTTTTGGGAACCTTAGAGATATATAAATAGCTTTTGTTTTCTAGGTTTGGATGATCTTCATATCTTTGAATCTTTGTTTGGTTATTGGAGACTTGGAGAACAAGAACCCTATGGGAAACTTTGTAAGTTTTTCAATGTTTTTCAGTAGCTAAACCTCTTTTGCTTAACTAGTTAATTGAAGTTGTGAATTAAGTATTATTGTGAGATTTGATTGTTCTTCATTTCCCTTGACTAGATTGTTTTCTCTATGCTTGATTGAATAAGTTTGATTTAGGGTTTTGTTAGACTGGCCATCTAATTGAATCTCTAGGTTGAATTACAACTATATCTTTCTAATTACCGGTCGGTGTTAATTAGATCAAAAGTAGAACCTTTAATCAATCTAGGACTGGTAGGACTAGTTGATTAGAGAAGAGAATTCAATTACATGTTATTTGGATGTCTGGTTGCTCTGAATACATGTTTCTATTGATACTTGAATCTTAAAGCTGTTGTCAAGTTGAATCTAGGAGGTCTCTTAGGTTATTTGATAATTAGGGTTGTTAGTACCGGTCGGGCTAATAACTAGAATTGAAGTAGGATTAATAATTCCATGAAATTGGGTTATTAGTATTCCGCAATAGATTGGTCAAGGTAAAAAGAGAATTTTGATAATCAATGATCAATAATCAAGTTCGCAATGGATATTAACTGGTTGAGCATATTTCTCCCATATTTTACATCTCATCTTTGTTTTGCATTCCTTAGTTAGTTTAGTTATTAGATTCATATTCAAAACCTCCCTTTTTACTCTGAGTAGCGTAACAATAAACACTGAAACCTGAGTCTCTGTGGGATCGATCCTTACTTCCCTACTACATTAGTTGGGTTGTTTGGATTATTTTGATAGGTATTAAGGCGACTAAAATACCGCTATCAAATTGGCGCTGTTGCCAGGGAGCCCCTGAATTAAATACTCAAATGCATGTGGAGGAGCAATTCCCTACACATGAGTTAGGTCAAGATGGTGACTTTGATGTTCCATGTGATGCTACTCATCTCGAGGAGACCATAGATGAGCCTTGTGGAGTTTATATTGCTAAAGAAGAGGCCACCGAACTCAATGAGCCGATTGCATTCCTTCCTATCTCTTATCCATTCGAAGAACCAAGTTTGCAGCATGATGAAAATTCTAGGGATTTCTCTGAGTTCATCTTGATTGAAAGTGGTATTTCTGGTAAGAGCTTTGATTCATTTCATACATATATTGAAAAGCCACCACTTGATTCGCATTGGTTCGAGCATATGCCATCTTATGAAAATTGGGCTCATAGGTTTGATAAGTTGAAACGGTGTTTGACTGACATGTTATTTAAACTCAACTTATTCTTGTGTTATTTATGTTTCATTAAGATGAGCTCGCAGGTATTTGATAGGTTGTTAAGGGCATTGACAATGTCTGAGCCTGTGAATTTGTGCTCTCGTCAAGCTAACGACGTTAATGAAGCGCTTCTTGGGAGGCAACCCAAGTGATTAGGATAGTTGTTTTTAATTCTTAGTATTAGTTTAGTATAGTTTTTTTCTTTTGTTTTTTTTGTTTTGTTTCTAGTTAGCCCGGCGTACAGGTCTCATAACTCGGGTTGCACATATCATAGCTCGGCCGCCGAGTGCTTCCCACCACCACCTCAAGATCCGGATTACTCGACAATTTGGTTAGTTTTTCTTTTCTCTTTACTTTTACTTTACATTGGGGACAATGTAAAATTTAAGCATGGGGGAAGGGATTGCTTGCTTTGTCTTAGATTGCATTCATATAGTTGCATTTACATGTTTAATTTCTTGTTTTGCATTGATCAAACTCTTGAAAAAAAAATACAAAAAAAAAAATTGAAAAATTGAAAAAAATCACCTAAATATTGCATTGTAGGATTCAAGTTCCCTACTTGACCATTTGTCTCTCTAAGTTAAGAGTATTATCTAACCCATGACTAGCTTGTTGGTTGAAGTTTCCTTGGATTGAAGCATGATTCTTAAGTTATTAATCTTGATTATAGGATTGAGCATGCATAAGAAGTTGAAATTTTGAATTGTTTATGAAGTTCTAGACATATATGTCTTGCGAGATTATTTTGAGCCTTTATTGCATATTTGCATCTTTTCTTGAGTGTATCACTTTGATTGCTAGCTCTAGAACTTGCGTTTAGAAATCTTTTTCAAGGCTACATTACATGATTTAAATGCATGACATTAAAATGATTGAGGCATGTTCATTAGCTCATATTATCCTTATCTACCTTACATTATTCCTTTGTTTGATAGCCCCTATTTTTGAGCCTATTAGCCTTATTTTGTAGCTCCACAAAAATAACTCCTAGCCTTGATAAGCTTGACCCATCCGGGAATTAGGATTTAGGTAGAGTTGTTCTTTGTGGTATTATGGGGATGGTTTGAAAAAAAGAAATGGAAAAATGTTGAGTTTGAAATGAAAGAAAAAGATAAGGAGTTGAAAGAGGAAAAAATCAAAAATATGTCTCTTATGAAAAGAAAAAAAAAGTGCAAAAAGAGAAGAAAGAAAAGTATGAGAAAAATAGCGAGCAAAAGTGCTGAAAGAAAAGTGATGGAAAAGTGGTGAAATAACTGGTGGAAGTATGAAGTTGATAGTGGTTTTTTGTAATTTGGGTTTTTGCTAGCACTATTTCCCGGATTTTTAGCACCACATGACCAAATATTTCCCTACCTACTTGTGTATACCTTGACCCCATTACAACCCTTAAAAAGTTCTCATGATTTTTGTTGTGTGTTTAATCATTCGTAGTGGAGATTTAGAACACTGATGCAAGCCTATGGTAGTCTAGCTTTCAAAGTTGATTTTGAGTGAAACACATATCCCTTAAACACTTGAGTGAAGAGTGTAAAACACATTACCTTGGTGAGGTCTAGAATGGATGAATGATTTAATTTTGAAAGCTTCTATTCCATGTATGTAATGATGTCTTGTCAAGGTTTAGCTTAAGTGATGAAGTGTGGATTGATATTGAGATGAATGCTTGACTTGTTAGTTGTGGTGTGACTTTGATTTTATTTCTTGCTTGAGGACAAGCAAGGTTCAAGCATGGGGGAATTTGATAGGCACATGTTAGGTAGTGTTTTAGGGCATGTTTAGTTAGTGTTTTTATGGTTTTTGGTTTAGTTTTAGTTAGTTTTGCTAGTTTTGTTAGTTTGTAGAAATATTCGGATATCTACACTTTGTTGTGCCTTTTGATTGTAGATGTGAAGAAAGCAAGTGTAGAGGAGGTGAAGCCAAAGCATTGGAGAAGGCAAAAAGATAGCCAAGCTATGAGATTAGCCCAAGAGGTGATGGGAAAAGCACGCTTGGATCCGGACTATGTATTGGAGTTGTTGTTTCGACATCTCTTGCTTGCAAGGGCTGGATTGGGAGCTACGGTGGTTGGATTGAGTTGATTTTGGTGTTATTGGAAAGCTAACTCGAAGAGCTACAATTCATCTTTTTACTCCGAGTCCAAATTCCAACTCAAAGTGGGTCAAAAAAGCCTCTGAAATGATACGTGACGACCAGTGTTGAAAGCGCGGCCTGGCACGAAAGCGCGCCCGCGCTTTAGGGGTTCATCCCGCGTTTCGAGACCTGAGTCTCTGCCGTGAAAGTGCGGGCAAGGCATCGAAAACGCGACCGCGTTTCTGGGTGCTTGCCCGAGTTTTCGCCCTTGTCCGAGTTATGTCCGAGATTTTTATGGGATTCTTTTTGGGCCTTTTGGGTTATCTTTTTAGATATATTTTTGGGAACCTTAGAGATATATAAATAGCTTTTGTTTTCTAGGTTTGGATGATCTTCATATCTTTGAATCTTTGTTTGGTTATTGGAGACTTGGAGAACAAGAACCCTATGGGAAACTTTGTAAGTTTTTCAATGTTTTTCAGTAGCTAAACCTCTTTTGCTTAACTAGTTAATTGAAGTTGTGAATTAAGTATTATTGTGAGATTTGATTGTTCTTAATTTCCCCTGACTAGATTGTTTTCTCTATGCTTGATTGAATAAGTTTGATTTTGGGTTTTGTTAGACTGGCCATCTAATTGAATCTCTAGGTTGAATTACAACTAGATCTTTCTAATTACCGGTCGGTGTTAATTAGATCAAAAGTAGAACCTTTAATCAATCTAGGACTGGTAGGACTAGTTGATTAGAGAAGAGAATTCAATTACATGTTATTTAGATGTCTGGTTGCTCTGAATACATGTTTCTATTGATACTTGAATCTTAAAGCTGTTGTCAAGTTGAATCTAGGAGGTCTCTTAGGTTATTTGATAATTAGGGTTGTTAGTACCGGTCGGGCTAATAACTAGAATTGAAGTAGGATTAATAATTCCATGAAATTGGGTTATTAGTATTCCGCAATAGATTGGTCAAGGTAAAAAGAGAATTTTGATAATCAATGATCAATAATCAAGTTCGCAATGGATATTAACTGGTTGAGCATATTTCTCCCATATTTTACATCTCATCTTTGTTTTGCATTCCTTAGTTAGTTTAGTTATTAGATTCATATTCAAAACCTTCCTTTTTACTCTGAGTAGCGTAACAATAAACACTGAAACCTGAGTCTCTGTGGGATCGACCCTTACTTCCCTACTACATTAGTTGGGTTGTTTGGATTATTTTGATAGGTATTAAGGCGACTAAAATACCGCTATCAGTATCCTTCTTCGTATCGTTTTGATGTGGGAGACTCTTACATTTGTTTAAGTGATTTGAAAGAGGATCTAGAGGACGATTACCTTTGCTTGAGTGATTTGCAAGAAGACTTGAGTTATAATGTCATTGAGTCCCCTAGAAATTCTTTAGACTTTTGTGATGTAGGTAATGAAGATCAAGTGAAGATGATGCAAGAATTGCCAACCTACACTTTGGAGGACAAAGGAGAAGTTGGATGCCACACTTTCATCAAACACAAATGGTGGTACTTTGGCTATGAGGAGAATGGAGATGCATATGACAAGGATGATCAATTCACCATTTTTCACCCTCCTTGAAGGGTAGAGGTTAGAAGTCAAGCTAGTGACTCAAAAGAAGCGCTCCTCGGGAGGCAACCCGAGTTTAGTAGGTTCATTTTCGTAGTTTCTAGTTTGTTTATCTTTTCCTTAGTATAGATTCTTTCTAATCTCTCTTTAGCATGTGTTTTGTGGAATTGTGTTATGTGAGCTTCATGATCATGTGTGGTATTGGTGGTGATAATAAAAGGACTTGTGGGTAGAGAATTGCCAAGACAAGGGATTTTTAAGAAGCCAAACCGGGTAGGACCGAGGTACCCATTACCTCGGGCCCGAGGTCCCTAACATCGGTCCTCTTTGGCCGGTCAACTTTGGTCTTGATTTTGTGGAAATTCCTATTATGCCCTTCTGACCTAACTTTGTCTTCTACCCCATTAAAGCCCCTTTTCCCATACCTAACACCCATCACCCTCATAACCACCTTCCCAAAATACCAAGCCCCTTCAAAAACCCCCAATTCGCTCCCCATCTCCGCCATACTCGAACCTCAAGCAAATCTCACCACGAATCTCGATCCATACCCCTACCATCATCAAACATCGATCCACAAGCCAAAAATCCCAACCAAAATCCCATAGTTCTTCATCTCTCTTCTAGATCTAGAAGAGAAATTTGGGTTCTAAGAAGTTGATTGCTAGAAGTCTTTGTTTCTTCAAAATTCGGTATGTGAATCTCAATCTCTACTTGATTCCTTGTGAATTTCATGCTTTCATTGCTAGATTTGAGATTTGCCATGATTGAGTGAGCTTAGACCTTGAGCATCCATGGTGATTTGCATGCATTGTGAAATTTGTGCTTAATTGTTGCTAACACCTACTTGGAACTTCAATTGATGATGATAAATGGTTGATTTTGGATTTTAGGAGCATGATAGAGTGTTTTATGGGTGAAAAGAGGTAGAGAAATCGGATTAGAGTCGGCCCGAGGTACCCAGAACCTCGGGACCGATGTTGAATGTCGGTCCAAGACTCGGACCGAGCATGATAGAGTGTTTTATGGGTGAAAAAGATTTTGTTTTGGACTAGGAATTCCCATCTTAGATGTCCATATGAAGGCTAATGATGATGTGAGCATGTAAATTCCTTTGCATATTTTTGGATAGTTTAGCCTCTAAATGGATGTTGCTTTTGATGTGCTATGATGTCTTGCATGTTTTTATTGAATACATGAGTTCTTGGATGAGTTTTGATGCAACTAAGCTAGAGTGAACCATGTGAGATGATTTTTGGCCATTTTAGGGATGCTTGTTCATATTGCATATCCCTCATTTTCTTGTGTGAATTAGCTCATGCATGCTTAGTAAAACTTGCTATTGAGGTGTTTATCTATTTTTTAAGACCAATATGAGATTTGTTCTATGCCTTGTCACATTGAGTTGAACTTTGTTTCATTTAGTCACAAAATGTTCCATATCCTACCTTGAAGATAAACCGTTGTTTGTAGCCCCGTTTTAGCCTTAGACCTTTGTTTGAAACTCCTCAAAAATATGATTCCTAGCCTATATGACTTGACCCTTATGGGATTGGACTTTAGTGAGAGGTTTTGGAATGTATTTGGAGAGTTGAGATTCTCTTTGGTGAAGGGCAAGAAATGGAGTTACAAAACCAAGTGGATAGTGCATCTTTGTGAAGTATAAAGTGAGAAAAGAAAAGAAAGAAAAGTTGGAAAAGTAGTGGATTGAAAGCAAAAAGCTTAAGTGAAGAAAAGGGCACCAACCGAGTTAGTAACCACATCGGGCCCGACATATAGTGCAAGTCGATCCTATGTGCAAAAGTGAGAAAAAATCCAACAAAAAGTTTAGTGCAAAGATGAAGTGGAATGTTTAGTGAAATGTGGGTTGAGAAAAGAAAAGAAAAGAAGAAAATCAAAGTCTTTTGGGAGTGTGAAGTTGAAAGTGGAATAATTTGGTGAAGTCGGTGAGAGACTAGAAAGTTCAATCCCCATTGTGAGCACCACAAGACCAAAATGATTCCCACCTTGAGAAGTACCAAAAGTCCCATTACAACCCGGCCGAATGGAACCTCTTTGAGGACCTCCATTGAGCCAAGTTCATATTCTTTATGTGCATTGTAATAGGCATCTCTAGGTGGAGGTATTGGTGATATTAGATTCAATGGTAAAGTCTTTACTTGCATGATTATTGAGTTTGAGTGTTCATTGCTAAACCTAAACACATGATGAGTGATACACATTTTCATGTCCCTAAAGTGAGGCTTTGTTGCATTAGACTATATTCCTTGAACACTTGATCATGTGTGATGATGTAATCTTGCTAACATGTCTATCACTTGTGCTTGATTGAGTTTTTCATATGAGGCTTTTCTTGAAGATTGTGCTTCGGTCTTGCTTACATTGTTATTGCTTGAGGACAAGCAAGTTTAAGTATGGGGTATTCTGACGTCTCTCATTTTGGTGGTGTTTTAGTAGTCGATTTCCCTTGTAAATAAGTGTTTTTTCATTCCTTTCCTTGTTAGATTCATTCCTTTTTAGCTTAGTTCCCGGTTTTCTTCAAGATTCGGATACTATGCGAGTTTATTATGTTTTGTAGGTAAAATGGCGCAAATGAGGACGTTTTGGAGGAGCATCTAAGGAGGAGCTAAGCAAAGGAGTCAAGGAACGGAAGAGCCACGCCAAGAATGAAGAGGAACTCAAGGAAAACCAAGAAGAGACAAGGACCGAGGCCCTGGATCGTGTTACCACCAAGTCGGGCCCGAGATCGTGTACCAGAGTACGGGACCGATGTTCCTAACGTCGGGCCCGAGGTTGCCCCGTGTCGGTCCGAGTCAGCAAATGTGAAGATTAGGCTCCAAGGCACAAATGTTGTGATCTTCCAATTTTGCCCTTCTTCTAACTTGGAATTCCTTGGTTCCCAATCAAGAGAAGAGGATAATTAGAGGTGATTAGAGAGGATTAGAGGAGAATCACACACACACCAAAAATCACTCTCAAGGACTCAAGGAAGACTTGGAGAGCAAGGAGAAGAAGGGAGAAGGAGAAGAGGAGAAAATCGGTGGAGCTAGGAGGAGATTAGTGAATTTGTACTTGTTTTCCTTTGGTTTTAGTAGAATTAAGACTTGGATCTTGTGAACCCCTTTGGATTTGAATGCAATTTGGCTTTAATTTGAGATTGATGATTGAGACTTGCTTGCTTTTCCATTTGATTGCTTTTTACTCTTACTTGATGGAGTAGATTCCATAGTCTTGGGCTATGGGGGAATCCCCTAGCTAGGATTGGGTGTGAACCCCCAATTCCATAGCCTTTGAGTGCTTGATCTATGAATCCTCTCTACACTAAGCTTCAATTCTCTTGTGGAAACAAGGGACCTAGGGCTTGTGATTGGTAAGAGTAAGCGAAAGTGATCTCTAACCCATCACAAGACCTAACATCGAAGGAGAGTGAAAACTCCCTTGAGTCGAAGTGTAGAGTGGAGGGATCGAAGGCTAGCAACCTCGATCTCACAAGGATCAAGACTTATTGGCTGAGTTGTGGTGGAATTACCCAAGTCTAGTTAGGGAAGGAACCCAAAAACCCAAGACCGATCTACTATTTTCGCCCAATCGAAGTACCCAGCACATTGGGCCCGACGTAGTGTAAGTCGGTCCCGGCCAATTTGACCTCCATCCACCCTCGGACCGAAGTGAACTGTGTCGGTCCGAGGTGATTTCTCTTGTTTTTCCTCGTTTTGCCTTTCTTTTATCTCTTTTTAGTCTTTCGGGTACTCTCAACGCACGAACTCCCGTGTGTTCGACACCCTACCTCTTTACTACAATTGAGGTTCGGTTTATAAATTTAAATTTTGACCACCACACCCGGACCGATCAGTTTCCTTTCTTATCAGTCCGAAAAGGTTGATCTTTGGGGCTATTTAAGGGGAACCTTTCTAGGTTTTTAGGATATACAATTCAACTTACTTGTCAATCAATTGCTCTTTCAATAAAGATTGGAGTTTTCTTTGTAATGGAGAACTAACTCTCCTCTTGAGTTTATTCGATCAAGGAAGCTTTATTATGAAGTTGTGAAATTCTGGTAACCTCTTTATCCCTAGGTCTTTCTTGATACTCTTGTGCTTCATCCCATGATATATGCTTGATTTTATGAGTCTGGCCAACTTGTTTGATTAACTTAGATCTATTGTTTAATTTAGGATTGGTTGTTGTCTATGCATCTTTCCTAATTCTCGAAACAACTCTATTCTAGGACCGTGGACTAGTTTAGGGAAGAGTATTCAATGGTTTAATTGTGCATGAGACTCGTAGCTTGATTGCATGATTTGATTTCCTAATATCCCTGTTCTCTATGCTAATTCTAGGTTAAGCGTCCTTGCCTAGGGTTATAGAATTGCTTGGACCGTGGACTTGCAATTGCTAATGATTGGGATTGGAATTGACCTAGGCATATAAAGAGGTGGATGAGCTCATGATCAACTGATTAATAAAGTGGAATTGATTGGATAAACTCTACTTGATAACCTTTGATTGAAACCGACTTTCAAAACCCCCCTTTTGATTACTTGCATTAAAACCATAAAATCTGAATAGAAACTGATTCTCTTGGGTTCGACCCCTTGCTTCCCTACTATACTGTTGTTTGCATGTTTGGGATTTAGTTTTGATAAGGGAACAACGACTTTGCCCGAGTCAAATTTTTGCGCCGTTGCCGGGGAATCCTTTTTCTTGTTTTGATTGTGTGCGTTTTCGTGCTCTGCGCTCAAACCGCGCCAGCGGCCCCCTCGGCGCGACCGCGGTTCGTGCGCAGAACCATCTCTTGGGTTCGGACCTAACGCATGGTCCGTACCCGGTCTACTAATACTTCACCTGTTCATTTTGATCCAGAAATTGACAGGACTCTTCGGAAGATAAGGAGTGCCCCCAGAGTGTCTACATCCTACAATCTTCTTGAATCTCTTTTTCTCTCTGACTCTGAACCAGAAGGCCTCATGGCGGAACAAACTATTCGCCAACTCACGGCGCTCGATCTCCAGCAACAACAGCTCGCTGTTCAATTCCCCGAACTCGGGGAGGGTGTGAAGTTCGAACTGAAGTCCGGGCTCATCCATCACTTGCCCAAATTCCACGGGTTGAGTGGTGAGGACCCGAACAAGCATCTCATTGAATTCCACGCAGTGTGCGTGAGTATGAAGCCCACTGACGTTACGGAGGATCAAATCAAGCTCCGGGCTTTTCCCTTCTCTCTTGAGGACTCCGTCAAGGACTGGCTCCTTTATTTGGTGCCGGGTTCTATCACTACTTGGGCGGCTATGAAGAAGGCGTTTCTTGAAAAGTACTTCCCCGCTTCCAAACAAACATCTATTAAGAAGCAGCTCAGCAGTTTGGAGCAAGGGGAAGACGAGAACCTCTATGACTATTATGAGCGCTACAAGAGGCTCATCGCGAGTTGTCCTTACCATGGCTATCTTGCCAAGGATCTTATTTGCTACATCATTGAGGGACTCTGCGACAATGACAAAAGGCTTGTGAATGCATCTTGTGGGGGTAGTTACGAGAACTTAACCCCCGCTGCAGCTTTTCAGAAAATTGAGATCTTGGCGGAACAAGCCCGCAATCAGAGGTCCAGGGCCAATGTGAGGTCCGTTAGTGTGGTGAACGAGTCCCTGAATGCTGAAGTAAGGGAGCTCAAGGATCTTATGAAGCAGCTGCTCACGAAGAAGATGGCTCAACAAGTCAATGCTTGCGGTCTTTGCTATGATGCGAGCCACCACACGGATCAGTGCCCTACTATTCAGGAGCCCGAGGAGTCGGTCAATGCTATTGGCAATTATGGTGCGCCCCGGCCCCGGAATGATCCCTTCTCTAATACCTACAATCCGGGGTGGGCGAACCATCCTAACCTAAGGTGGAGCAACCAGCAGCAACAAGATCCACCACAACAGCAGCAGCAATACGCTCCTCAGGGTCTGCAACAACAATTCCGGTCCAACAACTATGCCCCGAGAGCGCCTGCTCCGTCTCAGAATGATGCTATTACCGCCCTCTTGAAGGAGAACCAAGAGACGAGAGCTGCTGTAAAGAATCTTGAGACTCAACTGAGCCAACTTGCCAGCATGATCAATAGGCTCGAGTCTAAGGATTCCGGGAAACTTCCCTCTCAACCACTCAATCACAAGGAGAATGTGAGTACCATGAATTTGAGGAGCGGTAGAGCATTGGCGAGTCGGGAATCACCCTCTGGTGATGATCCGCGACCGCGTTCCCTGGCCGCGACCGCGCCGGGGCAGCTGAAGCAGAAAGCCAAGTCTCTGTTGGAGATCCGCGCCCGCGCTCTCCCCTCCGCGCCCGCGGGAATCCAACAAAGGACTTGGAACACGAGAGGCGAGAGGCACCGCGACCGCGGAGCCCGGACCGCGCCCGCGGTAAGGAGGCAGAGCGAAACTTCGGGGCGTTGCTCGACTATGCTTGCAAGAACTATTTGCCCCCGCGCCCGAGCTCTCCTAGACGCAACCGCGCCCCAGTAGCAGAGGATGACGGCTATGTGGCTCAACCACTTCCACCATTGAGCTCTTTCAAGCCTTCTCCCCCATTCCCCGAGGCACTCAAGGACACAAGGAAGCCGGCACATGACAAGGAACTTTTCGAGACCTTCGCCAATTGCCAGGTAAATGTTCCTCTCATCAATCTCATCCAAAGTGTCCCTCGTTTTGCTAAGTTTATGAAAGAGCTATGCACTATAAAAAGAAAGAATAGGACTGGTCCTAAAATTGAGAAAGTAGCTCTAGTTGTGAAAACGCAGGATAGCAAAATTGAGACTTGTAATTCCCTACTCCAGAAGCAATTGCCTAAAAAATGCTCTGACCCAGGAAGATTCACCGTCCCTGTCACTATTGGAGAAACTAAAATTGAGCGTGCTATGCTAGATTTAGGTGCCTCCATTAATGTTCTTCCAGCTTGCATGTATGATAGGTTAGGCCTTGGTCCTTTAAAGGAATCTGATATTGTTATTGAGTTGGCTGACCATTCTAATGTGCGCCTGAAAGGGTTAGTTGAGGATATTCTAGTGCAGGTGCATGGTTTGATCTTTCCTGCAGATTTTTATGTGATGGAGATAGGCGAAGGGCGTTACGACCCGGTTCTCTTACTTGGTCGCCCATTCATGAAAACTGCCAATACAGTCATCGACGTTGCCAATGGATCTCTTTCCATATCTCATGGTGGCAACGAGGTCCGAATTCATGTTGACGAGCACCCATATTGATCGTATCCACGTCGAGCCAACGATGTTAAACAAAAGCGCTGCTTGGGAGCCAACCCAAGGATTAGTTAGATTGTTTTTCCATTCTTAGCTTACGATTTGCTGTTTTTCTAGCTAACATGTAGGTACTAGGTCCGAAAGGACACGCCTGGCGTGATACCGCGCCCGCGCCGCCTTGGCCGCGCCCGCGGTGGATCACCAGTGCGCCCCGACGAACAGGTACTAGCCCGTGCTCGCGGCAACCATACTGCGTCTCGGTTTTAGCTCATTTTTATTTTGAAAAAAAAATTGAAAAAAAAAGAAAGAAAAAAATGAAAAAAGAAAAAAAAAGAGAGGACTTTTTGGTCCCATTCTACCTCTATATCTTTCATCTATCTATACCATTCTCTCCATCTTCTATTTCCTTTCTTCATTCACCTTTGTATTTTCCATTCTTTGGCTATGTGTAACGCCTAAGTATGGGGGAGCTTTGTTTCCCCGGGATTTCATCTCCATGGCTCGAGTTCAAGCATTCAGCTATCTCTCAAGAGACGAGCCAAGATACGACGATCACTTACACATTACGTTTCTCAAGACGAAGTCGAGTCTATGCCCTGCACAAGACCCGCGCCCGCGCTACGTAAGCTGCCCCCGCGGTGACCACCCGAGGACGACTTCGCTCTCTCCCGAGATTCCGCGCCCGCGCCCTTGGTGTCGCGCCCGCGGTATTGCCACAGCCTGGAATTACGAAGTGTTTCGTTATACCACATATGAAGAGTTCTTCCATTCCACCCCTCTTCATCGTTTGTGAGTCTTCTGATATACCTTTCTCCTTGCTTTTATCCTTTCTCTTTGCTTCATTGAGGACAATGACGGATTTAAGTATGGGGGAGGGAGCACTCGCATTCGCTTATCCTAATTAGCTTAGATAGAGATTTGCTTCAGATTTTTGATTTTCTTCTTTTCATGGAGCACTTGCACCATACCTTTTTGCATAATAAAGAAATAAAGAAAAAGAAAGAAAAAGATAGAAAAAGCCATAAAAAATGAAAAAAGGCATATAAATCTTGGGATGAGTCGAAAACCCGAAAGGGCGGCTCAGGTAATAAGCAGGTAACCCGGACAAGCATTAGGCTGGGGTAAAAAGAGGTTAATGAGTGATTGTGAGTATTTGTGAGCACATCCTTGAGAAAAATGAAAAGAGCGGTTAGGGGAAAACCCGAAAGGGCGCCTAAGTAGAATTGAGCGGTAAAATTCGAGTGTTTTAGGATCATTCTTGCTTGGGGACTTTGGGGCTTACATGTTAGATTTGGGTAGATCCCAAGTTGCTCTCTTTCATGTTTTAGAGCTTGAGTGTTATATCTTGTTGTGAGGTGTGTGTTTGAGCTTCATTGTTTTTTGATATTTTGGGTTCGGGTTGTGAGCTGAGTGTTTTTATCTTCCCTTGTATTTCCTGAGATCTTAGATGTGCTACCTTGTTGTATTTGTTTTGAGCTTCCTCGAGGACGAGCAAGATCTAAGTATGGGGGAATTTGATTCAGGCTATTTTGTATAGGATAACTCTTGTATTTTGAGATGATTTAGAGAGTGTTTAGGTTAGTTTTGAGCGATATTGTAATATGAAGACCGAAGACACAAGTTATGAAGAATCCAGAGTTAAAGAGCTTAAAGACGAAGATTCGCCACTGCATGGATATCGCGGTCGCGTTGTCTAGGACGCGGGCGCGGTGGCGTGAAGAGACGAACCGACCAAGAGCATGAAGGCCGCGGTCGCGCTGTCTGTGGCGCGGTCGCGGTAGCAGCCGACTCAGCTTTGACTTTCGAAGACCGCCGCGGGCGCGGTGGAGATGCTGCGGTCGCGGTGGAGATGCCGCGGTCGCGGTGCGGCCGACTTTCACGCGGACGAAATTCTATCGTTTCTATCTTGTTTCCTTTCTTATCTTTCGGTTTCCTTTCTTATCTAGTCTGAAAAGGTTGATCTTTGGGGCTATTTAAGGGGAACCTTTCTTGGTTTTTAGGATATACAATTCAACTTACTTGTCAATCAATTGTTCTTTCAATAAAGATTGGAGTTTTCTTTGTAATGGAGAACTAACTCTCCTCTTGAGTTTATTCGATCAAGGAAGCTTTATTATGAAGTTGTGAAATTCTAGTAACCTCGTTATCCCTAGGTCTTTATTGGTACTCTTGTGCTTCATCCCATGATCTATTCTTGATTTTATGAGTCTGGCCAATTTGTTTGATTAACTTAGATCTATTGTTTAATTTAGGATTGGTTGTTGTTTATGCATCTTTCCTAATTCTCGAAACAACTCTATTCTAGGACCGTGGACTAGTTTAGGGAAGAGTATTCAATGGTTTAATTGTGCATGAGACTCGTAGCTTGATTGCATGATTTGATTTCCTAATATCCCTGTTCTCTTTGCTAATTCTAGGTTAAGCGTCCTTGCCTAGGGTTATAGAATTGCTTGGACCGTGGACTTGCGATTGCTAATGATTGGGATTGCAATTGACCTAGGCATATAAAGAGGTGGATGAATTCATGATCAACTGATTAATAAAGTGGAATTGATTGGATAAACTCTACTTGATAACCTTTGATTGAAACTGACTTTCAAACCCCCCTTTTGATTACTTGCATGAAAACCATAAAATCTGAATAGAAACTGATTCTCTTGGGTTCGACCCCTTGCTTTCCTACTATACTGTTGTTTGCATGTTTGGGATTTATTTTTGATAAGGGAACAACGACTTTGCCCGAGTCAATTAGCCTTAGGGACAGACTTATCATTTTCAATGTTAGTCCTAGCAGCTTTTCCACTTTCAATATCTTCCTTCAGTCCTAACAGTCATATTTGAAGTGATCTCCTTGTCCACAGTACCAACACGTCCTATAGTAAGTACCAAGGTAGTACTTCTTATTGGGACGTTGGATTTTGTTCTCTTTCATCTTTTGAGGATTACAAACTTTAGAACCTTCCCCCTTAGCAATTTTCTTGTAGATCCTATGACTTGTGGAGTTATTGTAGTAGTCCTCTTTACCTATCTCTCCACTCTCTAGGACTCTAATTCGCTCAAGAAGGTTCTTCGTCTTCTCCCTTTCTAGTTCAAGTTCTGAAGTTTTACTTGCCTCAAAGTCGCTAGGGAGAGAGTTCCTAGTGTCAGACTCATAGCTTAGTCCTCTCTTGGCTAGGACAAAATCCATTGGCTTGATTTCCTCAACTATGGGACTCTTTCCTAACACTTTAGCTTCTTCCCTGAGCTTAGCGTTCTCAAGTTTGAGACACATTACTTCAGTTTTTAGGGACTTTGAATCTTCACATGAGGACTCTAGTTGAATGGTCATGGAACTACAGTTTTCACATTCAACCACAATATTTTCATCTTCAAGTTCATCCATTCTTCGTTTCATAGCAAGACTTTCCTCCATGATTTTACCAATGAGTTTAAGGAGTTTTGGTTTTGAACATTTTTCTAAGGAACGCATCATGGAATCGTGAGTTACCTCTTGCTCATTTTCGGAGGCGTTCTCTTCAACAGCTGGGGCGTCCTCCATTGCCATGTATGCAACTCGATCTTCTCGTTCATCATCACTTGAACTAAGATCATCCCATGCAGCTATGCATGCTCCAATGAGAGCTTTCTTCTTGTCCTTGGAGGACGTTCCCACAGTACACTTTTTAGCAAAATGTCATTTCTTGTTAGATTTGTAACATGTGAGTTCCTTTATTTCAGCTTCTGTGTACTTGGGACTTGATGTCTCTCATTTTGGTGGTGTTTTAGTAGTTAATTTCCCTTGTAGATAAGTGTTTTTCATTCTTTTCTTTGTTAGTTTCGTCCCTTTTTAGCTTAGTTCCCGGTTTTCCCACGAGATTCGGAGACTATGCAAGTTTGTTGTGTTTTGTAGGTAAAATGGCGCATTTGAGGACGTTTTGGAGGAGTTTATATGAAGGAGCCAAGCAAGGGAGCCAAGGAGCGGAAGAGCCATGCAAAGAATTAAGAGGAACTCAAGGAAAACCAAGAATAGAAGAAGGATCGAGACCCAGGATCGAGTTACTACCAAGTCGGGCCCGAGTTTGAGCATCAGAGCATGGGACCGATGTTCCCAACGTCGGGCCCGATGTCCGCCCGCGGCGGTCTGAGTCGGCAAAGGAAAGGATTGGGCTCCAAGGCACAATGTTGTGATCTTCCAATTTTGCCCTTCTTCTAATTTTGGAATTCCTTGGTCCCCAATCCAAGAGGGAGGATAATTAGAGGTGATTAGAGAGCATTAGAGGGAGGATCAATCAATCACACACAAAATCACTCTCAAAGGCTCAAGGAAAAGCTTGGAGAGCAAGGACAAGAAAGGAGGAGGAGAAGAGAGAGAGAGATCGGTGGAGCTAGAGAGGAGATTAGTGAGTTTGGAACTTGTTTTGCTTTGGTTTAGTAGAATTAAGACTTGGATCTTGTGAACCCTTTTGGATTTGAATGCAATTTAGCTTTGGTTTGAGTTTGATGATTGAGATTTGTTTGCTTTGCCATTTGATTGCTTTTTACTCTTACTTGATGGAGTAGATTCCATAGTCTTGGGCTATGGGGGAAACCCCTAGCTAGGATTGGGTGTGAACCCTCAATTCCATATCCTTGAGTGCTTGATCTATGAATCCTCTCTACATTGAGCTTTAATTCTCTTGTGGGAACAAGGGACCTAGGGCTTGTGATTGGAAAGAGTAAGCGGGAGCAATCTCGGACCCATCACTAGACCTAGCATCGAAGGCGAGTGGAAACTCCCTTAGGTCGAAGTGTAGAGTGGAGGGATCGAAGGCAAACAACCTCGATCTCACAAGGATCAACACTTATTGGCTGAATTGGGGTAGAATTACCCAAGTCTTGTTAGGGAAGGAACCCAAAAACCCAAGACCGATCCACTATTTTTGCCTAATCGATTTACCCAGTACATCGGGCCCGACGTTGTGTGTGTCGGTCCCGGCCAAATCAACCTCGATCCACCCTCGGACCGAAGTGACCAGTGTCGGTCCGAGGTGTTCTCTTTGATTTTCCTCGTTTTTACCTTTCTTTTAACTCTTTTTAGTCTTTTTGGGTACTCTCAACGCACGAACTCCCGTGTGTTCGACACCCTACCTCTTTTACTACAATTGGGGTTCGGTTTATAAATTTAAATTTTGATATCATCCGATCCGGACGACACCCCATCAGAATTTTGGCGCCGTTGCCGGGGAGTTCTACTTGTTTGATTGGTAGTGATTTGGGTGAGGGACTAGCCCAAACCCCTTGTTTGTTTTGATTCAGTTTTGTTTGTGTCTTCGGTTGTAGGTGTATGCGAGCTCGTTCCATCCGAGGAACACTTGAGTTCGACTTTGTGTGTGATCCGGATAGCATTATCAAACAAGCTCGAAAGAAGAAGAGAATGGAGAACCAAGCTCGTGATGATGAGGTTGAGAGGATGAGGGCCGACATGGCTCGAATGCAACTTGAGATGGCAAACCGAGATGCCGAGGCTAGGAGAGAGTGCGAGCAAAGGATGAGATTGGAGGCTCAAATCAACACTCAACCCCGGAATGCAAGACAATACATGCATCCGGAGTTGAAGGTGCCGGAACCGGCCATTGCTTTGCCGGAGGTGTCAAAGAACTTTGAGATAAAAACTCAATTCATCTCACTCATCAAGAGAGATCAATTTCAAGGGAGACCGAATGGGTGCCCGATCGAGCATGTGAAGCAATTCAAGGACCTATGTGAAACCATCTCGACGGATGATGAGACACTTGAGTACATGCTACTCAAAGCCTTCAAGTGGTCGTTAGGAGGCAAGGCATTGCATTGGTTGGAGAGCCAAGCACCTCGTTCCATCACATCATGGAGGGCTCTCAATGAAGCATTCTTGATGAAGTTCTTTCCGCCCACCAAGACGACGGAGCTTAGAAGGAAGATAGCAAGCTTTCAACAAGGAGCCCACGAGCCACTCTTCGAGGCTTGGGATCGGTTCAAGGAAATGTTAAGGCAATGTCCGACGCATGGGCAATAACCTTATGTCCTTCAAGAAATATTCTTCCAAGGAATCAACCCCGCCACCAAGGACAAATTGAACCTTCACACCGATTGTGGGTTCATTTACTTGCCACCGGAGCAAGCGTGGGAGTTGCTAGACAAGCTCTCCGACTACGAAGCCATGTACGGAGTGAGTCAAGGGAACAAGGAGGTAAGAGTCCATGGAGACGGTGCAAAGAGGCTCTACGATCCAAAAAGTGAAGAGGTGGATAAATATGTGAAGATCCAATTTCTAGAGGATGAGTTGAACAAGATGAGGAGGAAAATGAGTCATCTCCAACAAAACTCGAGAGCTTGTGAAGAATGTGATTCTTTGAAGCATGGAGCCCAAGAGTGTCCCAATGAGCGCCAAGTTCGTTTGGCCGAGCAAATCGAGGAGGCACACTATGTTCAAAGAAACTATGGAGGAAGGGCCAATTTCAACAATGGAGGAAGATGGAACCAAGGCCAAGCCAATGGCTAAAACAACAACTTCAACCAAAACGAGCCAAGGGCCCAACCACCACCATACCGACCACTCGGATTCTATGAGCAAACACCACCATGGGCTCAAGACTTGAAGAATCAATTCACCAATATGGAGAGAAGATTTGATGATCAATTCAAAGAGTTGGGTGTTTGGAGAAGGCAAGTGGACAACCAATTTGTTCACATGGCGAATCAACTTCCAAGAGAGGAGGGGAGACTCCCGGGCCGACCAGAGGAGAATCCCCGTGCCCAACAACAACAAAATGAAGTTCGAGCCATAGGATTGAGGAGTGGACGGAGTTTGCCCGAGCCACAAGTTCCAAGGACGAGAGACGAAGGTCGGACCGAGTTGCCCAGTAACTCGGGCCCGACGTGCAATGACATCGATCCAGAAGACGGAGGAAGTCCCCTGAACCGGACCGAGGTGGAGCAGAACTCGGGCCCGACATGCCCTATAGTCGGCCCGACGTTCCCAGATGTGCCCTTCCCCCGGACCGAGGTTCCAGAAGTCGGTCCCGAGGTCGACCCGAAGTCGATCCATGCTGAAAATGTTGAGAGAGATCAAGATCGGTTCAAGGAGGTGGATTCAACCAAGAAACAAGGTGCCACAACTCTTCCTTACCCATTGAAAAAGCCTAAGGAGATTGTTGAGGGCAAGTTTAAGAGGTTCTTGAAGCTCTTGCAAGGTTTGAACATCACCATCCCATTCACCGACGCTCTAAGTGAGCTGCCATCCTATGCAAAGTTCTTGAAGGAAATCTTGAGCAAGAAGAGGTCAATTGTGGAGATGCAAGATGAGGTGAAGATCTTGGAGCTACCTCAAAAGCTAGGTGATCCCGGAAGATTTGCCATTACTGTGGGTATTGGGTCACGAAAGTTTCAAGCATTGTGTGACCTTGGAGCAAGTACAAGTGTTATACCATACACCATATGGAAGTCTACCGCTATGGGTCTCATTGCTCCGGTTAACATCAGGTTGACTATAGCCGATGGGACATCAATTGAGCCGATTGGAGTAGTGGAGGACTACCCGGTATGTGTGGAAGGACACTACGTCCCGGCGGACTTTGTTGTGGTTGACATGCTAGAAGTACCGGGAGAGCCTATCATTTTGGGAAGGCCGTTCCTTGCTACGGTGGGAGCCGTTATAGATGTGAAGAAAGGTCACTTGTCCCTTGAATTTGGAGGAGTAGAGCTCGATTTCTCCTTCAAACCAACTTCGAAGGAAGCTTTGCATCGAGAGGCCAAGATGGTCCAATTTCTTCCAAGAGGAGTGCAATGGGAAGCTATATCCAACAAGCCAAGTACAAGGAAACTAGAGTTGAAAGCCATCCCACCACCCTATGGAGTTGAAGTGAAGAATGAAAGGGTGGTTGCTAGTCAAGAGGAAGATGAGAAAGTGGAGAGTGGAATGTCTTACTTGGAGGTGTTCAAGGCCGAAACGGAGGAAACCCAAGCACCACCGGAGCCTTCACATGAACTAAAGGAGCTTCCAAAGGACTTGAGGTATGCCTTCCTTGGTCCTAACTCTTCATTGCCTGTAATTGTGAATGCTAATTTGAATGATGAGGAAGAGTCTAAGTTGTTAGCGGTCTTAAGAAAGCATAGAGGAGCCTTAGGGTATTCATTAGAGGAACTAAAGGGAATTTCACCATCATTTTGCATGCATAGGATCTACATGGAGGACAACCATAAACCCACTATTGAACCACAAAGAAGATTAAATCCTAATATGAAAGAAGTGGTTAAAAGTGAGATACTTAGGATGTTGGATGCGGGAATCATCTTCCCAATTTCGGATAGCTAATATGTTAGTCCCGTGCATGTAGTTCCTAAAAAGGGTGGATTGACCGTAGTTGAAAATAAGAAAGGAGAAATGATTCCTACAAGAACCACTACAAAATGGCGCATGTGCATTGATTACCGAAAGTTGAATAGTGGAACTCGTAAGGATCATTTCCCCCTTCCTTTTATTGACCAAGTTCTTGAAAGATTAGCACAACATGAATACTTTTGCTACCTTGATGGGTATAGTGGATTTTGGCAAATTCCTATTCACCCCGATGATCAAGAGAAGACGACTTTTACATGTCCCTATGGAACCTTTGCCTATAGACGCATGCCGTTCGGTTTGTGTAATGCTCCGGCAACGTTTCAAAGATGCATGATGTCTATCTTCTCCGACATGGTAGAGGAAATAGTGGAAGTATTCATGGATGATTTTTCGGTCTATGGTTCCTCTTTTGATGCCTGCTTGGCTAATTTGGATTGGGGGTTAGCTAGATGTGAGGAGACTAACCTTGTGCTTAATTGGGAAAAATGTCATTTCATGGTTAAGGAAGGAATAGTTCTAGGACATCTCATTTGTAGTAGAGGAATAGAAGTTGATAGGGCCAAGATTGCGATAATTGAAAAACTTCCCCCACCTACTTGTGGCGTGATGTTAGGAGTTTCTTAGGTCATGCGGGCTTTTATAGACGCTTCATCAAAGATTTCTCTAAAATCTCAAAACCATTGACTAACCTCTTAATGAAGGATGTTCCCTTCGAATTTTCCGAGGATTGCATGAGTGCTTTTTGTAGGTTAAGAGATGCTTTGGTTTCGGCACCTATCATGGCGTCACCCGATTGGAATCTTCCCTTCGAAGTGATGTGTGATGCAAGTGATTTTGCCGTGGGAGCCGTTCTTGGGCAAAGAAAAGAGGGAAAGCTGCATGCCATCTATTATGCAAGTAAAACCTTGGATGAAACTCAATGCAAATATACAACTACGGAAAAGGAATTCCTTGCGGTAGTGTTTGCATTTGAAAAGTTCCGGTCATATCTTGTGGGATCTAAGGTGGTAGTCTATACAGATCATGCGGCAATCAAGTACCTCATGAAAAAGAAAGATGCAAAACCAAGGCTTTTGAGATGGATGCTTCTTCTTCAAGAGTTTGACCATGAGATCAAGGATAAGGTGGGTTCGGAGAATTTGGTGGCCGATCATCTATCTCGATTGCCCATGGAGTACATGATTGAGATGGAAGATGGCGTGGAAATAGATAATGTAAGGGCGGATGAAGAGCTAATGAGTGGCAAAAAGGAAAACAAGGGGGGATCGACTAAGGCGGTACATCGGGCGAGGAGTGTGGAACGTCGGCCTGAGGTACCCAGTAACTCGGGACCGAGGTCTTCAACGTCGGTCGAAGGGGAATCGTGCACTTGTGCGACCCGATCGATGATCGGTCCGGGTGTGGTGGTCAAAATTTTGAATTTATAAACCGAACCTCACTTGTTGTAAAGAGGTAGGGTGTCGAACACACGGGAGTTCGTGCGTTGAGATTACCCGAAGGAATAAAAAGGTGTAAAAGAAAGGCAAAATAAAGGAAAACGGAAGAAATCACCTCGGACCGACACAAATCACTTTGGTCCGAGGGTGGATCGAGATTGTTTGGCCGGGACCGACTTGGCTCATCGTCGGGCACGATGTACTAGTAACTCGATTTGGGCAAAATAGTAGATCAGTCTTGGGTTTTTGGGTTTCTTCCCCAACTAGACTTGAGTAATTCCACCCCAATTCAACCAATAAGTGTTGATCCTTGTGAGATCGAGGTTGCCCACCTTCAATCTCTCCACTCTACACTTCGACCCAAGGGAGTTTCCACTCTCCTTCGATGTTAGGTCTAGTAATTGGCTCGAGATGCTCCCGCTTACTCTTACCAATCACAAGCCCTATGTCCCTTGTTCCCACAAGAGAATTGAAGCTTAGTGTAGAGAGGATTCCTAGATCAACCACTCAAAGGCTATGGAATTGGGGTTTCTTACCCAATCCTAGCTAGGGGATTCCCCCATAGCCCAAGACTATGGAATCTACTCCATAAGATAAGAGTAAAGAGTAATCAAATGTAAAAATAAGCAAATCTCAATCATCAACATCAATCCAAACTCAAATTGCATTCAATTCTCAAAGGGTTCACAAGATCCAAGTCTTAATTCTACTAAAACCAAAACAAATCAAGTACAAACTCACTAGAACTCCTCTCTAGCTCCACCGATTTCCTCCTCTCTTCCTTCTCCTCTCTTTTTCTAGCTCTCCAAGCCTTCCTTGAGCCTTTGAGAGTGATTTTTGGGTGTGGGATTGTTGTGTCTCTAATCCTCTCTAATCACCTCTAATTATCCTCTTCTATTGATTGGGGACCAAGGAATTCCAATTTAGAAGAAGGGCAAAATTGGAAGTTCACCATAATTGTGCCTTGGGGCCTAATCTTCACAATTGCCGACTCGGACCGACTTCCTGTGGACCTCGGGCCCGACGTTGGGAACGTCGGTCCTGTGCACTGGTTCCTCGATCTCGGGCCCGACTTGGTGGTGCTCGGTCCTGGGCCTCGATCCTTGTCTCTTCTTGGCTTTCCTTTGGTTCCTCTTCATTCTTGGCATGGCTCTTCCTCTCTTTATCTTGGCTCCTCCATAAGCTCCTCCCAAATGTCCTCATTCTTTCCATTTTACCTACAAAACACAACAAACTCGCATAGTTTCCGAATCTTAAAGAAAACCGGGAACTAAGCTAAGAAGGAACGAAACTAACAAAGAAAGGAATGAAAAACACATATTCACAAGGGAAATTAACTACTAAAACACCTCCAAAACGAGAGACATCAGAATACCCCATACTTAAACTTGCTTGTCCTCAAGCAATAACAATGTAAGCAAGACCGAAGCATAATCTTCAAGTAAAGCCTCATATGAAAAATCAAGTACGCACAAGTGATAGATATGCTAGCAAGATTACGTCATCACACATGATCAAGTGTTCAAGGAATAAAGTCTAATGCAACAAAGCCTCACTTTAGGGATATGGAAATGTGTATCACTCATCATGTGTTTAGGCTTAGCAATGAACACTCAAACTCAACAATCATGCAAGTAAAGACATTACTATTGAAGCTAATATCACCAATTCCTCCACCTAGAGATGCCTATTACAATGCACACAAAGAATATGAACTTGGCTCAATGGAGGTCCTCAAAGAGGTTCCATTCAGCCAGGTTGTAATGGGGCTTTTGGTATTTCTCAAGGTGGGAATCATTTTGGTCTTGTGGTGCTTACAAGGGGGATTGAACTCTCTAGTCTCTCACCAAACTCACCAAATTATTCCACTTTCAACTTCACACTCCCAAAAGACTTTGATTTTTCTTCTTCTTTCTTTCAACCCACATTTCACTTAACATTCCACTTCATCTTTGCACTAAACTTTTTGTTGGATTTTTCACACTTTTTCCACTAGGATCGACTTGCACTATAATTCGGGCCCGAAGTGCACTTATCCTCGGTCGGTACCCATTTCTTCACTTAAGCACTTTGCTTTCAATCCACTACTTTTCTCCAACTTTTTCATCTTTTTTTTACAACAAAGATGCACTACCCACTTGGTTTATAACTCCATTTCTTGCCCTTCACCAAAGAGAATCTCAACTCTCCAAATACATTCCAAAACCTCTCACTAAAGTCCAATCCCATAAGGGTCAAGTCATATAGGCTAGGAATCATATTTTTGAGGAGTTTCAAACAAAGGTCTAAGGCTAAAACGGCGCTACAAACAACGGTTTATCTTCAAGGTAGGATATGGAACATTTTGTGACTAAATGAAATAAAGTTCAAATCAATGTGACAAAGCATAGAACAAGTCTCATATTGGCCTTGGAAAATAGATAAACACCTCAATAGCAAGTTTTACTAAGCATGCATGAGCTAATTCACACAAGAAAATGAGGGATAAGCAATTATGAACAAGCATCCGTAAAATGGCCAAAAGAATCATCTCACAAGGTTCACTCTAGCTTAGTTGCATCAAAACTCATCAAAGAACTCATGTGCTCAATAAAAACATGCAAGACATCATATCACATCAAAAGCAACATCCATTTAGAGGCTAAACTATCCAAAAATATGCAAAGGATTTTACATGCTCACATCATCATTAGCCTTCACATGGACATCTAAGATGGGAATTTCTAGTCCAAAACAAAATCTTTTTGTCATTTTCACACAATGTTTCGAATTTTTATGGATTTTTGCAAAAACTTTCTTAAACAAAGCAAACAAAACTCATCGATTCATGCCATCAAATTCAATCATCATTCATCATTCCACTATCCAAAATGAAACATCCCTTAAACAAGACAAACACAAACACATGAAACTACAAATGGAACTATGAGCTACTAACCCACCCCATACTTAAAATTTTGATGTCCTCATCAAAAGAAATCAAAACTTAAAAGTAAAGAGACAAGAGTCAAGAAAGCTCACAATTTCCTTATTGTTGAATGGCTTGTTGAGGCTTAGTCCGCTAAGAGAAGAGCCCATGTGGCCCTTGCTTCTTCACTCGGGTCAATCTTATCATAGAACTTTTTCACTCGATGACCATTTACCCGAAAAATCCTTGCATCATCACCCATTAAATCTACCGCTCCTTGAGAAAGTATTTTGTGTACCACAAACGGTCCACTCCACTTTGTTCGAAGCTTGCCGGGAAAGAACCGAAGTCGTGCATTAAAGAGAAGAACCTTGTCCCCGACTTGGTAGGTTTTTGGGACCAACTTCCTATCATGCCATTTCTTTGTCTTCTCCTTGTACAACTTGGCGTTTTCGTAGGCCTTCTAACGCAACTCTCCCAACTCATGAAGGTCTAGAAGTCTCTTCTCTCCAGCTAGATTCACATCCCAATTCATCTCTTTGAGAGCCCATTTAGACTTGTGCTCCAATTCCACCGGGAGATGGCAAGCCTTGCCATAGACTAAGTTAAATGGTGTAGTCCCAAGAGGCGTCTTGTAAGCGGTCCTATAAGCCCATAGTGCATTATCGAGCTTAGATGACCAATCTTTCCTTGACTTAGACACCGTCTTCTCCAAGATAGCCTTGATTTGACGATTTGAAACCTCCACTAGCCCACTTGTTTGAGGGTGATACGGAGTAGCAACTCGATGAGACACCCCTTACTTAATCAACACATTCTCAAAGCATCTTTCAATGAAGTGTGGGCCACCATCGCTAATGAGAACTCTCGGGACGCCAAATCTAGAAAAGATGTTACTCTTCAAGAACTTCATCACAACTCTTGCATCATTGGTCCTTGTTGGAATGGCCTCCACCCATTTAGAGACATAATCAACGGCCACCAAAATGTACTTGTACGGACCCGACGTTGGGAATGGTCCCATGAAGTCGATCCCCCATACATCAAAGAGCTCAACCTCTAGAATCCCGGTTTGCGGAGTCTCATTTCTCCTTGACAAGTTCCCCTCTCTTTGGCACTCCTCACATCTCTTCACATACTCATGCACATCCTTAAACATGGTTGGCCAATAGAAACCACAATGTAGGATTTAGCCGTGGTTTTTGAACTCTTGGCGTGCCCTCCGGTTGGTGAAGAATGGCAATGGCAAATGACACTTTAAATCTCCTCTCTTGGGATGCACCTCCTATAGATTCCATCGCTCCCTTCCTTGTATAGGTATGGATCATCCCAATAATATTGCCTAGCATCATGTAAGAATTTCTTCCTAGCCAAATAAGACAAATTTGGTGGGATCACTCCCCCTACAACAAAGTTAGCAAAGTCCGCAAACCAAGGGGTAACCCCTCGTTTTACGGTCTCAATGGATAGAAGACGAGTGGAAGATGAAGCTTTAATCAATTTAGAAGGAGAAGGAATGGAGACCGAGTGAAGAACATTACTTGAGTTCATGGATCGACATTGCAAGGAATTGAGTCCGACATGTGAGGACATCGATCGGGTTGAACAAATGCACAATCCTCCTTGGACCGACGTCATCAACCTCGGTCCCGAGTTTCTGGGTATCTCGGGCCGACGTTCAACACTTGGAGCCCGATGTTCCGCACCCCTCGCTCGATGCTCCTCCTTGGTCGACCCATCCTTTCTCTCCTTCTTGCTATTCATTAGACCTTCATCCGCCCTCATGTTATCTATTTCCACACCATCCTCCATCTCATTCATGTACTCCACGGGCAACCGAGATAGATGATCGGCCACCAAATTCTCCAAACCCACCTTATCCTTGATCTCATGGTCAAACTCATGAAGGAGAAGCATCCATCTCAAGAGCCTTGGCTTTGCATCCTTCTTTTTCATGAGGTACTTGATTGCCGCATGATCCGTATAAACTACCACCTTAGATCCCACAAGATATGACCGGAATTTTTCAAACGCAAATACCACGGCTAAGAATTCCTTTTCCGTAGTCGTGTACTTGCATTGAGTTTCATCCAAGGTTTTACATGCATAATAGATGGCATGCAACTTTCCCTCCTTTCTTTGCCCAAGAACGGCTCCCACGGCAAAGTCACTTGCATCACACATCACTTCGAAGGGAAGATTCCAATTGGGTGACGCCATGATCGGCGCCGAAACCAAAGCATCTCTCAAACTACAAAAAGCACTCATACAATCCTCGGAAAATTCGAAGGGAACATCCTTCATTAAGAGGTTAGACAATGGTCTTGAGATTTTAGAGAAATCTTTGATGAAGCGTCTATAGAAGCCCGCATGACCTAAGAAACTCCTAACATCACGCACACAAGTAGGTGGAGGAAGTTTTTCAATTATCTCAATCTTGGCTCTATCAACTTTTATTCCTCTACTAGAAACGAGATGCCCTAGAACTATTCCTTCCTTAACCATGAAATGACATTTTTCCCAATTAAGCACAAGGTTAGTCTCTTCACATCTAGCCAACACTTTGTCCAAATTAGCCAAGCAAGCATCAAAAGAGGAACCATAGACCGAAAAATCATCCATGAATACTTCCACTATTTCTTCTACCATGTCGGAGAAGATAGACATCATGCACCTTTGAAACATTGCCGGAGCATTACACAAACCGAATGGCATGCGTCTATAGGGAAACGTTCCATAGGGACATGTAAAAGTCGTCTTCTCTTGATCATCGGGGTGAATAGGGATTTGCCAAAATCCACTATACCCATCGAGGTAGCAAAAGTATTCATGTTGTGCTAATCTTTCAAGAACTTGGTCAATAAAAGGAAGGGGGAAATGATCCTTACGAGTATCACTATTCAACTTTCGGTAATCAATGCACATGCGCCATTGTGTAGTGGTTCTAGTAGGAATCATTTCTCCTTTCTCATTTTGCACTACGGTCAATCCACCCTTCTTAGGAACTACATGCACGGGACTAACATACTTGCTATCCGAAATTGGGAAAATGATTCCCGCATCCAACATCCTAAGTATCTCACTTTTAAACAGTTCTTTCATATTAGGATTTAATCTTCTTTGTGGTTCAATAGTGGGTTTATGGTTGTTCTCCATGTAGATCCTATGCATGCAAATTGATGGTGAAATTCCCTTTAGTTCCTCTAATGAATACCCTAAGGCTCCTCTATGCTTCCTCAAGACCTCTAGCAACTTAGACTCTTCCTCATCATTCAAATTAGCATTCACAATTACGGGCAATGAAGAGTTAGGACCAAGGAATACATACCTCAAGTCTTTTGGAAGCTCCTTTAGCACATGTGATGGCTCCGGTGGTGCTTGGGTTTCCTCCGTTTCGGCCTTGAATACCTCCAAGTAGGACATCCCACTTTCCACCTTCACGTCTTCCTCTTGGTTAGCAATCACCCCTTCGTTCTTCACTTCAACTCCATAGGGCGGTGGAATGGCTTTCAATTCTAACTTCCTTGTACTTGGCTTGTTAGATATAGCTTCCCATTGCACTCCTTGTCGAAGAAATTGAACCATCTTGGCTTCTCTATGCAAAGCTTCCCTTGAAGTTGGTTTGAAGGAGAAATGGAGCTCTACTCCTCCAAATTCAAGGGACAAGTGCCCCTTCTTCACATCTATCACGGCTCCAACTGTAGCAAGAAATGGCCTTCCCAAAATGATAGGCTCTCCCGGCACTTCTAACATGTCAACCACAACAAAGTCCGTTGGGACATAGTTCTTTTCTATACACAATGGGTAATCTTCCACCACTCCAATCGGCTCAATTGATGTTCCGTCGGCTATGGTCAACCTCATGTTAACCGGGGCAATGAATCCCATGGCGGTAGATTTCCATATGGTATATGGTATAACACTAGTACTTGCTCCAAGGTCACACAATGCTTGAAACTTCCGTGGTCCGACACCCACGGTGATGGCAAATCTTCCGGGATCACCTAGCTTTTGAGGTAGCTCCAAAATCTTCACCTCATCTTGCATCTCAACAATTGACCTCTTCTTGCTCAAGATTTCCTTCAAAAACTTTGCATAAGATGGCATCTCACTTAGAGCATCGGTGAATGGAATAGTGATGTTCAAGCCTTGCAAAAGCTTCAAGAACCGCTTGAACTTGCCCTCAACAATCTCCTTGGGCTTCTTCAAAGGATATGGAAGAGCGGTAGCACCTTGTTTCTTGCTTGGATCCACCACTTTGGACCGATCTTGGCTTCTCTCCACATCTTCATCTTGGATCGACTTAGGATCGACGTCGGGACCGACGTCAAGTATCTCGGACCTGGGGTAGGGGATTTCTGGGCACGTCGGGCCGACTTCAGGGCATGTCGGGCCCGATGTATGCTCAACCTCGGTCCACTTCAGGGGACCTCCTTCATCTACCGGATCGACGTCTAGGCACGTCGGGCCCGAGGTACTGGGAACCTCGGTCCGACTCTCTTGTCTTGTTCTTGGAACTTGTGGCTCGGGCAAACTCCGTCCACTCCTCAATCCTATGGCACGAACTTCGTTTTGTTGTTGTTGTGCACGGGGATTCTCCTCGGGTCGGCCCGGGAGTCTCCCTTCCTCTCGTGGAAGTTGATTTGCCATATGAACAATTTGGTTGTCCACTTGTCTCCTCCAAACACCCAACTCTTTGAATTGATCATCAAATTTCCTCTCCATGTTGATGACGTGATTCTTCAAATCTTGAGCCCATGGTGGTGTTTGCTCATAGAATCCGGGAGGTCGGTAGGGTGGTTGTTGGGCCCTTGGCTCGTTTTGGTTGAAGTTGTTGTTGTAGCCACTAGCTTGGCCTTGGTTCCACCTTCCTCCATTGTTGAAATTGGTTCTCCCTCCGAAGTTTCTTTGAACATAGTTGGCCTCCTCAATTTGCTCGGCCAATCGGACTTGGCGCTCATTTGGGCACTCTTGGGCTCCATGCTTCAAAGAACCACATTCTTCACAAGCTCTTGTGTTTTGTTGGAGATGACCCATCTTCCTCCTCATCTAGTTCAACTCATCCTCCAAGAATTGGATCTTCACATCTTCACTTTTGGGATCGTAGAGCCTCTTCGGTCCCTCTCCATGGATTCTCACCTCTTTGCTCACTTGATTGACTCCATACATGGCCTCATAATCCGAGAGCTTGTCTAGCAACTCCCACGCTTGCTCCGGAGGCAAGTCAATGAACCCACAATCGGTATGGAGGTTCAATTTATCCTTGGTGGCGGGGTTGATTTATTGGAAGAAAATGTCTTGAAGGACATAAGGTTGTTGACCATGTGTCGGACAGGCCCTTAACATCTCTTTGAACCGGTCCCACGCCTCGAAAAGTGGCTCGTGGGCTCCTTGTTGAAAGCTAGCAATCTTCCTTCTAAGCTCCGTCGTCTTAGTGGGCGGAAAGAACTTCATCAAGAATGAGTCGTTGAGAGCCCTCCATGATGTGATAGAACGAGGTGCTTGACTCTCCAACCAATGCAAAGCTTTGCCTCTTAAAGACCACTTGAAGGCCTTGAGTAGCACATACTCAAGTGTCTCATCATCCGTCGAGATGGTCTGACATAGATCTTTGAATTGCTTCACATGCTCGATCGGGCACTCATTCGGTCTCCCTTGGAATTGCTCTCTCTTGATGAGTGAGATAAATTGAGTTTTGATCTCAAAATTCTTTGACACCTCCGGCAAGACGATGGCCGGTTCGGGCACCTTCAACTCCGGATGCATGTATTGTCTAGCATTCCGGGGTTGGGTGTTGATTTAAGCCTCTAACCTCATCCTTTGCTCCCTCTCTCTACGGGCCTCGGCATCTCGGTTCGCCATTTCAAGTTGCATTCGAGCCATGTCGGCTCTCATCCTTTCGAACTCCTCATCACGGGCTTGGTCCGCCATCCTCTTCTTCTTTCGGGCTTGCCTTAGAATACTCTCCGGGTCACACACAAAGTCGAGCTCAAGTGTTCCTCGGGCGGAACTAGCTCGCATGCACCTACAACCAAAGACACAAACAAAAACCGAATCAAAACAAACAAGGGGTTTGGGCTAGTCCCTCACCCAAATTACTACCAAATCAAAGACTCAACAAAAAATGGGTACCTCAAACAAGTAGAACTCCCCGGCAACGGCGCCAAAAAATTCTGATCGGTCCGGGTGTGGTGGTCAAAATTTTGAATTTATAAACCGAACCTCACTTGTAGTAAAGAGGTAGGGTGTCGAACACACGGGAGTTCGTGCGTTGAGAGTACCCGAAGGACTAAAAAGGTGTAAAAGAAAGGCAAAATAAAGGAAAACGGAAGAAATCACCTCGGACCGACACTAGTCACTTCGGTCCGAGGGTGGATCGAGATGGTTTGGCCGGGACCGACTTGGCTCATCGTCGGGCTCGATGTACTGGTAACTCGATTTGGGCAAAATAGTAGATCGGTCTTGGGTTTTTGGGTTTCCTCCCTAACTAGACTTGAGTAATTCCACCCCAATTCAACCAATAAGTGTTGATCCTTGTGAGATCGAGGTTGCCCACCTTCAATCTCTCCACTCTACACTTCGACCCAAGGGAGTTTCCACTCTCCTTCGATGTTAGGTCTAGTAATTGGCTCGAGATTCTCCCGCTTACTCTTACCAATCACAAGCCCTATGTCCCTTGTTCCCACAAGAGAATTGAAGCTTAGTGTAGAGAGGATTCCTAGATCAACCACTCAAAGGCTATGGAATTGGGGTTTCTTACCCAATCCTAGCTAGGGGATTCCCCCATAGCCCAAGACTATGGAATCTACTCCATAAGATAAGAGTAAAGAGCAATCAAATGTAAAAGCAAGCAAATCTCAATCATCAACATCAATCCAAACTCAAATTGCATTCAATTCTCAAAGGGTTCACAAGATCCAAGTCTTAATTCTACTAAAGCCAAAACAAATCAAGTACAAACTCACTAGAACTCCTCTCTAGCTCCACCGATTGCCTCCTCTCTTCCTTCTCCTCTCTTTTTCTTGCTCTCCAAGCCTTCCTTGAGCCTTTGAGAGTGATTTTTGGGTGTGGGATTGTTGTGTCTCTAATCCTCTCTAATCACCTCTAATTATCCTCTTCTATTGATTGGGGACCAAGGAATTCCAATTTAGAAGAAGGGAAAAATTGGAAGTTCACCATAATTGTGCCTTGAGGCCTAATCTTCACAATTGCCGACTCGGACCGACTTCCTGTGGACCTCGGGCCCGACGTTGGGAACGTCGGTCTCGTGCACTGGTTGCTCGATCTCGGGCCCGACTTGGTGGTGCTCGGTCCTGGGCCTCGATCCTTGTCTCTTCTTGGCTTTCCTTTGGTTCCTCTTCATTCTTGGCATGGCTCTTCCTCTCTTTAGCTTGGCTCCTCCATAAGCTCCTCCAAAATGTCCTCATTCTTGCCACTTTACCTACAAAACACAACAAACTCGCATAGTTTCCGAATCTTAAAGAATTCCGGGAACTAAGCTAAGAAGGAACGAAACTAACAAAGAAAGGAATGAAAAACACATATTCACAAGGGAAATTAACTACTAAAACACCTCCAAAACGAGAAACATCAATCGACGTCAACACACGTCGGGCTAAACGCTTTGCAATGTCGATCCATGAAATCAAGTAAGATCCTTCACTCGGTCTCTATTCCTTCTCGTCCTCAATTGATTAAAACTTCACCTCCCACTTGTCTTCTATCTATTGAGACCGTGAAACGAGGGGTCGCCCCTTGGTTTGCGGATTTCGCTAACTTTGTTGTAGGGGGAGTGATCCCACCAAATTTGTCTTATTCGGCTAGGAAGAAATTCTTACATGATGCTAGGCAATATTATTGGGATGATCCATACCTATACAAGGAAGGGAGCGATAGAATCTATAGACGGTGCATTTTAAGTGAGGAGATTGGAAGTGTCATTCGCCATTGCCATTCTTTGCCAACCGGAGGACATGCCAAGAGTTCAAAGACCACGGCTAAAATTCTACATTGCGGTTTCTATTGGCCAACCATGTTTAAGGATGTGCATGAATATGTGAAGAGATGTGATGAGTGCCAAAGAGAGGGGAACTTATCAAGGAGAAATGAGACTCCACAAACCGGAATGCTAGAGGTAGAGCTCTTTGATGTATGGGGGATCGATTTCATGGGACCATTCCCCACGTCGGGCCCGTATAAATACATTTTGGTGGCCGTGGATTATGTCTCCAAGTGGGTAGAAGCCATCCCAACAAGGACCAATGATGCATGAGTTGTGATGAAGTTCTTGAAGAGCAATATCTTTGCTAGATTTGGCGTGCCGAGAGTTCTCATTAGTGATGGTGGCCCACACTTCATTGAAAGATGCTTTGAGAATGAGTTGATTAAGTATGGGGTATCTCACCGAGTTGCTACTCCTTATCACCCTCAAACAAGTGGGCTAGTGGAGGTTTCAAATCGTCAAATCAAGGCCATTTTGGAAAAGACGGTGTCTAAGTCAAGAAAAGATTGGGCATCTAAGCTTGATGACACACTTTGGGCTTATAGAACCGCCTACAAGACTCCTCTAGGGACTACACCATTTAACTTAGTCTATGGCAAGGCTTGCCATTTACCGGTGGAGTTGGAGCACAAATCCAAATAGGCTCTCAAAGAGATGAATTGGGATGTGAATCTAGCCGGAGAGAAGAGACTTCTAGACCTTCATGAATTGGGAGAGTTGCGTTTCAAGGCTTACGAAAACGCCAAGTTGTATAAAGAGAAGACCAAAAGGTGGCATGATAGGAAGTTGATTCCAAAAACCTATCAAGTTGGTGACAAGGTTCTTCTCTTTAATGCACGACTTCGGTTCTTTCCCGGAAAGCTTCGAACAAAGTGGAGCGGGCCGTTCGTGGTTCATCAAATACATTCTCAAGGAGCGGTAGATTTGGTTGGCGAGGATGGAAGGATCTTTCGGGTAAATGGACATCGAGTGAAAAAGTTCTATGATAAAATTGACCCAAGTGAAGAAGTAAGGGCCACATGGGCTCTCCTCTTAGCGAACTAAGCCTCAACATGCCATTCAAGAATAAGAAATTGTGAGCTTTCTTTACTCTTCTCTTTACTTTTGAGTTTTGATTTCTTTGTTTTGATGAGGACATCAAAATTTTAAGTATGGGGTGGGTTAGTAGCTCATAGTTTCATGTGTGTTTCTCTTGTTTTGTTAAGGGATGTTTTCCTTTTTGGATAGCGGCATGATGTGATGCATGGATGATGATTGAATTCGATGGCATGAATGAAAGAGTTTGTTTGTTTTGTTTGAGAAAATTTTTGCAAAAATCCATAAAAATTCGAGAAATTGTGTGAAATGGAAAAAAGATTTTGTTTTTGGACTAGGAATTCCCATCTTAGATGTCCATATGAAGGCTAATGATGATGTGAGCATGTAAAATCTTTTGCATATTTTTGGATAGTTTAGCCTCTAAACGGATGTTGCTTTTAATGTGATATGATATCTTGCATGTTTTTATTGAGCACATGAGTTCTTGGATGAAGTTTTGATGCAACTAAGCTAGAGTGAACCTTGTGAGATTATTTTTGGCTATTTTAGGGATGTTTGTTCATATTGCATATCCCTCATTTTCTTGTGTGATTAGCTCATGCATGCTTAGTAAAACTTGTAATTGAGGTGTTTATCTATTTTCCAAGACCAATATGAGAATTGTTCTATGCTTTGTCACATTGATTTGGACTTTATTTCATTTAGTCAAAAAATGTTCCATATCCTACCTTGAAGATAAACCGTTGTTTGTAGCACCGTTTTAGCCTTAGACCGTTGTTTGAAAATGTTCCATATCCTACCTTGGACCTTATGGGATTGGACTTTAGTGAGAGGTTTTGAAAGAATATTTGGAGAGTTGAGATTCTCTTTGGTGAAGGGCGAGAAGTGGAGTTGCAAAAACCAAGTGGGTAGTGCATCCTTGAAGTGTAAAGAAAGAAAGAAAAGTTGGAAAAAATAGTGGATTGAAAGCAAAGTGCTTAAGTGTAAAAAATGGGCACCGACCGAGTTAAAGTGCACATCGGGCCCGACATGGGGTGCAAGTTGATCCTAGTGGAAAAAGTGTGAAAAATCCAACAAAAAGTGTAGTGCAAAGATGAAGTGGAATGTTTAGTGAAATGTGGGTTGAAATAAAAGAAAAGAAGAAAAATCAAAGTCTTTTGGGAGTGTGAAGTTGAAAGTGGAATGATTTGGTAAGTTTGGTGAGAGACTAGAAAGTTCAATCCCCATTATGAGCACCACAAGACCAAAGTGATTCCCACCTTGAGGAATACCAAAAGCCCCATTACAACCCGGCCGAATGGAACCACTTTGAGGACCTCCATTGAGCCAAGTTCATATTCTTTGTGTGCATTGTAATAGGCATCTCTAGGTGGAGGAATTGGTGATATTAGCTTCAATAGTAAAGTCTTTACTTGCATGATTGTTGAGTATGAGTGTTCATTGCTAAACCTAAACACATGATGAGTGATACACATTTTTACATACCTAAAGTGAGGCTTTGTTGCATTAGACATTATTCCTTGAACACTTGATCATGTGTGATGATGTAATCTTGCTAGCATATCTATCACTTGTTCTTACTTGATTTTTCATATGAGGCTTTACTTGAAGATTGTGCTTCGGTCTTACTTATATTGTTATTGCTTGAGCACAAACAAGTTTAAGTATGGGGTATTCTGATGTCTCTCATTTTGGTGGTGTTTTAGTAGTTAATTTCCCTTGTAGATAAGTGTTTTTCATTCTTTTCTTTGTTAGTTTCGTCCCTTTTTAGCTTAGTTCCCGGTTTTCCCACGAGATTCGGAGACTATGCAAGTTTGTTGTGTTTTGTAGGTAAAATGGCGCATTTGAGGACGTTTTGGAGGAGTTTATAAGAAGGAGCCAAGCAAGGGAGCCAAGGAGCGGAAGAGCCATGCAAAGAATGAAGAGGAACTCAAGGAAAACCAAGAAGAGAAGAAGGATCGAGACCCAAGATCGAGTTACTACCAAGTGGGGCCCGAGTTCGAGCATCAGAGCATGGGACCGACATTCCCAACGTCGGGCCCGATGTCCGCCCGTGTCGGTCTGAGTCGGAAAAGGAAAGGATTGGGCTCCAAGGCACAATGTTGTGATCTTCCAATTTTGCCCTTCTTCTAATTTTGGAATTCCTTGGTCCCCAATCCAAGAGGGAGGATAATCAGAGGTGATTAGAGAGCATTAGAGGGAGGATCAATCAATCACACACAAAATAACTCTCAAAGGCTCAAGGAAAAGCTTGGAGAGTAAGGAGAAGAAAGGAGGAGGAGAAGAGAGAGAGATCGGTGGAGCTAGAGAGGAGATTAGTGAGTTTTGAACTTGTTTTGCTTTGGTTTAGTAGAATTAAGACTTGGATCTTGTGAACCCTTTTGGATTTGAATTCAATTTAGCTTTGGTTTGAGTTTGATGATTAAGATTTGTTTGCTTTGCCCTTTGATTGCTTTTTACTCTTACTTGATGGAGTAGATTCCATAGTCTTGGGCTATGGGGGAAACCCCTAGCTAGGATTGGGTGTGAACCCCCAATTCCATAGCCTTGAGTGCTTGATCTATGAATCCTCTCTACATTGAGCTTCAATTCTCTTGTGGGAACAAGGGACCTAGGGCTTGTGATTGGTAAGAGTAAGCGGGAGCAATCTCGGACCCATCACTAGACCTAGCATCGAAGGCGAGTGGAAACTCCCTTAGGTCGAAGTGTAGAGTGGAGGGATCGAAGGCAAACAACCTCGATCTCACAAGGATCAACACTTATTGGCTGAATTGGGGTAGAATTACCCATGTCTAGTTAGGGAAGGAACCCAAAAACCCAAGACCGATCTACTATTTTTGCTTAATCGAGTTACCAGTACATCGGGCCCGACGTTGTGTGTGTCGGTCCCAGCCAAATCAACCTCGATCCACCCTCGGACCGAAGTGACCAGTGTCGGTCCGAGGTGTTCTCTTCGATTTTCCTCGTTTTTACCTTTCTTTTACCTCTTTTTAGTCTTTTAGGGTACTCTCAACGCACGAACTCCCGTGTGTTCGACACCCTACCTCTTTTACTACAATTGGGGTTCGGTTTATAAATTTAAATTTTGATATCATCCGATCCGGACGACACCCCATCAGGACTCTCCTTTTTGTAAGGAGTCTTGTTCTTGTTATTATACTTGTGCTTCTTATTATAATACTTGAGAGCCTTGTGAATAAGAGATAGTTCTTCATCTGAGTCAATCTCTTCCTTTGACTTGCTTTCTTTCTCTTTGGGAGTTTTAACACGCAAGTTCTCAAGTTTTTCTGTTGTTTGACCTTGCATCATCAATGCTAGATCTCTTTGGCCGCGTAGGTACTCGGCGTACTCTGGTGTTGTGGACGCCAAAGCAAAATCAGTTTGAGGATTCTTTCCTAGCTGAGCCATGTCAGAGATCCTTCTCTCTTCGTACTGCCTGAGCTTCCCATAGATCTCTTCCATATCTAGAGTTTTGTTGGCTGTATTCTCCATGAAGGTTGTCCTATCAAAGTTCCAGATTCCAGTCAACCCATCAATAACTACTTGGACTCTGTTCATCATGGAGATCTCAGATTCAGGGATGCCCAAGTTTCTCATCTTGGTGACAAGAGCTTCAAAACGGTACGAGTAGTCGTTGACCGTTTCATTCGGCAGCATGCTAAAAGCATAAAACTCCTTTTTGATTTTCAGCTGGACGTCCTCCTTCATTTCAGCGGTTCCTACATGGAATTTTTCAAGAGCTTCCCACTGTTGTTTTGCTGTGGGGAGATTGCTAACTCTTGTGGCGTCCCTTTCGTAGAGGGACGCTTGAAGAAAACATATTGCCTTAGCGTTTGTTTCCATAAGCTTGAATTCATCAGGACCCCACTGGTCTTCCTTGTCTACTTTGTCATCAGGAACTTTGAGGTCACCTTTCCTGATCACGTTCCAGCATTGATAGTTCTGACTTCTGCAGAAGTTCTCAAACCTAATTTTCCAGCGGTTGAAGTTGCCGAGGCTTCACAAAAGAGATTCCAATAGGTTCCATGTCCATCTTTTACCTGCAACTCAACAAAATCTAGAGCACCTGCTCTGATACTAATTGTTGGACCGTTAGTAACTGTGGGACGTCCTTTATGAAGATAAAGGCGTCCTTTGGTCAGGCGTCCCTACGAGGAGTAGGGGCGTCCCTAGGTAATGCAGCGGAATAAAATACTAAACAAGTAAAGATGAACGCAGTGAATTATAGAGGAACCACTCAAGACCAAGTAGTCCTTGAGTGTAAACCTCTACATCCTTGGAGGATTTTTGAATAGTTTTTCCTTTATATTGAACGTCCTTACAGTTGTACTGGTGAGTCTTTACAATTCTCTGGCACTTAGCTTTTCTTCCTAAGTCCATTAGTAAAGGACTCCTCTAAGCCTACAACTTAAGCGAGTTCAATCTTATAAAAGACTCTATCCTTACGTCCTACAGTACTTCGTAGGACTCTCTTTTTCTTTTCGGGTTTTTCTGAATACAAACTGTTTTGTGGTTTTGGTTACAAATCTCACTCGATCTAGCACAAGTCTTATCACTGTTCTTGAGTTCTTGAGCCAGTTTTTCATGTTCTTGAGTGAGCCGCTTTCCTCTGATTCTCTCTGAATATTCTCTGAAAGCATTAACATCACAATAACTGCCTTGGGGCTATTTATAGGACTTGGGGAAGGGCGTCTTTCTCTTTTGACGATCATGCCCTTCGTGGACGTGGCTACAGGATCTTCCTCCACGTATGATGGCGGTGATGAGGAAGCTTCCTGTATCCAACTGTGTGTGATGAACTCCGCTACAGGATCGGCTGCCACGTGTTGATGAACTCTGCAACAGGATCGTCCGCCACGTCGTGTTGGACTCCGCTACAGGATCGGTCTCCACGTGTCCTTGGATGATCAAATGTTGTCGAGTGATGTCATCCTGTCGGCTAGAGAGTAAGGACGCTCTTCATGCGTTCCTACTTGCTTTGGGACTCCGTCCTTGCTCAAGTAGTCTCTTGTTGGTCCTAACTTCCTGTTAGCTAGCGTCCCTAAGCCTAGGGGACGCCCATACACACTTGTTGTCCTTTTGTCACTGATGTTCCTGAACACTTGGACAAATTTATTAGAATCATAGTGAGTTTGTCATATCAAAACCAAGGGACGGTTGTGGGCATACTACCAAGTACGCAAGCGTCCTTAATAGCGTCCCAACATGTGTTACGATTTACGAAAGATAAGTGCCCAATGCACATAAATTAATTAATGGGACAAGGATGGTTAGTACTAGCTTGGACAAACCATCCGGACTCCCGACTTTGAGCAGCTCTAGCTAATAGAGACTTTTGTTGTTACTTGATGTGAATTGATAATGTTCCCAACAAAAACTTAATCATCTTTCGTTCGTAGGAAATCACTTTCTTGTGAATTCCTATTCCTAAAAGAAATCTCGTATTTCTTTTCTCAGCAAAGTCTTCCCTGTTCCTCATCGCTTGTGTTACATTCAAATAAAGCCGTTAACTACTTTTATTTTTATCTCTCTCACCGCCAAAGAACCCGACTTGTCGTGCATCGTTTAGTTTCCTTTCGGACTTTGATGCCGACATACTTAGCCTTTTTAAGAACCTAGTTGTATTCTACCACTTGCTTAGTCTCGCGTTAGACTAATACCACTTCCTTTTCTTCCCGACATTGGTCGGCTGGTATTTCTTGCTTCTATGGAAATATCAGGTAACAAGGCCAAGACTGTAGCAGATTAAAGCCGAAGACTCAAGGATCTGAAGGAAAGAAGGTTTCAAGTCTTTTGGACAGATTGGATCCCCCATGCTACTTTGTATAATATTATTGTCTTAATTTCCGCTGCACTATTATCTAATGTCGTTTCCATTTCAAGCACTAGCGTTTCAGACCTTTGAACGCCTTTTCAAGTATGTGGTAAACGATGAACCACTTTAATGTAATATAACTATCCTGTTTTATATTACTTTGAACCGTGTTGTGTTACCTACAGCCTCGGGTGGTCTTGGATTGTAAAATTTGAGATCACTGGCGGTAACACCCTTGGGTTAAAATAGGGGAGTTACAATATTGACGGCCAAGGCAAGCTCACATAGCTACCCCTCACATGCGTTCCTTGGCGGCCAAGCATTACGTTTAATGCGTCTTTGGAGCCCAAGCTTGGCGGCCAAGGAAGGGAGTTAGTGTGGCGGCCAAGCTTCCTTGTTGTGTGGCAGCCAAGCTTCTTCCCAAGTGGGCTTTGAATGTCCTTCTTCATGTTGGGCTTCGGGCCCATCAAGGTTCCCATTTGGGCCGAGTATTTGGACGCACACCAACACCTTACTAGGTTGGTCATGTGGAGCGAGGGGCATTGCCAAATGAGCCCGAAGTTGCTCTTGTGAGATTTTAGTTCGTCGCCTTGTCAAGGCCCCGGGAGGGTGGCTTAGTTCCTTAGTCGTGGCCGACCTTGTGGCGGGTCGTGCCCGATCTATGGATTGACGAGAGGGAGTAGAAAGAGTTTGGATGATGTTCGAAGGATTGAGAAGAGAACACGGAAATCTTTGGACTTAAAAGCATAGGAATAAACATATATCAAGTCTATTTTAAGGTTCAAATCTTATTTTTATTCAAAGAATGCAAGAGTATTTAAAGACAAAAGCTAGGCAAATAATTCTATCTTTTCTAACAACTTTATCCTACGAAAGAGATGGAATTATTGCTTAAGATAAGAAACTTGCTAAAAGATAGAAATCTAGCAAAGGTGTGCCTTATCCTCCAAGTATGGTGTCCGCAATCTGTTTCCTAGAAACGACGCCAATCATTGGTACATAAAATCGATTTGCTTGCACCAATTGTGGTTTCACCGCCTCTCCTTGCATTGATTAAGCAACGCTACACCTTCCAAACTTGTAAAACAATGAAACAAGTGGTGTGGGCCACCTAAACTAACTTCGATGGCTTATTCAAAAAGGGTCGAATATCAAAGTGCGTCAACATAAATCAACCAGAGAGCTTACCTTCACACAATGATACTATGATATATCGAAAAACAAAGGAGAATTGTTGAGCACCTAGTGCCGGCCCATATCCCTTATGAGGCCTTGGTCGATTGCTTTCTCTACAACCAATCCAAAACCCTTATCTTTCAATAAGATAAAATCTCCAATTTTTTATAAAATAATTGTCATAATTAATTGCAACAAGAGAGTAATACATGATTGCTTAGCGTCGCTTGGATGCCACCAATCTCATTTGCATAACCCACACGTCTGAATCTTTCCAAGTTCATCTTGTTCCATATCTACTAGGAAACGTGATAGAAGAGACACAAAAGGCTCATCCTTTGATTGGCTAGGCTTACAAGGATTGAAACCTTAGATGAATAAGACGACATGAACCAAGAGAAGAGAGGGTTCTCTCGACTCACACCTATGAATAAACACACAAAATAACCAAGTTAATCTAATTCATCGTTAACAAATCAATTACGAAAATCAACTTGTAAATAAGCATGGATTGACGAGAGGGAGTAGAAAGAGTTTGGATAATGTTCGAAGGATTGAGAAGAGAACACGAAAATCTTTGGACTTAAAATCATAGGAATAAACTTATAACAAGTCTATTCTAAGGTTCAAATCTTATTTTTATTCAAAGAATGCAAGAGTATTTAAAGACAGAAGCTAGGCAAATAATTCTATCTTTTCTGACAACTTTATCCTAGAAAAGAGATGGGATTATTGCTTAAGATAAGAAACTTGCTAAAAGATAGAAATCTAGAAAAGGTGTGCCCGCCCCCCCCCCCCTCCTCCTTGGATGGGCTTGGACATTTGGCATGAAAGAAATGACCGGCCTTTGTCCTATTTTGAGCCCGAACAATATCGGCTCATAATAGAAACCTACTAATGACAAGTGCCAAAACAAAACATTACTTAAAGTTCAAGTTTCTAAAGATAGTAAGTATGATAGACATGTTCAAATTCAAAACATGAGTGATTTCCGTCATCCATCTTGGCTCGCTCATCATGGTCGGAATCTGGGCTAGTAGAGCTCTTGTGGCTTTCTTCAATTTCTTACCTTTATCTCTTGTGATTGGTCCATTGAAAGGAACATGAGCTAAGTCACCAATCTCTTTTGAAGTCATGGGTGCATGGGATGCATCAGACAGCATGATACCTTAAATATCCTAATCAATTAATGAGCAAAACTAGGACATACTCCCTCCATTTCAAAAAAATTGACCCTTTGAACACTTTATGTTGTTTCAAAAAACTTGTCCGTTTCATATATTTTCCACTTTTTTCCAAGTTTGCCCCTCATGATGACCTATCGTGTAATGATATCACCTTTTTCTATGCTAGCCATGTTTTTTAGTTAGGAGTGATGTTGTTATTATTATTATATAAAGGTAGTTTAGGTATACATGAATAATCCTTAATATGTGTGAAATGTCCAAATGGTCAAGTATATTGAAACGGATGGAGTATTAATTGAAATGCATAATAACAAATCACTGAAATTGATCTGCACACAATATATTACCTCTTGCCTCTAAAGTTGCTATTTCTAGGCTTAAAATTAGCATGAAAAAAGTATTTTGAAATGAAAATTTTACAATCCTATGAAACCAAGTGTGATTAATTTTCTTATCTCAAGCTAACTACTTGAATGACAATTGACACATTTAACATGGCATAAGCCAAGCTAGCCCACATTACACTTATAGAGGGGTTCTCAATAAATAATTGCCTAATTTCTATAGTTGATAACAAGAAAATGGAGGACTTAATACATAAATAGACACCTGTACTTGTACGTTTTTTACAAACAAACCCCTCTACTTATAAACATTCTATTAGATCCCTCCACCTAGATAAATTTGTTCTATTAAACCCCCATCACTGATCTTTCATTACATAAAACAAACACACGGTGACTTGGCTCCGTAATTGATTAGTAATTGTCACATTATCCAATTTTAAGCCACATAAGATCATGTTAGTCATAATTACGACAACAAGATAACCTTATTACACAAAATAAACCACTATACTTGATAGATTATGTTGTAATACGTGATTTATATAGTTAACGATTTCGTATTGGGTAAAAAATTGGATAATATGAAGATTAGTCATCAACTACGAGAGCCAAGCCAATGTTCGATTGTTTCATGTAACGAATGATTAATGATGAGGGGTTCAATAGAACAAATTCATATTAGTATAGGGGTCTAATAGAACATTTATAAGTAGAGGGGTCTGTTTGTAAAAAACGTTCAAGTATAGGGGTATCTTGATGTATTAAGCCAAAAATGGAGCATGGACTTATTATGCAGTAGTAGGAAGCATAATGTATATTATTTTATGTACCCTGCTTGAATTATTCTTTCAATTATTACTTTAGAGGAAATTACAAAAAACCACCCATTAAATATGCTATCTTACAAATAACCACTCCTTATACACAATTTTTATTAAACCACCCACAACTCTCATTCCATTAACAAATAGCCACCCACGAGCTTTTTCTGTCAAAAAATCCATTAAATCTTGTGCTTTGATAGTTTTGCCCTCAACTATTCACCAAAACTACAATTAACAATGGCATAGCTCAATATTGGAGATGAACAATCAGATCAACAACACACATTTTCAAACAGAATTTGGGGCCTAACCTAGTAATGTATAAAAGAATGGCAAGACCTCCATTAACCACAACCAGTTCGTGTAGACTAACGAGTGCTAATTTGTGGCATAATCACACACGAAAATGCTTCTTCCATACCATAGTCTACCTTATCAAGGAAGAATCAGCTCATACTACACTGTTAATGCCAACATAAAATGGCAATCAGGGACCCAAAATTTTCAAAAATCTATAAAACTCATCAACTAGTATAGCCTATCTGCATCTCTCTTCCTATAATAAGAATCAAAAATATCTCAAAATCTTCATCCCTCATCAAACAAATTTCCAGAAAACCCTAGATTCTTACATGTAATGGTCCAAATGTGAATAAAAAATCGGACATCACAAAACCAATCAATCGAACAAAATCTAAACCCTAGGAACGTGCATGAGCCTCGCCTGATTCTGCTTATGCTTCTAGTTGCTTCTTCATCCTCTCTTCGGTGGCTTCATCCACCTTCGTGATGTGACTGCGCTTGGGTCACATCAAGGCACCGACGACCCGGTGCTTTCCGGTGCCTCTTTCGGGCCTCACCCCGCAAGCGGCGTCGAAGTGCCCGGTGCCTCGACGCGGCGCCCTACACACGGCGCCGAGGCGCAGCCCGGTGCCTCGATGAGGCGCCCCTCACACGGCGCCGAGGCGCAGCCCGGTGCCTCTCCGAGGCACCCCCGATGACACCTGCCCAAAGGTCGGGCACGACCCGCCACAAGGTCGACCATGGCTAAGGAGCTAAGACACCATCCCGGGGCCTTGACAAGGCGACGAGCTATGTTCTTACAAGAACAATTTCGGGCTCAATTGGCAATGCCCCACGCCCCACATGACCAGCCTAGTCAAGTGTTGGTGTGCCTCCAAAAGCTCAGCCCGAGTAGAAACCTTGATAGGCCCGAAGCGCAATATCAAGATGGGCATTCAAAGTCCAATGGGGAAGAAGCTTGGCCGCCACACAACAAGGAGACTTGGCCGCCACACCAACTCCACTCCTTGGCCGCTATGTTTGGTCTTCAAGGATTGACCGCCAAGGAACATGCCATAAAGACGGCTAAGAAGAGCTTGCCTTAGAAACCACTCTTCTCCACCTCCTCTCGGAAACATGGCGCCCACTCCAAGGAGCTTGCCCTGGCCTCCACTCCTTGAAGACCTCCTCTTGATGCTTGGCGTCCAAGCTAAGGCGCCGGCTCCCTTCCCTACTCGGCCCTATATAAGCACAAGGAGGCCTTCATATTTTCTTAGATTGAAATTGAGTAAGAGAGCTTTTTAGCCTTACTCTTTCGGTCTCTTCTCCTCACGGGAAAACGGGCCGAGGGAACCTACACCTCGACGGCTTCAAGCTCTCGCTCCTCTAGTTTGGATTCTTGTTTTTCCCTTCCATTCATTTCGTCCCACAAAACTCCTTTTACTCAAAATTGTAACACCAACATTCGCCACCTTTTCTCAATACAAAATCAAGAGTGTGTTTTCTTACGAATTCAACTCAAGAACGCCTCCACAAAGCTCAGTCGAACCCGATTCGACCGATCCCGGAAGTGAGAGTCCTTCACTTCGCCTCTATCATCATCTTATTCTTCTCAATTAAAGCTGAAACCATATGTAGCAAAATGAAGAAACTCAAAGAAATTTTAGTTATCATTAGAGCTCACAATTAAAGCTTTAAACCATATTAAATTGGAAAAAAATCAGGCAAGCCCTGCGATTAGGTCTACAAATATTGGATTCAACGATTAGTGGAAAGCCTCAATTGGAGCAAAATTGAACTCTAGAACTTTTCTGAAATAAATGCAGATTGAAAGAGGCGAAAAGAGGATGTAAGATCAAGAGGAGAAATAAATGCTCTCATAATGTCATGATTTGATTGCAGTTTTGGTGAACAAATTGAGGGGAAAAGTGTCAAAGTACAGTATTTAACGGAATTTTTGACGGAAAAATAAGAGTTGTGGGTGGTTTAAAAAAAGTTTATGTGTAAGAGGTGATTATTTGTAATATAGCCTATTTAACGGGTGTTTTTTTTAGCTAGCTACAAGTCTAACCTAAGTCAAAAACCACTTAGCTTGAAATATGTAAAAGGGAGAACACTGGCTTGTATATGTTGAACATAGTCCGAGAAAAGTCATATATGTTTATGTGGACTCGAATAATGATAGGAACAAGGACACCTGGAAATCCAATACTGCTTAATTCTATACGTAGGAAATTGCATTTTCTAGAAATACTAACAATAATCTATAGTTACTCTATTTTGAAATGAGGGACAATGCATAACAACTAGTGAGGCCTCAAAAGTGGCTACATAGTTTGGTGTTCTAAAAAATGCTAGGTGATCCCTAGGAGTAGAGGGGTTACCAAAGCTATGCGGTTGCTTAGTGAGATAGACAGACACCTAGATCGTCGCCTTAGCTGGTTGAAAGACTAGGCAAAGAGGGGTTCTCTAACGCATAGGCATGATCTAGATTGGGCCTAGAAGAGATTTGTAGGGCACTAATATATATGATTACATGGCATATTCTAGGAAATGGAAGGCAAAATCTAATTGTCCACCCTCCATATGGATAAGACGAACGCAGAGATTATTTTAAGTGGGGGCACCATTTATTTACTATAAGAGATTTTTCTAGACATTTTAAGCGTCGGATCACTAATACTTTCATCCTCAATTACATCTCCATTTGCGGTCTTTTATGACTCGATCCACCAACGTCATGATCTATAACTTGAGGTTCACTAGAGTTGCTTGGTTCAACTATTACGAGAGTTGAAGAATTTTTACTTCGAATAACAAATTTGTCCATAATCCTGAAAATATATTTCAAAAATCAATTGAAGATCTACGGTTTTCAAAAATCAGATGGAATTCTTGCAATTCTAGTGATTTTTGTCTACAGGACTTCAAAATTAGATGCATATATAATAATTGGCAAACAACCAAAACAAGTAACACATTTGACAAGAAATAAAGAAGCCGAAGAACCCAGTTTGCATTCAGTTCTATTTTGAAACTTGCAATTAACAAACAAAGTCAAAAGAAAGAAAATTATGGAAGATATTAGAGCCAAGAAGACGAACGGGACTCAAGAAGATCAGGCCGTCAACGATGACGAGGAGGGCAGATCGTGGAGGCATCGACGGTCGGTCGATCACTTTCTCTGCGTTGCCTCTGCTCACCAATTTGATTGTGGCTTTTGGGTAATCCCCTAATCCGTAATTGCCTAATTTGGTTTTCTTTTACATTAAAAAATTCCTAGATTACAGTCTCTTGTTTTTTATTAAAACGGTGTCGTTTTGATCATTTTTATAAAAAAAACCCCTAATTTGCCTTCTTTTTTCTCATACTTGAACGTATCTTGATTGGAACATCGCCGAAAACTAATTTTCCATTTTCCTCCTTCTAACAAAAATTCCGGCCGAACGGAAGTGGGGGCACCGGCCCCCACCCCCGTCCGTCACTGTGGATATTTCATGGTACATGTGCAAAGACCATGTCAATCACGAGAGATCGCAACATACCAATAAACATTTGACCATTATATAAAACAAGTAAGAAACGATGAGTTTCACGTGATGAAAATACCTAGAAATGTGAATCCTACTGACTTTGGGATAAAAATTGTTCATACTAACAAGGTTTTATTTCAAGGAATCATCTCTACATCATGTATATAACTTGGGATGTGGAGTGAGTTGAAAATGAGGAAAATCTTTCTTAAATCCAAAATTTTATGAAAATTTTATTTTAATTTTAAATGTGGTTTAAGAGGGAATATTGTTATGTTTTGTTGGATCTAGTTTAACATTAAAAAACATATGAGCTAAGAAGGCAAGTAATTAGGAATATTTAGTAGCCAACATACTCTTGAGAATCAGACTTGTTGAGCTAAACCGAGTGTTGAATTGGACTGCGGTTTCCTAGAGTCATTTCGGTTTGAGGTAGTAAACTGAATCTCACTTATGGTAGTGCACCGAAACTAAAGTTGATGAATTCCAATCTAAAACTCCAAATTGAAGCCCTTGTCCGAAGTTCACAAATGTGATTAGCATATGAGGTTAGAACACAACATTTTGGGAGAATCGTCTTAATCTATCTATATAAGGTTTCCCTTTCAAGAACTGAACTCATTCGAAAGAGTTACACCACTAGATAAGAGAGAGGAAAGAAAGAAAGAATGGGTGAAGACATAGATGGAAGAAACAAGAAGAAGAAGAGCATACCGCAATGAAGGCTCTTCGTGTCAATTAAATTCATACTATTACAAACTATATGTTGGCCCGGTTCTAGGTAGGTGCAAGTTGTACACCTGCATAGCGCCTCTATTTAGTATAGGGCCTCCATCTCAATAAGGTTTATTAAAATTAAAAAAAAACACTAGTTGAATACATCAGATTAAATGGCTAAGCGGTAGAGGATGTGTTTTTTGTTGTATTTCGTCCGGGTTTGATTCTGGAGGGCTTCCTTCCCCAGTTTTTCCCTTTGTTACAGAGAAACGATTTTAACAGAAAAGTCAAGATTTAAGTCAAAGCAGATCCAAGGGTGAAGAAAGTGACACGTGTTTTAATCTCAAGCTTTGAAAAATCTGTTGTATTTCTGTTAGAAAGTTGGGCTTTAAATAGCCGAGTGTTCTCTGTAATTGTCATCCAATTGTAAACAAACTTCCGATTCCCTCTTTCTCAATAAAGATCAATGGCTTGCCTTGGATTTCTCTGTTGAATGTGTTTCTTTTTCTATCGTTCATCAGGTAATTCTGAATTGAGTTGTTGTTTGCTTGAACATTAGCTCAAGGTTATCGTTCTTGGTTCACAAAATTAGAATTGCTGTATTAAAGGTATTAGAGCTTCAGCGATTCTGCGACAATGGCGGAAACAAGATCTCAGGCGATTTTGCGAGAAACGGTGATGAGAGAAGCTGAAGAAACAAGATCTCAGGCGATTTTGAGTTGTTAGATGATGGGTTCCGGATCGGAGGGTCAAATTTTAAATTTATAAACCGAACCCCTATTGTAGTTCAAGGGTAGGGTGTCGAACACACGGGAGTTCGTGCGTTGAGTGTATCAAAAAGACTAAAAAGGGGAAAAGAAAGTCAAAAAAAGGAAAACAAAGGGAACTCCTCGGGACCGACTTTGGTCACCTCGGTCCGAGGAGGATCGACGAGAGTTGGCACGGGACCGACACAGTGGAGGTCGGGCCTGAGGTCTGGGTAACTCGGTCTTGTCAAATTAGTCGATCGGTCTTGGGTTTTTGGGTTCCTTCCCTAATTAGACTTGGGTAATTCCACCCAAATTCAGCCAATAAATGTTAATCCTTGTGAGATCGAGGTTGTTTGCCTTCGATCCCTCCACTCTACACATCGACCATAGGGGGTTTTCACCTACCCTTCGATGCAAGGTCAAGTGATGGGCTCGAGATCGCTTTCGCTTACTCTTACCAACCACAAGCTCTTGATCCCTTGTTCTCACAAGGGAATTGAAGCTCAATGTAGAGAGGATTCATTGATCAAGCACTCAAGGCTATGGAATTGGGGGTTCACACCCAATCCTAGCTAGGGGTTTCCCCCATAGCCCAAAGACTATGGAATCTACTCCATGAAGTAAGAGTAAAAAGCAATCAATAAACAAAGCAAGCAAATCTCGATCATCCAACTCAAATCAAAGCTAAATTGCATTCAAATCAAAGGAATTCACAAGATCCAAATCTCAAATCCAATAAACACAAGCAAAACAAGTTCAAACTCATAAATTCCTCCTAGACTCCTACTCTCCAACGATTTCCTCTCTTCTTCTCCTCTTCCTTCCTTCTCCTTGCTCTCCATGTCTTCCTTGAGCCTTTGAGAGTGATTAGATGTGTGGATTATCCCCCTCTCTCTAATTGTCTTCTCCTTTTAATTAGGGACCCAGGATTTCCAAAAATAAAAGAAGGGCAAAAGTGGTAGATCACAATTATGTGCCTTGGAGCCCAATCCTCATTTTGCCGACTTGGACCGACACGGATACACCTCGGGCCAGACGTCACCAACCTCGGTCCGAGCCTCCAAAGTGCCAACTCGGGCCCGACTTGCTGGGCACATCGTTCCGGACCTCGATCCTCTTCTCTTCTTAGTTTTCCTTGAGTTCCTCTTTGTTCCTTGCTTGGCTCTTCCGCTCCTTTGCTCTCAAGCTTTGCTCCTCCTTAGAAACTCCTTCCAAACGCCCTCAAAACGTACCAACTTACCTACAAAACACAACAAATTCGCATAGTCTCCGAATCTCATAGAAAATCGGAATCTAAGCTAAAGAGGGACGAAACTAACAAAGAAAGGAACAAAAGACACATATTTACAAGGGAAATTAACTACTAAAACACCACCACAATGAGAGACATCAAAATATCCCATACTTAAACATGCTTGCCCTCAAGCAATAACAATGTAAACAAGACCGAAGCACAATTTTCAAGTAAAGCCTCATATGAAAACACAAGTAAGCACAAGTGATAGATATGCTAGCAAGATTACGTCATCACACATGATCAAGTGTTCAAGGAATAAAGTCTATGCAACCAAGCCTCACTTTAGGGATATGGAAATGTGTATCACTCATCATGTGTTTAGGTTTAACAATGAACACTCATACTCAAAATTCATGCAAGTAAAGACTTTACTATTGAAGCTAATATCACCAATTCCTCCACCTAGAGATGCCTATTACAATGCACACAAAAAATATGAACTTGGCTCAATGGAGGTCCTCAAAGAGGTTCCATTCGGCCGGGTTGTAATGGGGCTTTTGGTATTTCTCAAGGTGGGAATCATTTTGGTCTTGTGGTGCTTACAATGGGGATTGAACTTCCTAATCTCTCACCAACTTCACCAAATTATTCCACTTTCAACTTACACTCATCCAAAAGACTTTGATTTTCTCTTTTCCTTTTTTTCAACCCACTCTTTCACTAAACATTCCACTTCATCTTTGCACTACACTGTTTGTTGGATTTTTTCACACTTTTTCCACTTTGGACCGATTTGCACTACAACTCGGGCCCGATGTGCACTTTAACTCGGTCGGAACCCATTTTACTTCATTTAAGCACTTTGTTGACGGGTAAAATTTTCGTATATTATGATCGATGACAAATATAAGGATCATAATATATATAAATCTATGGGAACGGTGTACATATATAAAATTGTACCCAAACCTCGCTAATTAATATATGCACGTGTGTGTACAATATATATGGGCATAGGCTTGACTTGTGCTTATGTATACATGAGAAGCCCACTAATAAAGGAGGTCATGGGGTGTTCGACCACTAATCTCACTAGAAAGCTTGCCCGTCCGATGGACGGACAATTTCTTATTTTTCTGGAAGGTGAAAATTATAATCTTCGTCATAACACAATTTTGTTCTAGTTAATAAATTATGTAAGTATTTTGTATTGAATTGTCCAAAAATAGTAGATAAAATAAATATAAAATATGAAATTATTTGATTTGATTTTATTAATTTGGTATGAGAATTATTTTGATAATATGGCATTTTTATTGCAATTAAGTTTTTTAGCCGAATAAACATGTGTAGGGATTACTCTTTATAACTTTATAGACATTTTGGAGGAAATTTAAATCGAAAACATACGGTTAGCTCTTTAGGCTTTACATTCTCGTTCAAAAAAAAAATGATAAGGCTTTGCATTTAAGTTACAATATTATAACATGAAATATGTATGTAAAAAATAAGGCATAGTAGCATGCATTCATAACCAATTACAAATAAAAAACAAAACAAAAAGTAAAATATAAAAACATGCATTTATTTGACAAGGAAAAGGAAAATAATAGTTTGGAGATAGATAATTCACCCAAAACAAAAAAAGATTTTTAAAAAATTAGAGAGAAGTCATTAATGTGACAAGAGGGGGAGAATTTTAAGTGTTGTATAGAAGATTTTTTCTACTTAGCTTCATAAGCGGTGGAAAGCTAGTGGGGCTAATCTCAAATTAAGCCAGCATCTTTATATAGTGTAACGTCAAAGTGAAGGCTATCCAATCCATGCCATGTAATCCACCGAGTAAAGTTCAAATTAAAGGTGTGAGGAAACGCTCAAGAATTAAACCCTCTTGAATGGATTGGGTTTCAAGTTTTTAGTCTCCGTTATATAAAGATGAAGAATCTGACTTCTTGGGATGGAAGAAAGAGAACGAAGGCTTCACACAAGAAAAAACACCCAAAAAAGAAGAAGAACGTTGCAGGGAGTTTCAACATAGAAGCAAAGAGGTCTTCTCCATCAAAACTCTCAATTTCATATTGCTCTCCCGTCAACAAGCAAACTCATCAACTTAATTGGTAAATTCTTTCTCCTTATAAATTCTCCTATGTGCTAGTCAATTTGGCTTTGGGGACTGTCGGCTTGTTCATGGTAAATCAGCTTCAAAGGACCGTCGTCCGGCCGAGACCGTCTTGCTATCAAAGACCCCCGTTGTGTCTAGTCAATGATCGAGGCTGCGGTCGGGCGTTTCGATGCTACGTCGAAGACTCGTTTCAAGTCCGTGTAGAAGGTCCGTTACAAGACCCGCGCCTCGCAACGGTAGTTGGCTCAAAACATGCCGTTTCACCACTACATTGAAGGTCTGTCCGGCATCCATGGTAGTTGGTTAGAAACGTTCCGTTTTGGCTCAAAACGTCTCGTTTCGCCACTACAATGAAGGCCCGTTCAGCGTCAATGATAGTTGGTATGAAACGTCCTGTTTCGCCACTACGGTGAAGATCCGTAAGAGGCCCGAAAGCTGAGCGCTCCGCCACCGCAGCCCCAGTAAGGGAGGCGCCGACATCTATATTGAGAGTCGATCCATGTCAAGCGTCGAACTTGTTGACCATCAGGCCGTACCAAGTAGGCCCGAGTCACGATGTGGGAGGCGAGGGCTAGAAGAAAATTCTGGAAATCCAAGCTATATATATTGTGGTGATTCAGGACCTGGTATGCATGGCACACGAGACCTAGAAGTCTATGAAGATCAAAGCATCAGAGCATATAGTGGAAGCAAGTATACTCCACCAAAGCACGAGTTCACAACAATATTAATAAAAACAATAGTGGAAGCAAGTAAAGGTTATCATGGATTTAACAGGGGGTGAGGCGACGATCGGGCTTCTATCGAGCTCAAATGACCGGGCTAGCTTCAACCAAATTCAACTTTGTCAAAGCACCTGCCATTAAGCAAGGAGGAGGAGTTTAAAAACAAAAATCATGGGGATGACTCCACTATTATATAAATCTATACGTACATACATGTGAAAGAGCTTTCAAAGCATACCATATATGTATGGGGTATGTTCACGTGATATGTGTGTATACATAATTTAAACGGAGATGCCCAACAAAGTTATAGACCCGAAGATTCGATGTCTTGTCTAAGCAAGCACAAAGCCATGCCAAGGGCTCTCCCCAATGGGACCTTGAAGGCCATAAAAGATGATTCGAGGTCACCCTTTATGAGGAGAAACACTACATTTCGAGCCCCTTACGAGTGACCGCGTCCACAAGTCTACAACCTCTACAAAGATGGCTCATGCTAGGCCCAAGACGGAGTGGTTGTGGCTGACATGATACAACGGAAGCAACATACTTTACATAAAAATAGTGTTTTAAGTCAGAGAGGTGCTTAGTATGGTGTACACACATGCATATGTCATATACAAATTCATAAAAAATATATGAACGTGTGATCCTCAATGACTCACTATATAGTAGGGAAATGTAATGTGGGTTTCCATGACTGGCCGCCTAGCCCATCAAAATGAATCGTCAAGACAAGCGTAACATGCGTTCATGCATGTGTACGTAAATGCATCAAGCAAAAAATAAAGAACTACGTCAAGACTTGACGCCTATAAAAGGCTACGTAGGTAGCCCGGTCAAGTGATACATGTATCGAGTACAGTCGTCAAATCCCAAACCCTCTCAAGAACTACGTAGACTTGATTCCGTCTCAAACGGATACATAGGAAATCCGACATCAAGTTCATCAGCCCCGGATTCAGTCGCATGTCCAAAAATCAAAGTCAAACATCTACTAAGAACTGCGTGTGATTTGATCCCCTTCAACGGGGTACGTAGGAAACTTGACATATAGCCAAACGCTCGTCGAGTTCAATCAAAACCTCAAACCAAAAACCTTAGTGTGAAAGTTAGATAACCCTTCATAGAAGGTGTATCTATTTCTTTCCACGCCATGCAAATGATAGTGGAAACGATCTTTGACAACCCTTCCTAGAAGGTGGGTCTAAGTTTGTTTCTCTGATGCGTGGAAAATCAATCCCAAATTTTGTATGTGTATCTGTATTATTTTCAGAGTTGTAAGGATGTACAGATAAGGGTCGAACTTAAAAAATCATATAAGATGTGTTTGTGCATAGTTGTTTTATTTTAACAATTTTTGCCTAACATATTTTTGGCACGCCCAGTGGGACCCTTTTCTTTCTTTATCGTTTTGGTTAGTATAGATACTAATACTTTTGTCTCTTTTGTTGCAAGAAAAATGGCACCAAGAGCGACAGTCAAGTTCAACCAACTTCCAGCTACTTTCATTGTCAAGGGCGCGCGGTTCGTTCACCAAAGAAACTTCAAGGTGGTGTTCAACTTGGAGCGAGATGCCATTACCGCCGAGATTCCTCTTGACAACCAATACGGACCTCTTCAACAGCTAGGAGAAGGGGAGACCACCAGTGGAGCACGTGGGGTGCGGGCTTCTTCATCTCGTCAACAAGGAAAAAGGCCCATGGGGAGCGAGTGGCACGGACGACCGACTATTCAAGTCATCAAGACTCCTAAGAGGTTTCCCCCAAGTGCACCTATTCAAGCCACTTCAACAAACTCCAAGGCCAAGCGATCTCGAAGAAGAAGAGGCCGCAAGAATGGGTCCAAAAGCTACAAGGCGAACCCATTGGCACAACTTGCTCCATCTCCGGCTTTGGAGTTGGCCAAGGCTACTTTAAGAGAGGCGGCCCAGAACTTCTCAACTTCCGCAAGGCCAATCGCCGTTCCTCAAGTTTCCGTCCCGCGACAAATCTTGATTGGATCTATTCCTGTCAACCTTGATCATGTGGAACAAGTCAACATGACCTCCTACACTGAGAAAGGGAAGGGAGTCGCTCCACCCAAGCCTTCAAAGGTGGTGAAAGTCGTGAAACCGCCACCACCCAAGAAAGATCAAGAGGCCGTTAAGGGTTCTCAAGTTGGACCAAAGAGTAGGAGTTCTTCCACTTCAAACGCTCCAATGCCTCAAAGGGCCACATCTCACTCTTACACGGGTTCCATCACGAGGTCAAGAGCCAGGGAGATGATGTATGCTGAAGTGGTTTCTCAACCATTGATTCCTCCATCACCTTCCACGCCCAAGGAGAAAGGGACAACCGAAAATTCCGTGGGATCTCCATTGTATGGGGATGATGGCTCACCTTTCAAGGAGGATGACTTCCCATCCATATCTACAGATCGGAGTCAAGAAAGCTCCTCCAATACAAATGAAGAGGACGATATGCCAGTGATGATGACTGGTGCTACTAGCGTTGAAGAGCAGCTCCAAGAAATGCAAAGGAGAATGGAAGAAAAAGACGCTCAGATTGCCGCTCTCTCGGCTCAAATTGCGAGTCACCACCAAGAAAGTAGGCAAGAGCAAGTGCGGACAAATGAAGAAGGAGGCCCAAGTGGTACTTCAGGATTGAACGGGGCCTTGGGCATGTCTCCTTAAGATATTCGCGAGATGATTGCTCAAAGCATTAAGGAGTTTCAAGTTGCCCAAAACCCACCAGTAATGGGCTATAGGAAACCATACCCAACACATTTTGACGTTGTGCCTTTCCCTCCGGGATATCAAAGGCCCACCTTTGACAAATTTGATGGGATTCATGGTTCACCGCATGAGCACCTTGCTCACTTCTACTCAGTGTGTGGTGAAACCGCTTTGAGTGATGCCCTACTTCTACGCCAATTTGTCCAATCCTTGAAAGGGTCAGCGTTTACTTGGTATACCCAACTTCAACCTGGCTCGATAGAAACATGGGATGAGTTGCAAAGGGCTTTTCTTGCTCAGTTCGTGAGCACAAAGGCGAAGGTCTCTATCATGGACCTTGCAAACACTCATCAAAAGTCAAATGAAATTGCCAACGACTTTATTGCAAGATGGAGGAGTCTAAGGCTTCAATGTCCAGAAAAGCTAAGTGAGTTAGCTTGTGTACAAATGTGCACCAATAACTTGCTTCCCGAGCTAGCAGTGCATGTTGGTAGTGCCGAGCCACTATCGTTCGACGCACTAGTTTCAAAGACCTCTAATGTGGAGCGCCAACTTGCTCGAAGAAAAGCAACTACAAGCCGACCTCAAATAAATGAAACTCGAAGAGAGGACAACAAGAGGCCACAAAAGAAGACCGAGTCTAGACAACCTTCATCAAAACAGGTGGCAAACCCTTAAGGGAAGTTAACTTCAAAACCCAAGATAAGGGTAAAGCTAAGGAGCCTGCTAAAAGGCTTACCCTTCAAGAGAGGAAGCAAAAGAAGTATCCGTTCGATGATGATGACGTTCAAGGGATCTTCGATGAACTCTTGGCTGCTAAGGCTATCACGCTTCTCGAACCAAAAAGACCCAACCAAATGGGTATGACGGATGATCCGAAGTATTGTCCATACCATCGCCTTCTTGGCCATACAATTGAGGATTGTTATGTCCTAAAAGATATAATTGAAGGTATGATCAACAAAGGAGAAATTGAAGTCGAAGGACCAAAATCCAAAGGGACGTCTGCTTCCTCCAATGTGATCTCAATGATGGAAATCATAGAAGTGCTACCCTCGCCCATACCCGAACATGAAGAAGGAGCTTCTCAAGCGTCTTTTGAAATTCCCCAACAAGAAGATGTGCCTACGGTTTCACTGCCTCATATGGCAATTCCCGTGGAATTCCGAGTAGATGATGATGTTCGAGTTGTGTGGGCATATCCTGATATGCCAAGGTCTAGGCCAAGTCAACCAACCTTGTACGAAATCATGACATGCTCTGACTTCGACGACCTATTCTCTGAAGATGAAGGAGATGATGGCAGTCTTTCATAGTGGCAAGTTTCCACAAAAAGAAAAAGCCCTCGACAAAAAGTCCCTCAAAGCTCCAAACCCCCAGGTTTCCGAATGATTGGGAGGAAGTCTGACAAGAAGAAGAGCAAGAAGAACAAGAAGAAGGCAAAGAGGAGTAGTAAAGGAAAGAAGCCCGAAGCAGACGCTGAAGACGAGTACGTGCAACCTCGAAGATTTCCTATCACTCTAAAAGACTTCATACCCAAGGATTATCTAAAGGACAATTCCCTTGAAGAAGATGACAATGAAGACATGTTTTGGGAAGAGGATGTCGTGCAATGTTGCATGGTCTCTACTGTCAATGAAGAAGGAGATCAAGACGAGGTTGATGAAATTTCTCTCCGTTCAGGTCGTCAATTACTTCCCCCACAAGAAAAAGATAAAGGGAAGAAGAAAGAATCAAATGTTGAAGATCCAATCAATGACCAAGCTCCTAAATCACCACAAAAGGAGAAGGGTGACAAGTCTGGATCTAAAGATGATTTCCCACAAAGGATTCCTATGTCTCTCCGAAATGCTCCTTATAAAGAGAGGGTCCGATATGATGTCATTGGACACCTCAAGCGTATTCCAGCGCGATTGAGTGTCTATGATGCTTTGCAAATGTCGAAGGACCTAAGGAGGGCGTTGATCCAAGCACTCATGGACCCCGAAGATTACAAAGATCAAGTGGATCCAATTGAGGTTGACGAGGTTTCCTTGTCTCCACCAATGCAATGTGCCTCATGCATGGCCGCTATCACTTTCTCTGATGATGATCTTCAATTAGGCGAGGAGTATCATAATAGGCCGCTATACGTCACAGGCACTATTGGAGACACAAATATCAATCGTATCCTTCTCGATTGTGGGTCCGCGGTAAATCTTCTCCCGCTAAAATCCTTGAGGGCGATAGGGTTGACGACATCACACTTGTCCCCTACATTACTCACAATTCAAGGCTTCAACCAAGTGGGGCAAAAAGCCATGGGTACTATTGCCTTGAAGGTGATGATGGAGGAGCTATACAAAGATGCTCTCTTCCATGTGATAGACGCCAATACCTCTTACAATGCTTTGTTAGGGCGGCCTTGGCTTCACTCAAGCAAGTCCATTGTGTCTACACTTCATCAGTGTCTGAAATATACTGATGATGATGGCAATGAAAGGACCATTAAAGGAGATCCAAACCCTTTCCATGGGGAAGATGTGAACTATGCTGATGCCAAGTTTTACAAATCAGTTAGCTTTTCCGCCTCAACACCCATGAAAGGAGGTGATGGCTCCAAGTATATTAAAAAGAATGAAGAAATTCCCGGAGTTACTCAAGCATCAGACATCTCTCTTGAGGAAAGAAAAGAGGTTCAACCTAAAATCTTGTTTAGGTATACACCAAAAGACAAGAGAGAGGTTGGGCAAAAACCCATGATCTCAATTGATAAAGCTATGTAGTCTTTAATGACTAGCTACACTTGCCCTCTTCGTAAAATCAATCAATCCTTACCAAAGGATTCTTTGGTTATCCATAAAGTTTTTGGAGAAGATGGAAGTGAAATCAAGAGAGTCGTGATGTGGGAAGGAGCATCAAACTCTTCAACGAATCTTCCTCATTTCAAAGGAAACCTCAAGATAAGGTGAAAATGTTGAAGCCTTCCTCCAAAGGTAAAGCTCAACGAAAGCATCTCAATAAGGAGGTTCTCGACAACTTGCAAGTTTCTCTAGAAGGAGAACTTTTGACAGTAAGTGTTGTAGAGCCTATGACGTTGACACCAATGGAACAAGAGTTATTCTCCAAGGAAGAAGTAGTCACTCCCCAAGTGTCTGTTTTTCAAAGACTCGATACAAAGTCGATTAGTGAGGCATCTCGACCATCTGTGTTCCAACGGCTTGAAACGATTGACAAACAAAAGGCCAAGAAGGTCCGTGTCAAAAATGCCAAGAAGTGGAAGGTCAATAAGGAAAAACGGGTTTTTGACCAAGAAAAAGATGACTTTGAAATTGAAGAAGTCAATGTAGTGACTTTCTCGAATGTGGCAAGCTCCTCTCAATAGTCAAATGACGAGGATGATCCCTCAAATTTCCTCAACACGGTCCAACCTACTCCACCAGAATTAGAAGATGGTGGACAACCCACAGTGGACGATCTTCAAGAGATCAACCTTGGAACCCTCGATGACCCTAAGCCGGTTTTTGTTAGTGCATTACTAACAAATGAAGAGATGGCGACATATAAGCAACTCCTTGAAGAATATAAAGATGTGTTTGCTTGGGGGTACCAAGATATTCCTGGTTTGGATCGAGAGGTGGCCGTCCACAAATTGGATATTTGTAAAGAAAAGAAGCCCGTTAAGCAAGCTCAACGGCGTTTTCGCCCAGAGTTGACGGTTCAAATCAAGAGTGAGGTCAACAAGCTCATCGAAGCAGGCTTTATTCGAGAGGTTCAATACCCTGTATGGCTAGCCAACATTGTTCCCGTCAGGAAGAAAAATGGCAAGCTCAGGATATGTGTGGACTTTAGGGACTTAAATGAAGCATGCCCTAAAGATGAATTCCCTCTACCCATCACCGAGTTGTTAGTTGATGCCACCATTGGGTTCAAGGCTTTGTCCTTTATGGACGGGTTCTCTGGTTACAACCAAATCAAAATGGATTCAAAAGATGAGGAGTTCACTGCTTTTCGAACACCCTTGGGTACCTTTTGCTACACAGTTATGCCTTTCGGTTTGAAAAATGCTGGGGCAACATATCAAAGGGCGATGATAGTGATATTCCATGATCTTCTCTACAACACCGTCGAGTGCTACGTGGACGACTTGGTGGTTAAAACAAACGAAAGAGAGGATCACCCAAATGATCTTCGTAAAATATTTGAGAGATTGCGTGAGCATCAACTCAAAATGAATCCCCTTAAATGTGCATTTGGTGTTACATCAGGAAAATTTCTTGGTTTCATTGTGCGATACCGAAGAATCGAAATCGACCCCGATAAAATTAAGGCTATCATGGAAATGCCACCTCCAAGAAATCTTCGTGAGCTTCGGGGTCTACAAGGCAAGCTTGCCTACATCCGTCGCTTCATATCTAATCTCACAGGGAGGTGTCAACCTTTTCTAAGGCTGATGAAAATGGAAACTCCGTTCATCTGGGATCGAGCATGTCAAGATGCACTTGAAAGTATTAAGAAATACTTGACAAATCCACCTGTTTTAATGGCACCCGTACAAGGAAGGCCTCTCATCCTCTATACAGCGTCTCTTGAACGATCTTTAAGGGCTATGTTGGCTCAAAACAATGATGATGGAAAAGAGATAGCTCTATATTACATCAGTCGAACGTTGCTGGGGGCGGAGCAAAATTATTCCGCCATGGAGAAAGTTTGTTTGGCATTGATTTTTGCCATTCAAAAGCTAAGACACTACCTTCTATCCCATCAAATAACACTGGTCTCTAAGGCTGATCCTCTAAGGTTCATCTTGTCGAAGACCGTCCTGTCTGGAAGGTTAGCTAAATGGGCTATGCTTTTAACCCCGTTTGACATTAAATTCGTCTCACAAAAGGCGGTAAAGGGACAAGCCTTGGCTGACTTTTTGGCGGCTCATCCAACTCCCGACGATGAAGAATTGCTCGATGACCTTCCCGATGAGGAGGTGTTCACAGTTAGGGAAAAGTCGTGGCAGTTGTATTTTGATGGCGCTTCAAGAAGAGATGGCGCTGGTGTTGGAATTGTACTCATCACCCCTTCTGGCGGGTTGGTGCCATATTCTTTCTCCCTGTTAGAGAAGTGTACAAATAATGTGGCAGAATATGAAGCCTTGATCATTGGTCTTGAAATTGCCTTAGAAATGCACATTGAACCATTAAAAGTGTTCGGTGATTCTCAATTGGTCATCAAACAAATAAATGGACAATATGAGGTGAAAAATTCAAGTCTAATTCCTCTCCATCATAGGGCAAAACACCTTCTAGGCCAATTTTATCAAGTTGAGATCGAGCATATATCGAGATCAGAAAATACTAAGGCGGATGCATTGGCCTAATTAGCCTCGTCTCTCACACTTCCTGATAAAAGAGAGATCCAAGTCACCATTGGAGAACGCCACTTGCTTACATCAGCCTTGGAGCGTGTTGATCGAGTTGAAGAAGTTAGGGTGGTTTCAGTTTACGAAATTGATCAAGGTAGTGATTGGCGCCAACCTATCTTAGAATACTTGAAGCATGGAATTCTACCTGATGATCCAAGAAGGAAGGTAGATGTCAAAAGACGAGCACCAAGGTTCTCGATAGAAGGTGATACACTATATCGAAGAGCTTTTGATGGAGTGTTGCTCAGATGCTTGTCTAAAGAAGAAACTAAATACATCCTGGCTGAAACTCATGCGGGGGTCTGTGGGGTACATCAAGCCGGTCCTAAGTTAGCTGATCAAATCAAGCGACTAGGCTACTATTGGCCGACAGTGGTGAAAGATGCTATGGAATTCGCAAAGGCATGTCACGCCTGTCAGATCCATTCAGACTTTATCCACCAACCTCCACAGTTTCTTCATCCGACCACTTTATCATGGCCATTCAACGCATGGGGTCTCGATGTGGTTGGACCCATTAATCCATCTTCGTCTCGTGGTCATCAATACATTTTGGCTGCAACAGACTATTTCTCTAAATGGGCCGAAGTTTTGTCTTTGAAGAAGGTAGGGGCAAAAGAAGTCACAAATTTCATAAGGATCCAGTTGATATACAGATATGGAGTTCCGTCAAAGATCATTTCAGACAATGCCCTCTACTTCAAAAATCAAATGTTGGTGAAATTAGCTGAAAAGTTTGGATTCAAACACAGTTTTTCATCAAGTTATAATCCCACTTCGAATGGCCAGGCCGAGGCATTTAACAAGGTGCTTACAAAGATCCTTCAGAAGATGGTCTCAAAATCAAAAAGAGATTGGCATGACCGTTTGCCCGAGGCACTATTAGGCATATCGTACGACAGTCCGAACATCGACCGGATGTACGCCCTTCAATTTGGTCTTCGGGTCTGAAGCAGTGTTACCCCTCGAGGTACAATTGCCTTCTCTAAGGGTTGCAGTTCAACTGACAAATCCAGATGAAAACGCTAAGATCCGCTTAGCCGAGCTTGAAGCTTTGGATGAGCACAGACTATCAGTTCAACAAAGACTCGAGAGTTATCAAGCCCAAGTTGCTGGGGCATTTAGCAAACGAGTCAAGTTCCGTTCATTCATAGTTGGTAACTTGGTTCTTACGATAAGGAGGCCGATTGTCATCAATCGAAAGTCGCAAGGAAAATTTGAACCGAAATGGGAAGGTCCTTATGTCATCACTAAGATCTTTCCTAAAGGCGTCTATGAACTCTCAAATGAAGAAGGCGAAGTGGTGTATACCTGCGTGAACGGAAAATTTGTGAAGAAGTTCTTCACATAACTTTGATGAGTTAAAGAACAACGAACTACGAAGGCTTGATCCCCCACAAAGGGGGTACGTAGGCAATCTAGTAATCGAAATGCTAGATGCAGCCACAACAAACAAAAATACCTTTGCGTAAATGATAGTCGAGTTAATTTGAGCAACCCTTCCTAGAAGGTGGGTTCAAGCTATCTTGGTGATGCGTATTAAAAGGTTAAAACCAAATGGGTTCCTGATGAACTACGATGACTTGATCCCTCACCAAGGGGGTACGTAGGCAATCTAGTCAATCAAAATACTAGATACAGTCACAAAAATCCATCCAAGGAAATATCTTCAAATGCAAAAATGCCCCAAGCTCTTTCTTCTCTCTTGGCAAAAGAAAATGTCTCTTTCAAGCCCAAGACCATTATAAAAAAAATCAAGGCCGAAAATTCAATGACTTGCATTAATGAAATACATGCGGTCATTAAAAGCCCTTGACTCCCATATGCTATGGGTATCATGATATGGTAAAAAACCGGACCTTTGGCAGGAAGCCTCAAATTAAAATTTCCAAATATGACCAATGGCCAAAAGTCAGCCCAAAACATGACCATAAGCCTCAAAGTAAAAAACCAAATATCAAAACAAATACCTCTTTCAAATTTTCTACATACCCATACATACTATACCAACTTGTATAGCCTCAAGCAATACCTTGGTGACTATATTATCATGAGGGTATGTCAAGTCTTGTTAACTCACTCATATCATCTTACTTTGATTAGATGAAAAATTCCATTGGAGTCAAGAGGTGTATGTCACTTTGGCCTTACCCAAACTTTGATTCATAAAAAGAGAAGACGAACTTTATACGCGTTCATTATAATTCACACGTACAAAGTTCGAGGGCAACTGTTGACGGGTAAAATTTTCGTATATTATGATCGATGACAAATATAAGGATCATAATATATATATATATCTATGGGAACGGTGTACATATATAAAATTGTACCCAAACCTCGCTAATTAATTTATGTACGTGTGTGTACAATATATATGGGCATAGGCTTGACTTGTGCTTATGTATACATGAGAAGCCCACTAATAAAGGAAGTCATGGGGTGTTCGACCACTAATCTCATTTTTTCTACTTAGCTTCATAAGCGGTGGAAAGCTAGTGGGGCTAATCTCAAATTAAGCCAGCATCTTTATATAGTGTAACGTCAAAGTGAAGGCTATCCAATCCATGCCATGTAATCCACCAAGTAACGTTCAAATTAAAGGTGTGAGGAAACGCTCAAGAATTAAACCCTCTTGAATGGATTGGGTTTCAAGTTTTTAGTCTCCGTTATATAAAGATGAAGAATCTGACTTCTTGGGATGGAAGAAAGAGAACGAAGGCTTCACACAAGAAAAAACACCCAAAAAAGAAGAAGAACGTTGCTGGGAGTTTCAACACAGAAGCAAAGAGGTCTTCTCCATCAAAACTCTCAATTTCATATTGCTCTCCCGTCAACAAGCAAACTCATCAACTTAATTGGTAAATTCTTTCTCCTTATAAATTCTCCTATGTTCTAGTCAATTTGGCTTTGGGGACTGTCGGCTTGTTCATGGTAAATCAGGTTCAAAGGACTGTCGTCCGGCCGAGACCGTCTTGCTATCAAAGACCCCCGTTGTGTCTAGTCAATGATCGAGGCTGCGGTCGGGCGTTTCGATGCTACGTCGAAGACTCGTTTCAAGTCCGTGTAGAAGGTCCGTTACAAGACCCGCGCCTCGCAACGGTAGTTGGCTCAAAACATGCCGTTTCACCACTACATTGAAGGTCTGTCCGGCATCCATGGTAGTTGGTTAGAAACGTTCCGTTTTGGCTCAAAACGTCTCGTTTCGCCACTACAATGAAGGCCCGTTCAGCGTCAATGATAGTTGGTATGAAACGTCCTGTTTCGCCACTACAGTGAAGATCCGTAAGAGGCCCGAAAGTTGAGCGCTCCGCCACCACAGCCCCAGTAAGGGAGGCGCCGACATCTATATTGAGAGTCGATCCATGTCAAGCGTCGAACTTGTTGACCATCAGGCCGTACCAAGTAGGCCCGAGTCACGATGTGGGAGGCGAGGGCTAGAAGAAAATTCTGGAAATCCAAGCTATATATATTGTGGTGATTCAGGACCTGGTATGCATGGCACACGAGACCTAGAAGTCTATGAAGATCAAAGCATCAGAGCATATGCAAGTCAACACCTACGTATACTCCACCAAAGCACGAGTTCACAACAATATTAATAAAAACAATAGTGGAAGCAAGTAAAGGTTATCATGGATTTAACAGGGGGTGAGGCGACGATCGGGCTTCTATCGAGCTCAAATGACCGGGCTAGCTTCAACCAAATTCGACTTTGTCAAAGCACTTGCCATTAAGCAAGGAGGAGGAGTTTAAAAACAAAAATCATGGGGATGACTCCACTATTATATATATCTATACGTACATACATGTGAAAGAGCTTTCAAAGCATACCATATATGTATGGGGTATGTTCACGTGATATGTGTGTATACATAATTTAAACGGAGATGCCCAACAAAGTTATAGACCCGAAGATTCGATGTCTTGTCTAAGCAAGCACAAAGCCATGCCAAGGGCTCTCCCCAATGGGACCTTGAAGGCCACAAAAGATGATTCGAGGTCACCCTTTATGAGGAGAAACACTACATTTCGAGCCCCTTACGAGTGACCGCGTCCACAAGTCTACAACCTCTACAAAGATGGCTCATGCTAGGCCCAAGACGGAGTGGTTGTGGCTGACATGATACAACGGAAGCAACATACTTTACATAAAAATAGTGTTTTAAGTCAGAGAGGTGCTTAGTATGGTGTACACACATGCATATGTCATATACAAATTCATAAAAAATATATGAACGTGTGATCCTCAATGACTCACTATATAGTAGGGAAATGTAATGTGGGTTTCCATGACTGGCCGCCTAGCCCATCAAAATGAATCCTCAAGACAAGCGTACATAACATGCGTTCATGCATGTGTACGTAAATGCGTCAAGCAAAAAATAAAGAACTACGTCAAGACTTGACGCCTATAAAAGGCTACGTAGGTAGCCCGGTCAAGTGATACATGTATCGAGTACAGTCGTCAAATCCCAAACCCTCTCAAGAACTACGTAAACTTGATTCCGTCTCAAACGGATACGTAGGAAATCCGACATCATGTTCATCAGCCCCGGATTCAGTCGCATGTCCAAAAATCAAAGTCAAACATCTACTAAGAACTGCGTGTGATTTGATACCCTTCAACGGGGTACGTAGGAAACTTGACATATAGCCAAACGCTCGTCGAGTTCAATCAAAACCTCAAACCAAAAACCTTAGTGTGAAAGTTAGATAACCCTTCATAGAAGGTGTGTCTATTTCTTTCCACGCCATGCAAATGATAGTGGAAACGATCTTTGACAACCCTTCCTAGAAGGTGGGTCTAAGTTTGTTTCTCTGATGCGTGGAAAATCAATCCCAAATTTTGTATGTGTATCTGTATTATTTTCAGAGTTGTAAGGATGTACAGATAAGGGTCGAACTTAAAAAGTTATATAAGATGTGTTTGTGCATAGTTGTTTTATTTTAACAATTTTTGCCTAACACACTTTGCTTTCAATCCACTACTTTTTCCAACATTTCTTTCTTTCACAACAAAGATGCACTACCCACTTGGTTTATAACTCTATTCTTTGCCCTTTCACCAAAGAGAATCTCAACTCTTCAAATACACTCCAAAACCTCTCACTAAAGTCCAATCCCATAAGGGACAAGTCATATAGGCTAGGAATCATACTTTTGAGAAGTTTCAAACAAAGGTCTAAGGCTAAAACGGGACTACAAACAACGGTTTATCTTCAAGGTAGGATATGGCACATTTTGTGACTCAATGAAATAAAGTTCAAATCAATGTGACAATGCATAGAACAAATCTCATATTGGTCTTGGAAAATAGATAGACACCGCAATAGCAAGTTTTACTAAGCATGCATGAGCTAATTCACACAAGAAAATGAGGGATATGTAAATATGAACAAGCATCCCTAAAATGGCCAAAAATCATCTCACAAGGTTCACTCTAGCTTAGTTACATCAAAACTCATCCTAGAACTCATGTGCTCAATAAAAACATGCAAGATATCATGTCACATCAAAAATAACATCCATGTAGAGGCTAAACTATCCAAAAATATGCAATGGAATGCTCACATCATCATTAGCCTTCATATGGACATCTAAGATGGGAATTCCTAATCCAAAATCAAATCTTTTTGACATTTTCTACACTATTTTTCGAATTTTTAGGGTTTTTCGAAATTTTTTCTCAAAAACAAAACAAACTCATCCATTCATGCCATCAAACTCAATCATCATTCATGCAACATAACATGCCACTATCCAAAAGAAAACATCCCTTAACAAAACAAGAACAAACACAAGATACCTACACATGAAACTATGAGCTACTAACCCCACCCCATACTTAGAATTTTGATGTCCTCATCAAAACAAAGAAATCAAAACTCAAAAGTAAAAGAGACAAGAGTTAAGAAAGCTCACAATTTCTTATTCTTGATTGGCATGTCTAGGCTTAGTTTGGAGGGTGTCCTCGGCGGCGTCCCCTTTGGAGCCGTGCTTGCCTCTCTCGCTCGTACACATGAGCATGGAAAGGATCTTGACTTGGTGGTTGAAGTTGAGGTGTGGGGCGCGTCCATGGGTCCTCGCGGGAAGGGTAGTTCCCGACCATCCATTCATTGAAGCTTTCTTGAATGCTCCATCTTTGGTCCTCTACCGCTCTCAAATCATCTACATCACGCCTAGTGTAAGCAAGGTTTCGGTTCACTTCTTCAAATTGAGCTTGGAAATCTTCGTGTTGGTGGGAGAGTTGTTGTTGTTGGAAATTCAAGTGTTGTTGTTGAAGGTTGAGTTGGTGTGCCTCTTGTAGCATGCTTGATTGTTGGAGTTGAAGGTGAGCTGATGTCTCTCATTTTAGTAGTGTTCTAAGTGTGTTTTCCTTGGTAGATTTAGTCCTTTTTCCTTCTTATCTTGTGTGTTTTGTCCCTTTTTAGCTTAGATTCCGAATTTCTATGAGATTCGGAGACTATGCGCGTTTTGTGTGTTTTGTAGGCATTTTGGAGCAAAAATCATGGAGTTTAGAGCATGGAGTGATGAAGGAATTCAAGGATGGAAAAGGAGCCAAAATGGAGCTAACAATGCATGGAAAGAAGCCTCAAGTGAAGACGAAGAGAATGGCGAAAGAATCGAGTCAATCGGAGCTAAAACGAGAGAGAACGGAGCGAAACAAGCTGAAAAATGCCTTAGGACCGAGGTACCCAGCATGTCGGGCCCGAGGTACTATGTTGGCCCGAGGTGGTGGCCCGAGGTTGGGCAAGTCGGGCCCGAGGTTGATGGAACGTACGTCTTTGGACCGAGGTTGAAGCAAGTCGGGCCCGAGGTTCCTCCGTGTCGATCCATGTCAGTCGTGGCTCCGGATTCCTTTCTTTTTGGGATTTTCTTGTTAATTCCCATAATTATATTTGCTTCCTTGGAGATCAAGGAGTCTAGAAGCCTTGGAGATCAAGGAGTTCTAGATGCCTTGGAGGTCAAGGACAAGCCTTGGAGCCCAAGGAGTTTGGAGTTTGATTGGATGTTGATGATTGAGTTTTGCTTGACTTCCCTTTTGTTTATGCTTTTCTCTTACCATATGGAGTAGATTCCATAGTCTTGGGCTATGGGGGAATCCCCTAGCTAGATTTGGGTAGAAAACCCGAATTCCATAGCCTTGAGTGCTTGATTTGTGAATCCTCTCTACATTGAGCTTCAATTCTCTTGTGAAAGCAAGGGATCTAGAGCTTGTGTTTGGTAAGAGTAAGCGAAAGTGGTCTCGATCCCATCACAAGTCTCTAGCATCGAAGGTGACGCGAAAGCTCCCTTGGGTCGAGGTGTAGATTGGAGGGATTTGAGGCGAACAACCTCGATGTCACTAGAATCAAACACTTATTGGTTGAATTGAGGAAGAATATCCAAGTCTAGTTGGGGGAGAAACCCAGAAACCCAAGACCGATCTACTAATTGTTCAAGACCGAGATACCCAGTACCTCGGGCCCGACTTGCACCACGTCGGTCCCCACCATCTTGACCTCGATCCTACCTCGGACCGAAGTGACCTGTGTCGGTCCGAGGAGATGTCTTTTGTTTTCCTTCGTTTTGTCTTTATTTTCTCCTCTTTTTAGTCTTTTCGGGTACTCTCGACGCACGAACTCCCGTGTGTTCGACACCCTACCTCTTTACTACAAGTGAGGTTCGGTTTTATAGATTTAAATTGTGAGACCCTCCGATCCCGGACCGATCAGAATTTTGGCGCCGTTGCCGGGCAGTTCTACTTGTTCGAGGTACCCATCTTTGTTAAGCCTTTGCTTTTTGGTAGTGATTTGGGTGAGGGACTAGCCCAAATCCCTTGTTTGTTTTGATTTGGTTTTTGTTTGTGTCTTTGGTTGTAGGTGCATGCGAGCTAGTTCCGTCCGAGGAACCGTTGAGCTCGACTTTGTGTGTGACCCGGAGAGTATTCTAAGGCAAGCCCGCAAGAAGAAGAGGATGGCAGACCAAGCCCGAGATGAGGAGTTTGAGAGGATGAGAGCCGACATGGCTCGAATGCAAATTGAGATAGCAAATCGAGATCCGAGGCCCGTAGAGAGAGGGAGCAAAGGATAAGGTTGGAGGCCCAAATCAACACTCAACCCCGGAATGCTAGACAATACATGCATCCGGAGTTGAAGGTCCCGGAGCCGGCCATCGTCTTGCCGGAGGTGTCAAGGAATTTTGAGATAAAAACTCAATTTATCTCACTCATCAAGAGAGAGCAATTCCAAGGGAGGCCGAATGAGTGTCCGATCGAGCATGTGAAGCAATTCAAGGACCTTTGTGAGACCATTTCCACGGATGATGAGACACTTGAGTATGTGCTACTCAAAGCCTTCAAGTGGTCTTTGGGAGGGAAGGCTTTGCATTGGTTGGAGAGTCAAGCACCTCGATCCATCACGTCATGGAGGGCCCTAAATGAAGCATTCTTGATGAAATTCTTCCCGCCCACCAAGACGACGGAGCTTAGAAGGAAGATTGCTAGTTTCCAACAAGGAACTCATGAGCCACTTTTTGAGGCATGGGACTGGTTCAAAGAGATGTTGAGGGCGTGTCCGAAACATGGTCAACAACCCTATGTCCTTCAAGACATCTTCTTCCAAGGAATCAACACCGCCACCAAGGATAAATTGAACCTTCATACCGATTGTGGGTTCATAGATTTGCCGCCGGAACAAGCATGGGAGTTGTTGGACAAACTCTCGGATTATGAGGCGATGTATGGGGTTAGCAATGTGAGCAAGGAAGCAAGAATCCATGGAGAAGGTCCGAAGAAGCTCTACGATTCCAAAAGTGAAGAGGTAGACAAAGATGTGAAGATCCAATTCTTGGAGAATGAATTGAACAAAATGAGGAGGAAGATGAGTTATGCCCAACAAACCACAAGAGCATGTGAAGAGTGTGGTTCCTTGAAGCATGGAGCACACGAGTGCCCAAATGAGCGCCAAGTTCGATTGGCCGAGCAAATTGAGGAGGCCAACTATGTTCAAAGAAACTTCGGAGGAAGAGCCAACTTCAACAACAATGGAGGAAGGTGGAACCAAGGCCAAGCTAGTGGCTACAACAACAACTTCAACCAAAACGAGCCAAGGGCCCAACCACCACCATACCGACCTCCGGGTTTCTATGAGCAGACTCCACAATGGGCACAAGAGATGAGAGGCGAGTTCAAGGACTTGAAGAATCAATTCACCAATGTGGAGAGAAGAGTTGATGAAATGGGTGCCCAATTCAAGGAGTATGGTGTGTGGAGAAGACAAGTGGACAACCAATTTGTTCACATGGCGAACCAACTTCCAAGAGAGGAAGGGAGACTCCCGGGCGGACCCGAGGAGAATCCCCGTGCCCCACAACAACAAAACGAAGTTCGAGCCATAGGATTGAGGAGTGGACGGAGTTTGCCCGAGCCACAAGTTCCAAGATCAAGAGAAGAGAGTCGGACCGAGGTTCCCAGCACCTCGGGTCCGACGTACCCAAATGTCGATCCGGAGAATGGAGGAAGTCCCCTGGAGTGGACCGAGGTTGAACCCAATTCGGGCCCGACTTGCCCTGAAGTCGGCCCGACGTGCCCGGAAGTTCTTTGCCCTGGGACCGATGTCCCTGAAGTCGGTCCCGAGGTACTCCCAACGTCGGTCCAGGGTGAAGTTGTTGAGAAAGATCGATCCAAGGAGGTTAATCCAAGCAAGAAGCAAAGTGGCACTACTCTTCCATATCCTATGAAGAAGCCCAAGGAGATTGTTGAGGGCAAGTTCAAGCGGTTCTTGAAGCTTTTACAAGGCTTGAACATTACCATTCTATTCACCGATGCTCTAAGTGAGATGCCATCTTATGCTAAGTTCTTGAAGGAAATCTTGAGCAAGAAGAGGTCAATTATTGAGATGCAAGACGAGGTGAAGATATTGGAGCTACCTCAAAAGCTTGGTGATCCCGGAAGATTTGCCATCACCATAGGAATTGGATCCCAAAATTTCAAAGCTCTTTGTGATCTAGGAGCACGTATTTCGGTTATGCCCATAAGCATATGGAGAAGGGCTAACCTTGGAGATATGGAGCCGGTCGATATGAGTCTTACCATGGCCGATGGTTCATCAACAAAAGCCACCGGAATTCTTAATGACGTCCCGGTTAGAGTGGGAAGATATTTTGTGCCCGATGATTTCGTGATCTTAGACATGAAAGAGGATCCGATGGTGCCCATTATTCTCGGAAGGCCGTTTCTAGCTACGGCGGGTGCCAAGTTTGACGTGAGGAATGGGAAAGTCACCTTCGAGATTGGCGAGGAGAAAGTGGAGTTCCATTTCAACAAGGCCCTTAATGAACCGGATGCATTTGGCAATTTTGAAACTAGAGGAAAATGCCAAGTGCAAGAGGGAGAAGTTGGAGTCCACAAGAGAGGAAATGCCATTGAGAGACCATGATATTGTCGATGTTCAAATCCAAGATGAGACAAGAGATGGAGATAACCCACCAAATCATGAAGAGTATCCTAATCTATATCCTTTTGATGTGTGAGATTCTTTCATTTGCTTAGATGATTTGAAAGAGGATTTAGGAGATGATTATCTTTGCTTGGATGATTTGCAAGATGAGTTTAGTTATGATGTCATTGAGTCTCCTAGAAATTCTTTAGACTTTTGTGGTGTAGGTGATAAAATGCAAGATGAGTAGCAAGAGATGCCAAGCTACACTTTGGAGGAGACGGACGATGGAGGATATGGATGCCACACTTTCATCAAGCACAAATGGTGGCACTTTGGCTATGAGGATTGTGGAGAAGCACATGGCAAGGAGGATCAATTCACCGTTTTTCACCCTCCTTGAAGGGTAGATGATGCGGGGTTAAGCCGCTGGAAGCCCGATCTTCGACAAACAACAACTCAAAACATGAAGAGAAGGAGGGATGGTCAGAAATGGGAAACAACACACAAGAAGAACAACAACAAGAACAAGAACAAGGTTAAAGGAAGAAAAGAAGAACCACTTGAAAACAACTAGAAGACCCTTGGTATTATTTCAACCAAGAACCAAATAGAGATCAAGAGACCCGACCTTCTTGAACGGATAGGGAAGTAGAACCACTAAGCTGTGGTCGACACAAGAGGATTATTTCACCCCGAGCACCGATGGACACGACACCTAGAGACCCTTCTTCATACAATCTCACACAATCAAGGACGGATCCTTGAAGCACGAGAAGGAGGCTTGTGGAAGCTGGAAAGCACCAACCTTCGATGAAGTCGACACAGTCCAAGGCAAACCAAGCTGCGATTTTAGAACACCAAAGGTTCAAAGAGCTCAAGCTCTCAAACTCTCTCTAAGGAGAAATCAGTTTTTACACAATTGTAAATGGGGGATGTCTTCTCTCCTAAACATAAAGGGAAGCCAAGTATTTATAGGTCCTTACAATCCCAGAAAGTAACACATAATAATAATAAGAAAAGATAGGCTGCGGCCCACATAAGCAACAACCCAAAACGTGCATTGCACAGCCATGCTTTCAAAAGGTTGCTCGGGAGAGGCCGCTTAGCAATCTGCGCACATGGAGACGGCTGGGGCGTTTGCGACACCAATTAGGCATATTGTTGTTGGCGGTGGTTCCTTGATGTGCATAGCCTCTTTAGCCATGGTGTACCCGATGAAGCCATGCATCTCGCGTTGTAGCTTCTTGGCTCGAGCTCGGGTGAGTGGTCCGTCGAGGAGTGTAGGCGCACTTGGGGGCGGCCTAGATGGTCCCTCATCATCCTCCCCTTCTTGGAAAGGATTCGACCTCGAATCTAAGTCCTCATCAATGGCAAGGTACGGCATGAGATCAGCCACGTTGAAGGTGGCACTCACTCCATATTCTCCGGGTAGTTCCAGCTTGTATGCATTGTCTCCAATTCTTTGAAGGACCTTGAAAGGTCCATCTCCTCGTGGGGACAGCTTGCTCTTCCTTTGCTCCGGGAACCGCTCCTTCCTTAGATGCACCCAGACTAGATCTCCGGGCTGGAATATCAATTGGCGCCTACCCTTGTTGGCTCGGTTGGCGTTGTACTCGGCCTTTTGTTCCAGCTTGGCCCTAGTACGATCATGCAATTCCTTGATGAACTGGACATGTTTTCCTGCATCAAAACTTTCTTTCTCCCTCATAGGATATGGGGTAAGATCTAAGGGAGTTAGTGGGTTAGTTCCATAAACACATTCAAATGGAGTCAACTGAGTAGATGAGTGCATTGTCCGATTATAAGCAAACTCCACATGAGGTAAAGTTTCTTCCCACAATTTCAAATTCTTCCTAATGACAGCCCTAAGGATAGTGGCTAAAGTCCTATTAGTCACTTCAGTTTGGCCATCGGTTTGGGGGTGGCTAGAAGTAGAGAATAACAATTTGGTTCCTAACTTAGCCCATAAAGTCCTCCAAAAATGACTAAGGAACTTTGTCTCCCTATCACTCACAATGGTTTTCGGCAGGCCCTGCAACCTAACAACTTCTCTAAAGAATAGGCTAGCAACATTAGAAGCGTCATCAGTTTTATGGCAAGCTATGAAATGAGCCATCTTTGTGAAACGATCAACAACAACAAAAATCGAATCTCTCCCCTTCTTAGTCCTAGGTAATCCAACTATGAAATCCATGCTAATGTCTTCCCAAGGGGTTGAGGGTACAGGCAAAGGACAATATAATCCATGGGGCATCAATCTAGATTTAGCCTTTAAACATTCCATGCATCTTTTAACCATGTTTTCTACATCTCTAAGCATGTGAGGCCAATAAAAATGAGCATGCAACATGTGATATGTTTTATCTCTACCAAAATGTCCCATTAATCCACCCTTATGGGCTTCTTCAGTCAAAAGCAATCTCAAAGAACATCTTGGTATGCAAACCTTATCAACACGAAAGAGAAAACCATCAAACAAGTAGAACTTATCTAATGCTCCCTTATCTGCACAAGTCTTATATATGGCACCAAAATCAGGATCATCTACATATAACTCCTTAATGTATGCAAAGCCTAGAACACGAGAGTCTAATGTAGTCAACAAGGAATGACGCCTAGAAAGTGCGTCGGCCACAACATTATCTTTTCGTATTTGATAACATAAGGAAATGTTTCTATGAATTCCATCCATCTACCATGTCTCCTATCTAATTTGTCCTGACTTTTAAAATGCTTCAAAGATTCATGATCAGTTTTCAAGACAAACTCTCTAGGCCATAGGTAGTGTGACCAAGTCTTAAGAACTCTAAACAAGGCATATAGCTCTTTATCATAAGTAGAGTAATTGAGACATGCACCTTTCAATTTTTCAGATAAGAAGGCAATAGGCTGACCTTCTTGCATAAGGACGCCGCCGATACCAATTCCACTTGCATCACATTCGACCTCAAATGGCCTGGTGAAATCCGGCAAGGATAGCAATTGGGCTTGCGTCAATTTGAGCTTCAAGGTGTTGAAGGCTCTCTCCTGGGCATGTTCCCACTTAAACTCACTTTTCTTCTTGGTGATCTCAGTCAAAGGGGCAGCAATGGTGCTAAAATCTTTGACAAAACGCCTATAGAAGCTCGCCAGTCCGTGGAAGCTTCGCACTTGCCCAACTGTGGTGGGGGTAGGCCAATCTTGAATTGCCTTGATCTTGGCCTCGTCCACTTGTAATCCTTGTGAGCTAACTACAAAACCAAGAAAGGTGACAGAAGTAGTGCACAACTCACACTTTTTCAAATTAGCAAACAAGTGTTCAAGACGCAAAGTAGTAAGCACATCATTCAAATGACATTCATGCTCTTCAAGGGACTTGCTATACACTAAGATATCATCAAAGTAAACAACAACAAATTTCCCTATGAATTTTCTAAGCACATGATTCATCAATCTCATGAAAGTACTTGGTGCATTTGTAAGCCCAAATGGCATGACAAGCCATTCATATAGACCAAACTTGGTCTTGAAGGCTGTTTTCCATTCGTCCCCTTCCTTCATACGAATCTGGTGGTAGCCACTCATTAAATCAGTTTTGGAAAACATTGTGGCTCCATGCAATTCGTCTAACATGTCATCAAGACGAGGAATGGGGTGCCTATACTTTACCGTTATGTTATTAATGGCCCGACAATCGACACACATTCTCCATGTGTTGTCTTTCTTGGGTACTAACAACACCGGTACAGCACAAGGGCTCATACTTTCTCTAATGTAACCCTTGTCCAATAGCTCTTGGACTTGGGTTTGGACCTCTTAGGCCTCTTTAGGGTTCATACGATACGCTGGCCGATTAGGCAATGCAGCCCCGGGAATGAGATCAATTTGATGCTCGATTCCTCTAATTGGGGGTAACCCAGGTGGTATGTCATCGGGGAATACATCACTATACTCCTCGATCAACCCTTGTATTCTTGGGGGTAATCTAGCTTTAAGCTCATCACTCATCAAACCAAGCTCCTTGCACAAGAGCATGAGTGTAGTCTTTCCATCTAAGTACTCATTCTCAAGCTCTCCCTTAGAAGCTAGAAAAACATTAGAGGGATGTGGGCTTGTAGGTTCACTCAATTCAGCCTTTCCCTTCCCTTTTTCTTCCTTACACTCACGTAACCTTTTCTTCTCATACTCATCCGAAACCTGAGTTGGAGTCATAGATTTTAGGACGATGTTCTTTCCTTTAAACACAAAAGAATGTCGGTTAGTGAATCCATCATGACTAACTTTTCTATCAAACTGCCAAGGACGACCAAAAAGTAAGTGACAAGCTTGCATAGGCACAACATCACATAGCACATCATCTTCATAATGTCCTAGCTTAATGGATACCTTAACTTGCTTACTCACTTTCAATGCACCGCAATCATTCATCCAATGCAGTTTATAAGGCCTAGGGTGATGAAATGTATGAAGTTGTAATTTTTGAACCATTTCCATGCTAGCTATGTTACAACAACTTCCACTATCAATGATCACATTACACACTTTGCCTTTTACTAAACAACGAGTATGAAACAGATTTTCTCTTTGATTATCATCACATGGGGCTGGCTTAGCATGCAAAGTCCTCCTAGCTATCAATGCCTCTCCATGCTCACATTCTATTTCATTCTCATCATTTTCATCATAAGCAATCAGATTCACATCATTCACACAATCAGCAGGATCATCATTTTGATTATCCTCTTCATCTTCAGATTCATATTGGCCTAAGGAATTAATCAAAAGAGTCTTTGTATTTAGGCAATCTTTCATCATGTGTCCTCTATCTTGGCATTTAAAGCAAACAATGTCTCTAGCCCTAGTAGTAGGATTAGAATTACTTCCCTTAGGAGTTGTGGAAACTCCATTAGACGACCCTTTGAAGCTGGATTGTGAATTGCTCATGGGAGTTTTGGCTCGGCCTGATTGGTCTCCGTAGGCATTTGGATTGCTTCCTTTCTCCTTTGAGTGTGTGGCATCTCTATGGTAGGGTGATGATTGGCCACGACTCGAGCTTCTCCATGAATGGGGTTGGCTGCTCACATTCTTGCCTCCTTGGCTCCTTGCTCTGTTTTTCCTTTCTACTTTCATAGCTAGGTGAAGCAAATCAGTCATAGTAGAATAAGGATATAAATCAACTTCATGAGCTAGGGAAGGATGCAATACTCTAAGAAATCTGGCCATTGTGGTCTCATTGTCCTCAACCACATTGGCTCTTACCATTGCCACTTGCATGGCATTAAATGTCTCCTAGGCACTCATTGGTCCTTGTTTGAGGTTCTCCAATCTTTGCCTCAGCTCACGAGTGTAATGTTGAGGAATGAAACGTCCTCTCATAAGCGCCTTCATTTGTTCCCAAGTAGCTATGGGTGGGTCTAGCACTCGTCGCCTTTCTTTCACCAAATTATCCCACCAGATTAGGGCAAAACCGGTAAATTCAAGGGTGGCGAGTTGGACTTTCTTTGCCTCGGGAAAGTTGTGGCAATTCCAGATTTGCTCAATTTTTGTTTCCCAATCCATATAGACGTCCGGATCACATTTTCCTTCAAAGGCTGGGATCTTCACTTTGATCTTTCCTACGCCATCTTGCTCGGCCTCTCTTGGCCTCCTTGGGTGCCTTTCTCTGTCATCGCGCCTAGAGTAGCGCTCCCAAGTGTCATCTTCTTGGAACTCCTCATCAAAGTCATCATATTGCTCCTCTCGAACATGAGCTCTTCTTTGGTCCTGAAAAGCTTGATAACCATTAGTGCGACGGTGTCTATCTCTTTGAGGAGAAGGAGATTGATGTATAGGCACTCTTCGAGCAAACATTCTAGGAGGGTCAAGATTTACTTCCCTCGTGTTTTGTTGATGGGAGGTGGACGCCAAGTTAGGGTCCAAGGGCTGGTTACGCCTTTGTGTGGTGTTGGTGTGGTTGTGGCTAGGCTCGGCTGGCTGCCTAGTCTCCAAGGCCTCCAAGCGACGCGCGATGGTGGCCATATTGTCACCGAGTTTTCTTAACATGCTAAACACCTCGGGATGGACGGGCTCCGAAGTGTTGGAACTTTCTTGTTCCTGAGACATGATCAAAGCAACACACTAGTGGAAACCGGTTAAGATTAGTGATAATCCAAAACAACCTCACAATATGTTTACACTCGCACTCTCTCTCTTTTGGTGCAATCGAGCCTGTTGTTTCAATCTGCCTTGCAAGGGATCAACAATCAAATCCAAGGTTAGTGAAACTGAGAACAAGACACAAACTTAGGATCGGGTAAAAGAAAGAAAAGGGTTGAGAAGTATGGACAAGAAACTGAGTTGGAATGAAGAAAAACAAAACAAGACTTGAAGGATAAGAAGAGATCAAACCTTGATTAAGCCTTTCTCGCCTTGAATTCCTGAACCAAGATGAATACTTGGAGTGGTTTGTAAGGTGAGATGGGCTGGCCTTTTGTGGAGGAAGGTTATCTCCAATATCAATCAAGAACAAGTCAAGGGAAAAGAAAACACACTTTGCACGGTCTAGAATGCAGCCTGTGCAATCCGAATTTGAATTCTCTTTTTCTTTTCTTCTTTTTTTTTTTTGCTGAGAAAAGGAAAAAGAAATCTTTTTCCTTTTCTCTTCTTTTTTTTTTTTTTTTTTTGAATTTCGAAAATTACAAGCAGCTACTTATGAGACATAATATATAATATCATAAGGCACAATGAAGTAACATAAGTCATCTCTTATGACTTGCTTGATTTGGAGGGAAAGAGGTAAAATGGGGGGAATGGGTTTGACTTGATGGGTGGCTGAAATTTGACTAAGTCTCCCACATTTTAGGGGGCTGAGATGGGATGGGGTTGGTAGAAGGGTGTGGGCTGAAAAGAAATGATTGGGAGTTGTTGGGAGTAGGTAGAAGTAATGATGGGAATGGGCTGAAAGTAGAGATTTGAATTCAGCTCTTTAGTTCATGGTTTCTTCAACCTTCAATGGCTGATTTTTGGGCTGGGAGATGGTGGATGATGGTGGTCGGACAGTGGGCGATGGGGACGGTTTTTACTTAGGCGAAAGAGGTTTTTGGCTGGGCAAACAAACCACATGCACAAGTAAACAATCCGGTTAGTACTATCAAGTTTAATTAAGGAGATTGGATTAATCAAACCTGACCTGGGATTTCTTTTTGGTGTTTTTGGGGTTTTATGGTGGAAGACAAGTTGAATGTCGACAACGAGGCTCTGATACCAATTTGATGCGCGGTTAAGCTGCTGGATGCCCGATCTTCGACAAACAACAACTCAAAACATGAAGAGAAGGAGGGATGGTCAGAAATGGGAAACAACACACAAGAAGAACAACAACAAGAACAAGAACAAGGTTAAAGGAAGAAAAGAAGAACCACTTGAAAACAACTAGAAGACCCTTGGTATTATTTCAACCAAGAACCAAATAGACAAGAGACCCGACCTTCTTGAACGGATAGGGAAGTAGAACCACTAAGCTGTGGTCGACACAAGAGGATTATTTCACCCCGAGCACCGATGGACACGACACCTAGAGACCCTTCTTCATACAATCTCACACAATCAAGGACGGATCCTTGAAGCACGAGAAGGAGGCTTGTGGAAGCTGGAAAGCACCAACCTTCGATGAAGTCGACACAGTCTAAGGCAAACCAAGCTGCGATTTTAGAACACCAAAGGTTCAAAGAGCTCAAGCTCTCAAACTCTCTCTAAGGAGAAATCAGTTTTTACACACTTGTAAATGGGGGATGTCTTCTCTCCTAAACACAAAGGGAAGACAAGTATTTATAGGTCCTTACAATCCCAGAAAGTAACACATAATAATAATAACAAAAGATAGGCTGCGGCCCACATAAGCAACAACCCAAAACGTGCATTGCACAACCATGCTTTCAAAAGGTTGCTCGGGAGAGGCCGCTTAGCAATCTGCGCACATGGAGACGGTTGGGGCGTTTGCGACACCAATTAGGCATATTGTTGTTGGCGGTAGTTCCTTGATGTGCATAGCCTCTTTAGCCATGGTGTACCCGATGAAGCCATGCATCTCGCGTTGTAGCTTCTTGGCTCGAGCTCGGGTGAGTGGTCCGTCGAGGAGTGTAGGCGCACTTGGGGGCAGCCTAGATGGTCCCTCATCAGTAGAGGTTAGACGTCAAGCTAATGACGTTAAAGAAGCGCTCCTCGGGAGGCAACCCGGGTTTAGTAGAGTCATTTTCGTAGTTTCTAGCTTGTTTCTTTTTGCCTTAGCTTAGATTAGTCCTAATCTCTTCTCTAGCTTGTATTTTGTGGAAATGTGTGTTGTGTGAGCTTCATTAGCATGTGTGGTATTTGTGGAAAAGATGCAAGAACTTGTGGATAGAAGTAACCAAGTCGTGGGATTTTTAGGAACCAAAATCGGGTAGGACCGAGGTACCCAGTACCTCGGGCCCGAGGTGCCCAACGTCGGTCCAGTTATGCCGACCCATGTTGGACCTTGACTTTATGGAAATTCCTACTATGCCCTCTTGACCCACCTTTGTCTTCTTCCCTATTTAAGAGCCTTTTCCCTTACCTAACATCATCACCCCCATAACTACTTTCCCAAAATACCCAATTCTCTCTCAAAACCCAAATCGATCCCCATCCCCACCATAGTCGATCCTCAAAGCAACCTCACCACAAGATCTCGATCCATACCCTAGCATACCCAAGCATTGAACCAAAAGCCAAAAATCCCACCCAAATCCCATAGATCTACATCCTTCTTCTAGATCTAGAAGAGAAAATTTGAGTTCTAAGAGTTGCTTGCTAGAAGTTCTTGTTTTCTTCATATTTGGTATGTGAATCTCAATCTCTACTTGATTCTTTGTGAATTTCATGCTTTCATTGCTAGATTTGGGATATGCCATGATTGAGTGAGCTTGAACTTTGAGCATCCATGGTGATTTGCTTGCATTGTGAAATTTGTGCTTAATTGTTGCTAAATCCCACTTAGAACTTCGATTGATGATGAGAAATGGTTGATTTTGGATTTTAGGGACATGATAGTGTGTTGCATGGATGAATCTAGGATGAGAAGTCGGATTGGACTCGGTCCGAGGTACCCAGTACCTCGGGACCGATGTTCAATGTCGGTCCAGCAACTCGGACCGAGGTCCCCAACCTCGGGCCCGTCGTCTTTTGCATATCGGTCCGACGTTTTTCGAGCTTCTTTTGTGTGAATTTAGGATTTCATGAGCTTGAATGTTGGTTATAGCATGCTATTCATGATATGTCTTGAGGCTTGACCATTGATATGTGAATCTTAGTTCATACATGATTGAATTTTGTGGATTGAGTGTGTCAAGTGCAAGTATGGGGTTATCTCTTTGCATGATGAGTTGTTTGTGATGGAAGCTTGTGATTTTGTTGTGGTTGTATAAATTTTATCTTGGAGTTCTTTGGTTTTGATTGTGTGTAGGTACCATATCTACCCGAGCATCTTCTTCAAGGATGGAGAAAGCCACCAAGAAGTCCAAGAAGTCGTCCAAGAGAGTCCAACGGATGGATGATGTGCGTATTGAGGATGAGGATGATGCTAGAGAGTATGAGCGTCTCATGGGTCTATCTCACCACACCCGGTGGTTAGATTTGGAGTCAATTCAAAAGATGAACATGGATGAGGCTCTTGCTCGGTGCTATAATCACATAGGGCTCAATGTGTTGCTAAGGTGGAACGACACTCACTACCCCGCCTTGACGTCCGAATTCACGGCGACCTTCAAGTGCACTTATGAAGGGGTCGAGAGTGAAGGCATGATCTCCTTCCAAATGAGCAACGAGTTGCATGAAGTTTCTCTCCGGAACTTGGCTACCTACTTCGGGTTACCATTTACAAGAGATGAGGCTTATGTTGACAATGAAAAGGTCGACTACCTTTGGAAGTTTTTGGCCGGAAAGAGCGAGATGAGGAAAGGAGCATCGACTAATGAGATAGCCAACCCACTCTTCCGAGTTATGATCCGAGCCTTGGGTTGTTCTATCTTTGCTAGACATGAATTGAGCAAGCCTATGAAGGAGGAGGCCATGATACTCTGATGGATCGTAAGTCAGTTAATGAGGGCGTCCTTAACTGGGTTAAGGGCGTCCTTTAGTGCAGCGGAAAATAGACTTAACAGAATACAAGATAAGTGGACACGAGTATTTATAGAGGAACCCCACTAAGACCAACTAGTCTTATGGGTAAACCTCTACCTCCGTTGGAGGATTTTCAATAGCCGTCCCTTATCTTATTAAGAGCGAGTCCTTACAACTTAGGCGAGTCGTTACACTTCTCTGAGCTAAGCGTCCGTCCTTAGCCTCACTAGTAACACTCCTTTCAACCTAACAAGTAACCTAACACTCTTAGCTATAAGGAAGCTATCACTCACGTCTCTCACGGTTCGTTGTGAGAGACAAACTACAACTCTAATTGATTTGTGGTTTGTTTTGGATTTGATGTGGTTGGACTTTCTTTCTCTTGCTTCAAGCTCACTTGATCTTCTTGATCTTCGTTCGTGTTCTTGAATGCTTCGGGAGAGCTTGAGAGAAAGTCTTCAAAGTCCACTTTTGCACACACACATCTCTCTACAGCTATGCATACTCCTTGGAGAGTATTTATAGCGGAAGTGATTCTTGTCCTCTAGCGTCCTCTGAGACTTGGCAGGATCCTCGATCTTTGATCAACGGTGCGATGAGCGTCTTGAGGAGGTCAACTCTGTTGACGCTTGGGAAGCCTCCGCGTGGGTAGGGGACCATTGCTGGGAAAGCGACGTCTTTGGCATTGTCTACACGTGCCCAGACAAAGGAAGCTTCCTTCTGAGGACTAAGGCCGGACGATGATGTAATCATGTTGGGGCGGCCTTGATTTGAATTTGAACTTCGTCCGTATTTTGGCGCGCGTCCCTTCTTGATGAGGACTCCGTCCTATCTTGCGCAGGGACTCCGCCAATTACGTTTAGCTTTGGAAGTTCTGGTAACATGCGTCCCTACAGCATAGGGACTGCTGTTCACTTGTTGTCCTTTTCGCTCATGTGCGTCCACTGGACTTACCTGAGATCAAAACTTGGACAACTTATCAAATACATTTGAGTTTGTCATTATCAAAACAAGGGACGATTATTATTGGTTTAGATATTAACGACTGACGTCCTTAATATCGTCCCAACAATTTCCCCCTTTTTGATGATGACAAACTCTTTCAAATAATGCACACAGAAGTAAAGCTTTTAGCATGAGGAACTACACTTTGATTTTCTTTTCAGCTTAGATTGGTATGCAACACATTCTTTTAAGTGCGTTCTATTTTATTCCTAACTAACGACCTTTTGACTTGGCCGAAATTCCCCCTGAACACATGCTTTCTATGATAACTTAAGGACAATCGCATCTCTGCAAAACTATACTTCCCCCTTTTGGCATCATCGAAAAGGAGAACAAGTCGAAAAGCATGCAAGCACAAAGTCATAACTAAAGAAAGGTACGCTTAGACAAAATGAAGCACAAATGTAGTGAATGGCATTCAGAATGAGAAACGAGAACGTTCATTACAGACATTCACAACAAGTGTTCAAAACGGGGACAACGTCCCATTGTCTTAACAAAAACTCAAGAAATGATAAATTGTTTCAGGGTTAGAGAAGGGGGAGGTGATCATTTTCTGGGACGCTTGCCAAGGGCTTTGAGGTGTTGCTCCTGAAGATGGTTGTTCTGGGCAAGGAGCTCGTTGTTGCGCTCAAGAAGGTCTGTGTGGACGTGAAGTGTGTCGTGAACCTGCTGAATTAGATCAATCATGATGCACTGGTTCTCGATCATCATGCCCATCAGATACTTCATAGAGTGCCTCTCAGCCTCATCAGGGACGCTCATACCATCGAGCTCGTCCTCGTCATCAGCAGCGTCCTCAGCTGGCGTCCCAACTACTTAGACATTTTCAGCTTCGTGATCTCCTTCTCCAGGTTCAGCAGCAGCAGCAGCTTGAGCTCTCCTCTCAGCTTTGGCTTTCCTTTCAGCCTCTTTCCGTTCCTTGTCCAGTTGGCGCTTAACGGACGGAAGGGGCTCATCACACCTGAGTTTCCCAACTGGAGGGAGTGTAATTTGCCTGACGTCCCAATGAATGCCAAAGGAACGCTCTTGTTTAGGAGCATAGAGTCCCTGCTGCTTCAGAATTTGCTTGACCAAGCCGGGGAAAGGAAGAGAGTGCCTGCCTCCTGTGCACTTGCCCATGTGTTCCAAGATTACTCGGGGCAAGTTTATCGGCTTGCGTTCCAAGAAAGCGTCCAAGAGAATACTATCAGTGATCTGAACAATGGACTTCTTCTCTTGGCGGGGGACGACCATGCGCACAATGAAGTGATGCGCAAGGACGCCCGTCTTGGTGAGGCAATGAGCAACTCTGTCCTTAGCAGCTGGCTGTCTCCCATTGAATATTCTGTTGAGGATTTCATCTTGGGAGAAACGGCCAAAGTTTTTGCACGGCAGATCGTGCAGAGCATCTTGCGGAGAAGGACGCAGGCCTAGCATTTTGCGGACGGTGCCCTCAGCAACTGAGTACTCGTCCCCATCGATTTCAAAAGTCCCCTGAGGCTTCCCGTTTACTTCTGTGATTTCGAACTTTGAGTAGAAATGGAGAACCTCATCAGGGTCAACATCAGCGGCCTCAGCGCCCAAGTGCGTCCAACCCTGGAACTCAAGAAGATCCAAGAACTCTTGGCGCTGGTTCTCTGCCAGAAACTCGGCGGTGAAGAGGAGCGGCGATAGGATTTTCTTGAAGCGTTTCTACTTGGAGCCATTGCTCACGATCACTTCATCACCACCATCTTCTTCATCTCCATCTCCCTCCTCTTCCTCAGGTTCCTCATCCTGGGGAGGGGCGTCCTCGTCATCGGAGGCTGCGTTCCGTTGTTCTTGGAACTCAACCATTGCAGTGTCCTCAGCTGTGGACGCCTGTTCTGTGGGAGGCGCGTCCACCGCTGGAGTCCTTGCCAAGGACTCTGTGGGAACGGATGGAGGAGACGTCCCTTGAACTTGAGCAGCTTCTTCGACGGCCGGAGCAGGCGGAGGAGGAGGAGGAGGAGGAGGAGAAGCTCTAGGGGGAGAGGGAGAGGGAGTGCGGAGCTTAGCTTTTGGGGGGGGAGCAGAGGAGGAGCTGGGCGGAACCACTGAGATCGGTTTCACCTTGAGCGGAGCAGAGGGAGGAGGCGGCAGAGTAGCAGGGGTAGCATCCTTGGCCTGGACCTGGACTTGTGGAGCGTCCTTGGCCTGGACTTGAGGAGTGTCCTCTACCCTTGGAGGAGGTGGAGGGAGTTGACGAAGGTCCTGCATACTCGCTTGGATCGCCTTCTCAACGGCTGCTTTCTCTGCTTGCTCTTGCTCTTGGCGCGCCTTCTCCTCTTTTGCCAGTTGAATTTCGGAGAGGCGAATGGCGGCCATTTCTTCATCCGTGACGCTCTCAAGCTGAGCAGAGGTCTTGAGGCGTCGTTTTGGGGCAGGAGGAGGGGAGGAAGGGACTGGGGTTACTTGGGAGGAGGAGGGAGGCCCTTTGAGTTGGAGTTGTTGAGAGGGAGGGGGAGAGGACGGCCTTTTCCTCTTCTGGGACGGGACGGAGCCCGCAGGAGCTACCAAAAACTCCATGATATCGGGGAGAAGTTTGGCGAGCTCGTCGACCGTCCCTTTAAACGTGTCGGAAATGATTGCCGGTCCCATGAAGGGGGGGTTTTTGAAGTTGGTCTCTTGGAGGCGGGGCTTGACATAAGTCGTCATGAAGTAATGCATGAGCCTCTGGGTTTTGGGAGGGTAGTCCTGGATGGACGCCCTATGGCAAATATTGGCAAGGGTTTTGGGTTCCTTTTCAAGCCAGTCCTCAACGAGAGGGTCAAGAGGAGGACGGCGTTTGGGTTGGGATGGAAGGCCAAAAGTGGTGCCTTTGCCAGCGATCCCTTCGTCGGACTCCGGCTTAGGTTTGAAGGGCTTCTCCAGAAATGAGAACCGCTTCTGTTGGGATTTGGATTGGGGGCGGGGTTGTTGTCTTTGAGGTGGAGGTTGGGAGCGAAGGGGCTTAGGAGGGGTGTTGGAGTGGCGGCGCTGGGTGCTTTGAGAGGAGGAAAGGTGGCGAGGGGGTTCTTGGCGGCCGGAAGGTCTTCCTCTCGACTCCATTAATGACCGGCCTTTCACCGGAGGAGATCTCGAAGAGCTTGTGTTTTTCGCCGCCGACGAGAGTGAGGGATTCTTTGAAGCTCTTGTGTTGGCCATATTTGAGATGGTTTAAATAGGAGAGGATTAGGGTTTGGAGAGAGATTTCGGGATTCGGTTGAAGATTTGGAAGATCTTTGAGATTTCTAAAAGTGTGCAAACAGCAGATGAGCGAAGAAAGGTTTTCGGAGTGCACAGGTGGGTATATATAGGAAGAAGACGAAGTTGGACGGTCAGGGGTAACAGGGTCTTTACACACATCTTCCTCCACCCGCCTTCCCACGCGTGGCTTTCTTCTTTGCTAAGGAATACAGCTGTTGAACACTGTTTGCGCATATCCCGAGATTTTCGCTGACGATTCGCTAAAACGGTTTACCTTCCCAATTTCAACCATTCAAACTTCTCACAACTGCAAAGGACTCTGACCTGACGTCCTTTCAACACACAACACTACACAACACAGAACTGAACCACGGCGTCCCATTCACTGATCTCAACCTCTGTAATTAGAACTCTGTACAGACAACTCTCAGCTCTTAACACGCGTCCCTTTGATCACTTAGAACCATTTTTTGAAAATCAAGCAAGTACGTCCCGTAAAGGTAAAACAAAGAATGCTCATAGGACGCGTTTGCAAGATTCTCGGCCTGGGTAAGCTTAGAGTTCCCATCATTTCGGCTTGTAATGAGGGTAGGGTGATCAGGGATACTCTTGAGATGAAAAGCGAAATGAATACCATTCAAAGACACAAGTGAATACACATATCTTAGACTAGCGTCCTTTAAAAATGACTTTAATGCATGACACACCTTTAAACAAGTTCTCAACAAGACATAGCCAATCATGGAGGGAATAATAGAACGGGACTTGATCATTTAAAAGTTATCATCCCCAAGAGCAACCGGAGGTGCTCGTAGGGACGTCTATCAAGTGCTTTTGTGAAAATATCGGCCACTTGATCCTCAGTCCTAACATGATCCACTCTAATTAATCCAAGTTCAACATTATCACGAAGAAAGTGATGCCTTATGTGAATATGCTTCGTCCTAGAATGATGAACGGGATTTTTGGCAATACTTATAGCACTGGTGTTGTCACACAAGATAGGGACTGTGTTGAGGGACGTACCATAATCTTCAAGTTGGTACTTGATCCATAGGACTTGTGAGCAGCACGAAGCAGCAGCAACGTACTCAGCTTCCGCGGTTGAGAGTGCCACGGAGTTTTGCTTTTTGGATCCCCAAGATACAAGGCATGAGCCAAGGAATTGTGCCGTTCCTGAGGTGCTCTTCCTATCCACCACATGGCCAGCGTAATCTGCGTCAGAGTAAGCTACCAGGTTCAGGGACGTCCTTCTGGGATACCATAGACATAGGTCATCCCGTCCCTTGAGATATCTGAAGATTCTTTTGACCTCTTGCATATGGGACTCCTTTGGATTTGCTTGGAATCGAGCGCACAAGCATACAGCGAACATGATGTCGGACGACTTGCCGTAAGATATAGCAAGGACCCTATCATTCCTCTGTAGAGCTTTTGATCTACACTCTTGCCTTCTTCATCAGCATAGAGGCGAGTGTTTGGGGAGATGGGAGTATCAATGGGTTTTGAAGAGTTCATCCCATACTTCTCAAGCATTTCACGGATGTACTTTTGTTGATGAATCCGCGTCCCATCTTTGAGCTGAGTGATTTGGAGTCCCAAGAAGAAGTTGAGTTCTCCTATGAGGGACATCTCAAACTCATTACTCATCAAGTTCTTGAATTCCTCTACAAGTTTCATGTTAGTGCTTCCAAAGACTATGTCATCGACATAGACTTGGACAATCAAGACATCTTTAAGGACTTTCTTTAAGAACAGGGTTTTATCAATGTTACCTCGTGTGTACCCGTTGGACAAGAGGAAGGACGCAAACCTATCGTACCATGCACGAGGGGCTTGCTTGAGTCCATAGAGTGCCTTGTCCAAGAAGTACACATGATCTGGGTGATCAGCGTCCTCAAATCTTGGAGGTTGAGCGACGTACACTTCTTCTTTGAGCTTGCCATTGAGAAAGGCTGTCTTGACGTCCATTTGAAAAAGCTTGAACCCTTTGTGAGCGGCAAAGGCGATGAGGAGGCGAATGGCTTCAATCCTGGCGACAGGAGCGAAGGTTTCATCATAATCGATCCCTTCCTCTTGCCTATAGCCTTGAGCCACAAGCCTTGCTTTGTTTCTTGACACGCGACCACTCTCATCAAGCTTGTTCCTGTAGACCCATCTCGTCCCTATTATGTTTTTGTTTCTCGGACGAGGGACGAGGGTGCAAACCTTATTTCTTTCGAATTGATTAAGTTCCTCTTGCATGGCCTGAATCCAATCAGCGTCCTGGAGTGCTTCCTTTATGTTCTTAGGTTCAACCAAGGACACAAAGGCGTTGAAGGCACAGAACGCTATGTTAGCATTAAGTGACTGATTCACGGCTGATCTTGTTTGAACTCCTTTTGACATATCTGAGATGATTTGATCCGTTGAATGAAGTCTCGAAAGATGGGATCCCTTATGAGTATCGTCCCTTACAGGAGTACATCTAGGGTCCGTCCAATCAGATTCATCTGAGTCAAACCCGTCGTCTTTATTGAGAGTTTCATAGAGTTCCCCCTCAGGTTGAGCGTCCTCTTCTTGACGCTGTTCTCCTTGTAGGCTTGATTCAGCGACCTCATGTTGAGCTGGAGATTCACTTTGATATGGAACTTCCTGAACAACACTGGGAACTTCTACTGAGACTTCTTCAGGATTTTGAGTAGCGTCCTTAGGAACATAGTATTTTCCAGAGGACCCGAAATCAACTTCATCATCGGAGTCATCCTGCTGCAGAGGAGATGAGCGTTCTTTCTTACTTGGTTTATCTTTGTGAGAAGAACTTTCTTTGAACACAACATGAATGCTCTCCTCAAGCTTTAGAGTTCGTTTATTGAAAACTCTATACGCTTTACTGGTGAGGGAGTATCCAAGGAATATGGCTTCGTCACTTCTTGCGTCAAACTTTCCAAGTCTTTCTTTATCATTGTTGTGAACATAGCACTTGCATCCAAAGACTCTGAGATAGTCGATGCGAGGCTTTCTTCCATTCAGCAACTCATAGGACGTCTTCTTCAGCAAAGGACGGATCATGGCTCGATTGATAATGTAGCACGCTGTAGCAATAGCTTCAGCCCAGAAGTACTTGGGGACGCTATTGGCTAAGAGCATAGTCCTTGCCATATCCTCCAGCGTCCTATTCTTTCTTTCCACCACTCCATTTTGTTGAGGAGTCCTTGGAGCTGAGAAGTTGTGAGAGACTCCATGTTGATCACAGTAGCCCACGAACTCTGAGTTTTGAAACTCCGTCCCATGGTCTGATCTTATGGATTTGAGAGGCGTCTCAAGCGCAACTTCCACTTGTTTGATGAAGACTTTGAATGCGTTGAAGCAATCTGTTTTTGAAGCCAAGAAAAGAACCCAGGTGAATCGAGAAAAGTCATCTACAAGGACATAGATATACCTCTTTCTACCATAGCTTAACGTCTTCATTGGTCCACAAAGATCCATATGGAGAAGTTCCAAAGGTTTCTTTGTGCTGACATCGTTCTTTGACTTAAAGGACGTTCTTGTCTGCTTCCCTTTGATACATGCTTCACACTGTTCAATTTTCTCAGGATCAATTTGGGGAAGACCTTTCACAAGATTTCTTTGATGAAGCTTGAGGATTGTGCTTGGTCCAGCATGGCCAAGTCGGCGATGCCAGAGGTCAGCGTCCTCCTTTGACACAGATAAGCACAACTCAGATTTTGGCTTGAGCTCCTGATTGAAGATGTAGACATTGTTCTTTCGGACTCCTTTGAGGACGACTTTGTTGGATTTCTTGTTGATGACGAGGCACTCCTTTGAGTCAAATGTAACTAAGTTTTCACCTTGATCACACATTTGAGAGACGCTTAGGAGGTTGAAGCCAAGTCCTTCAACAAGGCTAACATTTGTCGCTTTGATAGACGGATTGAGAATAGCAGTTCCCGTCCCTTTGATCTTTCCTTTGCCCTTGTTGCCAAACGAGACAGTTCCTCCCGTGGCGCTACTTTGGATAGAGGTGAGATGGATCTGGCTTCCTGTCATATGGTTTGAGGCGCCACTATCAATGATCCATGGGCGTCCCCTCACTTCCACCTGCCAAAACAAGATTAGTGTATGGCGACCCAGGCAAGGTGTTCCTTACCTGGTTCGTTACAGAAATAGAACTCTGGTTCTGGCATGTAGTCACTTATATTCACATCATTTGAAATAGCATGCTTTCTGAAAGAACTCTTAGATCGTCTAGGACGTCTAGGGTTGGCCTTAGGGACGGACTTATCATTTTCAATGTTATTCCTAGCAGCTTTGCCACTTTCAATGTCGTTCTTCAGTTTCAGGCAATCATATTTGAAGTGATCTCCTTTTCCACAGTACCAACACGTCCTATAGTAAGTACCAAGGTAGTACTTCTTGTTGGGACGTTAGATTTTGTTCTTTTTCATCTTTTGAGGGTTACAAACTTTTGAACCTTCCCCCTTAGCAATCTTCTTATAGATCCTATGACTAGTGGAGTTAGTGTAATAGTCCCTTTTACCTTTCTCTCCACTCTCTAGGACTCGAATTCTTTCAAGAAGGTTCTTGGTCTTTTCCCTTTCTAATTCAAGTTCTGAGGTTTTGCTAGCCTCAAAGTCACTAGGGAGAGAGTTCCTAGTGTCAGACTCGTATCCTAGTCCTCTTTTGGCTGGGACAAACACCATTGGTTGAACTACCTCAATTACCGGGCTCTTCCCTAACACTTTCACCTCTTCCCTAAGCTTAGCGTTCTCTAGCTTGAGGCACATCACTTCAGTTTTCAGGGATTTAACTTCGACATACGAGGACTCTAGTTGTAACGAAACTGTAGCACAGTTCTCACATTCAACTAGCCTATTTTCACTTTCAAGTTCAAGTTCATCCATTCTATGTTGCATAACAACGCTTTCTTCCATGATTCTTTTAATGAGCTTAATAAGTTTGGTTTTGGAACAATTCTCTAAGGAGTTCATCATGGATTCACGAGTTACCTCTTGTTCCTTTTCAGAAGCGTCCTCTTCAAGAACTGGGGCGTCCTCCACAGCCATGTACGCCACTTGCTCATTATCTGAGGCGTCCTCTACGGCTATGTACGCCACTGGTCCTTCTGGTTCTTCATCATCAGAACTCACATTATCCCATGCGGCTTCGCACGCTCCCAAGAGAGCTTTCATCTTCATTTTTTTTGAGTTTAGTCCCGTAGTACACCTTTTAGCAAAGTGTCCTTTCTTGTTACAGTTGTAGCAAGTAAGTTCCTTCATCTCTGCCTCTGTATACTTGGGACTCTCCTTTTTGTAAGGCATCTTGTGTTTCTTGGAATCTCTGGCCTTTTTACCCCATAAGCGAGCAACTTTGTGTAGAAGGGCAATCTCTTCCTCTTCTTCCAGCTGTTCCTTAGTCTTGCTTTCCTTTTCTTTCAAAGCTTGAGCACGCATCCTTTCACGATTCTCATTTTTATTTGCTTCCACCATTAGGGCAATATCTCTTTGGTGGCGCAGATACTCAGCGTACTCTGGAGTTGACGTCATCAAGGCAAGATCTGTCTGGGGGTTTCTAGCCAACTCAGCCATATCAGCTTCCCTTCTCGCTTCATAGCCTCTCAGCTTCCCATAGATCTCTTCCATATCCAGGGTTTTGTTGGCTGTGTTCTCCTTGAACGTAGTCCTATCAAAATTCCATTTTCCTGTAAGCCCATCAATGACTACTCCGACTCTGTTTCTCATTGAGACTTCAGCTTCTGGGATGCCTAAATTTCGCATCTTGGTCACAAGAGCTTCAAAGCGGTATGAGTAGTCCTTGACAGATTCGTTAGGAAGCATTCTGAAGGCATAGAACTCTCGTTTGATTTCAAGCTTGACGTCTTCCTTCATCTCTGCCGTACCCACATGGTACTTCTCAAGAGCTTCCCATTGTAGTTTGGCTGTTGCCAAATTGCTAACTCGGGTGGCGTCCCTTTCGCAGAGGGACGCTTGAAGGAAGCATATAGCCTTAGCGTTTGTTTCCAAAAGCTTGAATTCGTCAGGACCCCACTCGTCCTCTTTGTCTTTCTTGTCATCAGGGATGGTAAGGTCACCCTTCATGATCACTCTCCAGCATTGATAATTCTGACTTCTGCAAAAGTTCTCGAAGCGGATCTTCCAGCGGTTGAAGTTGCCGTCCGTCAGACGAGGAGGCTTTACAAAAGAGATTCCAATAGGTTCCATGTCCATCTTGTACCTGCAACTCAACAAAAATCTAGAGCGCCCGCTCTGATACCAATTGATGGATCGTAAGTCAGTTAATGAGGGCGTCCTTAACTGGGTTAAGGGCGTCCTTTAGTGCAGCGGAAAATAGACTTAACAGAATAGAAGATAAGTGGACACGAGTATTTATAGAGGAACCCCACTAAGACCAACTAGTCTTATGGGTAAACCTCTACCTCCGTTGGAGGATTTTCAATAGCCGTCCCTTATCTTATTAAGAGCGAGTCCTTACAACTTAGGCGAGTCGTTACACTTCTCTGAGCTAAGCGTCCGTCCTTAGCCTCACTAGTAACACTCCTTTCAACCTAACAAGTAACCTAACACTCTTAGCTATAAGGAAGCTATCACTCACGTCTCTCACGGTTCGTTGTGAGAGACAAACTACAACTCTAATTGATTTGTGGTTTGTTTTGGATTTGATGTGGTTGGACTTTCTTTCTCTTGCTTCAAGCTCACTTGATCTTCTTGATCTTCGTTCGTGTTCTTGAATGCTTCGGGAGAGCTTGAGAGAAAGTCTTCAAAGTCCACTTTTGCACACACACATCTCTCTACAGCTATGCATACTCCTTGGAGAGTATTTATAGCGGAAGTGATTCTTGTCCTCTAGCGTCCTCTGAGACTTGGCAAGATCCTCGATCTTTGATCAACGGTGCGATGAGCGTCTTGAGGAGGTCAACTCTGTTGACGCTTGGGAAGCCTCCGCGTGGGTAGGGGACCATTGCTGGGAAAGCGACGTCTTTGGCATTGTCTACACGTGCCCAGACAAAGGAAGCTTCCTTCTGAGGACTAAGGCCGGACGATGATGTAATCATGTTGGGGCGGCCTTGATTTGAATTTGAACTTCGTCCGTATTTTGGCGCGCGTCCCTTCTTGATGAGGACTCCGTCCTATCTTGCGCAGGGACTCCGCCAATTACGTTTATCTTTGGAAGTTCTGGTAACATGCATCCCTACAGCATAGGGACTGCTGTTCACTTGTTGTCCTTTTCGCTCATGTGCGTCCACTGGACTTACCTGAGATCAAAACTTGGACAACTTATCAAATACATTTGAGTTTGTCATTATCAAAACAAGGGACGATTATTATTGGTTTAGATATTAACGACTGACGTCCTTAATATCGTCCCAACATACTCCATGAGATGTTGTTTGAGAGTGAGAAGCCGATGAACCTCACATGGGAATAGGTGAAGATGGTGAGGGACTTCCAAAGTTCTTCATGGATCTATTTCGGAGGCATGATTGCCCGGTTAGCTCACCGTCTTGAGGTGGACTTGTCTACCTACACACCGGCCCCAAATGGTGTGGAGTTCATGGACCTCAAGTATTTCAAGAAGGCAAACATTATCAAGGAGAATCTAGTGACCGGCGCCTCTACTTACTTAGCCCTGCACTCCAACTTCAACAATGTGCACGTTCCCTTGGAGCCTCGACTCTTCGACCTCACTTGTTACTACAATTGGTACCAAGTGTGGGCGGGGAATGTCAATCCTTATGGAGAGCCGGAGGGGACACTCGAGGGTAGGAGACGAGCACAACACATCCGCTTCACTTCTCCTCAAGCATCCCCGGACACCGAGGAGGAGGAGCCCAACCGTTATGAGTTTGTAAGGAGAGACGACATGGATGTGGACATGCCTAGAGGTGAATAAGAAGAAGAAGAAGAAGGTGGTTACCAACATTTGCTCACCGACCACGCAGCAACTCTCTTGGACCGAGGTGCTTCACAAGTCGGGCCCGATGTCCATCAACGTCAGTCCGACGTGTTTTTGCCCGATCCGGTCCCACGCCACTTCGAGAGGGGTGAGGGAAGTGGAGCACACCACGCACCACCTAGCTACGGAGGATATGAGGGGTATGCCCAATGGTACGGGCCCGGAATGGTGTTCCCCGAGCCTAACCAATCGGTGGACATGAACTTCTTGGCCACCCAAATGGCGCATCTCCAACTTCAACAATCAAGTATGCTTCAAGAGGCACACCACATCAACCTTCAACAACAACATCTCAACTTCCAACAACAACAACTTTTCCACCACCAAGAAGACTTTCAAGTGCAATTTGAGGAGGTGAACCGCAACATTGCCTACACTAGACGTGAAGTGGAGGACTTGAGGGCGGCCGAGGATCAAAGGTGGACCGTCTAAGCAAGTTTCAATGAGTGGATATCCGGGAATTTCTCATCCCGTGAAGACCAATGGACACCTCCCGCGCCACCAATCCAACCGCCAAGCCAAGACCCCTTCAATGATCGAGTGTACGACCAAGAGCGACACGCCCGGCTCCAAAGGAGACAACGCCGTGGCCACCCTCCGAACTAAGCCTCCACTTGCCATTCAAGAATAAGGAAATTGTGAGCTCTCTTTACTCTTCTCCTTACTTTTGATTTTTGATTTCTTTTGATGAGGACATCAAAATTTTAAGTATGGGGTGGGTTAGTAGCTCATAATTCCATGTTTATGTGTAGTTTCTTGTTTCTTATTTAAGGGATGTTTCATTTTGGATAGTGGCATGATTTGTATGAGGATGAATGGATGAGTTTGTTTGCTTTGTTTGAGAAAATTTTTGAAAAAAATCATAAAAATGTGAAAAATTTCGGTTAAAAATGACAAAAAGATTTTGATTTTGGACTAAGAATTCCCATCTTAGATGTCCATAAGAAGGCTAATGATGATGTGAGCATGTAAATTCCTTTGCATATTTTTGGATAGTTTAGCCTCTAAGTGATGTTGTTTTTGATGTGATATGATGTCTTGCATGTTTTTATTGAGCACATGAGTTCTTGGATGAGTTTTGATGCAACTAAGCTAGAGTGAACCTTGTGAGATTATGTTTGGCCATTTTAGGGATGTTTGTTCATATTGCATATCCCTCATTTTCTTGTGTGATTAGCTCATGCATGCTTAGTAAAACTTGCTATTGAGGTGTTTATCTATTTTCCAAGACCAATATGAGATTTGTTCTATGCATTGTCACATTGATTTGAACTTTATTTCATTTAGTCACAAAATGTTCCGTATCCTACCATGAAGAGAAACCATTGTTTGTAGCCCCGTTTTAGCCTTAGACCTTTGTTTGAAACTCCTCAAAAATATGATTCCTAGCCAATATGACTTGACCCTTATGGGATTGGACTTTAGTGAGAGGTTTGGAAGAATATTTGGAGAGTTGAGATTCTCTTTGGTGAAGGGCAAGAAATGGAGTTATAAACCAAGTGGGTAGTGCATCTTTGAAGTGTGAAGAAAGAAAGAAATGTTGGAAAAAGTAGTGGATTGAAAGCAAAATGCTTAAGTAAAGAAAAGGGCACCAACCGAGTTAAAGTGCACATCAGGCCCGAGTTAGTGCAAGTCGATCCTAGTGAAAAAAGTGAGAAAAATCCAACAAAAAGTTTAGTGAAAAGATGAAGTGGAATGTTAAGTGAAAAGAGTGGGTTGAAAGAAAGAAAAGAAAAAAAGAAAATCAAAGTCTTTTGGTGAGTGAAATTGAAAGTGGAATAATTTGGTGAAGTTGGTGAGAGACTAGAAAGTTCAATCCCTATTGTAAGCACCACAAGACCAAAATGATTCCTACCTTGAGAAATACCAAAAGCCCCATTACAACCCGGCCGAATGGAACCTCTTTGAGGACCTCCATTGAGCCAAGTTCATATTCTTTGTGTGCATTGTAATAGGCATTTCTAGGTGGAGGAATTGGTGATATTAGCTTCAATTGTAAAGTCTTTACTTGCATGATTGTTGAGTTTGAGTGTTCATTGCTAAACCTAAACACATGATGAGTGATACACATTTCTACATACCTAAAGTGAGGCTTTGTTGCATTAGACTTTATTCCTTGAACACTTGATCATGTGTGATGACGTAATCTTGCTAGTATGTCTACCACTTGTGCTTAATTGAGTTTTTCATATGAGGCTTTACTTGAAGATTATGCTTCGGTCTTGCTTACATTGTTATTGCTTGAGGACAAGCAAGTTTAAAGTATGGGGTATTCTGATGTCTCTCATTTTGGAGGTGTTTAAGTAGTTGATTTCCCTTGTGAATATGTGTTTTTCATTCTCTTCTTTGTTAGTTTGGTTTCCTTTTTAGCTTAGTTCCCGGTTTTCTTCAAGAGTCGGAAACTATGCGAATTTGTTTGTTTTTGTAGGTAAAATCGCAAGAATGAGGACAATTTCGAGGAGCTTATGAAGGAGCCAAGTCAAGGAGTGCTAGAGCCAAGCCAAGAATGAAGTGGAACCAAAGGAAACCAAGGAAGAAGACAAGGATCGAGGCCCTGGACCGAGATACACCAAGTCGGGCCCGAGATCGAGCCCCCAGTGAACCGGACCGACGTTCCCAACGTCGGGCCCAAGGTCGTTCCGTGTCGGTCCAAGTCGGCATTGGATTGGATTGTTCCCCAAGGCATATTTTTAGCAACTTTCCACATTTGCCCCTTTCTAAATTGGGATTCCTTGGTCCCCAATCCAAAGAGAAGGTTAAGAGAGGTGATTAGTGATCAATTAGAGGAGTGAAGTGTGAGGGGGACGAGGGGCACACACAACACCAACCCAAATTCACTCTCAAAGGCTCAAGGAGGACTTGGAGAGCAAGGAGAAGAGAAGGGAAGGAAGAGAAGGAGAGATTGGTGGAGAAGAGAGGAGGAATTGTGAGTTTTGTACCTTGTTTTGCTTTGATCTAGTGGAATTGAGACTTGGATTTTGTAGACACTTTGGATTTGAATGCAATTGGAGTTTGATTGGATGTTGATGATTGAGTTTTGCTTGACTTCCCTTTTGTTTATGCTTTTCTCTTACCATATGGAGTAGATTCCATAGTCTTGGGATATGGGGGAATCCCCTAGCTAGATTTGGGTAGAAAACCCGAATTCCATAGCCTTGAGTGCTTGATTTGTGAATCCTCTCTACATTGAGCTTCAATTCTCTTGTGAAAGCAAGGGATCTAGAGCTTGTGTTTGGTAAGAGTAAGCGAAAGTGGTCTCGATCCCATCACAAGTCTCTAGCATCGAAGGTGACGCGAAAGCTCCCTTGGGTCGAGGTGTAGATTGGAGGGATTTGAGGCGAACAACCTCGATCTCACTAGAATCAAACACTTATTGGTTGAATTGAGGAAGAATATCCAAGTCTAGTTGGGGGAGGAACCCTAAAACCCAAGACCAATCTACTAATTGTTCAAGACCGAGATACCCAGTACCTCGGGCCCGACTTGCACCACGTCGGTCCCGACCATCTTGACCTCGATCCTACCTCGGACCGAAGTGACCTGTGTCGGTCCGAGGAGATCTCTTTTGTTTTCCTTCGTTTTGTCTTTATTTTCTCCTCTTTTTAGTCTTTTCGGGTACTCTCGACGCACGAACTCCCGTGTGTTCAACACCCTACCTCTTTACTACAAGTGAGGTTCGGTTTTATAAATTTAAATTGTGAGACCCTCCGATCCCGGACCGATCAGAGAGCCTATGCGGAGGAGTGTTACATGAGAGAGGTGTATGGGAACCGAGACCACTATGATGGACGAGGTGGTGCTCAATCCTATTGGGGAAGTCCCACCTACACTCAAATGCAAGGAGTACCTCCCTACCAACCTCCGAAGTACGAAGAAACTCCTCCATGGGAACATATGTTGCAAGAGGAAATTGATGAGGAACCACAATGGGCTCAAGATTTGAAGAATTAAGTCACCAACAAAGAGACCTAATTCAAAGAGTTTGGTGCATGGAGGATGAGCGTAGACGCCCAACTTGATTATTAGACCTCCTTTCCGAGTTCTCAAGAGCAACTTCCGAGCTATCATGATGAGGAGAGCTATGATGAGGTCCGAGTGGAGCCACCACAAGTCGACAAGAGTGAGCAAGCTTGGACCGACGTACCTAGTGTGTCGGGCCCGAGTTGCTCCCAAGTCAGTCCGACTCTACAACCCCGGACCGAGTCGGAGGACGTGTCGGGCCCGAGGTGCCCAGACATCGGACCACTTCCCCTGCCCCCACTCTGCCCCGAGCCCGAGATGCCGAACGTCGGGACCAACTTGCACCCACTTCGATCGGTGACAATGGAGGAAAACTATCTCTTGGCTCTTGAGCGTGTAAGGATTGAAGTGAAGGAAAGCTATGATTAAAGAAAAAGTCGAGTCTCGGTTCAAACAAGCTTTGGAGGAGATGCACGAAGTCAGGCCCGACGTAGCACCTATGTCGGTCCAACCCGAGAATCAAGCCTCCAAGATCATGTGTGAGACTCGTTTGCCATATCTCCTTTGCTCTTTTGTGAAGATTTCTTATGAGTCATATGGTGGAGATGAACCATACTCGAAGGATTTGATTTCCGACTATTCTTGGTCTAAGTATGGGGTCCCCCGCCATTATGACTAGGCCGAGGCGCATGTTTGGTTGAACTATAGTGAATGGCCTCAATTCTTTGCTAGTGATGAGATGGTCCTTGGAGAATTCATGGACCCCGAGCCTTATTTTCCACCCTAACGGAGATTAGGCCGGCACGTCAAGCTAATGACGTTAAAAGAGCGCTTTTTGGGAGGCAACCCGACGTATCCTTCGTATCCTTTGTTTCCTTTTTATTTGTTTTCTTATTGTTAGGAATTGAGCTTATTGTGATAACACTTTCTCTAAACCCCTTGAATGCAAAAATTTTGGGATGTATCTTTGGTGTGATCTTGTAGGTGCTTCTTGGTGCGAATGATGAGCTTGAAAGGAGAAGGTGTATGATGCAAATGGACGAACAACTAGGATGTGAGACGAGCAAACGGTCTCGACCACCTCTCAAGTAGTTTGAGCCTCAAGTGCTCCACCTTCACCTCCCCATGTGCCGATGTCAACAATTCACCATTCTTTCTAGCTTCAAACGCCTTGTCTAGTGAGTTTCCCTTTTCATTTTCCCTTTTGGTTTTATTTGGATGCAATGAGGACATTGCATATTTTAAGTATGGGGTATGGGAAAAGGGAACTCTCTTGTGCCTTGTTTTTGTAAATATGTGTGTGTCTTTTGCTTTGTTTGAGAAATTTTTTTGCAAAAATCCATAAAAATTCGACAATTGTGTGAAAAAGTCAAAAGGATTTTGTTTTTGGACTAGGAATTCCCATCTTAGATGTCCATAAGAAGGCTAATGATGATGTGAGCATGTAAAGTCCTTTGCATATTTTTGGATAGATTAGCTTCTAAATGGATGTTGTTTTTAATGTGATATGATGTCTTGCATGTTTTTATTGAGCACATGAGTTCTTGGATAAGTTTTGATGCAACTAAGCTTGAGTGAACCTTGTGAGATTATTTTTGGCCATTTTAGGGATGATTGTTCATGATTGCATATCCCTCTTTTCTTGTGTGATTAGCTCATGCATGCTTAGTAAAACTTGCTATTGAGGTGTTTATCTATTTTTCAAGACCAATATGAGATTTGTTCTATGCTTTGTCACATTGATTTGAACTTTATTTCATTTAGTCACAAAATCTTCCATATCCTACCTTGAAGATAAACCGTTGTTTGTAGCCCCGTTTTAACCTTAGACCTTTGTTTGAAACTCCTCAAAAATATGATTCCTAGCCTATATGACTTGACCCTTATGGGATTGGACTTTAGTGAGAGGTTTTGGAGTATATTTGGAGAGTTGAGATTCTCTTTGGTGAAGGGCAAGAAAGGGAGTTATAAACCAAGGGGGTAGTGCATCTTTGTTGAGAAGAAAGAAAGAAAAGTTGAAAAAAAAAAGTAGTGGATTGAAAGCAAAATGCTTAAGTTAAAGAAAATGGGCACCGACCGAGTTAAAGTGCACATCGGGCCCGAGTTGTAGTGCAAGTCGATCCTAAGTGTAAAAAGTGTGAAAAATCCAACAAAAAGTTTAGTGCAAAGAGGAAGTGGAATGTTTAGTGAAAAGTGGGTTGAAAGAAAAGAAAAGAAGAAAATCAAAGTCTTTTGGGAGTGTGAAGTTGAAAGTGGAATAAATTGGTGAAGTTGGTGAGAGACTAGAAAGTTCAATCCCCATTGTAAGCACCATAAGACCAAAGTGATTCCCACCTTGAGAAACACCAAAAGCCCCATTACAACCCGGCCGAATGGAACCTCTTTGAGGACCTCCATTGAGCCAAGTTCATATTCTTTGTGTGCATTGTAATAGGCATCTCTAGGTGGAGGAATTGGTGATATTAGCTTCAATGGTAAAGCTTTTACTTGCATGATTTTTGAGTTTGAGTGTTCATTGCTAAGCATAAACACATGATGAGTGATACACATTTCTACATACCTAAAGTGAGGCTTTGTTGCATTAGACTTTATTCTTTGAACCCTTGATCATGTGTGATGACATAATCTTGCTAGCATATCTATCACTTGTTCTTACTTGAGTTTTTCATATGAGGCTTTACTTGAAGATTATGCTTCGGTCTTGCTTATATTGTTATTACTTGAGGACAAGCAAGTTTAAGTATGGGGTATTCTGATGTCTCTCATTTTAGTAGTGTTTTAAGTGTGTTTTCCTAGGTAGATTTAGTCCTTTTTCCTTCTTATCTTGTGTGTTTTGTCCCTTTTTAGCTTAGATTCCGAATTTCTATGAGATTCGGAGACTATGCGCGTTTTGTGTGTTTTGTAGGCATTTTGGAGCAAAAATCATGGAGTTTAGAGCATGGAGTGATGGAGGAATTCAAGGATGGAAAAGGAGCCAAAATGGAGCTAACAATGCATGGAAAGAAGCCTCAAGTGAAGACGAAGAGAATGGCGAAAGAATCAAGTCAATCGGAGCTAAAACGAGAGAGAACGGAGCGAAACAAGCTGAAAAATGCCTTAGGACCGAGGTACCCAGCATGTCGGGCCCGAGGTACTATGTTGGCCCGAGATGGTGGCCCGAGGTTGGGCAAGTCGGGCCCGAGGTTCATGGAACGTACGTCTTTGGACCGAGGTTGAAGCAAGTCGGGCCCGAGGTTCCTCCGTGTCGATCCATGTCGGTCGTGGCTCCGGATTCCTTTCTTTTTGGGATTTTCTTGTTAATTCCCATAATTATATTTGCTTCCTTGGAAATCAAGGAGTCTAGAAGCCTTGGAGATCAAGGAGTTCTAGAAGTCTTGGAGGTCAAGGACAAGCCTTGGAGTCCAAGGAGTTTAGAGGGGTAATCTAGTCTTTGTAGTAGGGAGAATAATCTCTATTTAAACCCTTGTAATCTCTCATTAGAGGATATCATCTAGAAACACATACACTTTGGAGAGAGTAGAGAGGGACGTTTGAGAGGGTAGAAGAAAGAAGGGGGTGGACTCTTCTCCAAGGGAGGGAAAGAACCCAAGATCTAGAGGAGGATTTGGGTGAATTCCTTTCCTTGGAGGGGAAAGAAACCTTTAAGCTTGGAGCGGGAGTTGAGATTGTAAGAAGGATTCCTCTTCTTAGTTTAATTCAAGTTTGCTTTGGCTTTGATCTTGTGTTTGTGTCATTAATTGTGGAATTTGACTTGCATGATTCATGATTTATCTTTGGTCCTTGATGATTGCTAGCTTGAAATCCATGATTAGTGAGTAGATAGCTTGATCTTAGGCTATGGGGGAAACCTCTAGCTAGGTTGGGTTTGAACCCTCAATTCCATAAGCCTTGAGTGCGTGATCTATGAATCCTCTCTACATTGAGCTTCAATTCTATTGTGGGAATAAGGGACCTAGGGCTTGTGATTGGTAAGAGTAAGCGAAAGCGATCTCGGACCCATCACTAGACCTAGCATCGAAGGCGAGTGGAAACTCCCTTAGGTCGAAGTGTAGAGTGGAGGGATCGAAGGCAAACAACCTCGATCTCATAAGGATCAACACTTATTGCTTCAATTGAGGTGGAATCACCCACATCTAGCTAGAGAAGAAACCCAAATCCCGAGATCCCCTTAGCCTAGCTTGTTTCTTCCTCATTATTGATTGTTGAGTCAAGCCCGAGTCCCCTAGCCTCGAGCCCGACTTTGTTTGTGCCTAGCTACCTCGGTCCCGAGATTGACAACCTCGGTCCCGAGTTGCTTCGCGTGTTTTCTCTCCCATTGTGTTTGTGTTAGACAAATCGACCGTTCAAACGCGCATGAAATAATTCCCTGTGATCGACCTCGACCACCGTACTTCAACGGGGTCGTGATACAAATATTTTTTGTTGATTGACCCGGGGCCCTATCCTTAGAATTGGTATAGCACATCGGGCCTGTCATCAGAATGACGCCGTTGCCGGGGAATTATTGTGATTGTGCGCTTGTTTTGTTGATTTGTTTTGGGTAAGGGACAAGCCCGAACCCTCTTGTGTTATTTGATTTGTTTCTTTTTGTCTTTTTTGTAGGTGATTCCATCAAAAATGGATTTTTATGATAGTGATGATGAGTGGGAGGTTCCCTACCTTGAAATTAAGATTAAGCGTCTAAAAAGAGAACTCCACGAGGCAAAGGAGCAAGCGGAAAGAAGATGCTCGGGTTGTCATGGTACCTACACACATTCAAAGCAAAGAACTACAAGATAAGATCTATACAACCTCAACAAGATCACATGCTTCCACAACTAACAACTTATCACACAAGAATAACCCCATACTTGTCTTCTAGACACTTAATCCACAAAATCCAACATGTATGAACAAAGGATCACACAACAATGGTCAAGCTAGAAGATATATCATGATAAACAGGCCTTAACCAACAATCAAGCTCATGAATCCTAAAGCCCACACAAGAGAAAGCCAAATTAGAACTAGGACCGACCAGCACAAGACGTCGGGCCCGAGGTGCTCAACCTCGGTCCGAGTCTTGGACCGACTCTGCAACGTCGGACCCGAGATCTGGGTATCTCGGTCCGAGCCTCAACTCGACTTCTCTACCTAATTCACCCAAAAATCACTCTATCATGCTCCTAAAATCCAAAATCAACCATTTCTCTTCATCAATCGAAATTCCAAGTAGGTTCTAACATGCATAATCAACAATTAAGAACAAATTGCACTATTCATGTAAGACACCATGGATGCTCAAGATCTAAGCTCATTCAATCATGGAAAATCTCAATTCAAACAATAAAAGCATGAAATTCACAAGGAATTAAGTAGAGATTGAGATTCACATACCAAATTTTAAGAGACAAAGACTTGCTAGCAATCAAACTCCTTAGAACTCAAATTCTCCACCTAGATCTAGGAGAGGGATGAAGAACAATGGGACTTGTTGGGATTTTTCCTTTTGGGATCGATGTTGGGGATGGCTAGGGTGTTGGATCGAGATTGTTGTGAGGTTTGCTAGGGGATCGAGTGTGATGGACGTAGGAGACCGATTTGGGGGTTTTTGGAGGTAAGCTTGGTATTTTGGGAAGGTAGTTATGAAGGTGATGGGAGGTAGGTGTGGGAAAGAAGACTTTAAATGGGAAAGAGACAAAGTTAGGTCAGAGGGGTATAATAGGCATTTCCTCAAAATCAAGACCAAGGTTGACCGGCTAAGTCGGACCGACATCACCTACGTCGGGCCCGAGGTACTGGGTACCTCGATCCGGCTTGGTTTGGTTTCCTAAAATTCCCTCTTCTTGCCAATTCTTTACCCACAAGTTCTTTTATTATTTTCACCACTACTATACTCAATCATGAAGCTCACACAACACATAATTCCACAAAACACAAGCTAAGGAGAGATTAGAAAGAATCTAAGCTAAGACAAGAAAACTAAACTAAAAACTACGAAAATAAACCTACTAAGCTTGGGTTGCCTCCCGAGAAGCGCTTCTTTTAAGTCATTAGCTTGACTTCTAACCTCGACCTTCACGGTGGATGAAAAATGGTGAATTGATCACCATAGTCATGTCCATCTCCACGCCCCTCATAGCCATAAAACCACCACTTGTGGTTGATGTAGGCGTGGCCTCCAAATTCTCCTTCACCTTTCTCCTCCAAAGTGTAGGTTTGCACCTCTTGCTCCTTCTCAACTTGATTGTCATTCCCTACATCACAAACATCTAGAGAATTTCTAGGAGACTCAATGACATTATAACTCAAATCCTCTTTCAAATCGCTCAAACATATGTAACTATCCTCTGGATCCTCTTTCAAGTCACTTAGACAAATATAGGAGTCTCCCACATCAAAAGGATACAAAGAAGGATACTCTTCTTGGCTTTTCGAACTATCATCACCTCTTGACTCCTCATGGTGCTCAAATGGATCTAGCAACTCTCTCTCTTGAACTTGAGCATTGACCATATCATGACTCCTCAAAGGTGCTTCTTCCTCTCTTGTGGCTTCCACTTCCTCTCTTTTACGCTTGGCACTTTCCTCCAATTTCAAGATTGCCAAAGCATCTGGTTCATTTAGAGCTTTGTTGAAGTGGATCTCTACTTTATCTTCGCCTATCTCAAAAGTCACCTTCCCATTTCTTACATCAAATTTGGCACCCGTCGTGGCTAGAAACGGCCTTCCAAGAATAATAGGTACCAAAGGGTCTTCTTTCATATCAAGGATCACAAAATCGTCGGGGACAAAATACCTCCCAACTCTAACCGGGACGTCATCTAAGATTCCCGTAGCCTTTGTAGATGAACCATCGGCCATAGTAAGACTCATGCTAACCGGTTCCATATCACCAAGGTTAGCCCTCCTCCATATGCTCATGGGCATAACCGATATGCTTGCTCCTAAATCACAAAGAGCCTTGAAGTTTTGGGATCCAATCCCCACGGTTATTGCAAATCTTCCGGGATCACCCAATTTTTGAGGTAGCTCCAAGATTTTCACCTCGTCTTGCATCTCCACAATCGACCTCTTCTTGCTCAAAATTTCCTTCAAGAACTTTGCATATGATGGCATCTCACTGAGAGCGTCGGTGAACGGTATGGTGATGTTCAAACCTTGCAAGAGCTTCAAGAACCTCTTAAACTTGCCCTCCACAACTTCCTTGGGCTTCTTCAATGGGTTAGGAAGAGTTGTGCCACCTTGTTTCTTGGTTGAATCCACTTCCTTGGACCGGCTTGGATCACCGTCAACATTCTCAGCTTGGATCGACGTTGGATCGACATCGGGACCGATGTGCGGGACCTCGGTCCTAGGGCAGGGCAGAGCTGGGGAAGTCGGTCCGACTACAAGGCATGTCGGGCCCGAGTTCCGCTCCTCCTCGGTCCTGGTCAGGGGACTTCCTCCGTCTTCTGGCTCGACTTCTTGGCACATCGGGCCCGAGTTACTGGGCAACTCGGTCCGACTCTCTTCTCTTGAACTTGGCACTTGTGGCTCGGGCAAAGTCCGACCACTCCTCAAACCTATGGCTCGGACTTCATTTTGCTGTTGTGGGGCATGGGGATTCTCCTCGGGTCGGCCCGGGAGTCTCCCTTCCTCTCTCGGAAGTTGATTCGCCATGTGAACAAATTGGTTGTCCACTTGTCTTCTCCATACACCAAACTCCTTGAATTGGGTGCTCATCTCATCAACTCTTCTCTCCACATTGGTGAATTGACTCTTCAAGTCTTGTGCCCATTGTGGAGTTTGTTCATAGAACCTCGGAGGTCGGTATGGTGGTGGTTGGGCCCTTGGCTCGTTTTGGTTGTAGTTGTTGTTGTAGCCATTGGCTTGGCCTTGGTCCCACCTTCCATTCCCTCCATTGTTGAAGTTGGCTCTTCCTCCATAGTTTCTTTTAACATAGTGTGCCTCCTCGATTTGCTTGGCCAAGAGAACTTGGCGTTCATTGGGACACTCTTGAGCTCCATGCTTGAAAGAACCACATTCTTCACATGCTCTTGTGGTTTGCTTGAGGCGATTCATTTGCCTCCTCATCTTGTTCAACTCATCCTCAAGGAATTGAATCTTCACATCCTTATCAACCTCTTCATTCTTCGGGTCGTAAAGCCTCCTTGTACCATCTCCTTGGACTCTCGCCTCCTTGTTAGCTTGACTCACTCCGTACATGGCTTCATAGTCGGAAAGTTTGTCGAGCAACTCCCATGCTTGCTCCGGCGGCAAATCAACTTGTCCTTTGTGGCGGGGTTGATTCCTTGGAAGAATATGTCTTAAAGAGCATAAGGTTGTTGCCCATGCGTTGGACATTGCCTTAACATTTCCTTGAACCGATCCCAAGCCTCAAAGAGTGGCTCGTGGGCTCCTTGTTGGAAACTTGCTATCTTCCTTCTAAGCTCCGTGGTCTTTGTTGGAGGAAAGAACTTCATCAAAAATGCTTCGTTGAGAGCCCTCCATGATGTGATGGATCGAGGTGCTTGAGTAGCACGTACTCTAGCGTCTCCTCATCCGTCGAGATGGTCTCACATAGATCCTTGAATTGCTTCACACGCTCATTCGGGCACTCATTCGGTGTCCCTTGAAATTGGTCCCTCTTGATAAGTGAGATGAATTGAGTCTTGATCTCGAAGTTCTTTGAAACCTCCGGCAAGACAATGGCCGGTTCCGGCACCTTCAACTCCGGATGCATATATTGACGTGCATTCCGGGGTTGGGTGTTGATTTGAGCCTCCAATCTCATCCTTTGCTCACGCTCTCTCCTAGCTTCGGCATCCCGGTTGGCCATCTCAAGTTGCATACGAGCCATGTCGGCCCTCATCCTATCAACCTCATCATCATGTAGTGCTTGGTTCTCCATTCTCTTCTTCTTTCGAGCTTGCTTGATAATGCTCTCCGGATCACTAACAAAGTCGAACTCAAGTGTTCCTCGGACGGAACGAGCTCGCATACACCTATAACCAAAGACACAAACAAAACCGAATCAAAACAAACAAGGGGTTTGGGCTAGTCCCTCACCCAAATCACTACAAAATCAAAGACTCAACAAAAGATGGTACCTCAAACAAGTAGAACTCCCCGGCAACGGCGCTAAAATTCTGATGGGTTCCGGATCGGAGGGTCAAAATTTAAATTTATAAACCGAACCCCTATTGTAGTTCAAGGGTAGGGTGTCGAACACACGGGAGTTCATGCGTTGAGTGTACCAAAAAGACTAAAAAGGGGAAAAGAAAGGCAAAAGCAAGGAAAATCAAAGGGAACTCCTTGGGACCGACTTTGGTCACCTCGGTCCGAGCAGGATCGACGAGAGTTGGCATGGGACCGACACAGTGGACGTCGGGCCCGAGGTCTGGGTAACTCGGTCTTGTGAAATTAGTAGATCGGTCTTGGGTTTTTCGGTTCCTTCCCTAACTAGACTTGGGTAATTCCACCCCAATTCAGCCAATAAGTGTTAATCCTTGTGAGATCGAGGTTATTTGTCTTCGATCCCTCCACTCTACACATCGACCATAAGGGGTTTTCACCTACCCTTCGATGCAAGGTCAAGTGATGGGCTCGAGATCGCTTTCGCTTACTCTTACCAACCACAATCCCTTGATCCCTTGTTCTCACAAGAGAATTGAAGCTCAATGTAGAGAGGATTCATAGATCAAGCACTCAAGTCTATGGAATTGGGGGTTCACACCCAATCCTCGCTAGGGGTTTCCCCCATAGCCCAAGACTATGGAATCTACTCCATGAAGTAAGAGTAAAAAGCAATCAATAAACAAAGCAAGCAAATCTCGATCATCCAACTCAAATCAAAGCTAAATTGCATTCAAATCAAAGGAATTCACAAGATCCAAATCTCAAATCCAATAAACACAAGCAAAACAAGTTCAAATTCACAAATTCCTCCTAGACTCCTACTCTCTAACGATTTCCTCTCTTCTTCTCCTCTTCCTTCCTTCTCCTTGCTCTCCAAGTCTTCCTTGAGTCTTTGAGAGTGATTAGATGTGTGGATTATCCCCCTCTCTCTAATTGTCTTCTCCTTTTAATTAGGGACCAATGATTTCCAAAAACAGAAGAAGGGCAAAAGTGGTAGATCACAATTATGTGCCTTGGAGCCCAATCCTCATTTTGCCGACTCGGACCGACACGGATACACCTCGGGCCCGACGTCACCAACCTCGGTCCGAGTCTCCAAAGTGCCAACTCGGGCCCGACTTGCTGGGCACATCGTTCCGGACCTCGATCCTCTTCTCTTCTTGGTTTTCCTTGAGTTCCTCTTCGTTCCTTGCTTAGCTCTTCCGCTCCTTTGCTCTCAAGCTTTGCTCCTCCTTAGAAACTCCTTCCAAACGTCCTCAAAACGTGCCAATTTACCTACAAAACACAACAAATTCGCATAGTCTCCGAATCTCATAGAAAATCGGAATCTAAGCTAAAGAGGGACAAAACTAACAAAGAAAGGAACAAAAGACACATATTTACAAGGGAAATTAACTACTAAAACACCACCAAAATGAGAGACATCATTAGAAGCTCGTATGCAGAAGATGGATGCTGAGTTTAAGGAAAATCTGGCCAATTTATTTGAAGCGGTTAAGCTGATTTCACCTCCTCTTGGAAATGTGGTTCGATCGGACCAAATTCCGGCTAGCAATGCTCAATTTCCGGCGATTGGAGGTGAGACTTCCTCTGCAAATCAGCAGAATCCGCCAAATTTTCAAGATCTTACTCGAGAGCGACAGGGATATTCAGGTATGACTAGGCTCTCCAAGATTGATTTCCCTAGGTTTAATGGAGATAAAGTCAAGGATTGGCTCTTTAAAATTGAACAGTTCTTTCTGATTGATCGCACTCCAATTGAGCTTAGAGTTGGTCTAGCATCTATTCATTTTGATGATAGGGCTGCTACATGGCATCAATCGTGAATGCAGACTGATGTTGGTAAGGCTTTAGCGTGGGATTGGATTAGGTATAAGGCCTTGATTTTGGAGAGATTTGGTGAAATGCTTGATGATCCTATAGCTGAATTGAAGAATCTACAAGAAAAGGAAGGAATTGTAGAATGTCATAATCAGTTTGAGATCATTAGAACGAGAGTCAACTTACCTGAGGATTATTTGGTTAGTGCATACTTAGCAGGCTTGAGACTGGATACCCAAATGTATGTTCGCATGTTTCAACCTACAACAATTAGACATTGTTTCATGCTTGGTAAACTGTATGAGTCTGCACATGCTAAGAGGAGCTTTGGGAATTCTAATAATACTTACAGATCTGGTTTCAGTGGGAGTAAGAGTAGCTTTGATCAGAAAAAAGATTCAGAGATGACTAGTGAGGGTCTATTAGGTTCTAAACTTAAGGAATCATCTCCTGCTCCTAGAAAATTCTTGACAAGTGAGGAAATGAATGATAGGAGGTCTAAGGGATTGTGTTATTTCTGTGATGAGAAATATACTCCTGGTCATTCTATGAAACATAAGAAGACGCAACTCTATATGATAGAGTTGGAAGATGAGAGTGATGTTAGGGAAGTTGATCAAAATTCTGAGGAGGAAGAGAGCTGTGAGCCTGTACAGATATCTGCTAATGCAGTGGCTGGTGTTTCAGATTTTAGAACCATGAGAGTGAAAGGTATGCAAGGTCAGTAAGCTTTATTCATTCTTAATGATTCAGGGAGCACACACAATTTTATTGATAAGGGACTGTCTAAGAGGTTGGGCTGTAAGTTGACCAGTCTTGGGCCTACTAAGGTTACTGTGGCAGATGGTATCACCTTACAAGTACTTGGTCTAGTAGAAGATTTTGTGTGGAAATTTCAGTAGGTTGCTTTCAAGGCTGACTTTATGGTGATTCCACTTGGCTGTTGTGATATGGTATTGGGAATTCAGTGGCTGCAGAACTTAGGTTCAATCAAGTGGGACTTCAAGAATTTAACCATGAATTTCAAGTTGGGTGGGAGAAAGTTGGTGTTGAATGGTATTAAGCAGGGGTCTGTTAGAGAAATCAAAGCTAAGAAGTGTGCTAAGTTGTCTAATCAGCCTGTCAGTTAGCAATGATTTGTTTGTCTCAGTGTGATCAAGCTGTGCCTGCATTTGAGCAATCAGTTGGTTCTGTGTCTGTAGTGGATGTGAAGGTAAATGACCCGAGTATTACTGCATTATTGGAACAGTTTAATGATCTATTTCAACTACTTGTTGCATTACCTCCTTTTAGGAAGGGTTTTGATCATCAAATTCCTTTAATGGAGGGTGCTAATCCAGTCAATCAGAGACCATATAGATATCACGTTTATCAGAAGAATGAGATTGATAAGATTGTGCAAGATATGTTGTCAGAAGGCATTATCCAAGCTAGTTCAAGTGCCTATGCTTCACCTGTGGTTTTGGTGAAAAAGAAGGATGGTACATGGAGGCTTTGTGTCAACTATAGGAAGCTGAATAATATGACAGTGAAAGATCGGTTTCCCATACCTTTGATTGAAGATTTAATGGATGAATTGGGGGGACCGTCAGTGTATTCTAAGATTGATCTCAGGTCTGGATATCATCAAGTGCGTATGCATCCTACAGACATTCACAAAACTGTATTTAAAACACATAGTGGCCACTATGAATATTTGGTTATGCCTTTTGGCTTAACTTATGCACCTGCTACATTTCAGGGGTCGATGAATTCTGTTTTTAGGCAATTTCTAAGGAAATTTGTCCTAATATTTTTTGATGATATCTTAGTTTACAACTCCTCTATGGAAGATCATGTTCAGCATCTGAAATGTGTATTTGAGGCCATGAGAGAGAATCAGTTGTTAGCCAAGCAAAGTAAATGCTCTTTTGCTACTGACAGGGTGGAGTATCTGGGTCACTTTATTTCAGCCAAGGGTGTATCCACTGATCCAAGCAAAATCAGAGTTGTAGCTAATTGGCCAATACCTAAGAATCTCAAGCAGTTAAGGGGTTTTCTTGGATTAGCAGGCTATTACAGGAGATTTGTGAGGAATTTTGGTGTTATTGCACGACCTCTAACTACACTTACCAAAAAGGATGCCTTTTGTTGGAATGATGAAGCAGAATTGGCATTTGCTACTCTTAAGCAAGCTTTGTGTGAAGCTCCTGTCTTGGCTCTTCCTCAATTTGACAAGCCTTTCTTGGTGGAAACTGATGCTTGTACTCAAGGGATTGGTGTAGTGTTGATGCAGGAAGGTCATCCATTAGCTTATATCAGCAGGCATTTAAATGGTAAGCAACTTCACCTATCCATTTATGAGAAAGAGTTGTTAGTTGTGGTCTTTGCAGTCCAAAAATGGCACCATTATTTGCTTACTGGTCATTTCATTATCAAGACTGATCAAAGAAGTCTTAAGTATTTGCTTGAGCAGAGATTGAATACTCCAATTCAACAGCAATGGTTACCAAAATTGCTTGAATTTGATTATGAAATTCAGTATAGAGAGGGAAAGGAGAATTTAGCTGCAAATGCATTGTCAAGAATGGATGGTGCAGAGGTGTTGCATATGGCTTTGTTTGTGCTGGAATGTGATATTATGAAGCAGGTTCAAGAGGGATATCAAACAGATGGCATTTTGAAAGATATAATTGAGGCTTTAAAGGTTGATTCTAAGGCTAAGAAACATTATTCTTGGTCTAGAAACATACTGAGAAGGAAAGGGAAATTAGTGGTAGCTAATGATCCAACTTTGAGAAGTAAGATACTGGAATGGTTGCATTGTTCTGGTACAGGAGGGCATTCAGGTCGAGATGTTACAAATCAGAGGGTGAAAAGCTTATTTTACTGGAAAGGTATGGCTAAGGATATTCAGAATTTTATTAGAAGTTGTCAAATTTGTTAGTAATGCAAATATGATAACTCTTCATATCCTGGTCTTTTGCAACCATTGCCAATTCCTGAAGCTGTGTGGGTTGATGTGTCTATGGATTTCATTAGTGGATTGCCTCTTTCTTTTGGCAAATCTGTGATTTTTGTGGTGGTGGATGGACTTAGCAAATCAGCACATTTTATGGCCTTGTCTCAACTTTATTCAGCTACTACTGTGGCATAGTATTATTTGGATAATGTCTTCAAATTGCATGGATTCCGTCAGTCAATTTTCAGTGACAAAGATTCAGTTTGTATGAGTGAATTTTGGCAAGAGCTTTTCTTATTACAGGGAGTATCTTTGAAGATGTCTAGTGCATACCATCCTCAAACTGATGGCTAGACTGAAGTGGTCAACAGATGCATTGAGACATACCTTAGATGCATGACTAGTGATCGTCCTCATATGTGGAGTAAGTGGCTTCCACTAGCCGATTTTTGGTATAACACCTCTTACCATTCAGCAACTAATACTACTCCATATGAGGTTGTCTATGGTCAGCCACCTCCTGTGCATTTACCTTATTTACCTGGTGAATCAAAGGTGGTTGTTGTTGCTAAATGCTTGCAAGAGAGGGAGAATATGATAAAGATTTTGAAGTTTCATTTTCTCAGGGCTCAGCATAGAATGGAGCAAGCTGCTAATTTGCATAGGCAAGATAGAAGCTTTGAAATAGGTGATTTTGTTTATGTTAAGCTCCAGCCATATAGGCGACAGTCTGTGGTTGTCAGGAACTCTCAAAAGCTTGCACCAAAATACTTTGGTCCCTACAAGGTATTGGATAAGATTGGCAAGGTAGCATACAAGTTACAACTGTCTGATTCTTCCCAAATTCATCCAGTCTTCCAATTTTCTCAGCTCAAGAAGCATGTGGGAGATGTTTTCACTTCTACTATTCTGCCAAATGTTCTTCATGATGCTTTAGTCCGAGAACCTGAGGCTATTTTGGAAAGGAGGATGGTGAACAGACAAGGTCGAGCAGCAACACAAGTGCTTGTGAAATGGACAAACCAGCCTGCTGAAGAGGCTATTTGGGAATTTTACTTTGATTTGGTTAAAAAATTCCCAAATTTTGAAGCCTAACAAACCTTGTGGACAAGGTTTCTGAGGGAGGGGAGTTGTGTTACAGAGAAACAATTTTAACAGAAAAGTCAAGATTTAAGTCAAAGCAGATCCAAGGGTGAAGAAAGTGATACGTGTTTTAATCTCAAGCTTTGAAAAATCTGTTGTAATTCTGTTAGAAAGTTGGGCTTTAAATAGCCGAGTGTTCTCTGTAATTGTCATCCAATTGTAAACAAACTTCCGATTCCCTCTTTCTCAATAAAGATCAATGGCTTCCCTTGGATTTCTCTGTTGAACGTATTTCTTTTTCTATCGTTCATCAGGTAATTCTAAATTGAGTTGTTGTTTGCTTGAACATTAGCTCAAGGTTATCGTTCTTGGTTCACAAAATTAGAATTGTTGTATTATCCTTTTAAAACAAGTCTAGTTTACCCTTTAAATTAATTATTAAATTCTCAGATTTTTGCCTTATAACTTTCATTTTTTTCAAACAAGCATGAAGCCTATATATGTTTCACTTGAATGATGAATGTGTATCAGAGACATGTTTATAATTTCCTATATATATGCAATCAATTCAACTTTACTCATAATTTAGGATCAATTATGTTTTTAATTTCCTATATATATATGCAATCAATTCAGAGACATGTTTATAATTTTCTATATATATGCAATCAATTCAACTTTACTCATATATGATAAACGGATCCTGTCAGGGTGAAATTATTAAAATAACTCAAAAAATTATGTTTTTAATTTATTTAAAAGGCCCATCATCCTTATCTAACGTTTTACGTTTTACTTGTTTATGTAGGTTTTCATTCAACACTTATCTTTCTTTTTATGTGTAAAATATTTATTTTTCCTTCATTTTCCTAGTTTTTTTCTTTCTAAAATTATATTAATTACCATCAATAGGACCCAGTTATAGCATACACTACAAAAATAACTCTAAAATTCACTAATAATGTTAGAAAAAGTAGTGTTAAGTTCACTAATAATATATTTAAAACATTGGATAAAAGTTCATTTGAATGGATTGTCATCGTTTTTGTACAGGATCTCATCAATCCATTAGTCGCCCTGACTGTTTGGTAAGTGATTAGACATATTTAGAGCAGGATCCAAAGTCAAGTATTTATGAGAACAACTATGGTGTTAAATTGTTAATATAAGAACATAATTTATGATTTAAAAAATAATAATTAATTAGTGGCGGTAAGTTGCATGGATGAGTAGGAGGAATGGGATCCACAATCCATGAGTGCATAACTCGCGCGCGTAAGGAGTGCAAAGATTGTATTGTTCCTAAATCCACGCTTTATTTATTCCATAGTTGACCCTTGAACGACTTGTACATCTTGCACTAATTTACTGCAAAATGATCACCGGCTAAAACATATACATTCTATTCTTATAATTGCTAGTGGTGTAACTTTAATCTTATTAGCCACTTTATTCTGAGAGAAATTTGCCGGAAACCACCCGTATAATAGCCCATATTTTGCTAAACCACTCAAATGTTTGGATATTATTTTGGACTACCTGTATGATGGTCTCCGTTAACAAAAAACCACCCCAAGCGAGATTCCGTTAAAAAAGCGTGGCCACGTGGCATTTTAATATTTTTTTATTTTCTTTTACACATTTTAACACTTAAAAAATACCAAAAAACCCAAAAAAAATTGAAATTTAGTTTCTTTTATTCCGTTTAAATAATTAATTTTTTTTCCTTTTTTCATTTTTAATCTTTAAAATTTTATAAACTCCATTTTCACCAAAAAAAATAAAATCCTTTTCACCAAAAAAATAAAAGAAAATAAAACCCTTTTTTATCTTAAAATTTTTGAATCGTACTACCAATCGATGCAATCGTCCTTTGAATAACTAATCAAACAAAACTAAGACCATGTTTATTAGCTCGGACATATGGGAGTACTACAAAGCATAAATTGGACAGACTTAAGATAATCACATGGTTTCTTAGGCCGGGGCGGGGAGGTCGGTGCCGGTCAAGGTGTCGGGTGTTTTGGGTTATATTTGTTTTTGGTGAAAAGGGTTTTATTTAATTTTTTTTGGAGAAAATGGAGTTTTCAAAATTTTATAGATTAAAAATGAAAAATAAAATTTATTTAAACTAAATAAAAGAAAATAAAAGATTTCAATTTTTTTTGGGTTTTTTGGTATTTTTTAAGTTTTAAAATGTGTAAAAGAAAATAAAAAATATTAAAAAGCCACGTGGCCACGTGCTTTTAACGGTTTTCTAATGGAATCTTGCTTGGGGTGGTTTTTTGTTAACAGAGAACATCATACAGGTGGTCCAAAATAATATAGAAACATCCGGGTGGTTTAATGAAATATGACCAATAATACGGGTGGTTTTCGGCAAAATTCTCTTATTCTAATTCCAACCAACTACCACAAAATCGAATGAAAGCAGTAGCAACACAAATTAAAAACAGTATTTGTTTCGATCATGTTGAACATACACATGATTTTCTTTTGTGTGGACTGCAGAGTACATTGGAAGCTACATAAAATGATGAAAGTATGTACTTATGAAAGCTAAACGATGCAAAAAGTGCAATATATTTGGATTGCCCGGGGATCAATGTGACTATATGATATATGAAGTAGAAAAGTTTAAGATATTTGTTGAGAATCACATTAAAAATCAATCAATATATATTATAAAACGCAGCCGTTTTCGAGCCACCACGTTGATTCTGGCCCCGCTTGATTTTAATTTTTTTTTTCATTTCAAATAAATAATAACAACTTTATATCTTTCATTTTCCTTAATTATCTAATCCTCAATTTTATCTTTAAAGTCATACTATCTAACTCTAATTTTATTTTCCTTTAATAATTTCCTCTTTAATTTTCTTCTTTAAATCAATTTAATCTAATTGATTAATTTTAAAAGTGATAAGGTAATATTCACAAAATATCATATTTTGAAAAATCATTTATTATCTTGAATTTTTATTTCTATCTTTACATGATGCGCTAACTATCTTTTTTTACCCACTACTATTACATATTTTTCAATCATAACACGTGAAAGTCTATTTACAAAATCCATCTACAAATAGATATAATATTATTCAATTATTTATAATTAAATAGGGTTTATTAAAAAAGTACATAAAGCTTTATATCATATATATACGTACATATGATTTCTACATTATTATTTTAAATAAATTTATGCAACAGATCCATTTGGCAATTTATTTGTCATGATATGCAATCAAACATAATAGAAACTAATATAATGATAACTTAATTATAAGATAGAATTTTGATTTTAATATACTAAATTGCATGGAAAAGATTTTGCCAAAACCCCAATTAATAGCCTAACACGTTGATTTTTTTTTCTCAAAAAGATATTGAATAAAAAAAATTGGAAGTCATATAACTAACATATATTTAATTAATTTTGGAATTCATACAATTTTATGATTTATATAAAAAAATTTATCTCACCCCACCTTATATTTTTTATAAATTGTTTTTAAGAGTTTTATTAATTTCCTAATATTTTGTATACTAATTATTTTTTAGATTCAGAATATCATGATCTTTAAAATATATTATATTTGAATAAGATCGTACATATAGAGGCAAAATATTATTCAATAAATATTATGATTAAAATAACTACACATTTAATTTGTGTATATCAAGTTGGTGCTTTTGCATACTAAAATATAAGACAATATATATTGCATAATAATGTATTTTATTGACTATAAAATGTAAGTACGTGATTTGCATAATAACATCTTTTCAATCAATCATTTAACAATTAAAAACTTCTAATATTCAATGAAATCATATTATGTTAAAGCTTTTATTGTACATTTCACATTAATATTCTATTTATTATACATCCAAAAATAAATTTAAAAATACAAGTTTTGCATGGCACGACGGGTACAACTAGTAAGAATTAAAATAGTTGGTTATATATTCTAAAGAGTTACTCCATCGAGCATGGTCAATTACCCGCGCAATCCCAGATTGTCGGCCCATCGAATATTATCACGGTATTAGAGCGATATTCAATGTGGGTTCATTTTCTCGAGCCTTTAGGCTTCCAGAATTTATGGGGCTCTATTCACTAGTCTGACACTCCACCCAATAAAAGAGTGACCATACCAAATATGTGACGGTCGTGTTCAGTTATCAGAGTGAGTAATGTTGATCCTAGGATTTCTATCTTTAAGGCTTTAGTTATCTTTATATATCCATGTTGATTATTGTAATTATGTGCTAGCATGTGCTCGAATCCTAAAAGTTTAGAAAATTCCAAAAAGATTGAGAGATTGGGTTAGGTTGACTTGATCGATGTAGATTTGAAGATCAAAGTCCTTGTAATCTACGAGTCTAATTTAGTGAGAATACTTGGCTTGGTAGTGCCCAAGGCATAGTCCTTGATAGAAACTTGGTGAACAAAGCATGTGTTGTCTTTGTCTTTTGATTTCGATTGTTCTTTCTTTTCATCAAATTTCTCGAATGATCCTTCAAATTTTTGAATAAAAGATCGACTTCGACGACGAAGCACATGCCCTAATTCTTCTCTCTTTGCTACAGGAAAGTTGGAGCGGAATGGTTACCGCTCTTTGTGCCTTAGTGGGTAATGCAAAGCTTAATTGTGATGATATTAGAGATATGATCATCAACTAGGAGACTCACAGGAAGGAGTTGGGTTCTACATTTGGATTAGCCCTGAATGTAGGAAATAGGGGCAGATTTGATCATGGCGGGTAAAAGTCTAGGGAAAAGGAGAAGCGTTTCAAGGAAAAGAGCAAGACCAAGTGCTGGAATTGATGTGAACTTGGTCACTACAAGAATGAGTGCCAGAAATCACAAGAAGAATCAAAAGATGCAAATGTAGATTATGTCGAAGATGCATTGATTTTCAGAGTGGTTGAATACCCAAATGCCTTGAAATGGGTGGAACCAAGAAAGTGGTTCTTAGCATGTGCACTGCAAGATCAACCATATGACAAGTGTTCGGTGTATTAGGTGGGCTGAACTGGTGTAGGAAGAAGCTTGCAAGGAGAAGACAACCATATGACAAGTGTTCAGTGTGGTGGGAGATATCTTTGGTGACAAATAGGAATTAAACTTGGACGAGGCTTATGATGGCCTAAGTACGTAAGCTGATGGCCTACCACTATCACTACTAGGAGGGATGATAGAAGCTGACAAAGTTGGAATCAATCTCTAGGTGGGAAATTGTTAGGTTATGAAGCCTGCTTCAAGAATAAGATAGGAAAACGATATTACTTAGAGTATAAGTAATGGAAATCCTAGGTTTTCTATTTTAAGGCTTTAGTTTTCTATATATACCCATGTTGACTATTGTAATTGTGAGATAACTAGTGCTTAAAACTTGAGAGTTTAGAAAATCACAAAGAGATTGAAAGGTTGAGTTATGTTGATGTGATCAATGTAGATCTAAAGATCAAAGTCCTTGTAGTTTTTGAGTCTTCAAATCTAGTGGAAAATCATCGGCTTAGTAGTGATCCCAGACGTATTTCTTGAGACAAACTGGGTAAACAATAGTGTGTGTGATTTTCTTTCAAACATTCTTTCTTTCCATTAAATTGCTCGTATGATCTTTCAAAGGTCTCAACTGTTTGCTAGTCTTGCAGGATTTATTTAGACTTGCCAACCCTTGTGATATTCAAGGAGCTAAAGAGATTTTGTCTAAGTGTGAAATGTACAGATACTTGCTCTTGAGGGGACATTGCTAAGAATCACACATTGAAATAATGAATTACAAAGCATACTGTATTACCCACGCAGTTACTCTACTCATAGTCATATAATTTTATGTTGAAATCTAATTGGGCTTGCATATTAGGTATCTTTATCATAGTCTAACATGGATTGTTTGCCAGTCTGACTTTTATCAATATTCAAAAGATAAAAAATGGATTGCTACTACACAAAAGTTATAAGAGATATACAATGATTTCAGGGATATTGTGCCTACACAGTTACACATGTTGAACAACTTGCAAGTGGTAGTGGCAGTGAATGTTTAGAAAACTATTATCAATAACCAATTTCAAGTGAAGATGAAGATGAAGCAGATTGGTGGAAGGATAAGGCTAATTTTCAAGTATTGAGTCGTGATATATTGAAGAAGTTTGTGTGGAGAGTTGGAATGAAGTTTGGATCACCTAAACTTTTTAAAGAAGAAGTTATCGGGTCTGTTATAATAGAAGGGTATCATTGAAACTTGAAAATAAATCAACACAGATAATGAGAAGAATTATTGTTTTATTTTGGCGGTAAAGTGGGATCCTGATACTTGAATTTTATAAACGGTAGGGTTTTTTTGTAGGAGAGGATGACAAAGGGTTAAAAGTGATTGTCGAAACACTACGAATTATGCACGCTCTTCTCGATATCTCAATACGATGCTTTAGTACAAGTGTCTTTTTTCTCATGAATTTTCGATCCTCTTCCCTTTTAGGTAGGGTCACTATTTGATATGCTATGTTTTAGAAACCTTATCTCTATATTGCTAGGATGATTTTGAGTATTCCAGGCAAGATTTTGGGCATAATTATTAGACCAAGGCCGAAGACATAGAAGTGCTTAAAGTGAAGATTTTATGAGTTGAAGACGTCTATAGAAAAACCGCTGGCGTGGAACCTAGGGCGCGGGCATGGTTTGGCAACATAGGCTCGGGCAAGTGAAGAAGTGAAGGCCATGATTGCGGGCGACAAGCCGCTGGCGTGGTAGAAGTAGTGGAGACGGAACTTGAAAATTGCTAAGACCCGCAACCGCAGGTTGGTGACCCTCGACCGCGGGTGGCGTCCAACGGAACTTTCTGCGATCTTCTTATTTCCTTCTATCTTTTATTATATCTTTAGTATTTTCAGATATATGTTTTCCAAGACTATTTATAGCGGTTTTAGGTTTGATTTTCTTCATAACTCATAACTCATAATTTTGATAGTAAACCCGAGGGAACACTTTGTCGAAGGATAAAAGAACAAAAAACAATCTCCAACGTTGAGGAACTTGCTTAACAAATGCCTGATCTTCGCCTTCGTATGGAGACAATCCAAAAAGAGCGTGGTGCTCAAGCTGCTGCTGCTGTGAGAGAGAGAGAGAGAGAGAGAGAGAGAGAGAGAGAGAGAGAGAGAGAGAGAGAGAGAGAGGCACATAGAGAGAGAGAGAGAGAGAGAACCTGACTCCGCCTTCGTATTCATTAGTGATGGTGGATCTCACTTCATTGAGCGGAGCAAGCACTTTTGACCAATTATGGGGTATCTCACAAGGTGGCGACACCCTACCAACCCCAAACTAGCGGTCAAGTGGAGGTCTCTAACCGCCAAATTAAGAGCATATTAGAGAAGACAGTCTCTCGATCAAGGAACGATTGGTCGTCAAAGGAGGTGGAGTATGAAGCCGTGATATTCAGCTTTAACTTGGCAAGAGACATGTCAGCCCGAAGGCTCAATGTCCAAAATGACTCCTTGGTAGTTGTCAACCAGGTGCTAGATCTGTTCGCAACTCAGGACGCCCAATGAGTTCCCAACCTGGCTTCAGCAATAGATCCCAATGAGTTCCCTTTTATGCCGATGGTTCACATACTCACTTCGGCCATCCAACAAAAGGGGAGTGATCATGATAGTAGAAGATGTCTCAAGAGATGCAAACATTCCTATAGCCAAGTATGAGTGGCTCTACCCCTATGTTCAGTGGTTAAAGAATGGGGTACTGCCAAAAGACAAGGTTGATGCAACGATTCTCAAAGCCAAAGCAGTTAGGTTTGTTCTTTTGAGAGGACACCTCTTTCATCGATCGGCAGATGGTCCATACCAAAGATGATCTATAAGGGAAGCAGTTGTAAGACTTCTTTGAGAAATCCATGAAGGAGCCTGCGGTAACCACACAAGTATCCAACAAAATCCTCGGAATGGAGTGGTATTGGCCGATCGTCCGACAAGATGCAACATAGTACACCCAAATGTGTGATGCTTGCCAGCGACATGCTATGACAGTGATGCGCGCCCACACACGGAGTTGAGTCAAGCAAGTGGCCCGAGTCACTCAAAGTATCATCATACGAGCCATGGCGAGCATTGGGTCGTTAGAGGCATCTATGGCCACCACCTACACATGTCTATAAGAAGATGTTCTTGTGGCCCCATCGCAAGCCCTCTAACGCGCCTCAAACCATGCCGGAGCCATGGGAATGCCACTGAGCCCCATCGTCCCTTCGCTAGGCCACGACGTCCCCAATTTGGAGGTTGGCCCCTTGGCCAAACCATCAGGCGTGCACACACCCTACGAAGCCTTCACTCTCCTGTGTGCTCGCATCCCCTGGCCTCTAGCGTGCACACGCCCAGGCCGCATCCCAGCCGCGTCCCGAGCGCGTTATTGTCCCTTTGCTCCTTGGAGTTCCAGGCCATGTCTTGCTCCCCAACACGCCCAATAGTGAAGACATGTTCCACGTGTGTCCAGGCAGCTCCGACCATCTTGGGCCCCAAGACACCTTCTTTTCCATGCATTCCTTGCCACGCAAGCCACACGGTACAATAGCGTTCCAAGACACCTGATAGGCTCGGTCGTGGCCCATGGCCCGAGTCCTTATCTTGCTTTGCAAGATACCTATCCTAGCTAGATATAAGATAGATTTTTTACTTATTTATTGTATATTTTTGCCCATTCGATTTAGACTTAATGTTAGATAATTCGAATGCCTTGTTATCTTTCAGTTAGCTTGGAGAAAACTCTATCTTTTGCATCACATAGAATTCTCCCCTTTAAATAGATTTTTGTATTTTTTATAGAGAATTTTGAAATTTTCGTTTCATACTCCTATTCATATTCCGATAAGAGTTCAGACATATAAAGTTTGTTGAAATCAGACTTCGTTTGCCCCTCCAAAATCTTGAAAAACGAACCATGTCGCAGACCACCATCACCAACGCGACGAGCGCTCGCGGTTTGATCACTGAAATACATTGATAAATCTGTGATCAAACCGTGAGTGCGGTTTATTCGAACGCGATCGCGGTTTTTTTAAAGGCTAGTTACGTTCCAACGGGTAAATTTTTTTTCATTCCTTTAAATACTTCATTACTCTTCAAATTCATTCCATACCATCTCTCATCATGTCTCTCTAAGTCTCATACTCTCATATTCTCAATATCTATAAGTTTACATTTTACGATCTTTGTGTTGGATTTCAATTTTATATTACATTCTTGCCTTTATAACTTTTAATTCTTGATTCATTCTATTTAGTTCTTGATTACATACTTTCCTACAAAATGGATGGATTATATGATCACATTTTTGGCTCACAAGAAGGTGTTGTTGAAAAACATTAATGAGGCTAATGTGTAATATACGATGATTCCCTCTCCCATTCGAAGCCAAGGATATGTGGGAGATAAGGAATCATCTCAAGCACCATCATCCATTATCGCTCAACAGCTTTCCGATGTTTTTACAAAACATTTTCGAAAAGGGGAGATTGATCAAGCTACTAAGAAATGTATTGTTTATTGTAACTATTGTGACAAAAAATATCAATGGAAACATGGAGGACGCTATAGAACAATGAGGACTCATGTAGAGAAGCATCACCCTACAAGATGGGAATGATGCAAGGACAAACTCAACTCGCCGAGTTTGCAACTTCTTCTTTGCATACTCCTACTTTATTTACTTACAATCATAATGCTAGTATGTATGGTCTTGTTGAAGCCGTATGTGTTGATCATTTATCATTTCACCTTGCTGACAAAGAGCTTTTTAAATGGATGTCTACTCTTGTGCAACCTGCTTATCAAACGGCTATTAGAAAAACGATTAGAAGTAATGTGCTAAAAGCATATAAAAAACGTAAACTTTCCTTACTTCAATTTTTTTGTGAAAATGATGTTAAAGTTAGTGATATTTGGAGTGATTGTTATAGAATGCATGCATACATGGGCCTTACATGCCATGTTATTGATGATCATTTCACTATGCAAAAACGAGTTTTGGGTTTTAGAATATTCGACATTGATCGTACCGCCGTAAAAATTAGTAACATTATTCGTACTATTTTGGAAGAATATATATTGTTTTGTAGAATTTTTTCCATTTCATTTGAAAATGCTTCCAACAACACCGCTTCTATCTGAGAGTTGGTTCCTCTTTGTAAACCAAATCTTGGACGAAATATTTTCATATACGATGTGCTTGCCTTATTTTAAACCTATGTGTGAAAAGTGGTATGAATCTTTTAAAAGATCATATTGAGCCTCTTAGAAATGTTATTAAAAATATGTGCGCTAGCAACCGACTAACCGATTCAAGGAGAACACTTTGTACGAGTAATGACGTTCATTCTAGAATTTTTCCAAAAGATGTTTGCCATTGTTGGAAGTCCACATATAAATTGGTTCACGCATGCATGCCCTATAAGGATGTTGATCTTCTTTTGTTGCTCAAAATCTTCCGAACTCTCCAAGTATTGTAAAGTGTTGGGATTTTTGCTACAAAATCTTAGAAGTTTTATAAGTATTTAAAGATGCAAGTTTCAGTTTTAGTCATGTTTATCAACCTTGTTCTCATCTATTTTGTGTGGAGGCCTTGAATGTTGCGTGTTCTTTCTTTGTAGGCCATCAAATCCCCGAATTGACTTTCACTATTGATGCTACGAAGTCGGGTTGAGCTCTTACAAAATTATTTCCGAAATCTATCTTGTTGCTTGCGTTTTTTATCCTAGATGTAGAATTAGTGGTTTGGAAACTTTATTAAGATATCGTTATGAGTCTTGAGAAATACCCTTCCATGATAGTGATATTAATATTACGGAAATGATGATTAAAGTTAGAGCTAATATTAAGAATTTGTATAAAGATTATGATTGTAGTGGAGGTTCATCTTCATCTTCCTTTTCATTACCTCCAACTTCTACATCATCGTCCGGAGTATTTGGTCGTATTGGTTTGGGTTTAGGGAGAGGAAGTAGTTTCTTACGAAAACAAACCAAGAGATTAATGCATTCGAGCTCTACCGAGTTTGAACTCTATTTAACAACTACTTTTGAGTTTCCCGAAGAAGGTTTTGATATTTTAGATTTTTGGATTTAATAAAAGAAGAACTTTCCAATACTTTCAAGAATTGCGACTCAACTTCTCGCCGTTCCCGCCTCAACTGTTGTGGTGGAGGAAACATTTAGGCATGGTGGACATATTCTAAATGACTCAACCCGAAGAGAACTAGCACGAAACCCGACATATTGGAAGTTTGAGTATGTGTGACCGATTGGAAAAGGGCGGAAATTAGACAACAATTGACTTCCACTACGGATTCTTCCTCCAAAGGCTTATGTGATGAAGACGCGGCTCGTAATACCGTTTCTGAAACCGAAGGATCGTCTTAGGCGGTAATTGGGGTTTCGACTTAAAAGGTAAGACAACTATGTGGGCTCTGATTCGTCTAAAACCCCAAGAGGATACTTAGGCAACATAATATTAAGTTCAAGCCCTTTAATTCCCAATCACTTTTTGTTTTAAATGATAGAATGAACAAAAATCGAAAATGTTAAAGACAGTGTGGCTCTATATGTGGCGGTCGCGGTTACGCAAACTGCAGTCATGGCCCATACTGCCATGGTTGCGGCTAGTTCAAGTGTTGAACTAGCTGTTAAGAAAATTTTCAAAATAAAGCCAAAACCGGACCGGAACCGGCAAACCGGAACCCCCTCAGTTTAGGTTTAGGCTGCCGGTTCGAAACCGGTGGTTCAGTTAACTGGACTAAGCTGTATGTAGAATCTTCTAAAGCTTTGGAAGAAATTGGGCCGGGGAAACTTGGAGGATTTTAAGAAAACTCCTGACAAGAGGTGTGAAAGGAAAGCACATGCCCAAAAGGAAGGGTACTCAAGAAAGCACACCCATCATGGGCATGTCCAATCCAAGAACTTGCGAGTGGGACAAATGGCTCAAGTGCCCTCAAGGAAGCCATGAGAAGTGATGAGGCGGTCAACTTGTTCATGGTTCATCATACAACGATGAAGATCTTTACGGTCTAGGATCTGAGCCGAGGAAAATTCGCTCAAAGAGGGTGTTTTGGATTTTTCCATAACGGAATACCGGAAGAAAACCCAAGGAAAGCAAATGAAAAAACAAGAGACTACAGAAAGTTACCTTGATAGAAGAAAGAAGAAGATGAACAAAAGAGTTGATGTGATGAGTGACGCAGTTAATAAAGACCTGAGTAATTTAAAATTCGAAAGTTGAGTTGATAGATGAATGAATGGGGAACCGCCACATCGTCGTGGACGTCGAAGAAGCTAAGTGAATCTCTTGACAAAAGATTGCCTTAAAACCCTAGGATCAACCTTAAGAGAATTCATATTGAATGAATGAACATGAGAAGTGAAAAGAATGGTTGTTGATGATCCGTTGCAAGAGAAGAGAGAGCACATGTGTATTGGACTTAAAACCCTAGAATCCAATGTTGTTCATGTTTAATCCAAGGTTCAAATCTGATTTTTCATTCCAAATGTCTTAAATATTTAAAGACAAAGCTAAGGAAAGAGAATTATTCTAATAAGATATGAAGAAACTATAAGAGGTTAGAAACTATGAAGGTTGTGTCTTCCACCGTACCCCAAGGAACTCATCCCCTTCTAGAAGATGGGCTTGGACAAGCTCCTTCTACAAGGAAAGCACCCTTGTCCAACTTAGAGCCCAAACATTATAAGCTCTAAGGTGGAAAGTTATAAATGACAAGTACCAAAACAAAACATTACTAATAATAGCAAGAGTCTAATAAAAGTAAGCTAAGATAATTATGTCCAAATCAGGGTAGGACATGGTGTATGGTGGTGACCCACATATGCTCCTTGGGCTCGTTCATCATGGCCAAGAATTAGGCTACAAGAGCATGAGTGGCTTGTCTCAACTTCTTGGCTCGATCTTTAGTTATTGGACCATTGAAAGGTATATGAACCATGTCCTCAATCTCTTGCGGAGTCATAGGTGCATGGGTTGCATCACTTAGTGGAGTGATGCGATCCCTTCCATGTCAAACATCGAGAAAGAGGAAGCCATGGTTTGCGCTCCAATGGCCCCTTGACTCATGCATGTGCCAAGGCCATGGCTTCCGCCAAGACATCATTCGTGGCACGTACCACCCAAGATATAGGCATCGTTAACATCTTGCCCACTATATTCCTACTTGCCACATTGGATCAAGAACCTCAAGATGTCCAAGTATCCTTTCCAATTCAAGTTGAGGTTCAAGATTCCCCTAGTGTGCTTAGGCCCGATGAACGCCCCCTGTCTAGCGCATGGAGCGCCCATGCTATATAAAACACAAGCATACCCTCCAACTTTTGACTTTTCCTTTTGGTGTCCCAAAAAAATCATTCGTTTTGGTACCACTCTATTTTGCACAAAGTTCCTCACATAACCAAAAGTCAATAAAACCCTATTTGATATTCATTTGATAATATTTTTGTTTCATAAGAAAAAGGAAAAAGATATTTGCTTTATATTTAAACGAAAAAGAAATTAAAAACAATAAATGTACAATGACCATCCAGAAGCACGTTGATGGAAAAGGAAATACTCAATAACCCACCCACCCTTCAACACACACAAGAATGCAGAAGATAATCCACGATCATCACGGAGATAGAGGAGGTTGGCAATAGACAACGAGGTTTTATTGAAGGTCAATGGAAGAAGAGCTTCTCGAGAAGGGTGATGAACTTCTCACGCTAAATTGACGAGGCGCTTCTCACGTTTAACGGCCGACGAGCCGACACCAGACACTCATGTCGAAGCCATTTTCACAAAGGACTTTCTTCAAACACTTGGGATGCAGGAAAAGGAAAAACAAAAAAGACAAAACCAATTGCAAGCATAAGACAACCAGTCAAAGTTTAAAGGTGCTAGGGTTTCATACCTATGAGAACGGCTACTCCTCTCAGTGAGTGCAGTTGCACCCATGGCTGAGTTACTTTGTCCTATTCTCATCAACTCGAGCACGTCTTGAGTGTAATTAATAGGGATCAAGCTCGTTTCAGGTACATTAAGTTCGTTCATGCATGGGCGAGCTATTTCTAATATCTAATGTAAGATTTTGGCTAAGTAAAACATCATCAAACATCAAAACTCAATTACTACATTAACAAAGTTGGCTAGTGAAGGATATCTTTTTGTAGAGCCGTCGACAACCAAAAACTCTCTCACTTGTTCATTGTAGATCTCTATCATCTAGACTCTAATGCTATATTCAATCACATTTTTCCTAGATTTTAAGATTTGAAATAGATCACTTAAAACATAGCAGTTCACACCCCAAGTCTCTTCTATTGTCAAATCAAGGTCGCTCTATGACACCATAAGTAAGTGATTTTGATACTTCTTTACATATATATATAATACAACTTGTGAATAAGATTAAAGAATCTCTTACCATTGTGTATGTCTATCCCGAGCTCGTCTGTCCATATGCAAACGTTATAACCATCCAAACTGATTTGATCAAAGGTTAGATATCAGCATATATTTGATCTGTCATTCATGAACCGACTTGTTAGCTTATTGCATTATATCAAAATATGAGTTATGACAACAAAGAGCACCCCATTATAGTAGAATAGGAGGAAGATCAAGAAGAAGAAGAAGAAGAAGAAGAAGAAGAAGAAACACAACCAACTTACACCACTACACCTTCACCTTTCCCTACCTCTTCCTCCTCTGGCCACGAACACCACCGCCTATTTCCACCGGAATCTCACCCTTCCTCACCGCCTCCGACTTCTCCAGACTCACCTTCCTCCCTCTCCTCCGATCAGACCTTCCGTGGCTTCTCCCCCAAGCCCTCGCCTCTTGCTGAACACCACCTGGCGCCAACCCCCGCCGTCGTCAGCCCCCTGATCCGCAATGAATCGGCCGCCCCAGTGACAGTGACTAAGTCCGGCCTGTTTCTGGATTCGCCTTTGAAGGTGGGAATGGGGAGGACGGAGAAGGAGTAAGACGAGGACGAGAGGGAGGTGTGAGGAAGGGAAAGGCGCCGTCTTCATGCTCGTTGTCGTTATCGGCTCAACGGAGGCCGAGGAGAGTTGCTATGCTGAGGAGGGCGGCGCTAGGGCTTAGGGTGATGTGATTCGCCTTAGGATCAGACTCGGTTCTGGCTCGAGCGAGTTCGCGTCGTTGCTTGAGCTCGTCTTTGACGAGGCCTCTTGTTAAACCGGAGATTTTTTACAAGAATATTGAATTTAGGGCACGATGAATGCTTGTGTAAACGGGTTCTTTTTGGTCTTTTCATTTGATATGGGATAATTCGATGAATCCACCAAGAGTCACACCAAGCGAACTCATCTAAAGGGTACAAGTGTTAGGGCGACCTAATCCGGATCCAAGTATGCTAGCCCACGAGTCTCATGAAGACTAGCGATACCAAGAGTGAAGACTAGCTCACCCAAACCCATATACCCTAGGGATAAGTAGGCGCCCTCGCTCAGTGTCGCACCAAGAAAAGACGCCTAAGGATGGCTAGGCTAAGGCTCGAGTCTCACGAGCCAAAACCAACCATCCGGGCCTTCAAGTCACACGAAGACCACGATTGGGTATGAAAAATAAGAATGGCTAGGCCAAGGTTCGAGTCTCACGAACCATAGCCCGCCATCCAGCCCTCGAGTCTCACAAGGACCACGGCTTGAGTCCCACAAGTCGGAAAAGCCCAAAACCCGAAACTAGACAAAATGTCTTCAAGTTCAAGTTCAAGCTTAATCTTCCAAAATAAGAAAATACATCCCTTTATATAGGGCCAAAAACTACGAAAAACTTAAATATAAGACTTGGCCTCCAAGGCATTGATGGCGGCTTGCTTGGAGCGAAAGGTACTTCTTCAATTATGGATCGTGCTTGGCGGCCAAGTAACTAGGAGGAGGTGGAGGCGTCTTGGGTTAGATTGGAGAGGCGGTGGCACCATGGGCTTGGGCCCAAGCATGGCTTTGTTGAAGAGGAATGGGCTGGCCCACTGTTGTCTTGAAAAATGTGCATTTCCTCACATGGCGCCGAAGAGCGAGGCCCGGGACGCGGCCTAAGCGAGTGCCCAAACGAGGCACCGTCCCGAAGTGGCGAGTGCCTAGAGGAGGCATCGGCACGAGATGGCGGGTGCCTTAAGGAGGCACCGGCGCGGCGTGGGGAGAAGGCAAGGGACGCGGGCCAGATCACATCATAGGGTTTGTGAATTGTGTTCTGCTTGATTTCTTTCTCCGTGATAGCTGTTGTTGGATTGTGAGAGAAGAAGGAGATAACGCTTTGTACAGATCGAGAAGGGTTTAGGGCTGAGACTTGCGTGCTTCTACCATTTTAGAGAGCTCGGTGAACATTTAGATCTGAGATTGGGGTGAATGAAAATTTGGATTTCTTGGCCGGGCAATGAAAATTTTAGCAGGGGTGAATGAAAATTTTAGTGTTATAATTTTTACTTTCTATGACTGTTTCATCAACTGATATTCCTTGTTTCATTGTTAAAAACCGTTCCAATAGAGTACAAGCCCTTTCTTAAACCGTTTCATTAATCTTGGCCATTTCATAAATCGTTTCATTAGACTATCTGTTTCAATAAACCGTTTCATTATACATAAAGCATTTTATTCAAGTGTTTCCTTAAGCCTTAATTGTGGTATTGTCTTTGGCTTTCCTTATTTATATCCGCAGTTTATTGTCATATCTTTTATTAGATATGATTTTTCTAGTCACTACCACAATTAAGGACTAAGGAAACACTTGAATGAAACGGTCTCAATATAAAAAAAAACGGTTTATTGAAACGGTTAATCCTAATGAAACAACCCGTGTTCAAATGAAACGGTTTAAGGAACAACCTAGGTATAAATGAATCGGTCATTACTAATGAAGCGTTCTCTTCCACCTAATGAAAGCGTCATCAAACAAAAAAAAAATTCCCGCTCCCGGTGATATTCCCCCGCGACTTAAAAATTTGAAGAACCCGCCTTTTGCCTTTTGGTACTCCCTCCGTCCCTATTTGTTTGTCCTAAAGCACTATTTTTGTGGTTATTAAGGAAAGGATAAAGTTGTATTGGAGGAGAGAAATGTAGATGATGTGGATAAAAGTTGAAATTAAATGGGGTTCGTTTTGTAATTTTATATGGGTAAAAAGTTAAAAAGAGATAAAGTAGAAGAAATAGTTGGATAATAGGAGTAAAAAGTGAGATTGAATGATGGTAATATTGTAAGAACTTATTGATATAAAAGGAAAGGGGACAAACATTTTGGGACGACAAAAAAGGAAAGAGGACAAACATAAAGGGACGGAGGGAGTAATAAAATGCCTAACTCATATTTTAATAATACCCGTATATTATCCCACAAAGGAGAATATACTTAGGCCTCGTTCGTTAGTAGCGGAGAAGCGGAAATGGAGCGGACTCGACAACTTTCCGCTACTCTTGGTGGTTGTTCGGCGACAGCGTGCGGAGTAGCGGGGGAAGAATTCCACTCCCGAACTCAGCGATCCGCTGTCCCCTCCTACCCCCCATTGGACAGCGGAATTGGTAGCGTTTCCACCCAAATTCGTCTGCATTTGTTCTGCATGTTGTTCCAAATTCCAATATAATAAGGAGTTAGCTCACTTTGAATTTGTTACAGTTCATCAATTTAGTCAATACGAATCATGCACTATCCCTTAGGTTTATTGGAAATAAAAATCCATTGAACTAGTAAACTTCACTTCTTTTTCATCTCATAATCATGTGCTTAGGCCCACTGAATCATAGATTATGATGGGGGATTAGGATTATATGGTTTCAAGCATGTGATTCTGTAAAGCTTTGTGCATGATAGTAAATTAGTGACGCTGGTGTGTTAACAATTTAACATGTTATCTGTTACAGGTGATAACTGGTTCTGACTAATTTCACCATGGGTGGAGGATTCAGAGTGCTGCATTTGGTCTGACTGTTCCTTTCCTTTCTACCAGAAGTCCAAAGTGCATCCCTTGCATACCATTCTGAATTGGACTGTTGGTTTGTAATATTAATTCTAGCTTCATGGTTTGGATTGCTTGACGTCATATACGGCTTGTTCACTTGTTTCTAATGTTGTAGGCTGAAGAGCGTGATAAATCATTTATGAGGGAACAGAAAATTTCTTCGCCTAAGAATTAGTAGTTCAAATATCTATAATTCTGTATGCCTGTTTTATTTACCAAAATTATTCTATATGTCGGTTGTGTTGCATGTTGAGCTTAGAGTTGATTGTCAGGTATCGGTGGACCTCCTGCTTAAATGGATCACTAAGCATTCCTGCTAGATAAATTCAATGTTGTGGCACAAGAACGAGTAAGTTTTAAGCTTGTTTGATATAATCTTTCCCTCTCAACCTCATTGCAATAGAAGATTTCAACATTGCACCCAACTTGCTTATATATGTATATGTGCACAGTAATCATGTATGTTCTTGCATTTATATATGAAGGTGAGAAAGAAGTGGCTGTTGTTTGCTATGGCCAGAGCTTTGATGCAATGCCTTAGCTGTTTGAGTGGATTTTATGAAATGCTTTTCAGAATAGTGTCATTAGTTTTTGACTCGTGTAGTCTGTCACACATTTCCCTCATGAATGTAAATTTGAAACGTTCTTTGTGATTGTCTGATGAGGTGAGTTTATGCAGGCAATAGATTCGGAATGCCACCTTCTTGGAATTGGTTGGTTTTGTGCTCTCCTCAAGTGGATTAGCTTGCTTCTTCCTGTTCAAGGAAAAGTATTCCTTTTGCATGTTTCAAGTGGTGGACTATTGCGGGCATTTTCGATATGGCAAAACTGGTTGATGGGAAATGTTAGCCTAGATTTACATTGTAAAAATAATTTCAATTGTGTTAGGACTTGGTTTTCCTGTGCTATTTTGTTGTGGCTAGTGCTCAGGTTGAGTTTTTGTAATTTTTTTTGGAATGCAAGACTGAATTTTTGTAGTAAGCTAGAGCCATGGCAGGAAAAAACATGTACTTGCACCCTCAGCCTTGATGATCGGCAAAATGATAACAGATGCTCACTGTCAAGCCAAATGAGGAACTTCGATCTGAATCTAATTGGCAGTTTCTTGTTGGAAGTCATATGTATGTTATAATAGAAATGGTTTTTATATAGGTTTTGGGGGTATTTTGGTCAATTGTTATTAGAGTTGTTGGGATTCAGCTAGTTACCTTCCCGAACACTCATTTCATTTTTTACTGAATTTCTCTACTAATTCAGTTTCAGTTACTTTTCAGATTCCACTTTCTGATGTGATTCGCCTTAGGATCGGACTCGATTCTGGCTCCAGGGAGTTCATGGGCTTTCTTGAAAACGACTTGGAGGAGTTCTTTTGCTTAATCTTGCGAAATTTGGGCGAAATTGCAACAATTCGGATGTGGGGGAATTTTGGTGTGACAAAATCTTTTTGTGGGATTTTCATTTATGTGGGATAAGTAGTCGAGCCCTCCCATTCGGTCAACTCACCGAGAGGGATCGACTAAGGGATAAAAGGGGTGCGGAACCGAACCCTAACAGCCCTAACATCCCTAAGGATAAATAGACGAACTCACTCGGAGTGAACCAAGCTAGGACACCTAAGGAGGATGAATCGAGGCTCGAGTCTCACGAGCCAAGCCACCCTCCGAGCCCTCGGTGACCCGAAGGCCGGGGTTTGATAGAAAATCAGGAACGGCAAGGCCATGGCTCGAGTCACACGAACCGTAGCCCGACGCCCAGCTCTCGAGTTCTCACGAGAACCATACGGCTTGAATCCCACAAACCGGGAAAGCCCAAAACCTAGAAACTAGGACAAAACGTCTCAAGTTAAGGTTCAAGCTTCAAAACAACATTGAAAATAAAATTACATTCCCTCTTTATTTATAGGGCAAAAAATGAGGAAATTTTAAGCTAGCGACTTCGGCTCCAAGGTGATTTATTGATGGAGGTTGCTTAGCGCGGAACTCAACCGCCCTTCATGGCTCATGCTTGGCCTCCAAGGAGGCTTGAGGAGGTGGAGTTGGTGGCGTGGGCTTGTGGAGAAAGGAGGTGTTCGAATGGGCTTGGGCCCGAGCTTTGCTTTCGTTGTTGTGGACGAGCTGATGTCGTGCTTTTTAGTTGTTTTTCTAGGTAGTTTTCCCTTTTGTTTTGCATGTTTTCCTTGTTGTTTGTGTGCTTTGCATAAGATTTCACCTCTCTTTCGAGAGTTGGAGTCGTTTGTGTGTTGTTTCGTGTTGTGTAGGTATTTGGAGCTTTTTGGAGGCATTTTCATGCATTTTCAGAGCTTTCTAGGAACCGTTAGTTGTCGAGAGTCAAGATGTCAAGAGCCAAGATCCAAAGTTGCAACCAAGTGAGCCTCAATGGAGTCAAGAACTCAAAGAAAATCAAGGAGCAAAAGGGCAAAAGCACCCAACAAAAGTCCAACCAATTGAAGCAAGACCGAAGCAAAACGCGAGAAAGTCCACGTCCTGCAGAAGGTCGGCGCCGACCCCCATATGGTCGCGGCCGACCCCTCTCAGCATCCGAAACTAACTCCGTGCGCTGCAAGTAATGCCTTTTGGCGGGATTTTCGAAACCCGAAAAGCAGGCGGCTGTGGCAGGCGTGTGGCAGACTTGTGGCAGTGGAGGAAGCTTCCTTCCTTTGCTTTTGTGGGCTGCTAAAAACCCATTTTGTCTCCTTTGCAAAGTAGCTTTTCAAAGGAGGGAAAAGGCTCAAAGGGAAGAGAGAGGAGAAGGTGGTCTGAGGAGGAGGAAGAAGAAGAGGAGTTTGAAGAAGAAGAAAACGACGGTGGAGAAGAGGAGTGTGAGTGTGAGAGAGAAGTGGTTTGTAGGAGAGGGAGTGAAGAGAAAAGCTTGTTCTAGTTGTTGTTTAGGAGGAAGAAGAAGAAGACAATGGTGTTTGGAAGAACCTTGTGGGTTTGTTTAAGTTGTGAGTTTGGATCTTGAATTTATTGAAGTTGTTTGTTTGTGATGATGATTTCCTCTTCCCTTTCCTTGTTTGTGTGCTTGATTATGTGTGAGTAGTTAGCTTGCTAGGGTTGGGGTGAAACCCACCATGAAAGTGCATTCATGACCTTGATGTTTGGATCCATGCTTAATTTGAAATCTCTGCCCATAAATCCCTCTTGTGTGCTTAAAACCCTTGAAGAAGGGGAAATGTTCTTGTTTGCAACCTAATTGAAGAGTTTTGTTTGTGAATATGGACTATCCGGGTTAGATGAAAGTTGAACCCTCTGAAGAACAAGTTGGATTGCATGTTAACCCTTTCATGTGAATGGAGGCTCTTGATGTGTTGTTTTGTGACGAAAGTCACCCATGAGGTTGTGAGTTGAGTTGGTCCTTTATCATTGTTTGAATGCATGCTCGTGATGTGGTGAATTCCCACCCCTAGTTGTTTTTCCTTGATTTTTCGAAACTAATCTTTGTGCCCAGAAAAAGGTCGGCCGCGACCAGTTGCAGGGTCGGCCGCGACCTCCTCTGTAGTGTTTTCTTTGTGTTTGTGAAGTCCTGTCTTGGGTCGGCATCGACCTCCCTAGGGTCGGCCTCGACCTATTCCTGAGGTGCGTGTTTTGCTTTTCTTTGCTTTGTTTGCCTTGCTTTGTTTTTGTTTTGTTTTCGTAGTTTGAATGCTAGACTATAGTTCTACTAACTCCCGTGGACAATCCTGACTTCGCTATACTCAGCGGGGTCTTGACAAATTTATTTGTTCGAGATTCGCATCACGACAAATTGGCGCCGTTGCCGGGGAGTTAGTTTAGTTTCCAAGTCTAGCCTTCTTTTGGGTGAGGGACTAGCCCGAACCCTTATTTTGTTACTAATTCGTTTCTGTAGTGCTTTGTACGCAAGTGTATGCCCTCTAGTTCGCAAAGGGTATTGACCATTTCCCCTTTGATCCCGAAATAGAGAGAACCCTTCGCCGAAGACTAAGAGAACGAAGAGCAATGGCCGATGCTGAGGCTCTTGCTCATCAAATGGCCGAACTTCGCGCTCAAATGGAGCGTATGCAACTAGAGCGTGACGCTCAAGCCGCAGCTGCGCGGCAAGAAAGAGAGGAGGCCGCCCGCCTCCGAGAAAAACTTGATGCTATTCCGAGGAATGCTAAGCGATACATGCATCCTGAGCTTAGGGTTCCCGAGTCCGCTATTGTGCTCCCGGCAATAGAGCGTGCTTTTGAGATCAAGTCCCACTTCATCACTCTTATCAAAAGATCTCAATATGAAGGGAAGCCCACCGAATGCCCCATGGAGCACATCAAAAACTTCACCGATTTATGTGACACTATCGCCACCGATGGTGTCTCACTCGAGTATGTTCTCCTCAAGGCATTCAAGTGGTCTTTATGTGGGAAGGCTCTCCATTGGCTCGAAAGTTTGCCCGCTAGATCTATCACTACATGGAAGACTTTGCACGACTTGTTCATGACGAAGTTCTTTCCACCGGCCAAAACCACCGAGCTAAGGAAGTGCATCACCTCCTACCATCAACTTCCCAATGAGACCTTTGTTGAAACATGGGAGAGATTCAAGGAGCTTTTTCGGCAATGTCCAACTCATGGGCAACCTCCTTATGTCCTTCAAGAAATATTCTTTCAAGGAATCAATGTCGCAACAAAAGACCGCATCAACTTCCACACCGATTGCGGTTTCATTGAGATGGATCCCGACGAGGCGTGGGGTCTCATGGACAAACTCACCAACTATGATGCCATGTACGGGACCCAACAAGCCGTCCGGATCCCACCAAGAAAGCTCTATGATCCTAATAGTGAGCCCATTGATCAAGATGTAAAATTCCAATTTATGCAAGATGAGATCAACAAGCTCAAGAAGCAAGTGAGCTACTTCAAGTCCACCAGCCCCCCTTGTTAAGGACGCCTTCAGTAATTAACATTGTGCCTGGCGTCCCTTAGTTTTGATATGACAAATTCGCCTTAATCTAATAAGTTGTCTAAGTGTTTCAGGGACGCACGTTGAAAAGGACAACAAGTTGATAAACATGTAGTCGTCCTTAAGGAGTAAGGACGCTACGTCTCTCAGTGAACGGCTTGGCAAAATCATACACAAGGACACCGTCCTTAACCTTTACACTGGAGTCCTTCAAAGCTGGCCGACAAAGTGACATCACCAGACAAGCTTTGATCATGATCTCCACGTGGAAGAAGATCCCGCATCCAAGTCTAACGGAATTGCAAGTAAGCTTCCTTGATCATCACAGAGACACGTGGAAGCTGATTACTGTTGCAACGTCCCCAAAGGGCATGATCGTCAGAGAAAGTCGCCCTTTCCCAATGTCACTATAAATACTCGTCCAGAGCATTTATTGTGATGTGACGCTTCAGAGAATATTCAGGGAATTTGTCAGTCGCTCAAGAACACCAAGAACACCAAGAACAAGCTCAAGAACAAGTGAGAACTAGGTGTTAGATCGAGCGAGAAGCGTACCACAAAACCACAAAGTGTTTGTAACAGAAAAGAACAAAAATAGTGAGAGAGTCCTTACGACGAACTGTAAGGAAAAGGTGATAGCGTCCTTTAGAGAGATTAAGTTAGGTTACTCTACAGGCTTAAAGGAGTTGTTACTAGTGGACTTAGGGACGCCCTTCTAAGTGCCAGAGAAGTGTAACTACTCGCCAGTGTATTGTAAGGAAACTTAATAAGAAAGGAAAGAAGCTATTACAAAATCCTCCAAGGAGGTAGAGGTTTACACTCAAGGACTAGTTGGTACTTGAGTGGTTCCTCTATAAATCAAAAGCGTTCCTTACTTATTGTCTTTACTTGTTTAGTCTTTTGATTTCCGCTGCGAGCTAAGGAAGTCCTTAAGCTTTATTAAGGACATCCTGGTAAAGGACGACCTTAACCCTGTTAAGGACGTCCTTGTATTTTTGACTAACGATCCAACAATTGGTATCAGAGCAGGCGCTCTAGATTCTTACTGAGTTGCAGGTAAAGATGGACATGGAACCGATTGGAATCTCTTTTGTGAAGCCTCCACGTCTGACGGACGGCAACTTCAATCGCTGGAAGACAAGGTTCGCGAATTTTTGCAGAGGTCAAAATTATCAATGCTGGAAGGTCATTATGACAGGAGATCTCAAGGTGCCCGCTGACAAAGCTGATAAGGAGGACGAGTGGGGTCCTGACGAGTTCAAATTGATGGAAACCAACGCAAAAGCCATGTGCTTCCTTCAAGCATCCCTATGTGAAAGGGACGCACTCGAGTTGGTAACTTGCCAACGGCTAAACAACAGTGGGACGCCCTGGAGAAGTTTCATGTAGGAACAGCTGAAATGAAAGAGGACGTCCAGCTGAAATTCAAGAAGGAGTTCTATGCTTTTAGCATGCTGCCAAATGAGACAGTGAACGACTACTCATATCGTTTTGAGCCCCTTGTCACCAAGATGAGGAACTTGGGCATCCCAGAAACAGAAATCTCCATGAGGAATAGAGTTCAAGTGGTCATTGATGGTTTGACCGGAGTCTGGAACTTTGACAGGACAACGTTCAAAGAAAATACAGCCAACAAAACTCTAGACATGGAAGAAATCTATGGGAAGCTCAGGCAGTACGAGGAAAGAAGAATTTCTGATATGGCTCAACTTGGACAGAATCCTCAAACTGATCTTGCATTGGCGTCCACAACACCAGAGTACGCTGAGTACCTTCGGCGTCAACAGGAAATCGCTGTAATGGTGGAAGCCAACAAAGCTGAGAACCGCGAGAAGATGCGCGTTCAAGCCTTAAAGGAAAGAGAAAGCAAGTCTAAAGAACAACTGGATGCAGAAGAAGAAGTTGCTCTCTTTAACAAAGTTCTCCGTGTTTTTGGCAAAAGGAACAAACACGTCAATAAACACAAGATGCCCAAGAAGGAAAGCCGCAAGTACACTGAGGCAGAAATGAAGGAACTCACATGCTACAAGTGTAATAGGAAAGGGCACTTTGCTAAGAAGTGCACAACAGGAATGTCTGCAAAGGAAATGAAGACAAAAGCTCTCATTGGAGCGTTCGCCTCTGCATGGGATAATGGGAGTTCTTCCTCTGATGATGATGATGAAGAACCCGATGAACAAGCATACATAGCCCTTGAGGACGCATCTGATGGTGAGCAAGTAGCTTTCATGGCTATGGAGGACGTCACCATTGTTGAACAGAATGCTTCGAAATCTGAAAATGAGGTAACTCGTGAATCTATGATGAGTTCTCTTGAAAAGTGTTCTAAGTCTAAACTCATTAAGCTCATTGGAAAAATCATGGAAGAAAGCGTGATCATGCAAAATAGAATGGATGAGCTTGAACTTGAAAATGAAAATATAGTGGTTGAATGTGAAAACTGTAGTTCCATGACCATTCAACTAGAGTCCTCTTGTGAAGAAAACTAAGTCCCTAAAAACTGAAATAATGTGTCTCAAACTTGAGAACGCTAAGCTTAGGGAAGAAGTGAAAGTGATGGGTAAGAGTCCCATAGTTGAAAAAGTGAGACCAATGGTCTTCGTCCCAGCTAAGAGAGGTCTAGGTTATGAATCTGACACTAAGAACTCTCTTCCTAGTGATTTTGAGGCAAGTAAAACTTCAGAACTTGAACTTGAACGGGAGAAAACCAAAAATCTTCTTGAAAGAATTAGAGTTCTAGAGAGTGGGGAATTAGGAAAGGAAGACTACTACACTAACTCCACTAGTCATAAGATTTACAAGAAGATTGCTAAAGGGGACGGTTCAAAAGTTTGTAATCCTCAAAAGATTAAAGAAAACAAGATTCAGCGTCCCAATAAGAAGTACTATCTTGGTACTTACTATAGGACGTGTTGGTACTGTGGACAAGGAGATCACTTCAAATATGATTGCTTAAAACTCAAAAAAGATGTTGAAAATGGAAAAGCTGCTAGGACTAACAACGAAAATGCTAAGTCCGTTCCTAAGGCTAATCCTAGGCGTTCTAGACGCTCTAGGAACTCTTTCCGCAAGCATGCTATTTCAAATGATGTGAATATTAATGATTACATGCCAGAACCAGCGTTCTATTTCTGTAACGAACCAGGTAAGGAACACCTTGCTTGGGTCGCCAAACACTAACGTTGTTATGGCAGGTGGAAGTGAGGGGACGCCCATGGATCATCGATAGTGGCGCCTCAAACCATATGACAGGAAGCCAGATCCATCTCGCTTCTATCCAAAGTAGTGCCACGGGAGGAACTGTCTCGTTTGGCAACAAGGGCAAGGGAAAGATCAAAGGAACGGGAACTGCTATTCTCAACCCGTCCATCAAAGCAACAAATGTCAGCCTTGTTGAAGGACTTGGCTTCAATCTCCTTAGCGTCTCCCAGATGTGTGATCAAGGTGAAAATCTAGTCACTTTCGACTCAAAGGAGTGCCTCGTCATCAACAAGAAATCAAACAAAGTCGTTCTCAAAGGAGTACGCCAGAACAATGTCTACATCTTTAACCAGGAGTTCAAGCCTAAATCAGAATTGTGTCTATCTGCTTCAAAGGAGGACGCTGATCTATGGCATCGCCGACTTGGCCATGCTGGACCAAGCACAATCCTTAAGCTACACCAGCGAAATCTTGTGAAAGGACTTCCCCGAATTGATCCTGAGAAAGTTGAACAATGTGAAGCTTGCATCAAAGGGAAGCAAACAAGAACGTCTTTCAAATCCAAGAACGAAGTTAGTACAAAGAAGCCTTTGGAACTGCTCCATATGGATCTTTGTGGACCAATGAAGACGTTGAGCTACGGTGGAAAGAGGTACATTTACGTTCTTGTAGATGATTTTTCTCGATTCACTTGGGTTCTTTTCTTGGTGTCCAAAGCAGATTGTTTCAAGGCATTCAAAGTATTCATCAAACAAGTGGAAGTTGCTCTTGAGACGCCTCTCAAAGCCATAAGATCAGACCATGGTACGGAGTTCCAAAATTCAGAGTTCCTGGCCTACTGTGATCAACATGGAGTCTCTCACAATTTCTCAGCTCCAAGAACGCCTCAACAAAATGGAGTTGTGGAAAGAAAGAATAGGACGCTAGAGGATATGGCAAGAACTATGCTCTTAGCAAATAGCGTTCCCAAGTACTTCTGGGCGGAAGCTATTGCTACAGCGTGTTACATCATCAACCGTGCCATGATCCGTCCTTTGCTAAAGAAGACGTCCTATGAGTTGTTGAATGGAAAGAAGCCTCGCATTGACTATCTCAGAGTCTTTGGTTGCAAATGTTTCGTTCACAACAATGATAAAGAAAAACTTGGAAAGTTTGATGCAAGGAGTGATGAAGCCATATTCCTTGGGTACTCTCTTACCAGCAAAGCATATAGAGTCTTCAACAAAAGGACTCTAAAGCTTGAGGAGAGTATTCATGTTGTGTTCAAGGAACGTTCTTCTCACAAAGAAAAGCCAAGTAAGAAAGAACGCTCCTCTTTACAACAACAGGACGACTCTGAAGATGAAGCTGAAGATTGGACCTCTGGAAAATACTATGTTCCTAAGGACGCGTCTCCAATTCCTGAAGAAGTCTCAGTGGACGCTCCCAGTGTTCTTCAAGGAGTTCCATCTCGTAGTGAATCCCCAGTTCAACAAGATGTAGCTGAATCAAGTCAACAAGGCGAGCAACGTCAAGGTGTGGACGCTCTCTCTGAGGGGGAACACATTGAGGACGATGCTCAAAGTGATAGTGATGATTCAGATGGTGACATTGATCCAAGATTTGCTCATTTGTTTCAAAGGGAGTCCCGATTCTCTAGGGACCACCCAACTTCTCAAATTGTTTCTGATCCTTCTCAAGGAGTTCAAACAAGGTCAGCTGCAAACTTAGCTTTCTGTGCATTCAATGCCTTTGTCTCTATGGTGGAGCCAAAGAATATCAAGGAAGCACTCCAGGACGCTGACTGGATTCAAGGAATGCAAGAAGAACTCAATCAGTTTGAAAGAAACAAAGTTTGGACTCTCGTCCCACGTCCCAAAGGCAAAAATATCATAGGGACGCGATGGGTGTTCAGAAATAAGCTTGATGAGAGTGGACGTGTGTCAAGGAACAAAGCAAGACTGGTGGCTCAAGGATTCAAGCAAGAGGAAGGCATTGATTATGATGAAACCTTTGCTCCTGTTGCTAGAATTGAGGCCGTTCGTCTCCTCATTGCCTTTGCCGCACACAAAGCATTCAAATTATTTCAAATGGACGTCAAGACTGCCTTTCTCAATGGGAAACTCAAGGAGGAAGTGTATGTTGCTCAGCCGCCTGGCTTTGAGGACGCCTCTCACCCAGATCATGTGTACTACTTAGACAAAGCTCTCTATGGACTCAAGCAAGCTCCTCGTGCATGGTACGACAGGTTTGCGTCCTTTCTTTTGTCTAATGGTTACACAAGAGGTTCAATTGATAAAACTTTGTTCATAAAGAAAGTTCACAAGGACATTTTAATTGCCCAAGTCTATGTTGATGATATAGTCTTTGGTAGTACTAACATGAAGCTTGTAGATGAGTTCAAGTCCTTAATGAGTAGTGAGTTTGAGATGTCCCTCATTGGAGAACTAAACTTCTTCTTGGGACTTCAAATTAACCAACTCAAAGAAGGGACGCGCATTCATCAACAAAAGTATGTCCGTGAAATACTTGAGAAGTATGGAATGAACACGTCCAAACCTGTGGCAACACCTTGTTCTCCCAACTCGCGTCTTTACGCTGATGAACAAGGGAAGAACGTTGATCAAAAGCTTTACAGAGGAATGATTGGCTCTTTGCTCTACTTGACCGCAAGTCGTCCCGACATTATGTTTGCCGTTTGCTTGTGTGCACGCTTCCAGGCAAATCCAAAGGAGTCCCACATGCAAGAAGTGAAGAGGATCTTTCGCTACCTCAAAGGACGCGACGATCTTTGTCTTTGGTACCCTAGGAAGACGTCCTTCAAGCTTGTTGGATACTCGGACGCTGATTATGCTGGTCATGTCATTGATAGGAAAAGTACCTCAGGAATGGCACAGTTTCTTGGTTCATGCCTAGTCTCTTGGGGATCTAAGAAGCTGAACTCTGTGGCACTTTCAACTGCGGAAGCGGAGTATGTGGCTGCTGCCTCGTGTTGCTCACAAGTTATTTGGATCAAATATCAACTTGAGGACTATGGTATATCTCTTGAAACTATTCCTATTTTGTGTGATAATACCAGTGCTATTGAAATTGCTAAGAATCCTGTTTTTCATTCTCGCACAAAGCATATTCATATAAGACATCATTTCTTGCGTGATAATGTTGAACTAGGAATTATTAGTATGGGGCATGTAAGGACTGAGGACCAAGTAGCTGATATCTTCACTAAAGCACTTGACAGACGTCCCTTTGAGCACCTCAGGGTACTCTTAGGGATGATAACTTTTAAGTAGCAAGTCCCGTTCTGCTATTCCCTCAATGCTTGGCCATGTTTAGTTGATTTCATAATTGCTAAGTACTTTATGCACCAATTTCACATTTGCAAGGACGCTAGTCTAAAACTGCTATGTGCATATGTTGAGAACGCCTTTGAATTTCTCTATTGTCTTAAAAAAGAGTATTCCTGATCACCCAACCCCCATTATAAGCCGAAATGATGGGAACTCTAAGCTTACCCTAGCCGAGAATCTTGCAAAAGCGTCATATGATCTTCAATTTTTTCTTTTACGGGACGTACTTGCCTGGTTTTCAAAATGGTTCTTAAGGTGATCTCAGGACGACAGTGTCAATTCTGTGGAAGTCAGTTAGTCTGTCCGACAGGACGTCAGTACAGGTTCTTTCGGAACGCGCCATTTTGGAAGTTGAATCGCTGGCAGTTTGAATTTTGAATTTGGGAAGTTACCAGCGTGCCCTTCACCAACCTCCTATATATACATTGATTGAAACGGCTGTCAGAACTTTCGCTCTCTAAAATCTCAAAACTCCGTTTTGCTCTGACTTCTCTCTAGATCTCCGGCAACATCTCTCTAAGTTTCCGATCAATCTCCGATCTATTTTCTCCGATTAGCTCAGAATGTCAAGAGTTATGAATGCATCTGGTTCGTCTATGGGTGGGAAGAGAAAGCGTCTTGCCAAGAGAAATTTCTATGTGGAAGGACCCCCAGAAATTCAGATTGATGAAATTCTCAAGGACTTCATTGACTCCAAGCCACGCACCCTATACGTTGCTGTGGCTAACTACATGAAGGATTGCAAGGATGAAGTCCGTCTTCGCAACTTAAGGACGTTCTTGGACAGATTTGTGGTGCCAGTTCTGCGCCAGACAGGGGGAATGGACGCTCCTTTCCGTGGAGGCACCAACATTTTTCTAGAAGCGTTCCAAGGACAAGATTGGAGGATTCCCCTGATAGAGTCCATCCCAGACCTTTCCAATGCCAGATTTGTGGATCTTCCTCCCCTTTCCACAAGAAAAAGGTCAGTACAATCGTCCCCTCCTCCTCCATCCCCTCCTAGAGTCATTACTACCAGACCTACTCCTCCTCCATCTCGCCTCATTCACAACTCTCTCCCATAAAAGGCTTCCTCCTCCTTACCCACTCAAATTTTTGACAAATTCCCTTCTCATGTGGAGGAACGCACTAAATTCAAACATGACCGTTCCCGAAAACGACCCCTCAAAAGGCGAAAACTTGTCAAACCCAAGCCCAATCCCATTCCTCTAGACACACCCTCCGCCACTCCCTCACCCATCGAAGTACTTGACCCATTCCATCCTGATCCCTCCCTTCTCCAAATCAAACAGGCCTTCCCTGATATCCAAATTTCTGACTCCCCATCTCCACAAAATTCACCTCCATCTGCCCCTCCCACTCCCAAATCAAGGGGACCCTCAGCAGAAAGGGACGCTCCTTCAGCTACGGTTGTTGTCCCTGACGACTCAATAGAAGCAGAGTTTGGCTCCGCTTCATCTGAGGAGGTTAATACAACAGTCGTCCTGGATGAAATTACTAAACAGCAAATTGCTGAGGACGAAGAGCTTGGTCGCCATATTGCAAATCAACGCGACAATGTTGTACAAGAGGACGCTCTCTCTCTTGACGAGCAAATTGACGCTGATGCTCTCGAGATCCCTCCTTGGGAAGCCATCCCAGTGGACGCGGGAGACAAATCTGCTCCCACAGGGAAAGGTGGACAGAAGCGTCCACGGAAAACAAAGGCGTCCAAGGACGCTGCTGGTCCATCTGAAGGACAAGCTGATGAAAATCTCCAGGACGGAGATAATGAAGGAGGCAGTGATGAGGATGAAGAGGATAATAAGGACGGCACTTCTGGTCCTCAAAAGAAGAAAGCCAAAAAAACCAACAAACAGGAGCACATTTTGGCTCCTCTAGTGTTTGATGAAGCCTTCCTGAGCCAGTTTTCTGAGGCCAAGGAGCTAGTGGAGCTTCTCAAGATCCAAGGTTGGCTCAAGATTTCAGAGGAGAACGTCACAGTTGATCCCAAACTTGTGCAAGGCTTTTATGATTCTCTCAACATCAACATTGAGAATGGCACAGGGACGTTCATGGCAAATGGCGAGTCTGCTACTTTCTCTGAGAAGACCGTCCGCCAGCTAATGGGTCTTGACAAACAACGACCAGGGCCTGACGCCTTACACAGGGTTCCTGCATCTAGTTTTGGGATGGAAGGCGAAGAGCTGCAAGCCTTGTTCAGAAGAGTGTTTAACGGGAAGACTCCAGATGGTTTAGACAGGGTTGCTTCAGTCCTGACTCAAACAGGTGCTATGGCACATTACATGATATGCAGGACTATCGTCCCAAGGCAGGAGAAGAAATCAATAGTCCAAACAATAGACTCTCTCCTCTTGCACGCCTTCCTACAAGGTCGCAAGATCAACCTGGCCAGAATTATGATTGAGCATATGGCCAAATGCACCCGCAAGAACCATGCCCTTCCATATCCCGGCCTTGTTAAAGCTCTTCTCATTGAAAATGATGCTTATTCTCCTGGTGAAGAAGTAACTTTGGGACTGCCATGGGATCAGAAGTATGGCGTCCTGGAAATCAAGCATAGCAAAGAACTCCCCTCCATCAGAAAACAACTTGAAAAAGAGCGAAAAGAGGCGGAGAAGAAAAAGAAAGAAGAAGAGGCCGCTAGGAAAGCAGAGGAAAAACGTCTAAGGCAGGAAGCTGCTAAGAAAGCTGCTGAGGACGAGCGTGCTAGACAAGAGGCTGCCAAGAAAGGGAAGACTGTTGTCTTTGATCCTCCCTTGGTTGCTGAGACTGAGGAAGATCGTGTTGCTCGCTATGCAGAAGTTGATCCGTTATCGTCCTTTATTCATGCAGAGCCGATGGACTTCAACTTTTCTCCTTCTCATCTTCCTCCTCATCAACAGCCGTCGTACTTTCAGTGCTCTCCTGCTCCCTCCAACACTGAAGCTTATTCTGAGAAGCAGCTGTACGCCCTCATTCTTAACAACCAAAATGTTCTTGCGCAACAAGGGAACGCCATCATTCAGCAGAACAATGCGGCCTTGCAATAGAACTATCATTACTTTCAGGCTGTTAAGACTCAGAACGACTTGATTAAGCTGCTAGTCCAGTCAATTCACAGGGACAGTACAGAGGGTGATACGCAAGAGGAAGAGGAACCTGCTGCGACGGACGCTAATGTCAATGATCAAAGCCGTCCTGCTGGATCACCTACCGCCTAACCCTTTATTCCCTTATCTTTTTGCCTGTGCTTCTTTTCATTTAAAAACATTTGTCTGAATGTCTGTAATGACTATCTCTTCTTTCAAATGGCAATTCTCATCTTTGTGTGCATTTGTGTGTTTAAGCGTTTACTTGTCTATAGTTGTGATTTTGCGCTATCGTCCTTATGCTAACTTGTTATCCTTTTCGATGATGCCAAAAGGGGGAAGTGTAGTTTTGTAGAGATGCGCTTTTATTAGTTATCTAGAATATGCAAGTGTTAAGGGGGAATTTTAGTGAAAGGAACTAAGGACGTAAATGCCTCTGAATAAAATCTAAGGACGCTAGTTAAGAAAGAAATCTTTGAATAGAAAAGCCGTCCTTTCCTTAACATCCAAAAGAGAGATTAGATCAAGAGCTGAAAACTTGTGCTTATAGACTTTCACTAAGTGATGAAAGGACGCTTTTTAAGTTTTCAAGCATGCTAGAGTTTAAGTTCAAAACGTTTATTGCCTAGAGTTTGTCATCATCAAAAAGGGGGAAATTGTTGGGACAATGTTAAGGACGCCTTCAGTAATTAACATTGTGCCTGGCGTCCCTTAGTTTTGATATGACAAACTCGCCTTGATCTAATAAGTTGTCCAAGTGTTTCAGGGACGCACGTTGAAAAGGACAACAAGTTGATAAATATGTAGTCGTACTTAAGGAGTAAGGACGCTACGTCTCTCAGTGAACGGCTTGGCAAAATCATACACAAGGACACCGTCCTTAACCTTTACACTGGAGTCCTTCAAAGCTGGCCGACAAAGTGACATCACCAGACAAGCTTTGATCATGATCTCCACGTGGAAGAAGATCCCGCATCCAAGTCTAACGGAATTGCCAGTAAGCTTCCTTGATCATCACAGAGACACGTGGAAGCTGATTACTGTTGCAACGTCCCCAAAGGGCATGATCGTCAGAGAAAGTCGCCCTTTCCCAATGTCACTATAAATACTCGTCCAGAGCATTTATTGTGATGTGACGCTTCAGAGAATATTCAGGGAATTTGTCAGTCGCTCAAGAACACCAAGAACACCAAGAACAAGCTCAAGAACAAGTGAGAACTAGGTGTTAGATCGAGCGAGAAGCGTACCACAAAACCACAAAGTGTTTGTAACAGAAAAGAACAAAAATAGTGAGAGAGTCCTTACGACGAACTGTAAGGAAAAGGTGATAGCGTCCTTTAGAGAGATTAAGTTAGGTTACTCTACAGGCTTAAAGGAGTTATTACTAGTGGACTTAGGGACGCCCTTCTAAGTGCCAGAGAAGTGTAACTACTGGCCAGTGTATTGTAAGGAAACTTAATAAGAAAGGAAAGAAGCTATTACAAAATCCTCCAAGGAGGTAGAGGTTTACACTCAAGGACTAGTTGGTACTTGAGTGGTTCCTCTATAAATCAAAAGCGTTCCTTACTTATTGTCTTTACTTGTTTAGTCTTTTGATTTCCGCTGCGAGCTAAGGAAGTCCTTAAGCTTTATTAAGGACATCCTGGTAAAGGACGACCTTAACCCTGTTAAGGACGTCCTTGTATTTTTGACTAACGATCCAACACTAACTATATGAGAGGGCCCTACCGAGGCCAAAACAATGTTTATGCGGGGAGGAACAACAACTACCCTCAATGGAATAACCATGGCCAAGGTCAAGGTTATCCACCTCCCCCGCACGAACAAAGGGGCCCTCCTTATAGACCTCCCGGTTATCAAGCGGAGCCATCATGGGTCCAAGAGTTGCAAGAAGGATTGATGCAAGGGGTGAGAACCGAGCTCACCACTCAGTTGAAAGGTGTCCACACGAGGTTGGGAGATCTTGACACATGGAGAAAGAACGTTGACTCCCAACTTGGTGATCTCGCGGCTCAAATTCCACGACCTCAAGGGCGCTTACCGGGGCACCCCGATGAGAACCCAAGAGGCCATATTGCCGCCGTTCACCTACGAAGCGGGAAGAAGTTGCCGGACCGAGTTATAAGTGAAGAAACGGCGAACAAAGAGGACGAGACTCCCCTGGAACAGGTCGTGGCCGACCCCCCTATGGTCTCCACCGACCCTGTTCCTGCTACAGAGGAGGTCGCGGCCGACCACCCCCAGGTCGCCGCCGACCCTCCTCAGAGAATCCCGATTTCCGTCCCCTTACCTCCGACAACGAAGGTACTTCCCTACCCATCCAAAAAGGCTAATGATTTTACGGACGGAAAGTTCAAACGCTTTGTGAAGGTCCTCCAAGGCCTCAACATCACCATTCCCTTTGCCGAAGCGTTGAACGAGATGCCCGCCTACACCAAATTTCTCAAAGAAATCTTGTCAAAGAAGCGGTCAATGTCCGAATTGACCAATGAAGTGCGGTCCATTGAGCTCCCGAAAAAACTTGGTGATCCGGGTAAGTTCACTATTACCATTGGCATAGGTGCTCACCGATTCAAAGCTCTATGTGATCTTGGTGCAAGTGCTAGTCTCCTCCCTCTTTCTATATGGTCCAAGACCAACATGGGTCCTTTGGTCCCGGTGAACATGAGGCTTTATATGGCGGATGGCTCTTGTGTGCAACCCACCGGCATTGTTGACGACTTTCCCATCCAAGTCGGCAAGTTCTTTGTGCCCAATGACTTTATTGTGATGGAAATGCCGGAGGATCCCGTCGTCCCAATCATTCTTGGACGGCCGTTCCTTGCCACCGCCGGTGCCGTGATTGATGTGAAGAAAGGTCTCCTCACTTTTGAGATTGGAGAAGAAGTGGTAGAGTTCCGATTCAACCCTACCATGAAGGAGACCGGTGAAGTTATGGAGGTCAAAGCGTTGCTTGGAGAGTACCCAAGTGAAGATGACGAAGAAGCGGACCTCCCCTATTGTAGGTCGGAGCCGACCACCACTAGGTCGCCCGCGACCTCCGACAAAATCTTGCCAACATGTTTGATTGAAGACGAGGATGGCGAAGCGAAGGAGTTTCTGAAGGCGGATGAAGACGATGACATTATCACACCAACACCGCCTACTCCGGAGCTTAAGACTCTCCCCGAGTCTTTGAGGTATGAGTTCCTTGGCCCGAATTCCACTTTTCCGGTTATTGTAAATGCAAATCTAAATGCAGAAGAAGTTGGAAAGTTGCTTGATGTTCTTAGGACTCATAGGAAAGCCATTGGGTACTCGCTTGAGGACTTGAGTGGACTTTCACCTTCCTTGTGCATGCATCGGATTTTTCTTGAGGAAGGACATAGACCAACCATTGAGCATCAACGACGACTCAATCCAAACATGAAGGAAGTGGTGAAGAAGGAGATTTTGAGGATGCTTGATGCGGGAATCATATTCCCGATCTCAGATAGCAAATGGGTGAGCCCGGTTCATGTAGTTCCCAAGAAGAGCGGCCTCACCGTGGTGGAAAATGAGAAGGGCGAATTGATCCCTACTAGGACTACTACTAGTTGGCGCATGTGCATTGATTATAGGAAACTCAATAGTGCCACTAGGAAAGATCATTTTCCTTTGCCCTTTATTCACCAAGTGTTAGAGAGATTAGCTCTTCATGACTACTTTTGTTATCTCGATGGCTATAGTGGTTTTTGGCTGGTTCCAATACACCCCGATGACCAAGAGAAGAAAACTTTCACATGCCCTTATGGAACGTTTGCCTATAGGAGGATGCCATTCGGACTGTGCAATGCACCCGCCACCTTCCAAAGGTGTATGATGGCCATTTTCTCCGACGTGATTGAGGACATTGTGGAGGTGTTTATGGATGACTTCTCGGTACCACTTTTGACTCTTGCCTTGCTAATCTTTCTAGAGTGCTTAAGAGATGTGAAGAAACCAACCTAGTTCTAAATTGGGAAAAATGTCACTTCATGGTTAGAGAAGGGATTGTCCTAGGGCATGTAGTGTCTAAGAGGGGAATTGAAGTGGATCAAGCTAAAATTGAATTGATTGAAAAATTGCCACCCCCCACCTCCGTAAAAGGGATTAGAAGCTTTCTAGGACACGCCGGGTTTTAAAGGAGGTTCATTCAAGATTTCTCTAAAATTTCCAAACCCTTGACTAACCTCCTCATGAAAGATGTTGTGTTTGAGTTTCCTTCCGAGTGTCTTGAAGCTTTTCATAGGATCCGGGATGCTCTTGTGTCGGCTCCTATCATGCAACCACCGGATTGGACACTCCCCTTCGAGATCATGTGTGACGCAAGTGATTATGCCGTAGGTGCGGTTCTTGGGCAAAGAAAAGAGAAGAAGCTTCATGCTATCTACTATGCAAGCAAGACGCTTGACGAGGCCCAAGGCAAGTACACAACAACGGAGAAAGAGTTTCTAGCCGTGGTGTTCGCATTTGAGAAGTTCCGTTCTTATTTGGTTGGCTCGAAAGTGATAGTCTACACCGACCACGCGGCTGTCCGTTACCTCATGGACAAGAAGGACGCTAAACCGCGCTTGCTCCGGTGGATGCTCCTCCTTCAAGAGTTTGATCTAGAAATACGAGACAAGAAGGGAGCGGAAAACCTTGTGGCGGATCACCTTTCAAGGCTACCCATTGAGCACATTACGGAGTCCGGAATCATGGTCCCAATCAACGACTCCCGCCCGGACGAGACTCTCCTATGCTATGAAGTGTCGCGAGAAGAAGGCTCCTGGAGTAGGTCGGCCCCGACCCCCTGTTGGTCGGCCACGACCTCCTCTGCCCTTTCTCCGGTTCTTAGTGGTGATCGAAATGGTTCTCAAGCGGCCCCGCGCGAGGTCGCCCAAGGTCACATCTTTTACCTCTCTTGTGTACTCCCTAATCCTCCTTCCCCTTCGCCCATTTTGCACTCAATAGATGCTATTAAGGGGGTGCAAGCCCCGTGGTTTGCGGATTTTGCCAATTATGTTGTAGGTGGCATTGTTCCGGATGGATTGACTTCCCAAGCCAAGAAGAAATTCCTCCACGACGTTAAGCGCTACTATTGGGATGACCCCTACTTGTTCAAGCAAGGAAGAGATCACATCTTTAGACGTTGTGTGCCGGATGAAGAAATAGAAGAAGTGATCCGTCATTGCCACACTCTTCCGACGGGAGGCCATGCTAAAGGATTCAAAACCACCGCGAAGATTCTTCAAAGTGGATTTTATTGGCCTACTATCTTCAAAGATGTGCAAGCTTATGTGACCAACTGTGGTGAATGCCAAAGGGCGGGCAACATTACATGGAGGAACGAGAACCCGCTCACCGGAATCTTGGAAGTGGAACTCTTCGATGTTTGGGGTATAGACTTCATGGGACCCTTCCCCTCTTCGGGTCCCTACAAGTATATACTCGTAGCGGTTGACTATGTTTCCAAGTGGGTTGAAGCCATAGCCACAAGAACAAATGATGCACGAGTGGTGGCTAAGTTCATGAAGACCAACATCTTCCCCCGGTTTGGTGTACCCCGAGTTCTCATTAGTGATGGTGGGTCACACTTCATTGAGAGGAGCTTTGAATCTCTTTTGACCAAGTATGGGGTGTCTCACAAAGTGGCCACACCTTATCATCCCCAAACTAGTGGTCAAGTGGAGCTTTCTAACCGACAAATCAAGGCCATTCTTGAAAAGACGGTGTCTCGCTCAAGGAAAGATTGGTCCTCCAAGCTAGATGACGCTTTGTGGGCATACCGCACCGCCTACAAGACCCCACTCCGCACCACTCCGTTCAACCTAGTGTATGGCAAGTCATGTCACTTGCCCGTCGATCTTGAACATAAGGCTTTATGGGCTCTCAAAGAGCTCAACATGGACCTCGACGCAGCCGGAGCAAAAAGATTCATGGACTTACAAGAATTGGAAGAGTTGAGGCTTAAGGCATATGAGAACTCAAGGATCTACAAGGAGAAAACCAAGAGGTGGCATGATAGAAGGCTAGTTCCCAAGCACATCAAGGAAGGTGACCGAGTACTCCTCTTCAACTCTCGGCTTCGCCTCTTTCCCGGGAAATTGAGAACCCGGTGGAGCGGACCGTTCACGGTTCATCGTATGTACCCTCACGGAGCGGCCGACCTCATAGATGACAAAGGAGGAATTTTCAAGGTCAATGGCCACCGGTTGAAGAAGTACTATGAGAAGGTGGACCCCGATGAGGAAATCCGAGCCACTTGGGCTCTCACCACCGTCATCTAGCCAAGGTACCACGTCTAGCTCAAAGACGTTAAAGAAAGCGCTTTTCGGGAGGCAACCCGATCTTTGTCTTTCTTAGTCTAGATGGGTAGTTTGCTTTGCATTTCCATAAGTATTTTGTAGGAACCCGAGGCTTCGGTCAGGTGCAAGAAGTCGGAGACGAAAGAACAAAGTGGTGGAAAGACCCCTGGAACTGGTCGGCGCCGACCTCCCTTAGGTCGCGGCCGACCCCCTCCGGTGCAAGGTGAAAATTGTGTAAAAATTTCGGGAAATTACAAGTAAGCCCCTGAACTTTTTCTTTACAATTTTTAATCCCTTCCCCACCTCTTTTTGTTCCCCCTCCCCGACCTAGCATTCATTCACACGACCTCATAGCCTCCATAGCTCTCTTCATGCTCTCATTCACCATCTTGCTCCATACCCACTAGATCTAGCTCCTCTCTTCCAAATTTCACCACAATCCTTCCCAATTTTCCTTCCTCTACTCAAATCCCCCACAAAAACCCAGAAATTTCGACCCACCCATACCAAGAACCCACGACCCCGACCTCCCACAACCTCGGCTTCGACCCCTATTTTGCTTGCATTCATCTTGTTTAACACTCTTTTGGTATGTTCTTCTATTCCCTTGCTCTTAAATTCAAGTTTAATTGGGTTATTTTGAGGGTTTAGTTTGAAATCTAGATTTGGGTGTTCTTGAGCTTGAATGTTAAAATTTGGGTTGAATGTGCTTAGATTTACATGTTTGGTTGTGGATTGTTGAGTTTTGGCATGCTTTCTTGCTTGATCTATGCTTGTTTGGGTGATTTTGGGTCAATAGAATTTTTCCATGACTTTTGGTAGCCATTAGAGAGGGCTAAAGCTGATTTTTCGAGCATGGTTAGCTGCAGAAGGTCGGCACCGACCATGCCCTGGTCGCGGCCGACCATATCCAGACTTTGAAAATATTGCCGTTGCTTGTTTTGGCGCGTACTTGTATATGTACGAGCTCCCATGGGTCGTCCCCGACCCCGGATGTCTTGTAGTCTCTTTGATAACATGCTATTTGAGTTGCTCTTGCCATGAATTGATTGATTAAAACATGAGTCCTTCCCATTTCTTGCTTGCGTTTCATGATCATGCATGCTTGGTTGAGAATTTTCATATGAAATTGAAAATGTGTGTTTCTTGCAAGTATGGGGTTGACTTCTTAGAAATTGGTTGTGTATCCCTTGTGCGGTGTTTGTGTTGTTTGATTTGGAAATTACCTTGGAAGTTTCTTGTTGGTTTTGTAGAAAAATGGCATCATCCTCAAGGGCAACCAAGAAGCAAAAGAAAGGCAAGAATGTGGCGGTGATGGATGACGTGGTGATCCGAGACGAAGGGCAAATGCAACTTTATGTGGACATGATGGCGGAGACGGTGAAGGCGAGGTCCTACTATCCCGATTCGCATGTGAGCCTTCATATGCAGTCGGCGGTGGAGGAAGCGTTCCGCTTACATGGAGCCGAACGACTCCTTGAGGACCCCGTCCCGAGACATTACCCGGCGCTTACTTGTGAATTCGCCGCCACTCTCACCATCTCGGGGCCACACTCGGCGGATTTTGGCAAGACCAAGATTGAATTTCAAATGGGCGGGAAGAAGCATTCCACCACCATCACCAAGCTCAACAAGATGCTAGGCCTCCCTTCACCATCGGGAACCTATGCCATAAAAGACTTCCCCGTCCAAAAGAGGTGGTCTTACATCGCCAGCAAAAGTGAAACCACGAGCAACCCTCATGCTCGGGACATTGCTAGCCCGGTCTTCAAGGTGATCTTGCGCATCCTCGGCACCGCCATTTGGTGCAAGTACGAGCTCTCCCGCCCCACCTTGCGAGAGCTCGCGTGCTTGACCTCCATCATCTTCACCAATGAACTTTGCCTATGAGTTCGTCCACAACATCATCAACCAACGAAGGAACCCGAAATTTACTATGTGTGGTTGGTTGGTGGTCTTCATTGCCCAAGCCCTTAAGATTGACCTTGCCCGCTACAACTCCAAGCCCGTGACCCACATGGATGTCCGGTACTACTTGAATGCCCGAGTGGTTGAGTGGACTGAGGCGATTGGCTACCACAACAACTTCATCGATCCCACCGGAGCCACTCACAAGGTCCTCCTCAACGACGAAAATTGTGAGTTGTTCTACCTCCCTAATTGGTATGATGCTTGGGCACCTTCGGAAGATCCCTCCCCCTACTATCAACTCCTCTCGGAAGATGAGCACGTAAGAAGACAGCCGAGTCGGTTCCCGAGAGACGGCCCAACCCCGCGCACAAGGCAAAAACGCGGAAGACGTGACTCCCTGGAAGGGGTCGGCGCCGACCATCTTGAGGTCGCCCACGACCACTTCCAGGAAGGTGGAGTTGCGCATGATGGGGTCGGCTTCGGGCAGAGCCAGGTCGGGGGCGAGGCAGGGCAGAGCAACAATGATCCTATGGACTACACGATGGGTCCCCAACCCGGGTTGTTCCCGTACTCCTCCAATCCTTCGGGATTCTAGTGGTCCGGAGGTCCTCAATACGAGCCTCAAGGTGGTGAGTCTAGCACCCAAGTTCCCCCCACCATGGAGATGCTCAGCGACAAGATGGACGCCCTCGGCATTCAACAAAACTTCTTGTATTCCCAAATCCAACATCACCACGATCAAAATTTGGCCCGTTTCCAAGATGCAACTAGAGGCTTTGACAACTTCCGGGAAGAGTACTATGAAGACCGCCAATCCCAATTTGCCTACAATGCTTGGCTTGCACAAAAGATGTTCCCAGACTCTCCGTTCCCTCAACCTCCTCCAAGGTGAACCTTCTCCAACGATGCTCCAAACCCAAGTTAGTTTCTCTTTTCCCTCTCTTTACTTTTTAATCAATGGAGACATTGATGTTTAAGTATGGGGTGGTTTGGGAGATGCTACTTGTTTGTGTTATGTGTTTTTGCATGTTTGTGTGTATGTTTGCATATGTGTTTGTGAGTGTTTGCATGATTGAGTCTTTTCTTTTTGATTTTTATGATGGAAAAATACCCTTGCTAAGATGTCCTAGGATAGTGATTATTAGCATCATCATGTAATTCCTTCTAACTTGCTTTGAAAGATTGCCCACCATAACTTTGATTTTGGAATTTTGAGCATATAATGAACATTGAGCATGCATGATTCCAAGTGAAAAGCAATCCAACAAAAATTGGACCTAAGTGAGAAATCTTTTGGCCACAAGGAATGTATGTTTTATTCCTTGTTCTTTCATGTGTGATTTTTACTCTTCCATATGCATTTACCACTTGACAATGGCATGCTTATTCTTGATTTGAAACCAATGAGATGTACTCATTACTTGTTAGATCAAATGATATTGAACTTATTTTCATTAGCCTATTTTCTATCCTTTCTATCCTACCTATGCATGATCCTTTGATTTGAAGCCCCTTGTTTGAGCCTAAAGCCTTATTTCTAGCTCCACAAAAGTATCCTAGCCATTATAAGCTTGACCCCCATTAATCCGGGAATTAGGACTTAGAGTGGATGGTGATGTTGATGTGGATGAGGGGTGAAGATAAAGAGATTGTGAAGGTGGAAGTTAAAGGAGTTGTCTTAAGAGAAGAAAAGAATGAAAAAGGATGAAGTGTTGGCAAAATGGTGCACAAGTGTAGGAAAAGGGCGCCCCTGCTATAGGTCTCGGCCGACCTTCCCTAGGTCGTGGCCGACCCCCGCCAGCCTTGAAAAAAAAAAAAAAGAGAGAGAGAAAGTGGTGTTTGAATAAGTGCAAGAGCCAATACTTCTTCATAAGAGAAAGACAAAGAAATTGGTGAAGTGAAGTGTGCTTAAAGATAAGTGTTTGGTGTTTGGAAGAAGAAAGAAGAATGGGTTGTATGTTGTTGAGCTTTTAAGTCTAGGAGTCTAGGTCCCTGGATTTACTAGCACCACAAGGCCAAATCTTTCCACACCCTTTGAATTACCGAGCCCCATTACAACCCGGCCGAATGAAACTCCTTTGAAGTCTTCATTGAGCCACCCTAAGTTCTCTTGATGGTTTAACATGTTTTGATTTCTTCGGTGGAGAATTTTGAATATAATTTCCATTGTCTATGAGCTATTGCGTTCGGAATTGAGATTTAGTGCTTGATTGATATATCCTAAACACTTGAATTTGAGTGAAACACAATGCCCTTGTGAGGTTGGATTGGTTTTGCTTGGAATTCACACATGCGTGCTATGATATTGAAGTTGTTTGCTCATTGTTCTATCTTGTGCTTACTTTTCCTTAAAGGCATTCTTTGAGCTTGTTGCTTGGTATTGATGCATGAAAGGTATTGCTTGAGGACAAGCAAGCTTAAGTATGGGCTATTTTGATGTCGCGCTTTTTAGTTGTTTTTCTAGGTAGTTTTCCCTTTTGTTTTGCATGTTTTCCTTGTTGTTTGTGTGCTTTGCATAAGATTTCACCTCTCTTTCGAGAGTTGGAGTCGTTTGTGTGTTGTTTCGTGTTGTGTAGGTATTTGGAGCTTTTTGGAGGCATTTTCATGCATTTTCGGAGCTTTCTAGGAACCGTTAGTTGTCGAGAGTCAAGATGTCAAGAGCCAAAATCCAAAGTTGCAACCAAGTGAGCCTCAATGGAGTCAAGAACTCAAAGAAAATCAAGGAGCAAAAGGGCAAAAGCACCCAACAAAAGTCCAAACAATTGAAGCAAGACCGAAGCAAAACGCGAGAAAGTCCACGTCCTGCGGAAGGTCGGCGCCGACAACCATATGGTCGAGGCCGACCCCTCTCAGCATCCGAAAGTAACTCCGTGCGCTGCAAGTAATGCCTTTTGGCGGGATTTTCGAAACCCGAAAAGCAGGCGGCTGTGGCAGGCGTGTGGCAGACTTGTGGCAGTGGAGGAAGCTTCCTTCCTTTGCTTTTGTGGGCTGCTAAAAACCCATTTTGTCTCCTTTGCAAAGTAGCTTTTCCAAGGAGGGAAAAGGCTCAAAGGGAAGAGAGAGGAGAAGGTGGTCTGAGGAGGAGGAGGAAGAAGAAGAGGAGTTTGAAGAAGAAGAAAACGACGGTGGAGAAGAGGAGTGTGAGTGTGAGAGAGAAGTGGTTTGTAGGAGAGGGAGTGAAGAGAAAAGCTTGTTCTAGTTGTTGTTTAGGAGGAAGAAGAAGAAGACAATGGTGTTTGGAAGAACCTTGTGGGTTTGTTTAAGTTGTGAGTTTGGATCTTGAATTTATTGAAGTTGTTTGTTTGTGATGATGATTTCCTCTTCCCTTTCCTTGTTTGTGTGCTTGATTATGTGTGAGTAGTTAGCTTGCTAGGGTTGGGGTGAAACCCACCATGAAAGTGCATTCATGACCTTGATGTTTGGATCCATGCTTAATTTGAAATCTCTGCCCATAAATCCCTCTTGTGTGCTTAAAACCCTTGAAGAAGGGGGAATGTTCTTCTTTGCAACCTAATTGAAGAGTTTTGTTTGTGAATATGGACTATCCGGGTTAGATGAAAGTCGAACCCTCTGAAGAACAAGTTGGATTGCATGTTAATCCTTTCATGTGAATGGAGGCTCTTGATGTGCTATTTTGTGACGAAAGTCACCCATGAGGTTGTGAGCTGAGTTGGTCCTTTATCATTGTTTGAATGCATGCTCGTGATGTGGTGAATTCCCACCCCTAGTTATTTTTCCTTGATTTTTCGAAACTAATCTTCGTGCCCAGAAAAAGGTCGGCCGCGACCAGTTGCAGGGTCGGCCGCGACCTCCTCTGTAGTGTTTTCTTTGTGTTTGTGAATTCCTGTCTTGGGTCGGCATCGACCTCCCTAGGGTCGGCCTCGACCTATTCCTGAGGCGTGTGTTTTGCTTTTGTTTGCCTTGCTTTGTTTTTGTTTTGTTTTCGTAGTTTGAATGCTAGACTATAGTTCTACTAACTTCCGTGGACGATCCTGACTTCGCTATACTCAGCGGGGTCTTGACAAATTTATTTGTTCGAGATTCGCATCACGACACGAGCCCATCGTGTCTTGCACTTGTAGCTTGTGGACTCGACCTCTTGATTAGCTTTCCTTGAAAGCCCGAGGCTTGTCCTAGATGAAGGCCCAACGCCGGCCCTCGCCCTTAGGCACGCACGCCCTCGGAAGATACCGGCGCCGCGGACACAGTGCTAAAACGAGGCACCGGCGCCGAAGGCCCCTTGTGCGGGGTACTAGGCACCGACCCTCTCGAGCTCGGGCGCGCCCCTCGGGGTCCGGGGCATGATCACATCATCCACCCCCCCTTGAGGAGGATTCGACCTCGAATCCTTTGGTTGGCGTATGGGGGTGGCGGTGGCGAGATGATTTAGACGAGCGGGGCCGCGCTTGAGAAGCAGCCCCACTTCCTCGGCCTCCAACGGTATCAAGCAGAACATCTCGTCGTCATGCCCGAAAGAGTGCGTGTTTAGCCGTCCGTCGTGGGTTACACACCTCGTCCATTGCCAAGGACGCCCCAAGACAACATGTGCCATCTTCATGGGCACGACGTCACACCGAATTAGATCATGATACCCGCCGATGACGAGTGGCACATACACGTAATGTGTCACATGTAACGCATCTTCATCACCGAGCCACCTAAGTGTGTAGGGCTTCGTGCGTCATTGTAGCCGAATCCCGGCTTGTTGTTGTACGTCCTCGGACACGAGGTTGGATGCACTACCCCCGTCAATGTTAACAAGGCAGTCCACACCTAACACAAGAGCCCGGCAATAAAACAAGTTAAACTTTTGTCCGTCAAAGTCGGCCTCGTCTTTGCTCATGAGGAGGTCTCCTACATCATTAATTTCATCGGTGACCTCTCCTTCTTCCATAGGCTCATCGAGTTGGTTAAGGAGCTCGTCAAGCTCAAACCACTCGTTAGCCTCCCACTCGGGAAAGCCCTCATTCAGATTCTCGACTCCGACCTCGCCTTCCTCCGGGTACACCACTTGAAGCGGTTCAAAATGTTCTTCGGCTGGCCCCTCAAATCCTCCGACGGGAGCATCATCATCCATGATCTCCACATATTCGTCCTCCCCGTCGGTGGACATGTATAGACCCGACTCGCGGCCGTCCGACTTGTCGCTCGAGCCAAAGTTGCCCGAGCTAGAGTCATCCGACCCGTTGCCGGTGTTGATGCTCGGGTCCGTCTCCTCTCCGGAGCTCGAATCAGCCTTCACATGTGTCATCCCGAGTGAGTTCTTGGTTCACACTCGGCTCACTCGCAGCCTTGGTCGCCACTTCGAACTCGTCGTCGCTTACGAGATCGATGAAGACCATGTCCTTCTTACGGGGCGCCATTCCGCAAACCCAACGGGGCCCAGCCAAGGCGTGGCTCGCGGCGCTCCTCTTCACACCAATCATCTTCGAGGCCATGAGTAGTTCCTGAAAAATTCCGAAAACCACACACAAAAGGCCTTCGTAAGACACACATTCGAGCCGGCATAAGTTTGGACCTCGGTTCACTCTCATTTTTTTTTTGAACATGCGTCCGACTCTTTCTACTCGATTGGGATCATCCGAGCTTGCATCCAAGCTCGTGGTCTTCTTTTTTTTTTTGAAGACACAATCGACCCCTTTCTTGATTTTGAAGCTCATGGATGCCATTTCGGTTTTAGACTTGAGGAACACGTCTCGTGTCTCTCGTCGTTGACTCAAGCAAATTTTCACAAGCCATTCTTAAGTTTGATGACACATAAATCACAAATCATAATATACTTTCGATGCTCATGGGTTTGGCTTGGATAAATTCGGGTTTAAAGTGGAAAGGTCTCGGTTTAGCCCGACTTTCGGAAACCGTTTTTGGCTAAGGCTAGGGCTGAATCCTTTGAGGTTGTGGAGCCTCTCGGATTTGACGGGACTCAGCCTATCATGGGCGACTACAACCCACCCACGAAAAGAAACAATAAAGATTGAAGTCGTGACCACTTACTTGTGTTTGGGTACGAAAGATTAGCCGAACGTCTTAGGCTTGAGGGCTCGTCTCCAACACCAACGATCCTTATGAAATGAAGGGAGGTTCATTCACACTCTTTCTCACACAATTCTTTTCAGAAATTTGGTGGACTAACACTTGACTTGGACGGCTGGATTTCTCGGCTTGAGCTCTCGGTTTGGAGGTTTGGGGTTTGGATGAACAAAATGAGAATGAAATGGCTCCTATTTATAAGGTGTGGGAGGTGAGAGACTAGGAGAAGTCGGCTGGCCTTGGAGGGTAAATGGGATGGGACGACATCAAGGAGGCAAGGGAAGAGTTGCAAGCAACTCATGAACACAACCCTCTTAATGGCGTCCTTAGCTTGCACACCAAGGTCAATGAGGAGGTGATTTGGGTGAGTTATGGAAGTGGGAGTTGATTAAAAAGGCTTTAATGGATCTCACACACTTGATATATGTTGGACCCGAAAGGGTGATTGGTTTTATGGCGCCATGCACGTCTTGGTGGCCAAGGCTCTTCAAGACGCCCTTGGTAACACAAGACGGAAAGGAAGGGGTGAAAACGCCAATTAGTCCCCTCTTTGCTAGCCCCTTTCGCATGCATGGAAGGGGTTCGGCCCCCCTTGGTTTCCTTGGGCCCCAAGTTTCGAAAGATCACGAACTTTTATCTCACTCACAAACCTCCCTTCTTAGCTTCCGCATTTATTTTTTTAAAAAAAAAAAATTTCGAGGGAAGGTGGCTAGGCCTAGGCGTAGGCGAAAGAGATGGGGAGACTTAGAAAAAATTTCACCACGCCTCCTAGATTTTCCTCGGACCTCTATTGATTTAGGGTCGTTCCCGAGTTAAGGTGAGGTTTAAGGGTGGGTTCGGGTCTTGGTTGGCCGAAAAGGTTTGACAAAGGACTTGAACATATACGAAAGCAATCATGAAAATGTAATTTACGTAATCAAAACTTACTGAACCCGCCTCGAAAGGCTCTGATACCAGATGATGTGATTCGCCTTAGGATCGGACTCGATTCTGGCTCGAGGGAGTTCATGGGATTTCTTGCAAACGACTTGGAGGAGTTCTTTTGCTTAATCTTGCGAAATTTGGGCAAAATTGCAACAATTCGGATGTGGGGGAATTTTGGTGTAACAAACTCTTTTTGTGGGATTTTCATTTATGTGGGATAAGTAGTCGAGCCCTCCCATTCGGTCAACTCACCGAGAGGGATCGAATAAGGGATATAAGGGTGCAGAACTGAACCCTAACATCCCTAAGGATAGGTAGACGAACTCACTCGGTGTGAACCAAGCTAGGACGCCTAAGGAGGATGAAGCGAGGCTCGAGTTTCACGAGCCAAGCCACCCTCTGAGCCCTCGGTTACCCGAAGGCCGGGGTTTGATAGAAAAATAGGAACGGCAAGGCCATGGCTTGAGTCGCACGAACCGTAGCCCGCCGCCAGGCTCTCGAGTCTCACGAGAGCCCTACGGCTTGAATCCCACAAACCGGGGAAGCCCAAAACCTAGAAACTAGGACAAAACGTCTCAAGTTAAGGTTCAAGCTTCAAAACAACATTGAAAATAAAATTACATTCCCTCTTTATTTATAGGGCAAAAAATGAGGAAATTTTAAGCTAGCGACTTCGGCTCCAAGGCAGTTTATTGATGGTGGTCGCTTGGCGCGGAATTCAGCCGCCCTTCATAGGTCATGCTTGGCCGCCAAGGAGGCTTGAGGAGGTAAAGTTGGTCGCGTGGGCTTGTGGAGAAAGGAGGTGTTCGAATGGGCTTGGGCCCGAGCTTTGCTTTCGTTGTGGACGAGCCCATCGTGTCTAGCACTTGTAGCTTGTGGACTGGACCTCTTGATTAGCTTGCCTTTAAAGCCCGAGGCTTGTCCTATATGACGGCCCAACGCCGGCCCCCACCCTTAGGCACGCACGCCCTCGGAAGATACCGGCACCGCGGACACGGTGCCAAAACGAGGCACCGGAATCGCGAACACGGTGCCAAAATGAGGCACCGGCGCCGAAGGCCTCTTCTGCGGGGCACTCGGTGCCGACCCTCTCGAGCTCGAGCGCGCCCCTCGGGGTCCGGGGCATGATCACATCACTTTCAGTTTCAGTTTTCAATGTTCAGCTTCAGTTTTAATTACGGGTACCGAACGGAGCCTAGACATTCTTCCCCTTCCTAGTTCCCCCTTCTCCCTTCCCGACTCCCGAGCCCTAGCCCCTCTCGACGCGAGCCCTAGCCGGCCGCCTGCTCGTCCTCGTCGTCGTCCCCTCTCGTCGGGCCTCCTTGGCTCCTCGCTGCCTCCTCTCGTTCTCGTCTCCTCGGGCCTCCTCGGCTCCTCGCTGCCTCCTCCTCGGTCTCCTGCTCGTCCTCGGATCCGCTGCGCACCTGCTCATCGTCGCCTCCTTTCCACTCCTCGTCGTCAACTACTCGCCACTCGTCGTCGTCGCCTACTCGCCACTCGTCCTCGTCGTCGCCAGTACTTTTAATGCTATGTAAGTCGCCACTTCTCTGCCTCCACTACTCGGCCGCCTGCTCTCTCCCTCCATCCTACCATACTGAAAAGTGAAAGACACAAAACATCGATCAAAAGCCGAAACATGAAGCTGAAGCAACTCGAAGGATTCCTCGGAAACCTAGACTAGTTCTCTGATCCAAAGGTCCTCTCTTCCAACCACCCCTTAGCTTTGATTTCCATTTACTGTTTTCAGTTCCAATTTGTTGAGCTGATGAATAAGCACTTTGCTGCAAGTTCAATTTGAAAGGAGATCCATTGTCTTTCCTTGCGTTTGACTGATGAATATTCTTCAAATGCTCATGCTCGTAGACAATTGGCTGCTCTAGAGTTGCTTCCACTCCTGTCTGATAACTCCTACTACCATTTCGTCTTGTCAACTGATAATATATTGACTGCCTCAATTGTGGTCAGGTCAACTATCCAATCATCTTCAAAGCCTGAGAAGATAGTTTTTCATGTCATCACGGACAAGAAAACATATTCTGGCATGCATTCATGGTTTGCATTAAATCCTGTGTCCCCTGCTATAGTTGGAGTGAAAGGTATTCACCAGTTTGATTGTTTAACAAGGAAAAATGTGCTTGTACTAGAAGCTATAGAAAGCCACAGTGGAGTAAAAAATTACTACCATGGGAATCTCATAGCAGGGGCCAATCTTAGCAAGACTACTCTAAGATTCTTTGCTTCAAAGCTTCAGGCTAAAAGTCCAAAATACATTTCATTGCTAAATCATCTATGCACCTATCTTCCTGAGGTATATATATTGTCCATATGCATTTTAAAGGAGTTTCTATTTCTTATTAGGCAGAATCGTGGTTTCAGGTGTTTCAAGTTTGATACGCACCTGTATATCTGTATGTCTATTAAATAGTTAGAGAGCTTTTTTATATGCTTCCTTGATTGACCAAAACATTGAAGTTGATGACTTTATTGCTTCTGGTTTCTTAACAGATGTTTCCAACCCTTGACAAAGTGGCCTTTTTGGATGATGATGTGGTAATTCAATGTGATCTTATCCCTCTTTGGGACATAGATCATGAGGGCAAGGTAAATGGATCCGTAGAAACATGCAGAGGTGAAGATGAGTGGGTCATATCTAAGCATTTCAACAACTATTTCGACTTTTCCCATCATTATGTTGTACATAATCTAAATCCTGATTAGTGTGCATGGGCTTATGAGATGAACATCTTTGACTTACGTGCTTGGAGGGAGACAACTGATGCGTTCCCCTTCTAGGGACTCCAGGAAGGACTCGCTTGGCCAAGGATCTAGGTTACGAGTTGGGCCTTATCCGACTACTGAGGGAAACATAAGGAGGCGGAAGCTGAGTTAGGGATGGTGGTAGTGGTGTTAAGGAAGCTCGTAGCTGAGGTAGGGACTCTGGAAGCTGTGGAAGGGACTCTGGTAGCTGTGCTGCGGGAGAGACGCTGGCACTGTAGTAGGGACGCTGGTAGAGGGACGAGGGTAGGGACGTTGGTGGATGTGGTAGGGACACTGGTGGCGGAGATAGGGACGGTGGTAAGGACTCGACGGGTGGAAGAACTCGCCGTCGAACGAGGAAGCGACCGGAGGTCGGGGAAATGAGGGCGTCGGAGAAGAGGGATAGAAGGGTTGACGTTCACGGTTTTGGGGAAGAGATATCACTCGATTCAAGCCAAAACTCATTGATTGCAAACGTGAAGATTACAAGAGAGGAGAGCTCCTTACCACCGTCCCTATCTCCGCCACCAGCGTCCCTACCACATCCACAAGCGTCCCTACCCTCGTCCCTCGACCAGCGTCCCTACTACAGTGCCAGCGTCCCTCCCGCAGCACAGCTACCAGAGTCCCTTCCACAGCTTCCAGAGTCCCTACCTCAGCTACGAGCTTCCTTAACACCACTACCACCATCCCTAACTCAGCTTCCGCCTCCTTATGTTTCCCTCAGTAGTCGGATAAGGCCCAACTCGTAACCTAGATCCTTGGCCAAGCGAGTCCTTCCTGGAGTCCCTAGAAGGCGAACGCATCAACTGGTATCAGAGCCAAGGTTACGTAAGCCTTTTTATTCGAACTATTGCATATCACACTTGCTTCCCTTTGTGTTCCTTGAACCCGTCCTTATAAAAATCCAAAAAAAAAATTTTTTTAGCCTAACCTTGGTAGTAGAACAAGTTTTTACTACCATAGTCCTTACCAAAAAAAAATAAAATTTTACACCCATTTATGATTGCAGTCCTTACATGCTTGGTGATTGCGATTACTTGTTGCATATTGGTTTCAGTCGTGCTTAGGTTAGTAACCTCTTTGTGCTACTTGCGTCCCTCAAAGGACTCTCCTTCGGTTAGTAACCGCATTCAAAAAAAAAAAACAAAAAAACAAAAAAAAGCAAAACAAGTCCAAATAGAAAGCCAAAATAAGGCAACTATTTTGGATTCAAGAGAGTCCCCAAACACACCCATCTTGAGGACGCCCCTCCTCAACAAAGAAGCAGTCCTCAGCACTTAGCACGTCAATATTGTTGCTTGTAATTGCAATTGATCATTGCGTGTTTGAGTTGCATCGTGTAGCCTTTAGCCGCCTCTCGCACATAAAGCCTTCCTTGACCCTTGTGTGTGCATAGTCCGTCTAAAGAGCCGTTTCTAGTGCTTGTACTTGTTGACTCTTGTTCGACTTTTACTCGCCATGGATTCTAATGTTATGACAGGTAACCCTTCCGACGAGGCTAACAATGGACGTGATCCACCCCAAGTCCTCAACCAAGAACTCTCAAGCCAAGACCTCAACCCTTCCCAACTCATACAAGAACAACAAGAAATTGCAGAGTTGAGACGTCGGCTTACAAATATGGAGTCCCTTCTCCAAGCCCAAGCGACAGCTCGGGTTCCTCTAGTGAACGCCCCACCTCAAGTCCTTCACTCCAGATCTCAAGGACTAGCCATAAGCCTCTCTGACCAAGCTGGCCCAAGTCAGCCGAACGGTCAAACTTCTCACCAAGTGCTTCCCAACAGGACGTCCTCAAGAGACGCCCCTCAAACACACCGTCTCCACTCCACCATTGAGCCCCGCCGTCCTCAGGGCCAAGTCTTGCGGAGTGACCCTCATGCCTACGATGCTTCCTCAGGCCATGAGTCCGAAGGCCCAGGTATGTCTCCTTCCCCTTTTCGCTTTAATGATCGTTATGACCCAAGGAGAGCTCATCACCAAGCACCGACCCCTCGGCGTCCTCAACCGCGTCCCCAAGACCAAGGTACCGAGGAACGGGAACGTCGGGTGTACACTAGGCGTGACCAACGCTTTGATGAGCACCCCTTACGACGAACACAACGGCATGAAAGGCGCATGGCACAAGGAAGGGCGCCGTCCCTACCTCCAGCACAGGCGTCCTTAGGCCACTCGTCCGATACTCCGGTTTGGGAAGACGAGTTCAATGACTTCGACGATGAAGAATATGAAGACTCGGGCTTACCCAATCCCCACAACTTTCCACCTTTGGGTGATCCCCCTGAATTGGACGACCGTCCCGCGGACTGGATACCCCCGGCTCCGCCTTTGGTACGTCGCCATGAAGAAGTCCCTAGGAGGGACGGACGCCATAATGCCAACCGGCACCAAGAGCGTCCCCATCGACACCAAGGTGAACGGCGCGGTAATGCCCCTAGAGCGATACCACCAAGGCCTTGGAGTCCCATCGATCGCGGTTTTGACCTACGTGAAGACCGTGGGGACTATGACCAACAAGCTACAAACCGCCATGAGGTCAAAGTCCGAATTGAACATTTTGAAGGACATTATGATGCAGCTGCCTTCCTTGAGTGGATTGCCGCCACAGCGCACACTTTACGCTATTGTCGGACGCCTCCCCATGAATGGGTCCATTTAGCTACACTCCATTTTCGTGGTCAAGCACGAGTGTGGTGGCAACGCTTTGTGCACAACCGTTTAAGGCTAGACAAAACACCGGTCACCACTTGGGATCAACTTGTGTACGTCATGACACAAAAGTATGTTCCTAAGGACTATAAGAACCAGATGAGGATGGACATTGCAACACTTCGCCAAGGAAGCATGACTCCCATTGAGTTCTTCCACCCGTCGAGTCCTTACCACCGTCCCTATCTCCGCCACCAGCGTCCCTACCACATCCACCAGCGTCCCTACCCTCGTCCTCTACCAGCGTCCCTACTACAGTGCCAGCGTCCCTCCGCAGCACATCTACCAGAGTCCCTTCCACAGCTTCCAGAGTCCCTACCTCAGCTACGAGCTTCCTTAACACCACTACCACCATCCCTAACTCAGCTTCCGCCTCCTTATGTTTCCCTCAGTAGTCGGATAAGGCCACAACTCGTAACCTAGATCCTTGGCCAAGCGAGTCCTTCTTGGAGTCCCTAGAAGGCGAACGCATCAACAACCATCAGAGATACTTATCATTCTTTTGTTGAAGGAGGTATTCACTGTCTAGTCTATCTCTGTTGTAAATCATCCATGTGCATTTCTGACTCAAAATCAGTTTCAGCTTCAAACTAGGATTTTGCTTATGTTAGTTTACACACAAGCCATTTTTCATATTCTTTTCTGGTTGTATTTATATTATGTTTTGATGTTTATGCTCACTGTATCCTGAAAGACTTTCCCTTGTGCCTGAAATATAGAGGACTTGCATAAGTGAATTAAGTGATGAGAAATCAACATTGTTCTCTTTAGTGGAGATGATGCCAAATCAGTAGGAACTCTAGGAAACCTTCGATTCCATAACTATTTAGCTAAAAATAAAATCCATAGCAACTCTAGTGCTTCTGTGATCCATATTGTGTTACAATATATTATGTGGGTAGTGGAAAGTCTCATAGGTAGAGCATATAACGGACTATTTGCATAAAAAATATTAACTAAAAGACCTAAATATTGTCAAATTTAAAACGTAAAGAAGGTTGTGAGTGCATATTTAGTTTTCCATAAGCTTGTGTGCTTGTTGCTATAGATTCTAAATGATGATTATTTTTTTCTAATAGATGGTTCATGATCAAGTAGAGCATATTTCCTCTCCTTGCATGATGATCAAGTCTAACAATTTGTCACCTGCTGTGCGTGTGGTTTGATTGGATTCTTTTGGTCAGTTTAAAATAGTAGGCAAGCTAAGTTGCTTATGGATGCATAGACAAATCAAACA